>JARHVA010001024.1:2525000-3197500 GCA_037957365.1 Torreya grandis | reverse complement strand
TTTGCATAGTGACCATATGATTTATTATGTGGAAAAATAATAATAAATTTTAAAGAACTAATTAAATATACTTCACAAATTAACCTAGTATTTGACTTGGGTATGCCACGTACTAACTTGATTTTTTCACCTTAGGGGTGCTTTACACATAGGGTCTTTTTACAAGTGAAAAATATATAAAGTGAATTTAGTATACAAATCAATTAATCTAAAAAGGATAATTATGATTTAATACTACAGAGTCATTTGGCGTTCAATTTGAATCAAGAGCCTTTTACCCTTCTAACATATTCTAAATGTCAACATGCTCTTTCACAAACATTACATTCTTAGATACTTTCAAGAACAATGAACCAATTTGTGACAAGTAGCATTCTTGAAACAACTCAATGCACTGAATGGGACCAATATGGCGTTGAATTAGCTTGGCACTAATTCCCTAACATTGGAGTTAATTTTATGATTTTCTCCTTTTAGATTTACCTCAAACTAACAAGCACTAATCCCTGGATAATTGGTTTTGCCTCTAATTTCACCTTGACACTGAATCAAATTAACACCAAATTTCATCTTGCGAATAAAATTATTTTTTTAAAATTCATTTTAGCACCAAACCAAACATGTGCTAGAATAGATTAAACAAGTGTCAAATGAAACAAGCCCTAGATCGGATCGAACAAGCATTGGATGAAACAATCATCGAATTCTCATAATTGTCAATACAATGATCACCATGTTGAATAAGCATTGAATTGAATAAGTGTTGAATGTAACTAAGCACCAAATGTAAACACGTGCCAAATCAAACAAGCACTTGATCAAACAAACATTGGATCACACAAGCATCAATGTCACTACCACTAGCATTAATTTTCTTATTGCCAAATTTATGAGTATTTGTCCCTGATAAATTTTATGATAATTTTGCACATCTAACCTACTTCTCATCATAATCTTAAATAAAATCAATGGTTCATTTCACAAAATCACTTAAACTTGGTTCTTAGTCCACGAATAGTAGTTCTTGAATTTTCACTATGCAAAATTTCCTTTTGTGGATTTGCCTAGGTACAACACTTTGAATGAGTTTGTCAAGCCTTGTCCATTAGGTGTAGAGTCATCCTCCTTATCCTACAAAATTTGATCGTCCCTATCCTCAATTTACCTTCAATAATCTATTAGAAGTGTAACTAAGGGTATTATTGTGAAGTGAAAAAAATCGTGATAACACAACCACATTCTTTTTCCTTTTGATATTTGGATATTAAAGTGATACTCACAAAGGAGATCCATCCAACATTGTTGATTCAAATTGAAGTTTGGTTCTATGAATGTGTTGTGGATTTAAATTATTGGTCCTCAAATCAAACTATCCACTCAAAAAAAAATCAGTACCGCTACAAAAGTGTGAACAACTGCAACGAGCTATAAGCTAAGGGTCGGGTAGTGTTGAAAGCTAACCAGTGTTTGATTTTCAAGCTAAATTGCATGACTTGAGCATAATGGAGATCAAATCCAACTGAGTGTAAAAAATGGAAAAATTGAGTAGCCATAACAGGATATCAAAAGTCAGTTGTCATGAATTACTATAGACTAAAATCCCACACATTACCTTGTCACATGACATAAACAATGTATGTACTAAGGAACCCACGACATGAAATAAATAACATATGTACTAAGGAACCCACCACATGAAATAAACAACAAACCAAGTATGATTTCAATCTTTGAGCCATAACATAAACTCCATAAATTTGATCTTGGAGCCATAACATAATTGTCATAAATTCATACTTTCAAACCATATATGAAATGTATTTGTCAATATAACCTTCGAAAATCTTGGTTCATTGATTGTTAATGGTGTTCCCAGGAAGGGATGTGATACCATAGTTGGCTTTAATAAATATTTGAGGTTACTAGACTAATGTTTAATTAATCATTTAAACAAAGTATTAGAGATAATGTGTGTTGTGTTTATTAAGTTAAATAGAATATTAAAATATTAAGATTGTATGCATTTGTAGATCAATATAATAATAAGGATCTGTTGGTAAAAAATATTACTACCATTCTAAATAGAAATAATATTAAAGGGATCTCTAATTATCTAGATAGTGTGGATTATCTAGATTCAACATACACATTAATACACATTTATTCTTAAAGCAAGCATTAATATTGTAAATATTAATAATTTTAAAGTGAGGTGACAATTTGGGAGATATCCATACTGATAAATGCTTCCATTTGAAAATTTTCATTTATTGGCACTATGTAAATTGATGGTTCCAATAATTATTGCTTGTGTGGGGTTGTACACAAAGGAGACGATAATTTTTGTGAGGAGTGTAAAGCATAAGATTTTTATCTAGGTAATGTGGATTATCTAGATTGAGCATACGCATTAACATGTTTATTCCTAAAGTCGATAATTAATATTGTAAATCTTAGGGATATTAAATAAAAGTCAAAATATTAATGTGGGGTGACAATTTGGGAGCTGTCCATACATGTGAATCGTTCCATTTGAAAGATTTCATTTATTGATGCAATTTAAATTAATAGTTACAAAAATAAATTCCCTATGTAGAGTTGTTCACTAAGGAGATAGAATCATTTTTGTGTGTATTGCATGGGGTTCAAAATGACTCATTGATCACCAAGGAGCCGCTATTAGTTTTGATGCCCACATCATGGTCACAATGACTCATCTCCTCAAGTCGTCCTCCTAGCCCATGGCGACTATAGTTTCAAACCCATAACTACTTTCTTTTTATGTTTTCATGTTTTTGTGACAAGGCAACCTTATGGAAGCACACATAGAAGTCTCAAGGAAAGGCCCCCTCAACGCAATAGGGGAGGGACCATTTCACTACCTATTTAGGTGTTCCCTTAAATTTAAACTTCAAGAATCTCCTTGAATTTTTATTAAATTTATTTTATTCATTTATTCCTTTTCATTCATGGGTGTACACGCGTATGCATGTATGTGTATCCATTTTTACTTAGTATAAGTGAAGCCACTACCCATACATTATCTTTATTTTATATATTTATTTTGGAATCGATGCTAGATACAATTGCCCATTTTCCTCAACCTTATCCAACGATACTGTCACTTCTAGTGTTGGACAATGCTACATTTATTTTTTATTTATTTATTACTATATTTATTTGAGACCTTAAGCTTCCACAATGCACAATGTTAAGAGCAAGATTTCAAATAAATTGTGTAAAGACTTGAATTCTCCAATCACTCTTTCCACACTTTATCCAATGTATACATGTAAAAAAGGCCCCTAGGTGTTTATTAGACATTAAATTGCATGTTCTAAAATATTGGTGTACTTGTCAATTGTTGGTTTAAATTAGGCATTATTGACATAATTGATGACTTATAGTGGTCCTTGTCCTTTTCATTCTGTCCCCCAACTCTTCTTTCTTGCCTCTCCTCTCTATTTTTTATATCCCCTTCCAAGAATGTGTTGTACGATCATGGGCATCCAAGAATGTGGTGTACAGTTTGTTAAGCACATGATATATATTTTACTTAATCAAAATCCTTTTGCTTTAACCACTTAATCATACATTCAAGATATGTAATAAAAATGAAAGCAATAACATGCACCATATAAGAGAGAGAAAGACACCAGATTTTACGTGGAAACCCAAAGTGGGATAAACGATGAAGAGCAATCTCAAGTATATAAATGATCACCAACTCAAGTTATAAAGTTTGCAAGCACCAACTTGCAGGAGCACCGATCCCTTTGTTGAGCACCAACACAACAATGATTCGTGAGCACCCACCCATAGGAGCACCAACCCCTTTTGTGTATAAAACACACCACTATCTCTCAATGTTGCTTTCTCAACAAATGATAGCACACTACTATATCTCTTATCTTGTCTCTGCTCTCATTTGCTTTTCTTAGCTACATAAAATCATTTGCTTTCATAAATCTAAATGGCTTTCCAAGCCTCCTTTTATAGCTTTTCAAATGACCTTTGGCATTCACCCTTACATGACCCTTTGAATTCTTTCTTTGTCTTTACCTAGTGACTCTTCGAATTCCTCAAGGTGACCCTTTAGGGAGAAATGCGTCCTTTTCCTCTTGTGTCTTTAGTGATGACTCTTCAGATTCCTCAAGGTGACCATGGAGAAATGCATCATTTTCCTCTTTTGTCTTTGATGATGACTCTTCGACTTCCTCATGGGCCCTCTTTTGTCTTTATGCAACCAAAAATATATTCATTAATATTTAATTAATATTAACACACTTTTAGCGAAGATATAAACATTAAAAACACCTTTAGACATTAAATGCTAATTTGACATCAATGACAATATTTTCAACAATCTCCCCCTTTGTCTTTGATGGCAACCTGAAACTGTCACCAATTCTGAAAACCTGTACTGCACATGCCAACCTGAAATTGAGACTTGTAAATTGAACCAACTAAAAATTTACAGTAACTCCCCATTAATGTAGCACCATGTTTCCTGAACTGGTTCATGTACTTCTCCCCTTTGACATCAATGACAAAGAGTCTGTCATGGAGCTTACACTTAGCTCCCCCTCAACTGATATACAAATTAATCTATCAACTCATCTTCTTGTCATGCAACATAGCCAAGACCCAACAACATCCACCATGCTTCAATTTTTCTTAAAAGTGTCTCCTTCAAGCCTAGAAGAGACACCCCACACAAAGGGTCCTAGAACAAAATCTCAGGAGATTCCCACATCTCCTCTATTACTTCCTTGATCTTCTTGTGTCTTTCTTTTAGAATCCGTTTAAGCATGTCTAACTTATTTGACTTACTAACCTCAACATTCATGCTGTTGTTCATCTTCTCAACTCTTGTAACTGTTTTATCTTGATAAGGCTCATGCTCAAATGTAACAAGAGATTCTTCATAGTCCTTCCTATCTGATTCTTTATCCATTGTAGCAAGTAATTTATTTTCACTCTTAAACTCAGCCTTTACTGTCTGAGGTCTCCAACCCTGAATTTTGCTCTTCTCATACCTTTTAGGGGCGATGTATCCTTTGACATACCTTGAAGATCTCTTTTTTCTATTTGGACATAATTTAGCAATATGGCCAACCTTATGACAACAAAAACAAACATTTCTCATACCTTTTGCTTGAATGTGACTGAGATCTCCCTTTGACTGATTGCTTCTGCTCATAAAGTCTCTTGCCCTATGACCAATATGATGACAAACAAAACAATGGCCATGAAAATAATTTGAAACTCTGAAAGCATTGGGCTACCTGATTGGCTTCTTCAATTTGCCTTTAAAACTTGCATCCTTCTTACCTTGGACTGATATTTATGATCTTTCTCAAACTGGATTATGAGCCTCTCATGCTTATCCTTCAAAGAACCTAACCCAACCTTCTCTTGATTTCAAACTTGAATTTGCAACCTCCAGCTGATTCTTAAGATCTTGAATAAACATCTTATTTTCTTTTGCTTCTATAGCCAACTTAGAATCCAAGATACACACTTGTTCCTTAAGATTCTCGACCATAGATTTCAACTCTTGATTCTCTTTCGTTAGCTGCTTGGCCATCTTGTGCTTTCCCTGATCTACCTTTAAGTTGTTAATCTTTTTTCGAAAGAATCTGCTTTGATACCAATTGTTAAGCACATGATATATCTTTTACTTAATTAAATTCTTTTTGCTTTAACCACTTAATCATACATTCAAGATATGTAATAAAATTGAAAGCAATAACATGCACCACATAAGAGAGAGAAAGACCTCAGATTTTACGTGGAAACCCAAAGTGAAAAAAATCACGAAGAACAATCTCAAGTATATAAATGATCACCAACTCAAGTTACAAAGTTTGCAAGCACCAACTTGCAGGAGCACCAACCCCTTTTGTGTATAAAACACACCACTATCTCTCAATGTTGCTTTCTCAACAAATGATAGCACACTACTATATCTCTTCTCTTTTCTCTGCTCTCCTCTACTCTTCTCAGCTAGATAAAATCATTCGCTTCCATAAATCTAAATGGCATCCCAAGCCTCCTTTTATAGCTTTCCAAATGACCTTTGGCATTCACCCTTACATGACCCTTTGAATTCTTTCTTTGTCTTTACCTAGCGACTCTTTAAATTCCTCAAGGTGAACCTTCATAGAGAAATGCATCATTTTCCTCTTTTGTTTTTAGTGATGACTCTTTGGATTCCTCAAGGTGACCCTTCATGGAGAAATGTGTCATTTTCCTCTTTTGTCTTTAATGATGAGTCTTCGACTTCCTTATGGGCCCTCTTTTGTCTTTATGCAACCAAAAATATATTCGTTAATATTTAATTAATATTAACACACTTTTAGCCAAGATATAAACATTAAAAACACCTTTAGACATTAAATGTTAATTTGACATCAATGACAATATTTCCAACAATCTCCTCCTTTGTCTTTGATGGCAACCTGAAACTGTCACCAATTCTGAAAACATGTACTGCACATGCCACCCTGAAACTGAGCTCTGTAAACTGAACCAACTAAAAATTTATAGTAACTCCCCCTTACTGTAGCATCTTGTTTCGTGAACCTGTTCATGTACTTCTCCCATTTGACATCAATGACAAAGAGTCTGTCCTAGAGTTTACACTTAGCTCCCCTTCAACTGATATATAAATTAATCTGTCAACTCATCTTCTTGTCATGCAACATAGCCAAGACCCAACAACATCCACCATGCTTCAATTTTTCTTAAAAGTGTCTCCTTCAAGCCTAGAAGAGACACCCCACACAAAGGGTCATACAACAAAATATCAAGAGATTCCCACATCTTCTCTGTTACTTCCTTGATCTTCTTGTGGCTTTCTTTTAGAATCCGTTTAAGCATGTCTAACTTATTTGACTCACTAACCTCAAAATTCATGATGTTGTTCATCTTCTCAACTCTTGCAACTGTCTTATCTTGACAAGGCTCATGCTCAAATGTAACAAGAGATTCTTCATAGTCCTTATCTGATTTTCTCTATCCACTGTAGCAAGTAATTTATTTTCACTCTTAAACTCAACCTTTATTGTCTTAGGTCTCCAAACTTGGATTTTGCTCTTCTCATACCTTTTAGGTGCTCTGTATCCTTTAACATACATTGAAGATCCCTTTTCTCTATTTGTACATAATTTAGCAATATGACCAACCTTATGACAACAAAAACAAACAACATTTCTCATACCTTTTGCTTGAATGTGACTGAGATCTCCCTTTGATTGATTGTTTCTCCTCATACAGTCTCTTGCCCTATGACCAACATGATGACAAACAAAACAATGGCCATGAAAAGAATTTGAAAACCTGAAAGCATTGGGCTACCTAATTGGCTTCTTCAATTTGCCTTTAAAACTAGAATCCTTCTTACCTTGGACTGATATTTCATGATCTTTCTCAAACTGGATTATAAACTTCTCATGTTTATCCTTCAAAGAACCTAACCCGACCTTCAACTAATTACACTCTTCTTCTCTTGATTTCAAATTTGAATTTGCAACCTCTAGCTGATTCTTAAGATCTTGAATAAACATCTTATCTTCTTTTGCTTCTATAGCCAACTTAGAATTCAAGATACACACATGTTCCTTAAGAGCCTCAACCACAAATTTCAACTCTTGATTTTTCTTCTTTAGCTACTTGGTCATCTTGTGTTTTCCCCGATCAACCTTCAAGTTGTTAAACTCTTTTTGAAAGAATCTACTCTCATACCAATTGTTAAGCACGGGATATATCTTTTACTTAATCAAATTCTTTTTGCTTTAACCACTTAACATACATTCAAGATATGTAATAAAACTGAAAGCAATAACATGCACCACATAAGAGAGAGAGAGAGAGAGAGAGAGAGACAGAGAGACTAGATTTTACGTGAAAATCCAAAGTGAAAAAAACCACGAAGAACAATCTCAAGTATATAAATGATCACCAACTCAAATTACAAAGTTTGCAAGCACCAACTTGCAAGAGTACCAACCTCTTTGTTGAGCACCAACATAGCAATGATTCATGAGCACCCACCCACATGAGCACCAACCCCTTTTGTGTATAAAACACACCACTATCTCTCAATGTTGCTTTCTCAATAAATGATAGCACACTACTATATCTCTTCTTTTTTCTCTACTTTCATCTGCTCTTCTTAGCTAGATAAAATCATTTGCTCCCATAAATCTAAATAGTTTCCCAAGCCTCCTTTTATAGCTTTCCAAATGACCTTTGGCATTCACCTTTATATGACCCTTTGAATTCTTTCTTTGTCTTTACCTAATGACTATTCGAATTCCTCAATGTGACCCTTTATAGAGAAATGTGTCATTTTCCTCTTTTGTCTTTAGTGATGACTCTTCGGATTCCTCAAAGTGGCCCTTCATGCAGAAATGAGTCCTTTTCTTTTTTTGTCTTTAGTGATGACTCTTTGACTTCCTCATGGGCCCTCTTATTTTTATGCAACCAAAAACATATTCGTTAATATTTAATTAATATTAACACACTTTTAGCCAAGACATAAACATAAAAAAAACTTTGACATTAAATGTTAATTTGTCATCAATGACAATATTTCCAACAATCTCCCCCTTTGTCTTTGATGGCAACCTGAAACTGTCACTAATTCTGAAAACATGTACTGCACATGCCAACCTGACATCAATGACAATATTTTCAACACAGTCTTGGGTTTAACAGAACTCTAATTAATATCTTGTATTTATAAGAACCATATTGTATAGTCCGTGTCTCGTGTTTTGTGGTTCTCTTTGGCTTATATTAATGTCCCTTATCCTTTCTTTTTCACTTTGAAACCATTATAACATCAACTTGCATGCCAATAGAGGCCTGATTAAAATTGAAGATGTTTATAAATGCCCAATCACCCTAATACACTTAGGCATCTAAGATCCATCAATTGAAAGACAATCCAAAACACATATAGCATTTATTGTTCACAAGAATCTATTGAACATCTACAAGCATTTAGAGAAATCAAGTAATCATTGCACCATTCATTGTAGCATTAAAGTTCATGTTAGCAGCGCATTGCATTGCACCCATTTCCTAAACTAATAAATTACTTCAATTATTGGAGTATTGTCTTCAATATTGTACGCCATTGAGGAGCCCCATAGATATAAGTAAGCTTAGCTATTCTCTAGTGTAACAAGAGCCCAAAACATATTGTTTTCCTTTCTATTTCATATCTATCTGCGCAATTAAGTCAAGGAGAAGAAGTGCATTTCCCAAAGACCACACCAAAGTTTCAAAAAACTGAGCAAGGCTTTTAGTTCCCCATATTTGACAAACACAATTGTCAAAAAAGTTCACCTTGCTTGAACTTTACCAAAAATGTCCAATATATGATCTTGGCACTCAAAAACATCTAGATGACAGTTTTGACAAGGTCATTCATTGTCATGGTTTTTAGTGTTCTTATTGTCATTGATGATTGTCTCCATATCTCCCTATATTCAAAATACATTTCTAAACCCTTCTTTCTTCTTTTATTGCTCTGGTTTTGGAAAATTAATTTGGTGTGATTTATTGTTTTACATTTATTTAGGCATATTTAAATGTTTATGGGTATTTTGATTCCAATTTGACTGAAATCCATTTATCTCTGTCACGTGGAAGTCTTACCCTAATGCAATATCTATTATTTTTAATTTTAAATTTTATGATCTTGTCAAGTTCGTGTTCAATCATAATTCTGATGCTCAAGTCACATGCTCTTGCATTGTCCAAGGTATTCAAACTTAACAAGGCCATTGCCGAATTTGCAATCAAGAACTGCAATTCCAACACCCAAAGAATAGGTAAGCTTCCCAATAAATGTTCTAATATATCTTACTCCTTGAATGAGAACCAATGAATGAGAACCATTATGTATTTCAACCATTATGTATTTCAACTAATTGTATATAATGCACCCATTTCAACAATCTCATCCTCTTATTCCATTATGGTTCTCTTCTTGCAGTATTCTGCATAGAAACTGATTTTTAAGATACAATAATCCATGCACTCTCTTTTCACATAAACATTAATAACCGTAGTAAAATTCTGCCATGTTCCTCTCCCCCTGAAATTACAATTACCCTATTCACTTACGGAACGTGGAATAAATTGTGGCTAAATCGATTGGCAATGTTTTTGTATGTATTCTTCAAGAATATACATAAACAGTTGTATTAAAATATACAGATTCAGCATGTTTATATAAATCATTTTCAAAATGGATTTTGATTCTTTCAATCATTAATTTTAGTCTCCAGATTTTAGTCATTTTCATACTAGTCTGATATAATAACCACCAAATGAAAAAAAACTAAGTGCTCCAAAAGGAATAAGCAGGCACAAAACCAAACCATTGAAGTGCATAGTTACCAGGTTTGGCCAAATCCAGAACTTTTTGGAATGGCCAAAACCAATCGGACCAAATCTCAAACCTGGTTCAGACAAGTAAACGTTTTATAAGTGCAACTTGTTGAAATAATTGGAATCCCATGACAGTTCCCTCATACCATATACACAAAAAACATGTTTTGTTTTTAATTGTATATACAAAGGAGTTCTAGTGCCACTATCATATACCAATTTAAAATATCATGAAGAATACAATTGGATTTTGTGATTATTGTCAGTGATGTCTATATTTTCATAAGTAACCTGGTAAAAAAAAAACCAACAGGTTTGGAATTTTCTAAAATAAAAAACTTCGGCAAACTTCCCCATCTCAAAGCTACTTAACTTTTCAGACATGGTAACAACGCTCAAATGGCACAACTTACTGCTAAACCAGAACCATAGTTAGATGAGTATCAGTCTTGTGACAGCCATGGTTACCACTGAAATCTCGTAGATAAAAGTACAGAACGAAATCATGTTCCCAAAGTTACTCTGATACACTAAATGGTGTTCCAGAAACCAGATATCAAACTGGAAATTCAGGGTGCCAAGTTAACAAAGGAGTTTTGGCATTTTTAGTATTGACTAACTAAGAAGCATAACACAGCATATGCTTCTATGACTAACTAATACTTTGCAGCCTTTCTATGCCGTCAAATAATACTGGCATTTCAAATATTTACATTCAACTTTTGATCTAGTGGCCAGTCTGTCAAATATGTAAACTTGGCATAGTAGCTAGATTAATACTCAACATCGACTCAGGCTGTCTAGAGAGTAAGAATTTACCCTTGGAAAAAAATAGGAAATGTGAAAATATGGAAGAATACTAAAACAATCATAAAAATATATTTTTTCGTTTCCTGGAAAATATAGTTCAGACATAAAGCAAACATACATGTTTAAATAGGTAAGACAGCATCTATCAATAACATGTCGATAAACGGTGTAGCCATCAAACTTAATAGTTAATACCGTTCAAAGTTTCTCAAATTTCAATTCCAAAATCTTATATATATTGTCTGAATGTCCAGAGTTACAATTTGCAGTCTCTAGAATATAGAGTTACAGTAACACTTCAAGTACAAAGTACACAGCAAAAATATGCAGTGTAAAATTAAAATGTACACAGCTCTCTACTAAGCCCAAAGTCCAGGCTAGAATGCTATCGTAGGACATTGGAAGTGGAAGGTCTTGGATCTTGGCCCTGATCTGATGCTACATCCAGCAACTAACAATACCCCTCTGCAAAGGTGGGGTCCTCCATCTCAGTGACCTAGCAATGCAAATATGCTATGGAGCACAGTCATGCAACTCGGGCTCAAGAAGAACTCAACATGATGAACGGTAACAATTGACTCTGGACTTGGAGAAAAATTCAAGAATACCTCTGAAAAGGAACGACTCTTAGTGTTCCTGGAGAGTAGAATCAAAACTGTGAGCACTTTGTCACTCGGAAAGAGCAGTGCAACTGTGAATGTTGGCTTGCTTACAAATGGAAATAAATTTCAAGCCTCAAACTACAAAAGCATTTTAAAAGAACCAAAGTTTCACCGGACAATATTTAATAGAATAATTACCAGCTTGACTTTCTCGTGGTTTGACCACAAATAATGAACCATATACTAAACGACATAAAACTGGGAGTATAAATATTCACGAATTTTGAAGTATTCGTCTGATAAAGGGCCCTCAATGACTACTTGCTGGACTCCAGTCTGTGAAACATATAAAAACAATAATTAGACCAGAAACATGCCAAATGCTTTGGAATAAAAACAAATGCCTTCATTATAAAAAAAAACAGTACCTTCTGGGTAGAATCTCCAACCTTACGGACAGTAACATTATCACCGCAACGCAATTGCCCGCCCATGAACTCAGCCTAGAAACAGTTACAGTAGAGGAAAATAACTGAGTTGTAAACAAAATAATGAAACAAACAATTGTGTATCAAAAAGTACTTGTTAGTCACCAAAATAATAAAGCACAATGAATCACCAATAAACTCATCTGAGAACAGTGAAAAGCAGCAAAAACCTGCTATATTTGAGTTTCAGCATTTCGACAACACATGGATGAAATGGTAGTAAATTAGTAATGACTAATATTTATTGAATATTCATAGGAGTAACATTAGTATCAGTGTGAGAAAGACATTAGCCCATCCTTATAAGCATATCCCCAAGGAATACTTTTAAAAGAAAACCACAATTCAGATTTGAAAAGATGTGGCTAACATGCACTTCGTTTCATCACAAAGTAAAAGAATGGTTGAAGACAATCAATTTCTCAAGGATTTGAATTGTTCAAATTTGGAGGAAAAAGAAGGCAATCAAAGCAAAAACTATGAATTGGCATAGAACCGAATTTGGCAACATCTTTAAACAAATTCAGCAAATTAAATATCAATTAGCAGTTGTTCAAGGCATCATCAGAGAACAGGGACATAACACCTTCCTTGAACAAAAATAACATGATCTAATCCAGCACTTGGCTTCACTACAACAAGAGACGCAAATTTATTGGCATCAGAGGTCAAGAGAGCATTGGATAAAGTGGCAGGACTCAAAACACAAAATTCTTCCAATTTTCAGCAAAAAAACAGAAAACACACCAGTTATGTTCAGCATATTCAAATACTAGATGGGAGATATATAACAAATGAAGCAAAAATCCTTTTGTATGCCACTGAGTTCTTTCAAAACATTTTAAAAGAGTCTCACTAGTTGAACAAAAGCAACAAGCTTAAGAAATCTTCTTCGTACCATCCCAATGATGATTGAAGAAGATGGTTATTGATAATTAGGGGATTATGAACCCCATCAAAGAAAAACTCAAAAACATTGTGTTGTCTTTCAACCCAGATAAAGCACTCGGACAGGACAGATTCTCTGCCCTCTCTTACCAAGAGCTTTGGGAATAATCAAAGCTGATTTGCTTGCCCTTGCTGAGGAATAAAAAAAAGAGTAAATGTTAAAACAATCGAATTGTACAAATCTGGTTCTGGTTGAATAAATGTCCCAGGGACATGAGATGGAAGAATACAGACCAACTTCTCTGTGCAATATGGCCTGCAAAATTTTATCAAAACTCATTGCTTCCAAACTGAAATTGTTTCTCTCTAGGCTGGTCTGTTCCTCTCAATCAGCATTTGTACCAAGTAGACAAATAACGGATAAAATCATAGCTATACAAGAAACCATACATTTGCTGAAGATCCAATAAAGACCTAGCACAACAATCAAGCTTGACATCTTGTAAGGCTTTTGACAAGTGCATCTGGGACTAATTGAGCAGAATCTCCACCCCTGTGGATTCAACCAGCAGTTTACTCAATGGATTAACAGTTGCATCCGGACTCCCTCTCTAGCAGTGTCCATTAATGGTCAAATAGATCTTTTTGCTCCTAGAGGCTCAGACAAGGAGACCCACTCAGCCCTTGCCTTTTCATTCTTATGGGAGAAAATCTTTGTAGAATGTTGCAAAAGGATAAAGAAGAAAGTACGATTCATGGAATACCCACAAAGAAGGGAGGCACCAGCTGATATAATTTCGACTTTGCAGATGATACCCTTCTCTTTGCTTCTAGTCTGAACATTGAATCAGTTCAAATTAACAAGACACTTGACATCTGCAAGAGGCATCAGGGCAGCAAATAAATAAAACCAAATCAAACATTTTCTTTCTAAACATCCCTACAAGAAGAAAAGGTAAAATTCTTATAACACAAATTACAAAGAAGGTAAATTCCCCATAACCTGTTTCGGATTCCTTCTGCAAATATACAAGGATTCAAAACTCTGGTAACACCATATCCAAAATGCACAGTAAAATATCGAGATGAACTAACGGATGGCTCTGTTTTGTGGGGAGAATCCAGATAACCAAAGCAATTCTACAAACGACCCCTATATATCTCCTCTCTCCCCTCCCTCTCCCTCTTTGGATTGAAAGACAAATAAAAAAAATCCAGAGAAAATTTCTCTGGAGAGGCACTGAAGATAAGATAAGATAAAATAAATATATTAAAGCCCTACAAATGACCACATAAGTAGGTCAAAGGGACTGCAGAGTACAAAAGTGTCAGAGCAAAGCGGGAAAACCAAACGGTTTCCCACGGAGAACACAAAGCGGAAAGAGAAACAGTACAACAAAGAGCGAGAGCAACTATAAAGGAAAGAGGCAAAGAACAACCTGCAGCCAATGACCCCAGCCAAACGGAGAGGTGGGAAGGTACAATATGAAAGAAGAACCAGGGGAAGCAATAAGAAAGGTCCATCAAGGAATGGACCCAACTCTCCTAACATCCAAGGCTGGCGAAAAGAAGCTCAGAATAGATGGATAACCAGTGGAGGAGGAGGTGGAGTGTCTGGTCTGTCCTGTGTGCTGCTGTCTGGAGGGAGTAGCTCCCCGCGACGATCTGGTGGATCTAGTCTGACTCCTATTGATAGCATGGTCAACAGTCCTCTCTTCAAAAAACTAAGGGAGTCTTACCATTATAAATCCTTGTTCTTTTAATCATAGCTCTAGCAATGAAAACTGCATGAAGGTTGCACTTGCAACACACCAGCAATATGCTTTGGAGTACAATTCTTTATGATAAATACAAAATAGAGTCCTTCCACAGGCTTTATCCACTTCTCTATGAACCAACAAATGGCACACACATTCAATCACATCAAGAGGGGGGTTACAAATCTAAAAGGACTCATAAGTTGGAAAATAGGAACGAAAGACAGAATCAGTTTTTGGAATCAAAGGTTGGATAGTCACACCCCTCTTACTCAATATATGGACAGACAGCTTTAAAATCAGCTTGAATCAAAAGGTTAAATAGCAGTTGCTAATTATTGTTCACAAAATCCGCAAAGCATATGTTCTTGGAATACATCTCTATTTGATGGTATAGAAGGAAATCTTAGTCAAAGCGTCCAAAACCTTGAGATTGAACTAAGCACAAGACCACTAATTTTATCAGCAGAACAGAACAAAATTGTTGGGCCTTATATCATTCATAGAGTTGTAACTGTGGCTTCAGCATATCAGATTCTCCAAGGTAATCGTCACATCAATAAAAAATGGAACAAGATATAAGATGCCATAATTGGCCAAAACACAAAGCCTTTTTATGGCCGCTGTCTCACAAGAGAATTCTAACAGTTGATAATCTTCAAAAATGAGGAATGATGTCCCAACTGCAAAGCAAATGGAGAATACATTCTCCACTTCTTAATCCATTTCCCTTTTCCGAAATTTGAAACCCTCCAAGGGGTAAAAGGTGCAAAAGTGAGTACCTTTGACCAAGCTTTACAAAAATGGAAAAAGCAAAAAACTGAAATGACCATGCTCAAACCCACTGGCCACCTAATCCTAAGTCATATCATATAGTAAATATGGAAAGAAAGGAATGTAAGAATCTTCAAGGAGGAAAATTCAAAACCTAAGAAAATTTTCTGGGTCATCAAGAACAACATTTGGCACACTACAATGATTCTTAACTCTGACAAAGGTCTGAGATTTAACTCCTCATATATGCTGGATTTTCAAATAGCCCACAGTTGGAATATGGCTTTACACTATAAAATGCAATGCTTATTTATAAAGCCAATGGTCAACTGTTTTTTGCCTCAGAAAGACTGGTTCAAACTTCAAACTTAACTTTGATAAGGCAGCCAAAAATAATCCAGGACAGGCAAGGATAGCAGGGGTGGAGTAAGATATAATCAGGGAACATATATATTAGCCTCTCTCCAAAAAACTGAAAAACAAACCAACAATATGGCTGAATTGTTGGTCTGTTTTCATGGTATTCAGATGGCTTACTAGAAAAGTGATACAAGAACTTCAAATTGAAGGAGACTCCAAACTCATAATTCAATTCATAAACACGGCTTACAAACTGAAACTTTATATGGATAATCTTCTTGAATGTCAACTCAACTGGTAAATGCACAATATAATAAATCAGATTGGAGATATGCAAGTAATATTCAGAGATTGCAGAATTGATCACAGATCAAGGGAGCAAAACAGGGCAGCAGGCAGGCTTGCAAATATAGCCAATTTTCAGTTCAAGTCAAAAGGCAAGGAGATCTATGATCAACCATAATTCCCACCAAAAACAATTCAAAACATTGTGGTGCTTGAGCAAGAAGACACTAATAGTTTAAAGAATGCAGCATAAACACGATCTAAGAATGGCCCATTTCCTCACTTCCAGAAGATTAGCCCACTAATAGTTTCAAGTCAAAATTTGACATCACTAGGAAGGCTAACCAAATAAAGTTCTTTACACAAAAAGGTTATGATTATTTTCCAGCTCCTTTATAATCGTGAAGTCCCTTCTGCCTTTTCAAGAAGAACTTGGGGACGGGACATATGTCTTCCTCATTCTCACGAGATGACTCTCCGTAATGTCAAGACAACCTTCTACTTTCACGGGAATCTGTACCTCTATTCTACTTGACACCACAAGGATCATTCTCAATCTTTTTCATGTCTTTCCACTTAATCCATTTTCTCTTGCCCCACAGTCCCTATCATAATTCAAAAAATCATACGCTGCAGCCCAAAAGTTAACTCAAAATCGCAACTCCAAAAAAAACTTAGAAAAAAGACATAAATTTTCTAGGAGTTAAAGTATATAAATTCATAAAATAAACTTCAATAACATGTAAACCATTGTAAAAAAGCATAAGAAATGAATGTAGAGAATGCACATGTATATTTTCTATTGGTTTTAGACCAAAAAAGAGTACAATGCTCATCATTGCACCATAAAATCATTTCTAAATCCTCGTATTCATCGGCTGCACCCTAGAAGTGGAAGGTAAAGACTGCTCTACAACAAAATCATCCCCAACTATATCATCTTCACCAAACCCTCCTGATGCTTCCACTTCTGCCTTTGTTTCTGTTGCTTCCCTCTCAAAAATTGTGATCTACTCTTTGGTGAACATGGGCTCTACATCCTCTGCAATCTAGTTTGAGTATGGATCAAGATCATCCAAGTCAATTGCATCATGACTCCCTTGCCCCTCCCCCTTCATGTGAAGATGATTGTATCGCACAAAAATAAGTTCAATAAAGCATTATCTTGTCAACCTAATGCACTTCTTTGTGTGAATGGCAGCCTCAAACATGCTCCAATTACTTTCACACCTAGAAGAGATACTTGGCTGGCACAAAGTATAATCGACAAGCCTCTAAAGATTTGGTGTTTTTGCACCATAATCTTCCTACCATAAATTAGCAAATAGAACAATTATAACTTTGTAAGTCAACAAGGCTTCCATTTATTAAATAAGTTTAGTATCTCAATAGTTTCGAGTAACGAGACTATGACCAAAGGACTTAATTTGTTTTTACTTGGTGGTTGAGTTATTCTCCTTCAAATGCATACAACCAAAGAAAATAGACTCCCCTCTATACCATTGTAAATTTATAACTCATCAAGAATTGTGTCTCTAAGGGCTTCATCAGGTGTCATCCTCTCAATGCACATGTTGAGGTCATTCATAACATCCTCATCGGCCTTAAATGAATCCGAGAATAAAAATATAGGGTTCAAGTAATAGGTTGTTACATTATATGTCAGTGGAACTACTTGTTCCATCTCCAATCAATTATGCATCAAATGGTTCATATTTTTTTTTATTTTTCCCATAATAATTTGTGATGGCCTCATACAAATAACCCATTGGATTGTTTTTCCCATCGACTAAGCGTAGTGACCAAAGGCTCCATCACCTAAAACAAAATAGCATGAAATTTTAAAATTAAAATTAAGAAAATTTTGAACCAAAAAAATTATAAAAGTAAATCAAAAATAAAAAATAGTTATATTTAAAGTTACATTAAGGACCTTTGTGCTCTTCGCAAATACATCATCAAAAACGGTCTTCACGAACATTTTCCCTTCGGCTTTCCTATAATAAGGAGACTCCAACCACCATGTGCTTACAAACATCTGGTTTAGAGATGTTAATGAGGTTGCAGTGAATTGTGTGATTCTTGTTCCCACAAGCTTTTTTCAATTGGTGTGCTCTCTCATCAAGCTTAGCACCCAAGGATGATTGTAAATGTATTTTGTAATATTTCTAGCTTCTTCAACCACACTTTTCATCCATATAAATTTTCCTATGTTCTCAAATAGGAGATCAATGCAATGGGTTGGATAAGAGCTCCAAAACAGTGTAGGGTGTCTCTCATCAGGAAATCTCCCTATTGCTACATATGTTGCTCCATTGTAAATCATAACTTGGATGACATTCTCCACACCTACTTCCATGATCACCTTACACAACATATCAAACAAAGTCCCTCCATTTTTGACTTAATGAGAGGCATCAATTCACTTCAAGAACAACAACTACCCACTTGAAGTCACTAGAAATTTTATCAAAGTGTGGTAGCTTCCATCCGTCCACCCATCAAACAAAATATTACAGCCCTTTTTGCACCATAATGTTTTTGCTCATCTACTAGTATATTTTTTATGGTGTCCTTCAACAAAAGGGCAACCCAAATCATTAGTAGGTGCATTTACCCCTTCCCAACAATGATCAATGCAGCTACCACAATCCCAATATGGACTTCTCGCCACAATGAATTGTATGTTGTTACAATACCAAAAATTTGCAACAGCCATCCTCGCGTAATTATGTTTTTTTTAATTCTAAGCAATACTTTCAAGAGATGTTTGTGCACCAAGAGTATGGCGAGGAAAAAATAAATATTTTGAAGCCTAAAGCATTTGGCTTAAACTGTCTCTAATGGATTATCCTTGTCCCTAAATCTTTGGACCAATAGAAGAGCCTTCTAAGTCATCAGAATCAAGGATGCAACTGCTGCAACTGTCCTGTGTTTTCATTTTTATCCCCTCATAAAGAGAAAGGACAACATTTGTCTATCTTGTAACCTCAGGCTCCACTTTGTCACATAATCACTCATCTTGGTTTGGGATTTGTGCAAAATGGTACTTGAAATGATCGAAGCCTCCTCTCATCAAAAAACCACAATAATAGCATATCATGGTATCTTACTCCACACCCTCTATGCCATGCTTCCAAGAAGGGTCATTAGACTTCTTAATCATGTGGCTACTTGAACCAGATGTCATTCTTGTATATCACTACAAATTGCCAAATGCAAACTACAAACCCTATAAAATAAGTTTTAATTTAAAATCTTAGTTGCATATTAAATAAAGAAGAAAATAAAGAGGGGAAAACAATTTGCAAACCCTAAAATGGAAAAAAAATCAAAACAAAAAACCTAAAATAAATTTGAATCTTAAAGCTTCACCTCTCAAATCCCCATCAAAATCCTTCAACGTTGATGGAAATCATGTAGAGCAACATGTAAATGATAAAAAAAAAAATTGTCGAGCAAAAACAACAGAAAAATAATTTGCAAAAATGAAAATGGCATTTTTGACTATCAAATATTATAGTTTAACAGTGGACAAGTAATTGCCATGGAATTGTGGGCACTCATGAGTGCTTAGCTATTACTCAATTCGCAAGTTTTACTATAGTTTCTCGGTGGCAAAATTTAATGCGGTTTCTCGGTGTTTCTTGTGAGTTTTGATACTATGGTGTGATGTCATTCACCTAGTCAATCTTAAGTTTACTTTAAACACCTACGCTAATGTTGGAAATGTTGATACTTGGCTTCTCCATGGTCATTGGAGCGTCATTTATTGACCCATCCCTCCTAGCACTTTTTTAAATCTATCTCATCCTTTTCACGCATTGCAATCTTTAAACTAGGGTCCTCAATATAGACGCCCACCCTTGTCTACATTGTACACCAACACTCGGCAGCCCAAAATTTTGACTCAGACTTGTGACTCAACAAAACTCAGTAAATTTTCCAAGATTTTAAAAATATACAAATTCATAAAATAAACTCAAATAACAAGTAAGACACTATTAAAAAGCAAATAAATGAATGTAGAGAACAAGTAGGTATATTTTCTATTAGATTTAGACCAAAATGAGTACAATGCTAAGTTTAAGATGAAAAAAGAGTATAATGCTAATCAATGCACCATAGTACCATCTCCAGGACCTCGTACTCATCCGCTGCGCCTTGGAAGTGGAAGGTAAAGATTCCTCCACTAGAATAAAATCATTTGCAAAAATATCATCATCACCAACCCCTCTCAATGCGTCCACTTCCACCTTTGTTGTTGTTGTCCCTTTTGCTACTTCCCTCTCAACAATCTAGTTTGAATAAGGATCAATAACAACCCAATCAATCGCATCATGTCTCTCTTGTCCCTCCACCTGTCTCATGCAAAAACGAAGATTGTATAGTACAAAAACAAATTCATTGGGGCATTTTGTTATCAACCTATTGCACTTTTTGTGTGAATGATCTCAAACATGCTCCAATTTTGTTCACAACCAAAACAAATACATGGATGGCACAAAATGCGATTGTCTAGCCTCTGAAGATTTGGTGTTTTTGTAGCATAATCTTCTACCATAAATCTACAAATAGGACAATTGTAACTTTTAAAGTCAACTAGGCTTGCATTTATTAAAAAAGTCTAGTATCCAAGTAGTTCGAGTAACGAGACTACAATAAGATGCACTCAATTTGTTTTTACCTAGTTGTTGAGTCATTCTCCATCAAATGCATAAAGCCACAGAAAATAGCCTTCCCTTTGCACATTTGTAAATTTGCAACTCATCAAGAATTGTGTCTTTCAGGGCTTTGTCAAGCTCATCCTCTCCATGCATGTGTTGAGCCTATCAATAACCTCTTTATCGACCTTAAAAGAATTGAAAAAAAAAAAATTTGGGATTCATGTAGTAGGTCACTGCATGTAAATGTCGATGGAATTGTTTGTTCCATCTCCAATCAATAATGCACCAAATAGTTCATATTTTCTTTTGTTTTTGCCATAGCAATTCCCTATTGCCTCTTTGGCCTTGTCCATGGCCTCATATAGATAACCCATTGGATTTTTTCCCCATCCGCCAAGCATAGTGACCAAAGGCTCTATCACTTAAATAAAACAAAATAGCATGAATTTTTAAAATTAAAATTTAGACAAATTTGAACCAAAAATATTATAAAAAATAAATGATAAATAAAAAATAGTTATGTTTAAAGCTACCTTAAATATCTCCTTTGTGTTCTTCATAAACACATCATTAAAAACAACCTTCACAACCCTTTCCCCTTCGGCCTCCTTACACTAGGGAGACTCCAACCACCATGTGCTTACAAACTACTTTAGAAATGTCAGTAAATATGTAAAGTGATGAAAGTTGTGGTGAATCATGACTCTCGATCTAACAAGGTGCTTTTCGTTGGTGTGCTCTCTAATCAAGCTTAGCACCCAAGGGTGATAGATTTATTTTGTGATATTTCCGACTTCTTCGACCAAACGTTTCACCCATGTAATTTTTCGTATGAATCATATGACTCTCGATCTGACAAGCTTTATCTGTTGGTGTGCTCTCTCATCAAGCTTAGCACCCAAGGGTGATAGATGTATTTTGTGACATTTACTTATTCGACTAAACTTTTCACGCATGTAATTTTTACTATGTCCTCAAGTAGGAGATCAATGAAATGGGTTGCGCAAGGGCTCCAAGAAAGTGTAGGGTGCCTCTCTTCAAGAAGTCTTCTTGTTGCTACATATGTTGCATTTTCAGTCATAACTTGAATGACATTCTCTACACCAACTCTTATGACCACCTTATACAACATATCAAACAAAGTGTCTACAATTTTTACATGGTGAAAGACATCAATTGACTTCAAGAACACCAACTGCTCACTTGAACCCAATAGAAAGTTTATCAAAGTGTGGTTCCTTCCATTTATCCACCCATCAAACAAAAAAATACTGCAGCCCTTTTTGCATAGTATTTTTTTCCCTGCATACAATTACTTACATATTTTTTACAATGTCATCCAATAACAGACCATTCAAATCATGAGGCGTATGTGCCTTTAACCTCTTCTCGACAAAAGTCAATGTTATTGGGTGAAATGTTCCAAACTAGGAAATTTTTCTAAATTCTGATTTTTCTACAAAACCCTAGGTAAATAGTCAAATCTGATTTTTATTTCCAGCAAACCCTAACTGCCAAATACTTCTAAAAATAGCACAAAATTATGCTAAGCCCAAAGCAACAATTGGCTAATCCAAACAAACAATTTATCTCTCAAAAAATAGGAAATAACCCTCAAACCCTAGAAGCCTCCAAGCTGAAATTTTAATAGAAAATTTGCAACTAATCTATTCAAGTGAAATCCTCATAAAATTGCATAAAAATACTGACTTAAATAAGCAGAATTTATTATAAAAATATGTGTATTTGGAACCACAAGCCTCTCAAATCAATTTGTCAAGTCTGGAAAATATATTAAATATTTTCAGGGCAAAGATGACCCTCAAAATATGCTAGAATTCCTCACAAGACAAGTCGCCACACTACAAAATCAAAATGTGTTTTCGCCCAAAATAAGCCTCAAAGCCCTACAAACCAGCTCTCTAACCAAATGCCCTAATTGGAAATAATCAATTCCAGCAACAAAATCCATGCAACCCTCCAATGAGGGGTCTTTGTTCGATCCAATCAGCACCCAAGGCTCCAAACCCTAGTCTTCCCACTCCAAATGCAATATTTTTGTATTTTATGAATATTATGAGCAAGTACAACCTCAAAATGAAGCTGCCCTAATTGAAAAATGAGGGTTGGCATCCACACTCCTTCCTTACTTGAAGGTTTTCGTCTTCAAAGCAATGGCTCAAGCGTTTTCGTGCTTAATGACCAATATTTTTGAGTATCAACATAACCTCTTTCAATTGAAATCCTCCTTTCTTTTTATACCACTTCCCCCAAGAGGCACACCCAATTGGGAGGGAAATACAAATTCAAATCAAAAAGAGATTGCTTTTTAAAATGCTCATGACCTTTAAGGGGCCCCAACTTAAGTGATTCGTAAAACATAAAGTACCTTTTACATATATTCAATCAAAATCACTTAATTCTCTTTCCCTTCTTACTTGTCCCTTAGCCCCTGAGAAATCGTTAAGGCTAAGGTCTTCAATGATGGCCCTATCAAAAGAGAGACATGACATTGAGTCATTTGGTCCAGAGTGCTTTAGTTTGTGTTAGTTTAGATTAAAATAATGTATGGGGCATGTATGTCCTATGAGACACCCCCATTAGTCAAATATTATGTTAGTAAATAAAAATGTTAGTGATATTAATGTTAGTTGGGTGGTTGAACCCATTGGAGGGTGATAGTGTGTTATAGGTAGAAATTAGTTGGTGGACTGTTGAGTCCCATACACAACTAGCTCCTCGTGAAAGCTTTTAAAAGCTTGTTGAACTTTGTAAATAACATTAATATGAGGTTTTAGTTTTCAATATATTTTTTCAAATCAATATTTTTCTATGTTACTGGATACTCCCCCTAGACCAAAGGAGCGTGGGGGAAATGCTCCCAGATATGGGAGTGTGGGGGAACATGAGGGATATGGCCGGAGAACATCCATGGGTTGCAGAAACACCCGGATACGTCTAGGTGACGTATTTGAGCGTTTCTGCAGCCTGAGGATGCTCCCTTGGGGTATCTGCATGCTCCTGAACGTCAAAAACGTTTTTTTTTTTTCCAATTCGCCCAATGAAAAGTCAAGCATGGACTTCAAAATACAATTATAAACAAATTAAAGTGGATTCCCAACCCTAAAAACAACATTCACACTCATTTTATTACAAGATAACAACACATTTACCCTTTGATGATGATGAAGACATCACAGCGGAAGACGAAAATGAATATAGTGAATCATAAAAATGTTGATTTGTCTTTATTTTTGTCCATACATTGTAGCATTTGCACCATGTACTTGTTATAAAACTAATCTAAGTTCGACCATTGAATATTATGATATTTGGCATTGAATTATGAGTATATTTTGTGGTTATTTAACTTATTTTGTTTCCTCTACATATTATGTGGTTAATTTTGCTTATATGGCTATATTTTAATATTTTTTATTTTTTATATATATTTCATTTCCACCATGTCCTTGTTATAAAACTAATCGAAGTTCGACCATTGATTATTATGATATTTGGCATTGAATTATGAGTATATTTTGTGGTTATTTAACTTGTTTTGTTTCCTCTATGCACATTATGTGTTACTTTTGCTTATATGGCTATATTTTTATATTTTAAATTTTTTATATATATTTTTGTACGGCCATATCCAAATGTATCCAAACGCCCCCCCCAAAAAAAAAATCCCCATATTCCCGTATCCGATTCTCGTACCCATATCTGTATTGGCAACCTAGATATTATTCTTCCCATTTACCTCATTGTGCTTGTTCCAACATCGGTATCAGACCCTTGTAAAATAATTTGGAGGAAGGAACAATGGAACATCCATGAAAATCCATGTGAAGGCAGGCCTTAGTCAAGCTTGTGTAGAGGAAAAAGAGACGAGTTTTGGCAAGGTATGAAGGTGAGCCTTTTTTTTTTTGGTTTACAATCTCCAAAAATCTTTATTGTATGCTCTAAAAGCTTCTAAACTCATATTTGTACTGCCCAAGATTAGTTTGAAGCCATGTTTATTGTTTTATATGACCTGAGAACATTTTGTACAGCCTAGCACTCAGGATCCCAGCAATAAATTCATTTTGTATGGTCCAAAAGTCCTAAAATCCAAGTTTGTATGGCCCAATACGACATTTAGCTGCCCCAAAACAGAAAAAAATGAATTTGTATGGCATTTTTTTAATCAGTTTGAATGATGTTGTATGGCTTTTTGATCAATAAAAGCTAGTTTTCATGGTTTTTTACGGCCTTGTATGTCCCAAAACTTGGATTGGTGGATTTGTATGGACCAATATCCATACTGCATCCATAAAATTGTTGTTGTACGGCATTTCACTCTCTTGTTTGCAGTTGTACTACCTAAATCACTTCAAAACCAGCCTTGTAAGGCATATGTATTATTTCTGAGCAAAAAAATGTTGGAAATATTGTCATTGATGTCAAAGGGTAATCGTGAATCTGATTGATGGCAAAGTATTTCGATAAAAGAATTAAATTAAATAAAGAATATTTAATTTGATTGAGGGAATTAATCATGCAAATAACGGTCATATCTTTGCATGAAATCGAAGATAAATTAACTGTCTAACGGGCTTAAAGAGTTAATTATGGCGAAAGTTTCAAGGCAATTTTTAAGACTAAATTGGTCCCCAACTTTGGCCGACCTGATTTCTAGGAAGTCATCCCACCTTTAGGAGGAGTTCTGACTTTTCGAATGGACCTTTTCGTTTGAACAGTGACGACTTTAATTTGTGGCTTTCCATGGGTTATAAATAAGTACATAGCGAGTGGCAAATTTGTGTGTTTGAAAGTGGAAGAAATAAAAGAAGAGCATAAATTTTTGAAAGCAGAATTTTGTGAGAATATTGAAAGGAAAACCCAGCAAGTATAAGGCAGAGCATAGCAACGAAAACACTCAAGTGTAGATCGAATCAAAAGGAGATAAAGCAGTATTCTATCATCCGTTGTGTTAGCAACAAATCAGAGATAGAAGAGTGATTCTTGTGAGAAGGTTGGTGCCTATGAATATTTATATTGAGAAAGATTTCTCCGTGGTTTTCTCCCGAAAGGGTTTCCACGTATTTCTAGTGTCACTTTGCATTGTGTTATTTTATGTTGTAATTTAATTGCTTTGAATATCTTAATTGGAATAAGTGATTAAGTGTTAGAAAAGAAAAAAATATATAATACTGATTCACCCTCCTTTTTAGTATTAGCTTGTACTCAACAATTGGTATCAAAGCAGGTTCCTTCAGATATAGCTTAACTACTAGAAGGTAGATCATATAAGCACACATCACTGGATCACAAGTTCAGGACAGATTTTCCACTAACAAGGCACTGCTATTTGATGACACAAATTATTTATTTTGAACATAAGAATGAAGACATATCTAATGGCTCTTGGGTTCGATATTTGGCAAGTAGTAGTAACTGTTGTTAACCTGGAGTTGCACCCTGAAACGAAGACGTGCTCAAATGGCTAATCCTCTCTCCAGTTGAAACAATGGGATCTTCTCACAAGAGTGGGTGCCTCAATGGTGAGAACTTCTAGAGAAGGCTGGTTCCTGTAAGATGTATCAATGCGGATCTCTACTCTGTGCTGCGAATCTACCATGAAAAAGGGAGAAAGAAACTTGAAAGGGAAATCCTACCTAATGACGGTGATACACCAAAATGTTGATCCACTCTACTTGGAACCTTGAACACTGAATCAAACAAGGGAAAAGGAAGACCTTTGATTTCAATTGATCACTATGCATAAGTATTTCATGAGAAGGTTCGATCCAATGACAAAAACATGAAGAAAAATGATGGAGAGAGGTCTGATACAAGACACTTTGCGGCCACCTAACATCCACTTACAGCTTCAGCAAAAAACATAAAACACTGAACATGACCTGCATAACATGATGAGCTAGCAACTAAGTACGAATCATAATTTGAGAAGGGAGAAAAATCTACCACGTATGCAAATTGCTGAATGAATGTACACTATGCCAGCACTTGAAATCTGAAAGTATAGTCCTATTGATTGAAGAGGTTACACAACTCAACAATGGCAGCGTCTGGTCTTACCAAAAGGGATCGATTTTACAAGACTGAAAGGCCATTAATATAGAAAATTACAAAGAGCCAAGAGATTGGCGTTGGAAATAGGAGAGGAAGTTAACTCTTCATTAGCCCAAGTCCAAATTGCATTGCATGGATCTTCCAAATTTGTCTTTCCTTAGCTTATACTTGGTTGTCTTGCATGAAGAATCCTTGGTGTTGAAAAAAAAGAAGACAAGTTTTGGATGCATGACACCTACGAATAGATGTCTTGACTTGAAAACTAGTCAACTTGAAAACAAGAGTAGTCAAATTCACTCGAACTGCTGGAACGTTTGAAAGTCTCTGCTTTGGATGAAATCAATGCAAATGCCAAATTAAGAATTGTGTTTGAACCGCCGGAACGTTTCGAGCTTTGAGACAAATGAGAGTGCATGCATGGAATTTCTGGTTGTTTGAAATGTTCAACGATCTGCTTGTTCATCATGCAAGACAACTCTATTTTCAGAATTGAATCATGCTTGTTTTCTTAAACGCGTTTACTTCGTTAGAGTCACGTTAGTCTGTGCATGATCTTTGTTCATCCTCCCTTTGTCTTTATTTTGCGTTTGTTTTATTCATTGTTCATGCTTATGTCCATGTTCAGTTCTGCTTCAATCCTGTTTGTATTTTCTCTGGCTTTTCCCATGTTCTGCTTTAATTCAGGAATCGGGCTTTATTTTAGCTTTCATCCTTCGAACAAATTGTCCGAAGGACTCTCTGTCTCTTCTCTTTCCCGGGGTTGGCATTTCCTTTTCTCTTTGTTGGCTTTGGCTTACGCCCTTGTCTTTTCTATCGAGCTTTTGTCCTCCCAAATTCCTTCGGACTTTTTGTCCGAAGAAATTCGTTTCCTTGCCAATTTTTTTGAATTTATTCTTTTAGGCTCTTAAGTCTTGCCCTTTGGTTTTCTTCGGGCTTTTATTGACTTCATATTCCGGCGGATTTCCTGTTTGACAATTATTCCAAAGGATTTCCTTAAATTTTCTCGTTTCCTTCTTTGCCTTTGTTTTTTTTATTTCTATCGAGCTTTTTTCCCATGTTCATCCTCCGTCGGACCTTTTCCTTGAATTCCTTCGGACAAATAGTTCGAAGGAAATTCTTTTCCGTTTGAAGTGTCCCTTGCTTTTATGAAGGTGCCCTCCGCAAGGGCTTCTGCTTCCCAACATTGACCTTCGGGCTCTTTGATTTGGTCCTATTAGTCGCCTGGGTGCAATCTACAAGGGCAAGGTTCTTCTAGAAGTGCCCTTCGGAAGAATTGTAAAGGTCCATTTCGCCGACCAAGTGCCCTCCGCAAGGGCTTTTTGTCCTCAAAAGTGCCTTTCGAAACTTTTGAAAGGGTCCTGCCACCGACCAAGTGCCCTCGACAAGGGCTTTTTTGCCTTCAAAAGTGGCTTTCGAAAGAATTGTAGGGCACCCTGGCTTTTTGAAGGGCACCCGGGCTTTTTGAAAACGTCCTTCGGAACTTTTGTCTTGACTTGAAAACCATAAAGTGAACCAACCCAAAGGGTTACATACCCTTCGGGACTTTTGAATTGGACCTTCTCGAAGGGCAAGTGCGCTTCGGGTCTTCTCAACTATGATTTTCTCCTTTCTTTTGGACAAAAAGTCCGAAGAAAACAAGCTTTGAACGACTGCCACTTAGTCATTTTTTCGGACTTTTACACAGTCCTTTGAGAGCTTTTTCTCTCGGACAGAATGTCCAAAGAAATAGTCCACCTCTTATAGCCCGAAAAAATTCCTTGGTAAGACAAAATAACTAGACTTACAACTTGTATGTCTTGGCTGTATTTGCACATTTGGCTGTAATCAAGAAAGCTCCTTGGAAACCTTTGCATGACTAAAATTCCCCTGGCTGTAGATGGCCACTTGGGTGGCTGTAAATGCTCATTTAAGGACCCCAAAACTGATTCACAAGACAAACTTGGCACCATAGCAAAGTTCCGAAGTGTAGGGGTGACAATTTGCCCTGTGGGGGGCAAAATTGTCAACAGTAACCGAGTACCAAACACCACTGGAAAGAAGGCTAGTGAGAACAATGCTAAAGCAATGAATGCCATTCTATGTGGCCTTTCAGAATCGGAATTCGTAAAAGTCATGCAATGTGATTCTGCAAAAGAGATCTAGGAAAAACTTAAAACTATCTATGAGGGTGGTGATAGCAAGGTAAAACAAGCAAAACTCCAAACTCATAGGAGACAATTTGAGAGTTTAAAGATGAAGGAAGAAGAGAACATTGCAAGATATCTGCTCCGGGTTGATGAAATAGTCAATGTTATTTGAGGACTTGGAGAAACCGTGGAAGAGTCTGCAATCGTCCAAAACGTGTTGAGGTCCTTACCGTTGACGTTTGATGCGAAAGTCTCTACTATTGAAGAAATGAAAGATCTGGATAAATTAAAGATGGACAAACTGCACGGAATCCTCACAGCATATGAAATGAGGACTGAATCCGAAAGACCATCAAAAAGAGAAACAACATTCAAAGCATCAAAGAAGGAGAAAGTCAAGGAACCTGAGCCAAACAATAGCTCAAGTAGCGAAGAAGATGAAAAAGAGGCTCTATTCATTCGAAAGTTGAAAAAAGGTTCGAGCAAATATAAAGTTAAGTTACCATTCAAATATTTTAATTGCGATAAGATTGGTCATTTTGCAACTAAGTGCCCAGATAAAGACAATAGTAATGAAGAGGAGAGCAAACCAAAATTCAAGAAGGGATTCAAGCAAAATAAAGACGAGAAGAGATTTGAGAAACAAAAGAAAAGCTTATACTCTAGAAGACAATGCTTCCACAAAAAGAAAAAACTTGGAGGAAGAAGACGAAGGTGAGGTAAATCTCAAAAAAGAGCTTATCTGTGCCTTAGGAGAGATAAAAGATCTTAAGAAAAAGAACATGAAACAAAAGCTTCTGATTTAGAAATATGACAAAGAGAGTCAGGACTTGGAAGCTAGAATATCACAAGGTCTTGAGGAATCAAAGAAGATAATTGCTGATCTAAAAGTCCAATCCGAAGAGGCAAAAAAAATTGAAGAAGATCTAATGGATCAACTAAAGAAGAAAGGAGAATACTGTGAAAAGTATGAATCTGAGATTGCTGCTTTAAAAAGGGATCTAGAAAAGGCAAACACTAAAATAGCAAGTGACTTGAAATGTGAGAAAAGCACCCAAGTTTTGAATAAGATTTTGGAGAATCAAAGATCACCATCTAACAAGTCAGGGATTGGGTATGAGAAGGAAAAAGAAAAAGCTAAGAGCTATGTTGAAACTCTTAAGGAACCTGTGAAAAAGAAGACCAAGAAGGAAGAAGGCCAGAATACAAAAACCAGCTCTATCAACAAAAAAAGCAAAGGTGAACAAAACTTCAAGAGATCACTTGCTCCAAAATATGCAAATAAAACCAGGTTTGGTAATTATTTTGATGGATATTGTTATTATTGCAATCATTTTGATCACAAGAAATTAGATTGTAGAAAGAGAGCCAAAGATATTGAAGTCAGGAGCAGAAACAAAAGAACCTATGGAGCTTCGAACAAAAGCTACAATTCATTTGCTCCCCTATCAAACTTTGATGAAGAAGCAATAGTCTGTTATAAGTGCAACAACTATGGACATATAACACGCTATTGTAGAAGTGTTTTTGAATCTGTAAGACAAGATCAAAAGTTCAAGGCTCTAGTGATAAAGAAAAGGGAACCAACAAAGACCTCGAAGAAGAAGCAAGAAAAATCCATGATCGTTCAAACAACATTCCATGTTAGAGATGAAGGACAACAAAGGTTCATTGATAGTGGATGTTCAAGACACATGATTGGAGATAAAAGCAAATTTATCTCTTTATAAAAGGTCAATGAAGCCATGGTGAAGTCCAAAGACAACACTACAGCCAAAATAACAGGGAAATGTACACTTAGTCTCGATAATGGAAGAACCAAAACAAAGAATGTGTTATATGTGGAAGGGTTAAAGCATAATCTTCTAAGTGCGAACCAAATGTGTGATCAAGGACACACTCAAATTCTTTGTTGAAGGTTGCGAGATCAAAAAAAGAGACACGGGAGAGCTAATTGAAGATGCTCACAGGACAACAAACAATCTATACATGCTTACAAAAGTCAAAAGAGAGAAGTGTTGTCTAAGTCAAGTTGAAGAAAGTTGGCTATGGCACAGAAGAATGGGTCATATAGATTTTGATAACCTTGTGAATATTAGCAAGAATAAAGTTGTAAGGGACATTCCAAAGATAACAAAGCCATCAAGCACGCTTTTGTAAGCAATCCCAGCATGGGAAGCAGCCCAGGCCAAGATTCGGAACAAAGGAATATTCCACCACGAAGAAATTAGAACTCATTCATACAGATTTATGTGGACCCACCAGAATGCAAAGTATACAAGGTAAGAGGTATTTTATGTTGCTAATTGATGATTACACTAGAATGACATGGGTTGCGTTTCTGAAAGAAAAGTCTGAGGCCTTTAGCAAATTCAAAGCATTAATTGAACATAAAATCGGTTTAAGAATCAAATGCTTAAGGTCAGATAGAGGAGGTGAGTTCATGTCAAATGAATTCATCGAGTATTGTGAAGACCATGGGATAAAAAGACGATTACTCAGCTGCAAGAACCCCACTCCAGAATGGGGTAGTAGAACAAAAAAACAAGACTATCCAAGAAATGGCTAGGACAGTGCTGAACGAATCCAAGTTATCAAACAAATATTAGTGAGAAGCAGCCCACACAATTGTATATATCCTAAATAGAGGGTAGACGAGAGTCAACAATGACAAGACCCTGTATGAGTTATGCACGGGAAGATCAATGTCCGACAAATATTTCAAAGTATTTGGAAGTAATTGCTTTATTAAAAGGACCGAAGATGATTTGGGGAAATTTGACTCAAGAGCCGACGAAGAAATTTTTCTGGGATATTCCACTAAAAGCAAGGCCTACAAATGCTCCAACAAGAGAACACAAACTATTGTAGAAAGTGCCAGTATCAGAGTAGATGAAACTGGAACTCAGAAGGCAAGTGATCCATTAGATGAACCAAATATCATTGAAGAAGATGTTGAAGAAGAGAAGATGGATGAAGATGAACAGCAAGACACCAAGGCACCATCTTGTTTTGTTCAGATGAACCATGCCGAAAGCCAAATCATTGGTTATATAGATGCTGGAGTACAGACCAGAAAGATTGTAAGAAATTCTGAACAAGTAATTTTTTCTTTGTTATCTAAATGCAGCTTAAGAATTTTTCAAAAGCGAGTCATGATGAACATTGGGTAAAAGCAATGGAAGACGAGCTAAACCAAATTGAGAAGAATGAGACATGGGAGTCGGTACCTAGACCAAAGGATCAAAATGTGTATACAGGAACAAATTAAATGAGGATAGTCAAGTGATGCGAAACAAGGCTTGATTGGTATGCAAAGGATATGCTCAAATCGAAGGTATTGACTTTGAAAAAACTTTCGCTCCCGTGGCAAGATTAGAGGCAATCAGAGTGTTTCTTGCCTATGTTGTTTTCAAGAACTTCAATGCATATCAAATGGATGTAAAATTTGCTTTTCTGAATGGTAAATTAGAAGTGTACATTGAGCAGCCAGAAGGATTTCTTCTATCAGAATATAAAAAATATGTATGCAAATTGAAGAAAGCCTTGTATGAATTGAAGCAAGCCCCTAGAGCTTGGTATTCAAGACTTGACAAGTATCTACAAGACCAGGGATTCAAGAGAGGATTTGCCTACAGCAATTTGTACATCAAAACAGAAGGTGAGCATCAGTTAATTGTTGTAGTTTATGTTCATGATATAATCTTTGGAGGAGATAGTGAGAAGTTGTCCAGAGGATTAACTAAAGAGATGCAGAAGGAATTTGAGATGTACATGCTTGGTGAGCTATCATTCTTTCTTGGATTGCAAATATCTCAATCCAGTAAAGGAATATTCATCTCCCAGACCAAGTATGCTAAAGAAATGTTGAAAAAATTTGGAATGGAAAACTGTGCACCGGTTGGCACATCTATGGCTACAGGAAACAAGTTGAGTAAGGATGATGAATCACCAAATACAAATCAGTCCCTCTACAGATCAATAATTGGCAGTCTTTTATACATAACGACATCCAGGCCGAATATCATGCAAGCACTGGACGTGGTAGCACACTATCAGGCAACTCCTAAAGAAACACGTGCAAGTAATGAAGCGGATATTCAAATATCTAAAGGGGACCCTAGACTATGGATTGTAGTGTCCTACAGGGAAGGATTTCACTTTGGTAGCATATATAGACTCAGACTGGGCAGGATGCCTAGATGACAGAAAAAGCACAAGCGGAGGAGCATTTTTCCTTGGAGATAGCCTAGTGTCTTGACTAAGTAAAAAGCAAAATTCAGTTTCCTTATCCACAACAAACGCAGAGTACATAGCGGCAGTCTTGTGTTGCACTCAGATTATTCGGATGAAGTTGACCCTTAAAGACATCAAGGTAGAATATGATCATTCAATTTCAATACACTGCGACAATACCAGTGCTATCAGCATCTCAAAGAATCCAATGATGCATTCTAGAACAAAGCACATTCCAATCGGAAACCATTTCCTGGGAGAGCAAGTTGCAGAACAATAGGTAAAGTGGGAATATATTGCCACCATAGAGCAGATAGCGGACATTTTTACCAAGCCACTTCCAAATGACACATTTGAATGCCTACGTGAAAAGTTGGGAGTAATCTCTTTTGCTTCCTGCCACTGAAGGGAAGTATTGATTAAAAGGGAGCTAAGCATTGCATTATCTAGCTCCTGGGTAGTCCCTTTGCCATTGATGTCAAAGAAGTGTAGAAAGAGGGAGTCACAGAAAGGGGGAGCTACAGAAAAGATCACTGATAGAAAAAATAGTACAGCAAGGGGGAGTAGATTCAGTGCGTGGCTGTCATCAATGACAAAGGGAGAGATTGTTAGAAATATTGTCATTGATGTCAAAGGGTAATCATGAATCTGATTGATGGCAAAGTATTTCGATAAAAGAATTAAATTAAATAAAGAATATTTAATTTGATTGAGGCAATTAATCATGCAAATAACAGTCATACCTTTGCATGGAATCGAAAATAAATTGTCTAACGGGCTTAAAGAGTTAAATTGTGGCGAAGATTTCAAGGCAATTTTTAAGGCCAAATTGGTCCCCAACCTTGGCCAACTTGATTTCTAGGAAGTTGTCCCACCTTTGGGAGGAGTTTTGACCGTTCAAATGGACCTTTTCATTTGAAGAGTCATGACCTAAATTTGTGGCTTTCCGTGGGTTATAAATAAGTGCATAGTGAGTGGCAAATACTCTTGATCTTCTTCCATGTACTTGTGTATGAACTTGTGAGTTGATAACTTTAGAGTAATTATAAATATTGGCTCTTGAACATACACTAATAGGAATGGTGATGTTTTCATAGTTTGCTTCACTCTAGTTATGTCTACCCAAAGAGAATATTTAAGCAACTTATGTGATGTTCTCAATTATTGCACTATATACTTTTTAATGGCTTTCATCAAATTCTTATGAAAGGCAATGGTGTTAGATGACACCTTGCATAATTAAAAATTAAAGGCACATGAGAAGACGTCAATGCAGAATAAGTGAGGACATATACATGTTCTACTAGATTACCAATTTTAAAGATGAGGAGTCTCCTATAGGACAATGCCCAACACTAGAATTTGTCACTATAATTATAGGTTTAAAAAATTAACATCAACTATTATATAAAAATATTACAACATTGGGAGCAAAAATTAAAATACAAATGCCTCTAGGTCACAATAGTGTAAATCATGTTTATACATCTTCAACTAGTCAATTTGTGGCAAATAATGTTACATATCTAAATCATAAATCACAAAGTACATCTACAACTAGAGATTAAAAAATCATTAAAAGGTCAAATAAGAGCTTTAGTGAGATACTAAGGGATAATATTAAATTTAAGTGTATCACCCTACCTCCTATACACCCAATGAGGAAATCTAAATGTTTTTGTGCATATCATAGAATGCATGGGAACCACACCGCTTCGTGTTGAGAATTGAAAAAGAAAATACAATAGATAATGGATATAGATGACTCACATAGTGACACAACATCCAAACAACATACAAGTAAAGGTATTTATAATGTCCTAGTTCAAACTTTGGCTATGATTCAACTTGCATTCAACCCAACATCTACCAATTCAAAAAGGGTCACATTTAGAAACAGTATAAAAATGGTTACCAAAGCATAACTTAGAACATCAAAGGGTTCCCAAAGCACAACCACATCAAGAAATAGTACAACAAATGCCTCTATCATATTTCCTATCATTGTTCCTTTGATATATCTTTATTATAATTCCCAAAAAAATTGCTTGAAAACCCATGTATTTTTTTAGTATTATTTAATTATTCAGTAAGGTTACTTAATGTTTAACTGTTTCATAGCACCTTGAACTCAAACAGGAATTGATCAAGATCTTCTATAGATCATCCCCAGAAATTTGGCAGATTAGATGGTGAAATATTTTTCATGGGGGTTTGATCATTAGGATCTGCAATAATAGGAAAGCAAAAAGTCCTTCCTAGTTGTGCAAATTGTTGATTTTGTTGGAGAGCCATTTCTTCTTCTGATATTTCAAAGCTGGGTTTAATGAAAATAATAAAAAATATCCAACTCTAAAATATATGTTTTATATTGATCTAACCCAAGTGTATTGAGATCTCTAATCCATTGTCAACATTCCCTAAAATCAATGTCTAATAAATAATCAAAAGTATCAAAGGAAAAATACAAGTGCCATGAATCCTTTAATGATCATCTACATATGCAAGTGGTTGATGTTTGGGAATAATTCTCATGATATATTACCTTTATGGATTGACAAAGATGAAAGAGGGACCATACTTGGCCATATTTTAAGTATTGTAAGATGTTTTTCACCTCAATATTTAGGTTTTTTAGATGATAGAGTAGGTGTGTGTGTCTTTCTTTTAGTTGTGTTTTGTTCTATAAGTGTTCTAGTTGAACATATATGTGTTTTACTTTGTAATGTGATATACAATAAAACTGAAATAATAAACACCACACAAGATAGAGACACCAGATTTAATGTGGAAACCCAATGTGCGAAAAACCATGGAGAACAATCTCAAGTATATAAATGAGCACCAACTCAAACTACAATATTCACAAGCACCAACTTGCAGGAGCACCAATCCCTTTACTGAGCACCAACACAACAACTATTCATGAGTACCAACCCACAGGAGCACCAACCCCTTTTGTGTATACCACACAACTATCTCTCAATGTTGTTATCTCAACAAATGCTAGTTCATTACAATATCTCTTTCCTCTCTGTGTGTTCTTAAGTGAAAGAAATAAAAGGAGAGCAAAAATATTTGAAATCAAAATTTTGTGAGAATATTGAAAGGAAAACCCAGCAAGTATAAGGCAGAGCATAGCAGCGAAAACACTCAAGTGTAGATTGAATCGAAATGAGATAAGCAGTGTTCTATCATCTGTTGTGTTAGCAACAAATCAGAAATAAAAGAGTGATTCTTGTGAGGTTGGTGCCTTCGTTTTGAAGCTATTGGTGTCTCTTGTTGAGTTGGTGCTTGGCGAAAGGGGTTGGTGCACCTGTAGATTGGTGCCTACAAAATTGTATTTAAGGTTGGTGTTCCAATAGGTTGGTGCCTACGAATATTTATATTAAGAAAGATTGTGTTATCTTGTGTTGTGATTTAATTGCTTTGAATATCTTTATTGGAATAAGTGATTAAGTGTTAGAAAATAAAAGAATATATAATACTAATTCACCCCCTCTCAGTATTACCCTGTACTCAACAAAAAAAAGACAGATTCAACATAGTGGTACAGCCTTATACAGCATAAAGGTGTGTTGATCAGTGGTATGGCACAATGCTATTCCTGATAAGCTTAAAAACTTTTATGTTTCAAATTGTTGTGTAAGTGGACCCCACAAAAGTGATTTTGAACAACAATTTTCACTTTGAACAAATTCATGGGTGAATATTTGGGTGAATGAATTTTAAATGCACACGTTTTATTTATTTTTATTTTTTGAAAACTCAGAAAGTATAGTTCAAATAGTATATCTTCAAAAATTATCTCATAACTCTTTGTAGAAGAGTTGGTTAAAGTCATTTTGTAAGTCGCACGCAAGAATGAGGTTCAAGGTTCAAAACCCACCAAACCAATTTTTTGGTCAAATTAGTTTGTTTGGGAATCTTTTTACAAATATACCTTTTGCACTTGGTGAAGTGATTACAAAATGAGTGATGTTGGAGACAATGGTGTAGCTTTTGTGACTTTTGCATCTAGTTTTTTTGCCCAAAGGTAGTCATGTAACCAGTTGTTTCTTAGGTTTTAGAGCATTTTAGGCCCATTGAAGTGGTTATTTGTTTGATTTGAGGTCTCCAGATATGATTTTTATGACAAATGTATTAAAAATGAAGACACAAAGTGATGTAACATACAACTGGTGCATTTTCGATGGAATCTAACACCCTACTTTTACTCTAAGGTTGAAAATGTGTTTCACAACCAAGGATGTAACACTATTTTTCATCACTTATGCTTTCACAAAGAACTATGTTGCACTTCAGGGTTCATAGGTCCACAGGGATCCAATAGGTTGATAGAGCCATTGCCACACTCATCTCGAGTGCGTTGCTAGGTCCAAGATTGGGATATGCTATAGTGAAAGTTTTGGATAGAAAGTTGTGTTGTTTTCTATCAATTTTTGGTTTCTGAGTTTACTGAAATTATTAATGAACAAATAGAGTTGTTTGATTGGTTTTTTCCTTGTAAAGACTTCTAACCTCTCACCTGATTGGGGGAGAGACTGCAATGCCTTCGATCAATCATTGGTGATTGTACGAGTTGGCAAGGGAGTTGTTAGCACCAATAATGTTCAACAAAGGTTCATCAGCGTCATTGGTCATCAGGAGATGTGTCATACAGAACAAAGGATAGTCACTCGATGGATTTTTGTGTGAAAACTTATGTGGATAGATGTAGTTGAGCAAGCCTTAATTGTGTTCTACTGCAATATAATATAGAATGGTTAGAGGGGATGAGCATGTCCATTAGTGTGTTCAACATTTCATGCCCCAACTTGCAAGATATCAGGCTTCTATGTGAAGCAACATCAGCTAATCAGTACCACGATATATAGTGTGTCAATCGCAGGTGCAACAGAGACTTTTGATGACTTCACAGTCATATGCTTCAGATCTTCATCTTCTATACCCCTTTGGATCAAGATGGGATTTGTTAGGTCATTTTCTCCAAAGTGCTTTAGTTTGTGTTAGTTTAGATTAAAATAATGTATGGGGCATGTATGTCCTATGAGACACCCCCTTTAGTCTAATATGATGTTAGTAATTAAATATGTTAGTCATGTTAATGTTAGTTGAGTGGTTGAACCTATTGGAGGGTGATAGTGTGTTATGTATAGAAATTAGTTGGTGGAATGTTGGGCCCTGTACACAGCCAACTCCTCGTGAAAGCTTTTAAAAGCTTGTTGAACTTTGTAAACAACATTAATGTGAGAATTACATTTCAATATATTTTGTCAAATCAATATTATTCTCCCTGTTCACCTCCTTGTGCTTGTTCCAACAAATGTGGCTATCATTGTCCCCCAATATGGGCTTCTCACCACATTGAATGGTATGTTGTTATGATACCAAAAACATGCAACAACCATCCTTGCTCCATTATATTTTTCCTGATTCCAAGTAGTACCTTCAAGCAAAGTTTGTGCACTAGGACTTTTCAAAGAACAAATAAACCCTGTGAATCCAAAGGAATTTGGCTTGAATTATCTCCAATGGATGAGCCTCATCCCTGAATCCTTGGGCCAATAGAAGATCCTGCTAAATCATTAGAATGAAGGATGCAACTGCTGCAGCTGACCTCTCTTTTCATTTTTTATCCTCATAAAGAGAAAGAACAAAATCCATCTGTCTAATAACCTCATGCTCAAATTTGTCACACAATCGCACATCTCGGTTTTGGATTTGTGCAAGGTGGTATTTGAGGCAATTGGCACCTCCTCTCATAAGAAAACTACTAATTGCATATCATAGTATAGTACTTCAAATCCTCTACTCCATACTTCAAAGCAGGTTCATTAGACTTGCTACTCCTACGGCTACCAACCAGATGCCATTCTTGTATATCACTGCAAATTGCCAATGGCAAACTATAAACCCTATAAAACAAGTTTTAATTTAAAATATTGGCTACATATCAAAGAAAGAAGAAAATGGGAAAAAATAGGGGCAAAAAAAATGAAAATGGAAAGAAAAAAATCAGAACAAAAAACCTAGAAGAAATATGAACATGTTACAACAGCATGTAAATAATGAAAAATATTTTAGCAAACCAAAAAGAGCAGAAAAATAGATTGCAAAAATGAAAATGGTGTTTTTGACAGTCAACTATTAAAATTTAACAGTGGATGAGCAATTGCCACGTACTTGCGAACACTCTTCGGTCCTTGGAAATTACTTGGCGTCCAAGTTTACTGTTTTTTCTCATTGTTTCTCATAACTTTTAATACTATAGTCCCTATAACGTCTTTCATGTAGTCAATCTTGAGTTTACTTTATACGCCTAAGCTAATGTTGAGCATGTTGATACTTGGGTTTTCCATGGTCCTTAGAGCATCATTTATTGATGCATCCATCCTAGCACTTATTTTTATCTATCTCATCCTTTACACACTACAAGCTTTGATCTAGGGTCCTCAATATAGACACTTGCCCTAGTCTAGATCATACGACACCACTAACACTTTGGCCTATGTTTTTCACTTCACTTGACATTGTCCTAGGCAAGAAAAAATTTAATGTCCCTCCTTAGCACCGCACTTTTATAAAACACATAGATGACTTTCACATTGGCATGAAAAAGTTAAACATATTTGACCATCAAAGGAAGTTGTGCCATCTCCAAAGTGCTTGGTTTCAATGAAGGGATGAATTGCCACAAAGCATGCTTCTAGTTTGACAAGATCTTATGCCTATTCAAAGGTTATGGAGCACAGTCCAGATTTGCTAGGTATAACCTATCTGAAGGATTTAAAGGTGCATGGTCCAAGTTATTTTAATTTCACTCAACTTTCTAATTGCATTTTGATATATTTCATCAATAAATAGAGGATAAACATTTATCTATCATTGCTGATACGGATACGGGTACAAGAATCAGATACGTGGATATGGGGATTATGGGGATTTTTTTTTTTTTTTTTTTTTTTTTTTTTTTGGGGGGGGCGGGGGGAGAGGGAAGGAGGGAGCTTGGATACATTTTGGATATGGCCGTACAAAATATATATATAATTAAAAATATAAAAAATATAGGCATATAAGTAAATTTAACCACATAATATGCATAGAGGAAACACAATAAGTTAAATAACCACAAAACATACTCATAATTCAATGCCAAATATCACAATATTCAGTCGTCGAACTTAGATTAGTTTTATAACAAGTACATAATATGTATGGACAAAAATAAAAACAAATCGGCATATTCACAATGCACTCTCATTTTCGTCTTTAGTTGCGATCTCTTCACCATCATGTGGTTCATTAGAACCACAAGCAGTAGCAGTGCCACTCCCACTAAGTCCACCATGCAAGTCGTGTGAAGCACCGTCTAGCTCCGTGTCAAGCAATGAGAGGTAGGCAATGGAGGCATCTAAGTCAACACTCTCTAGGTCCACATCCCAACACTTTAATGCCCCTTCCTTGTAATTAGGTTGTTTGTGTGAGAGAAAACGCAAGTGGGCATGCACATAGACCAAATCCTCTACTTTTTTCGCTGCCAACTTATTGCACTTAATCGAAGGGATAAAGCTGTAGGTACCACAGTTCCACTCAACTGAGGAGGAACTTGCAACCTATTGAGGCAAGCTGCAAAGTCAATTAGAATTTATAGAAGTTAAAAGTTAAAACAAAACATCAAAAAGAAGGGTAGAGAGTTTTAAAAAAATTAAAATCTTACTTGTGATAGAATTTTTATTGGAAGTGGCTAGAGGTGGGTGGATGCTTGCCCATGGAGGTACCACCAAAAGTGAGCTTCCATCTTCTACTTGTCACGAATAGCACCAAGGGAGTGACCCACGGAAGATATGAAACGCACAAACTTTTCCCTAACTTGGTCTTCTACTTTTGGATCAGGGAAGAGTCTAAATAATGCCACCTTATATCCCTCAACATCTCTATATGGTGTGACCCTCCTGAACAAAGAAAGGATCTATGTGTTGTATTATTTGGGCGTCAAGGCAAAAGCAAGAAGATGCAATGAGTTGGTCATTTTTTTCCACTTTTCAATGAGATGCAAATACACTTCCTTGAAGAACCTTTCTGTAGGATCCTGCTCTTTGGCATCTATGATGGATCTAATGTTCTCAATCATTGTCAGAATGTTGAGATATCTGGATATGGATCATTCATGTTTGGGTGAGCTTTATGATGGATCTAATGTTCTCAATCATTGATTCGATTTCATCATAAAGCTCACCCAAACATGAATGATCCATATCCAGATATCTCAACATTCTGACAATGGGCTCGGTAAAACTAAGCAAATACTCTGCACGTTCCCACCACACATCATCAAGAATCCACACTTTCACCTTTGTGGCACTCTCACTGTTTGTCTACCTCCATACACTCCAAAGGTGGTTGATAACCATGCTACTCAATGCCTCACGCACCATAGCAAGTCGTCTCTAAAAAAGTGTGTGTGAGGCAAATCGAGTCTCAGCAACCTAATATGAAAATTAAAAAAAATAAAATTTTAAAAAAATATATTCAAAAATGAAAACACTACAAATTACAAACTTACAAAATTAAATTAAAAATATACATGATTCATGAATGATTAAATAAAGAGTTATCTTCAACAACTACAACTTCAAGAAGGCCCTAAAGGTGCCTTGGAATATGTGATGGTTGCTTATGAACATTTGGATCTCGCTTGCCTCCTCATAGACTTGTTTGATCCAGTCAATTTTTGTCCCCAATTTTTACAACATAAGGTTGAGGAAATGAACGACACAATGTGTCCAAAATATATGCCCATACCTTGCTTCAACCAATATGCCCACAACTTTGCAATTTTTAGCGTTGTTTGTTACAACTTGGACTATGTTTTGAGGCCCCACCGTCTCAATAGAATTTATCAGGATGTCGACAATGAATTGTTCATCCTTCACTTGCACCTCACAATCAACGGCCCTCGAAAACATTGCCCTTTAGGGCCCATTGCGACCACATTAATCAATGGCCTATTTGTTGCATCTTCCATCTATTGAAAATGATGAACAACCTTGTTTCGATCCACGAATCCCTAATGAGCTTTAATGCATATTCAACTTATTTTCTTTCTTTTCAAAAAGTGGTGTGCACCTTTTCATAACTGACCCGAGGAACCCTTTCGGGGTAGCATTGATAGATCTCACCATATCTTGTCAATATGGTGATCTAACAACATTAAATGGCAGTCCACATGCGTAAAAACAATGCACAATGCTTTGCTCCACTATGTCCCTGGATTCATTATGGTATGCCCTATCCAATGGGCCTATATCTTTTGTTCTCTTGCGACCAAGAGGTGAATCCTCTTCCTCTGCAACCACAACAAGTGTAGCAAGAAATGGGTGTGATGGAGTCACCACATTAGCATGAGATGGATCAACAAGTGGTGATCCTTTCTTTCTCAAATGATGCTTTGATCTTTGCTTAGTAATGGCATCTATGTCTTCTTGCTCTTTGTCGTATACAAGGATCTTTCCCTGTGGCAAGCCCCTTCCTCGCTTTCCATTTATACTTGGCCCACCACAAGTTTTGATTCCAGTGCCAGGAATAGCACACAAATGGGCTTTCACCTGACTATACGAACTCTTATATTTACAGTTACACTCTGAGCAAAGCCAAAGGAAACATCCTCCACCAAGTATTTTTTCTAATTTCGTCACATACTTCCAAAGAGGCATTCGCAGATCAACTCCATGATCTATCCCTTGGCCCACCGAACTAGCACTTGCAGCGTGAGACATTCTGGCAAATCCTTATAGCCTCTTATAAAAAATAATAATATTGCTATTAAAAATTTTAAACTTGAAGCATTTGGCATTTGTTGAAATAATCATAATCGTAAAAGAACAACAAAAAAAAATTAAAAGTAATTACAAACGTTTAAAAAAAAAAAAAACTGAAAATCTACCTTAAATCAGCGAATCCTCTACCTTGCAAGCTCCTTAAACTCCTTGGTGCCAAATGGGTAGAGGTAGTAGTGTAGGATTAGCAAAAAGGAGTTTCAATCCTATGCAATTGAAAAAATGAAGATGAGAGACCAAATGTACAATGAGGTAAAAATGCAATGAAAGATAAATGTGTTACTGTTTTCTTTTGATAAAATGCGTGTGAATGCTACTTTTAGGTTTGAGAATCCACTTTATTTTTATTATGATTATTTTTTGAAGTCCATGTTTGAATTTTCATGAAGTGAAATTGAAAAAAAAAAACATTTTTCTGGGTGATTCGTCGCTATAAGGCCAAGAAAAGTCCATAAGCCTATAGATATACCCGGATACGTCCAGTGATGTATCCGAGCATATCCACAGATTTAGGGATGTTTCCTAATTGAATCCCTCACGAATCTGTATGCCCAGGGGTTTCATATTATATCCATAGGGCTAATACGCAGTATCCAGTAACGTAGCATTTATCAACTTACTCCTGTAATGGCGGAGTAGGTGGAAGTTGAAGAAGGCAATGATTATTTGTATGTTAGTTCAACAGTTGGTAAAAGCACAAGGAATATTTTAGTTATTACACCCTTAACCATACACCCTTCACTTATAATAGAATAGGTTTGGTATTCAGCCACACCATCTGAACTTTCCAAGTCAGCAATTCTTTGCCTCTCCCACTCGCGGATAATCCCCTCTTGTTCAAACTCCTCAACTGCTGCAATGGAATCAAATCCCCTCTGGAAAGGAGAATTGATGAAAGAGAATCTGGGTTTACATGTAATCCTATATCAACCAAAAAAACTTAGTTTGAATTAAGCACTTCGCAATTTTGTGCAAATCTTGATTTGCACAGTTTCTTTGTGTTGTTTAGTGCCACCTTTGCACAAGCACCAATCCTTTGTAATGTTTTGTGCAGCTTTTGTGTGTGTGCATTTGTTGTTTGTTCTTTTGTGCAGCTTTGCTGGTGTGCACAGTTTTCATTCCTACTTGTAGTTGCTTGCAAAGCTTTGAGCGAGTATGCTTTGAAGGGCCTTGTTTGGTTCAATGCCATCTTAGAAGATCCATTCAGAAAATTGACTTTTGAAGTCGTGTGAGTTCAAGTGCGCAAGCTTGCAACATCTTATGCAAGATGTTGGTGCACGTCAATGAGAATATTGCAAGGTGTTGTGACTCATCCTTGCCAAGTTGCAAATTTCATATAACTTATCTTGTGCAGTTTTTTATGGGTGCATATGTTCTTGTGATGTGTTATGATAAAGAGTTCTAGTTCCTAACTGGTTGCATTTAATTCCTTGAATCATGGAAGGTTGTTGCATTTCATTGAATGCCATTTTGTAATTTGCTTCATTGCGATGTATTATTATGTGATAAGTTATGGTACTTTGCGATTGTAATCAACATTTAATGTTTGTGGCACACAATGATATGCTAAAAATATTTAATGAAGATATTGGGTTGTTGAGCGCATTATAGTAAGAATGTGGGTCTTGTGCCTATAAGAGCATGCCCCTATGGCTGCCACCAAGCAACAAGATTAAGGATATAGTTCATAGTGAGTATTTTGAGAGAGATCTATACTTGCCAAGACCGTGAGTTAGCATGTAGAAATCTGAGGATCTGATATTGTAACGCATCTCATTTGCGATTGTTATGTTATCATTATTGTGTGTAAGCTATAATTTCTTGATGAAATTGAATAAATGAGTTTATTGTTGCATTTATTTGCATTATTTGCACTGTATAATTTTAAAGGTTGTGGTTTAAGCATTCTCTTTATTGAGACCCCTAGCCATGACTGCATCAAGAATCCTCACAATACCAATGAGAAAGAAAGAAATAAATTATATTAAGGTCATGTTGTCAACCTGGAGTCGCACCCTAAATTGAAAACATGCTGAAATGGCCAATCCTCTCTCCGGTTGAAACAATGGGATCTGCTCACGAAGGTGGATGCCTCAATGGTGAGAAGAACCTCCAGAGAAGGCTGGTTCCTGTAAGATGTATCAATGGATCTCTACTCTGTGCTACGAATCTAACCATGAAAAAGTGAGAAAAAAACTTGAAAGAGAAATCCTACCTGATGACGGTGATACACCAAAATGTTGATCCACTATACTTGGAACCTTGAACACTGAATCAAACAAGGGAAAAGGAAGACCTTTGATTTCAATTGATTACTATGCATAAATATTTCATGAGAAGGTTCGATCCATTGACAAAAAACTTGAGAGAAAACGATGGAGAGAGATCTGAAACAAGACACTTTACAGCCACCTAACATCCACTTACAGCTTCAGCAAAAGACATATAGAACACTGAGCATGCCCTGCATAACATGATGAGCTAACAACTAAGTACGAATCAAAATTTGGGAAGGAAGAGAAATCTACCACGTATGCAAATTGCTGAATGAATGTACACTATGCCAACACTTAAAATCTGAAAGTACAGTCCTTCTATTGATTGAAGAGGTTACACAACTCACCAATGGCAAAGTCTGATCTTACCAAGAGAGGGATGGATTTTACAAGGTTGAAAAGCCATTAATATAGAAAATTACAAAAATCCAAGAGATTGGCGTTGAAAAATAGAGAGGGAGTAAACTCAAACCAACTCAACTTTTACAAAAAGTCCATTTTGTCTTCTTCCTCTTTGCATGAAAGCTCCTTGGCACTAGAATTAGATGGTGAATTCATATGTTTGACTTTGTGCATGCTCAGCTAAGCCATGTCTAAAATTAGAAACTTCACTAGCTCTTTGCCGTTTGAGAATGGTCGGTGGGTCTGTTAAACGTCCACCTCTCTTTGCATGGAAGATTACGCCAAGTTTCCAAAATAGACTCCCCTTGAGCTGCTCGCATTTGCATGAAGGACAAAGAAAATGTGTAACGAATGTGTCCAGTCAACTCCACTTGGACTGCCAGATCATTGAGAGCCTTGCAACGTGGAAGGAACGCCCAAATTTAGAAGTCAAGCTTGAACTGCGCTGAAACATTTGGATGCATGTGGTTGACTAGTCAAACTACAGAGAAGCGTGACTTAACAGCGAGTCAACTCAAGATTTGACCAGTCAGCGAAAAATAGTCTTTGCTTGCATGTATTTTTTCTTATTTTGCCCTGCTTGTGTCTTGTCTATTTTTGGCGGGATTCTATTGTTGTCTTCAACTTCCCATCGGTTATCTATTTTCAACCCTTTTGCATAGTCAGATTTCCCTTAGACTTTCCTCTGATATTTTGTTTCAACTTAGTCTATCCCTTCCATTACTTGTATTTGATTCGGATTATATTGCTTGTCCCTTCATTTCATTTCCTGCGGCTTTTTGTCGACTTTACTTATTCCTTCGGACAAAAAGTCCGAAGGAATTCATTTCCTTGTCAATTTCCCTGGAATTTATTCCTTTTAGGCTCTTATGTCTTGCCTTTGTCTTGTCTATTTTCCCTCGGGTTTTTTTTATTCTCACAAATTTCTTCGGACTTTTTGTCCGAAGGAATTCGTCTCCTTTGGCTATCTTTTCATGCCCTTCGGGAACTTTGCTTTTGTCCTTTGCTTATGTCTCTACCCTCTGCAAGGGCTTCTGCTTCCCAATAATGCCCTTTGAAACTTGTGAAAGGGTCCTGCCACCGACCAAGTGCCCTCCGCAAGGGCAAGTGTCCTTCAGGAGTGCCCTTAGGAAAAATTGAAAAGGTCCACTTCACCGACCAAGTGCCCTCTGCAAGGGCATGGATGCCTTCAAAAGTGGCTTTTTGAAAGAATTGAAGGGCACTCGGGCTTTTTGTAGGTCACTCGGGCTTCTTGTACAGCACCTAGGGTTTTGTAACTGTCCTTATTCCTTCAGACTTTTGTCCGAAGGAATTAGTTTCCTGACTTGAAAACCGGTCCTTCCCAACTATGCTTTTCTCCTTTCTTCCGGACAAAAAGCCCGAAGAAAAAAGCCTTGAACAACTGCCACTTAGTCAATTTTTCGGACTTTTAAACAGTCCTTTGAGAGCTCTTTCTCTCGGACAAAATGTCCGAAGAAATAGTCCAACTCTTATACCCAAAAAATTCCTTGGGAAGACAAAACAAATAAACTTACAGCTTGTATATCTTGGTTGTATCTGCACATCTGGCTGTAATCAAGCAAGCTCTTTGGAAACCTCTGCATGACTAAACTTCACCTCGCTGTAGATGGCCACTTGGGTGGCTGTAAATGCTCATTTAAGGACCCCAAAACTAATTCACAATACAAACTTGGCACCATAGCAAAGTTCCGAAGTGTAGGGGTGACAATTTGCCCTGTGGGGGCAAAATTGTCAACAGGTCCACAAATGACAAAGAAGTAGGTCAATGGGACTCGAGGATACAACAATTAATAATAGAAAGTTAAAGGAAGAGAGAATCCTATAAGCAAACTAATAAAATTACACGACAAAATAAAGCAATGTGCCACTTACACAAGTGGTAATGAAATCAATACAAATAGAAAAAATAAAAAAGCTCGAGTGTGAAAATAATGACTTGGCCATCCTTCTTGTCCTTGAAATCTCTGCTTCTCTGAAAACCATGAATAAACCCATAGATGAAAAAAGGGCCCACAACCTTTATTTGGAGTTATTTCTAGGTTTTTGCACAATGCTCTGAAGAAAAAAGAGAATAGAATCTCTGAACAATCATGTGGAAAACCTTGGAAGAAATCAACACCGTCATGCTCACTTAAAATGCAAGAAGACAAACTGCAAATATTATTCAAGAACATGCACAAATGTCTCCTCCTTTAAAAAGGCAAGCTACTGCTTCTGAAGGCACTATAGAAGCTACCACTAAAGGAAAGGTGTGGCAAACTCTCTTCAAACCACAAGCTTCCACCTCAAAACAAATTTGGTCTACACACTACCCCAACAAAGAAATTTCTTCTAACCCTCTTGCTTTTAGGCCTCACAATAACATCAATTAATGTTTATAAGTCTTCATAATATTTTTTGTAAAGTTTTTGGCCTTTCTATAAAAAAGAGGGTATATATAATGGCTAGCAAATCAATTATGTAATGTGCCCCTTTTTGACATAAGCACACATGGGGTCCTTAGCCTTAAGTTGTTCCCAAAAGTCTAAAAGAAAAGAGGAAATGGGAACATTGGAGGACCACTTGTAGAGCAATTATTGAAAAGGTACTTTATAAATTATAATTTGCACTTGAGTTATGAAAAGTACCTTGTTCTAATTTCCACGTAAGTTGGGGCCTTTTTTAGGGTCATAGGTGCCCAAGTTTTAAAGGGGAATTAAGACATGCTCTTTTAATATTTGAAAGGAAGATTTTCCCTCCTTATTTGGGTGCCACTTTTGGGGTGTTGGATATAAAAGGAAAGTGAAGGTTCTATTGGAAAATTATGCTAATTTGGATATTGAATTGATGATCAAGTATGTTAAGCTTGTTCAAAGTGATTTGAAGACGAAAACCTTCAAGTGCACCAAGAGTTTGGAGACAAAAACCTCCATTCCTTTATTAAGGGCAGCTCTATTCAAGGGCTATAATTGTCCTTCAGATTTGCATGGTTGCATGCAATTGGTCTTACAAAGGTGTTCTGAAACACCACCTTGATTCAGAAGATTGGCAAGCACCTTGGAGAGCTTGGTGAATGTGTTTTGCAGGCTAAAGAGGGCGATGACTTGGCCACTAGGGTTGAAGATCACGTTAAGGGCTGCACTACAAGGAAATAACCCTCCTAGGGTTTGTCGATTTATTGCAATTTTATTCTAGGTTGGCGATTTAGTTGATGGATGATTTGCATATGTTTTGGGGTGATTTTGTGCCCTAAATAATATTATGATTTTATTATAATGTTTCTGCACTTTGACGATTTGGCTTGGAAAGGTTTTTTAGGAGAGTTTGCAATGAACTAGGGTTTTGAGAATTTCGGGACATCTTTTGGTAGACTTCCCATGGTGGGAAAATTATGTTTCTTGTTTTGTTTGATAGCTGTCATTTTTATGGTCATTTTGAGCTACCATGGGCATTGTAACTCCTAGTATTTCAAAAGATATGAATTTATGAAGTTTCAGCTGTATTTACTATTTTGCATTAATAAATTACAAAATTCCGAGTTTCTGCTTTTTGAGTGACTATTTTGACTTCTAAAATTAGTGGCTGCAATATAAAAGTCATTTCATGATTTTTGGAGGGTTAGAGGTATCAAATCTAATTTTTGTACCTAGGCGACTAGGGTTTGAAAGTTCATCTCACATTTCCAAGGGCTAATATGCATGATTGGATTGTCTACTTGGTGTGTTGAGCTTAGCATATTTTTATGCTAATTTTGGAAGTGTTATCACAGCTAGGGTTTGCTGTTACAATAATCATAATTTTACATTTTTGGCTAGGGTTTCCAAATAAATCCAGAATTCAAAAAATTGTCCTATTTGGGGACATTTCAGATTATAATGACAAACGTACAGCAGTTGCCTTTCCTGCAACTATGATGTAAAAATCATTAAGAACCATCTTGTATCTATACATACAACGTATGGTAATAGCTGTAGCATGAATGCCATGCAAAGGCATGAGATACAGGCATTTTATCTTCAACCACTGCCTAACTGATGTAATCTTCTTTTCATTCCTGCTCTCTTGGAAGACCTGATTTTTAACTTTGAGGGATCCTTTTTGTACTTACTATTCCTTTACTTGAAAGAATTCAATTTACCTTTCTCCAAAACAAAAAAAGGACCCCCTTGAAATATCTGGTCTCTTTCTTGTTTGGAAGAGAATACAGCCATGAAATATCCCTTGGGCATCATCAATATTTCCACCGAGCCTGTGGGTCTACAGTTCTCATTGACCCAAGGTCTGAGAGTTTTTGGGCTAGGAAGGCACCCCCACGAGTATGCAGATTAGAGCTTTTTCTTTTAATGGCCACGATGTATGTTCCATCTCTTCTATAGAATGAGACTTTGGGGGGTGTGTCTAACTTAAAGTAACAGCCATTTTCATTTTTTATTCAGACATTCAGCCTTGTAATGGCTATTTTTTCAGGGCGTTGCAATATATACATATATCTTCTTTGTGATTCTGAGCTGGATCATTCAAGACATCAGATTTGAAATTTGGGTGAGAATTGTGGGGGTGAGGATTGGGAGGAGGCCATGGCCTCCTTAAACATGCTACCTAAGAGCCTATCAACCCTTGGCTGATAAGGAAGGAATCTTGCCCGTTTTGATTAATGGAGGGCAGGGCAGATGGAAGGAAGAGACAATGGGAGAGATGGTGGTGGTAGGTAATTAACATTCCTTTTCTAAATAAAATATTCTCATTAAACAAGGTAGTAAGAGACAAATAAAGGATGTGAAATTGACAAATTGGTTGCATGCAAATATGATGTAATTCTATGTTGGAACTTGGCAAGTCTAAAATAATTAGTTAAAAATGTACGGCCCTAAGTTTTTTGCAATTTAATATAAGAAGTTAGAATTGGTTCGATGGACCAGGGTGTAATCAGTAATGGTAATTGACGAAGTTCAAACCCTCTCACCACAATAAGTCAGCCCATACTTCCAGCAGATGTGGGGCGTGGTTGGGATGTAACGATTATGGGATACATTCAAGTGTGACTCCACTTTACAATTCTTGAGAATGTGATCCAAGCTTACTCCACAACATAATATAAGTGGCCCATAACTTCATCCACGATTTAGCAAGAAAAAAAACAAATAAGAACTAAATTAATAGCTTACAGAATGTACAATATCCTTGAGAACATAAACAGAAAAACATTTTTTAAATCATCAGCTCCAAGAATGTAAAGAACCTGATCTGAAGATAATTATAGCTACAAATTTTAAGTTCTTTAATTAAGGTCCGTTTTAAACGTCTCAAATTGAAAAAACTTCTTTGTAAAGAGTAAAATATTTCAAATTAATTGATTGCATTTCCTCAACATCTGTAAGCAAAATAGTAATGTAAACGCAAACAGGTAATTGAAGTAAACAGGGATCAATCAATGGAGAGGAGTGGCGACCAGCAAGGTCGCGTCCACCCAGCAGGCAGCGAAGGGGTGACGGTGAAGTCAAGGCAAAATGTGAAGCAAGCAGGAAGCAGTGCCTCCAGGACAAGGACGTTGAGAGCAGCGATTGGATTTTCGCTGAATGCCAAAACTCAACGACTTTGTACGTCTGCGGCAAATTTTGTAAACATCAGATTATTCGTTTGAACAATCCCCGGATTTAATCAAGCAACAGGCTTTGCGTGAGGCAAATTTGAATAGGGTTGGAGGCAGGATGGCCAAAACTGATTTAATAGGTGCTGCCTCAAAATATTCATCAGTGGATGCAATAAGGGCACACATAGATTCAGCTCAGGAATCATTTGGAGATGTTCCAGTGACCTCCTCCAATGAGGTTAGGGATTTTTTTATTGATGATCAGCAGACACAAGAGGTTGAAACGGAGATAGGAGTCAAATCCTTGATTTGCAGACTGATGGGGAAGCGCCCTTTGATGAATGAGCTGATTCAATGGTCAAACAAGGCATGGCCTAATATTTCAGAGCCTTCTTTCTTTGTAATTAGGAATGGATTTTTTCTAGTTAATTTTAAATCTACGGAAGAGCAGGACTTCGTGTGGAAAAAGGGCCCTTGGTTCATTGGGAAATGTGGTTTGTTTGTAGGCACCTGGGCCCCCTTTTGTTCCATCAATGGCTGCCATCTTAAGGGTTCCAGTATGGATCCGGCTTTACAATCTTCTTTTGGTCATGAGAAGTCCTGGTTTGGTTCAGCAACTTGTTGGGAAAATAGGATTTTTTTTTAAATTGGACACTGAGACAAAAGATCAACCAAACAGTTTTGTCAGAGTTTGTATCATGGCAGATTTATCAAAGCCTTTACACCATTCGATCAGAATCTTGCACTCAAAAGGTTCATGAACACAATTCATCAATAATGTGGGGTTACCATTCAGATGTTTCATATGTAATCATTTGGGTCACGAAGTAGTAGAATGCATTGTGAAGCATCCTTCAGGGTTCATCTCTTATCAGATCCAAACATGGGTTATGAAAATTGACCACCCCTTTTGAGCTCCTAACGAAGGAAATCTAAAAAGTGGTGAGGTGGTTCAGCTCTCCCCAGAGATGGGTGACATAGAGTGTAGGCAACAACATAAGGGTGAAGGTCATTTGAGTGGGGAAATCTTGGGATCAGCAAAGGGTCTCTCGGGGCTAGCGACTGGCTCAGGACAGGGCTTCCATTCCCAAAAAGGGGGAGGCTAGGGCTTCAAGGTGGAGAGGATCTAAGGACAGAGGCTATGGAGCTGAAGAGCTCATCCTCACCACAAAGTATTATTGAGACGCACTCAGAGCAGTTTCCCTTGATCAGCAATAGGGGTTGTGGTGGATCTCAGTTTTTGGGAGTTATCAAAGTTCAAGGATCTCAATGTTTGAAGCAACAAATTCCGGACTTTCAAGAATTGGAAGAATCTTCCTCTTCTCAAGGGAGTGAAAATGAGCTTTGCTTCCAAGGAAATTCTTACCATCTATCAATCAAAGTCTACTTTGTCTAAACCAAATTGTGGAAAGAAAAATCAAAGAGGTAGGAGGACAGAAGCGGAAAGACTTCAGAAGAATGCTTTGAACTCCATTTATAAAAGCACTCAATGGACCATGGAAGAGCTTCTTTCCTGCAGTGGAAGGAGGAACCTTGCCATTTGAGGTTGGCTCTCCACACTTTGGGGGAGCTGATGGTAGACAGAATTTCAGATGTTAGAAGGGTTTGAGGAACATGATTTTTTCATTTTTATGTTACTTTTGGATCTCTGGTCCCACAATTCTTTTCATGTTTTTTCCGAAAAACTTGTTTTTTGTTTTTATATATTTTTTAACGAAGGGTGAGGACCCCATAACCCTCAATTACCGATTTTTTTTTTTTTAAAAAAAAAAAACTGAAGTAAACATGAAAATCTGAATAATAATACCTGGAGACCTTTGCTTGCAAGTAGTTGCTTAAAATCTGCTAGTCGCAAATCCCCTACAAGAACAGCTTTATGTGGTGGTGGATCTGTGGATAGCGGAACAAGAGGAAGCATATCATCCTCTTTGTTTCCCACTTCCCCATCAATCCATGCTAATTCATTGTCACCAAGCTGCACACATATTTTAAGTATATACAAATTACAACATTTAAAAATAGACCTTACCTGTTTTGCAGGACAATCTACTACTATCCATTGTAAATAACTAGAAATTCGCTTTAAATAATCTTGCAGTAAATTTCATAACGATGGCTTAATATAACCTGAAGACTGGTTTCTTGTATAATATAATGTTTTTTGGGAGTTTAAGATGAATTTGGTGATCACCAATGGCATTGATTGACACTCTCTTCTATTTGCTAATTTTGTATTTTTACGTAACAGCTGGACTTTCAGTAGACAACAGAAACTCATCTTGCATCTTGCGGACAAAAGAGGGTTTATAATGTTTCAGCAAATAGAATTAATACCTTTTTAAAAAGGACATTGCTCATGAGTCTCTCTGAAAGTCGCACCTGAAATTTGAAAAAGACAAAATTCATTAAAATGCAACACGATAGCTAATAAAATTTGCTTGGGTGATTAATGTTGTTCAATAGCTTCAAGTTACTACCTTCTACATCTATGAATAATTGAAGAACTGGTCACACAGATGGAATGTCTTCCATAAGAAATAAGTTATTCGTGAATCCTATTCCAACTAAAAAAATAAAGAAAATGCCAAGGTTTCATGAATAATTCATTCAACCTGCAATAATTAAAGATTAGATTCACCTTGTAAGCAGACAAATCTGAAGTTGCATCTATTGTTTCCTCAATCTGAGGAGCATAAACATGGGATGTAACATGCTTCAAACAGTGCTGTTTTAAATGCTCTGTCGCTTCAGCAGATCCATGAACTAAAACCTTCACCCAACATAAACAAAAGTGTTTGTCATCTAAGTCATGATAAAATTTTAGAGCCAGAGAAAAATTCTCGTGAGTGTAATACTATTTATGATTCAACAGTGGACATAATACAGAACAGAGCATTCCATTTATTTGATGTTAGTCACAGGAAAACTGATAATATTAAATCGAATGGATTTCTGACTTCTAAAAATAAGCAAAGCCACCAACAAAACAGAAAGGTCGAAGATCATGGGGAGCAATAATTATGCCATTTTGCAAATGATAACCGTTTCAACCAACAGAATAGATGATAGAGATAAATTGATCCTAAATATTTTCAAATACGTGCAAAGGACAGATGCAATGCTTAACATGTCCCACAGTAATTGATACTACTTCAGCTAAACAGTAAAACCAATGTAGCCAATGATAAAATACCTTTATTCAAGTTATATTCAACTTTTTATGGTCCGATAGAATGTCAATAGTACTTTCCCTTGGCAAATGGATTCCTTTTATGAAAATAAATAAAACCAGCAAAAGCATTTTAACAGCCCATTCTGAGGAAGAGAAAAACACATACAAGCTTAAGTGGTGCGACATGTTGAATAATTGACTTGATGGAACGCCCATCAGAACGCCCCTCAAAATCCATATAAGTCAAAGAGCATTTGACGTGAACCTGTCATGTTAAAATAACAAGAGAAGAATAATTCAAAAATCAATACAAAATAATGAAAAACAAGATATCCCCAAAAACTAGCATACAATTAAAGCACATTTTAAGCATCGTTCAATGTGAAAATGGAAGCAATTAAAGAATATTATATTTAACAGGACTTGTGAAAGCATGGATACAGCAGGAGGTATCAACATGTAAATTGGAAATGTACCCTGCAACAAGATAATCCATAATAAATGTTTACAGCATTTAAAAGCAATAACTCATTCCACATTTGTTCCTACATGCGTCACAACTACCTTGGATGCTAGATGCATTGCTTGCATGGCATGGTTTACCATTACAACATAGTCAATGCTTGAAGGCTGATTTCTATTAATGCGCTCACTGTAAATTTATGATATGTACTTTTTTGTCCACAGTTATCAAATAGGTTTCTTAAACAAGCTCCCCAAGACAAAACTGGGGAAAGCCAAAAGGAAATCCAAGAATGGCTAGGCTTTCCTCACAAAGACTAAGGCTCAAATTGAATGATCTTTACTCTATGTCCCTTGCACACTTGTAATCAACTAAGGGATATATCAAACTATAAAAGTTTCAGGAGGCATACTTATATTTCAAAGCCACCGCCAGAAGAGGATGGGTCAGGCTCATTAATAACAGAGAGATGTGCATTGTTGAACTTAATGCAAGGAATACGGAAGGCAATGTGAATGGCTGAGAATGAGAAAGGACACTATTAAATGATTCTTTGGTTTCCCTACATAAAGATTCAAAAAACGTAATCCGCCATCCTCTAAAGCTCTTAACGATGAAGTTATTTGGTTGTTAGGTAGAAGAAATAAAACCATTACTCATCTCCACTATAACCAAAGGTAAGTAATGGGATAGGGAAATAAATGTAATCCAAGAAAAAAGGAGAGTTCAAAGCATCCGATCATAATCAAAAGCGACTAAGGATTTTACAAAACAATGGAAGCCGAAGGAAGTAGCATGGTTGAAGGTCCGTTTTAAGCAATCTATATTCAAGGCCAAGAAAAAAATATTGATTAATGCAGAGGAAGTGGCATCGGATATGCTGTTACTAATTGACTGATACTACATTGCAGGATCGTCTAGTCACTTCCAGTGTAGATCTATTGCATGTGTAAAATAGATGATAAACCTGATATGGCTGAATATTTAGGAGGAGCAAAACAAAGAATGTCTTTTACCAATAAAGTACACGACAGTAACGTAATTACAACAGAAAGAACATACTAGATATTGCACACAGAGATTTGAGATAACTGCAAATTCATTGATATAAGCAGTGTACATCAACTCATTATGGTAAAAGGAGAATCAGATAACATGAGAGAGCCCTTCCATGACACTCATCATTCTAGATATAGACTGGTTGACTAAGAGGTGTATCAGTTTGACCACAATTGTCAAGGTCTCAACCCTACTAACCAAATACATTAATTAAGTACACTTCACATGCCAACACATGTAATTATACAAAATCATGTTTGACTTTATTTGCATAGAGCATAACAATGATTAAAAATTAACTGATTACATCTATCCCCCTCTCTAAACAAGTTGAATCCCCTACTAACAGACTCTAGTACATGACTCAAGTGCCATGAGGTAGAAGGTGGGATGAGGAATATATCCCTAGTTGCAGAATGGCTCAAGTAGAGGGTAAAGACAATACTAAATGAGAAGGATCCACTAGTCCTATTGACCCTCCGGCGGGCCCAAACCTTGACGATCTTATCTACCAACCTTAAGCCAGTTCACATTTTCTTGCAGTGCTTGTACCTCTTCCATTTGTTTCTTCAAAGTCTAGTAACCTTTCAATTCCTTATGTAATCTATATTTCACCATCTGGACCATTTATTGCATCTTCCACCCATACTCACCCCTCCATCCCCCAAAAGAAAAAACACTTATAAGGGTGTCAGGTACTACCAAAAATGCACCCAGGTACAAAGATTAATTTTAGGTTCATGCAAACAACTTTTGGTGCACCATTTTACCTAAAACAATTATATCTTACAAACCATAAGATATTAAACCAAATCCTTTTGCTTCAAGTTTTAAAAAACAATTTTAAATATGCTGGCAAAATTTTGTCAGAAACTGCCTCCTGGGTTAAAATTTAAATAATTAAAATTATTCCTTCAAGTAGGCTTAGGAATAATTTAAAGTTTTTCCACAGTAATAATGCTTGCACATGGCATTCGTATCAGGATACTTTATTGATAATATTGAGGAATATTTATACATGATTATAGTTAGTTTGTGATACTCTTATTAAGGATACAAACTTATCATTATCCTCCTCCTATCGCTCAGCCCATCCTAATTCTAGTTTATGTGATTGTCCATAACAATCACCCAACTAACACACTATACTAATTTTATTTTATTAAACCCATTTACTATGACTTACTAACAACCTATATATGTCTCACCATTAAACTATGGTGTAATACAAACTAAGTTTTTCCTAACACTTCTCAAAGGGTTAAGGCTTTATCCAAGGTTGTCTTCATAATCTTCAGCTTGAATGAAGAAGTAGAAGTATTATCTGCGCTACTTTCTTTTTATCAGCCATCATTGCCAAGTGTTCAAACTTCAAACCATAAATTTTCATCTATGTATTTCTTGAAGCCTCCCACAATGGACAATAGCCTTTGGCCTGAAAATACAAAGACCAGACGAAAGGGTTGAAATTTGAATAATTGAATCGGTTTTTCACCTTGGCCCCTTTCAGATATTTCTCCAGCTTCCTAGCTTCACCTATAACTAGCAAAAATTCTCGAAGCAATTTCTGTTTGAAATGATCACTATATTTCCCAACTTCCTAACCATTTCTCCCTTCATTGCCAAAAAATGGATTTTAGGGTATGCAGCACACAATAAGGATTAAGAAGTCTATGTGTGGATTCATATGATTCAAAAGTAGGTGGGTTGATACCAACAAGATGGTCATATGGTAAAAATGTTGAGGATGCTTGTACAATCAAAAAATCCGTAAAGAAAGGATGGTTGTATGGTTGAAATAGACCCACATGATCGTACGATCGAGCAAGTGGGTGTGGATGCAAAAGTATGGCATGTTCGTACCACGGAGAGGGTATGGCTAATAACAAATGCAAAATTGAGCAGCTCTTGTGACACCCCATACAAGTCTTTGTATGCCCACACAAAGACATCATGAAAGGCCTCAAAAATATTGAATGTTGCAACATTCAATATTGGGTCCATGGTCGTCACTTGGCATAGTCATCTGTAGTTTTTCTTCAAACCTTAAGTATACCCTAAGAGTAGTCAGCTCCTTGTACTTCATATCAACAACGCTTTCAAACTTATGTGTAGGATTATCATCAAGCTTGGCTTCCTCAAAATCATATGCTAGGAATTTTAGAGGGTATGTTGTGTGTGAGGTGGAAGGTTTAGAAGAACTCGATGTCACCAACTTCTTTCGTTCGTCTTGGATGAAATTTTCCTTTTCTATCTCCAGAATCTCAATGAAATTACAACCACACTAGAATACTTCATAATCTTCCATTTCACAATGGAAGAGGCTTCTATGCATTGTTACCAAATCCGACTGGATTTGCACAAAATATGGGAAGATCTAAAGTTTTTCGGTCAGCCTCGAGAAGTCCAAATTGGGTCGGCCCTTTTTCTTTAAATTGATTTTTTTTTTTGAAAAAAAAAAGACACCCAACAACCTTATATATTATATAATATTAAATGTGTTAACAATTTATATTAACATCATGGATCGGAGTAGCTGTTGTGTGTTCCATGTCGGACGTCGTTCTTGCCCTGATGATGAGCGTAAGATTGGGCTCGAAACGTTGACACCAAGATGGGACACACTGCAGCTACTCCAATACATGATGCCAATTATTTACATTGTGAATCCTCCGCTGATAGTAGTATATATTACGTTATTAATTATTTTAATTTTTATTTTTTATTTTTGCATATTAATAAAATTATGTTGGTTTATGAACTTTTCTAAGAAATCTAGATTTTAGGATTTTTTGCCCTCCATAACGGATCCGGATTTCTAGACTTGGTAACTATTTTTCCAAGTGGATTGGTTTCATCTTCAAAGCATTGCTTCAACTCCAATAGACCATCAACGTTCAGCTTTATTGCACCTCAGTCGGAATCTTCCTCTTTTGAGTCAAAGTTTGACAAAGCGAGTCCTCACTAATAGCTTATTTGTTGAATTCAATTACATACCTCATTCTTTCATTCTCTATGGGGAGAAGATTATTTTTCCACTTATCAATGGCCTTCATTGCTATCAACCAACCACAACCCAATAATGCATCATAGCCCTTGTTTACAAGGAGATGACCACAAAGTTCAGTACAACTAATTAATTTCAAGTGGGCACTTTTTCTATCAATTGCTAAAACCAATACTTTAATACCATATTGTTGTACTCTGACAATCTAGAAAATCAGTGGTAAAATTCATGTCTCCTTGGGGAGAACAGTCGCACTCAATCCCATGTCGACAATAGTGTCCGTTAGTGTCATCCTCAACATCTCCATGTGAACGATACTTGGCTTCTGTATTAGGTTTATCTTTGAAAGAATAGGGTCAATTACTCAGTAACATAACAATGGGGTTCTACTATGAGTTCAAGTTTTTCCTTCTTGGTCTAGACATTGTGTTCCATTACTTTCTCTATGTCAACAATGTCTTCAAGAATGATTTTGGTACTAGCAATGGCATTCCTGAGGTTGGAAATGCTCTACAAAAATTCCACTATCTTTAGCAATACTATCATTTGCACTACATGTTTTGCAATCTTCTTATCCAACTCAAGTTTCCCAATTGTTGTACTCATGTTTAAGGGAATATCAGCATTCCTCGGCCATTGTTTTCTCAACCTCGACCTTGGCTTCAACCAACCTTTATTTTTCGTCGTTGGGTTGGGTACTTTGCTTTCTTCACTTGTGACTGTGTGCTTAAGGTAGTGTTAGCACTATCTTTTGTCACTAGAACCATTCACAAGGTTTTGTTGACTTGCCCAACAAACAACCGCAGAAGGGTGCAACAAATGCGGGAAGATCATCATAAAATAGGTGATTTCCCTCTACATTTGAGATGGGCAGCACCCTCATATGGTGGGGGGTTTGGGGGTTTTATGTACTTTTACCCGAAAGTACTAAAGGAACAAAAACATGGAAATAAAGGGAAATGGGAAACCCTCTAGCAAGATAAACATAGACGACCACTCGGGAAACCCAAGAAAATACTGAAAATGAGGGTTCCTCCCCCTAGAACAATTTGCATATGGAATAGAGACCTATGGGAATATGTTGGAAACTCGAAGTCTTCCTATTAATATTGGTTCAATGCAAGTGGTGCAAAGCCCACCAACCAAGTCTTAATAGTAAAGAGTATTAAATCCCGAAAGTAATACATACAGCTGGAAATGAATATGTATGAATCTAATTTGCTTGCTTCTACAGATTGTATGAAAGATTTTGTGAAGAAAAGAAAAGAAAATATGCTACTTCCTGCATGTTCAAAGCACTTTTCTTTCATACATTTCAGAAAATATAATATAAAATAGAACACAAAGTTTCCAGCCCTCTTCAGCTGCAGAGAGAAGAAGCCTTAGATATTCATTTTCAATCCTTTTATACATTGTTTCATAATAGACAGGTAGTTACATAACCACCTCCAACCCTTGACTCGTATTCTAACTCAACTCTACCTTACAACCTCCTCCTAACTCAACATTACAATTGACTCATATTATAGCTCCCTTTTAAATTTGACACTCTTATTTGACATTTGCATCAAAAATTCCATGATTTTATAATATTTACACTTTTTAATTAATTAATTCCATAATTAATTAAAAGTACCATATGCAAAAATTACTTTATGATGACATGGGACACACATTACATGCATTGCAACACCTTGAATAATATTCATCTCCAAAAAAATCCAATTGTAAACCATCAAATTGCTAGCGGAAAGAGCTTTCCAATGCGTAAGACAGGGTTCAAAATGGAGCTCAGATGAGGAAGATAAACTGAAAATATTGTTTCTCTCTAAAAAGCGGAAGAACTGGTGACGGTGGAGATTCATTACAACTCTCACTTTTAGAAGAGGAAGTAAACAAGTCAGCCCAGCCCACTCAAGTTTTGCTGCTGGAAAAAGTGGAAGCAGTGGGGAACGTGGGGCTTTATTACTTCCTTTACTTTTAGGAAAGGAAGGAAATGAAAATCTGCCCAGCCTGCTCATGATAATATTTCATTGGAGAAGCAGAGTTAGAAGGAAAGCAGGGATTCCTTTCCTCCTTTCATTTTAGGGAAAGTAACAAAAGAAAGTCTGCTACCTTCATCTAGCCTGCTCAATATTCAAATTAGTATTTTTATCACTCAAGGGGAAGTTAGCAGAGTTAGAGGGGAAGCGGGGATTCCTTTTCTCCTTTTAAATTTAGGGAAGGAAATAAAGTCCGCTACCTCTGCCAACCCTTGTCAACTCAATTGACTTCAACAATTTTGAGAACTTTTCCCATATAAGTGACATCCTATGTGAAATTATTTCCTTCTAAAGAATCCAACTTTACTCAAGCATGGGACATTTCACACGGATTTGGAAAATATTCACGGGAAAAAAAATGCATAATAAAATGGGAAACAGTAATTTGAGTTCATCTAGCAAGTTTTCACAATCAGATTTCACAATTTTCAGAAACCAAGATGAATTGATAACTTTTCCCCAGCCGCTTAAAATCATTTTTAAAGCTGAAAAACTGTTGCTGGTGAGGCATTCTGAAGTATGCAATCCATGCTCATTTTTAATAACCTCCAAATTTTAGGAAATTGCCATCAACAAGAATCAATTAAATTCTTTAACATGAACCACATTAAATATCATCATTTTATTCCCCACAATTGACACTTGAATTTTTTTTTAGGATGCCCCAAATTCTTCACCAAGAGGGTTTACAAATTTGAGGATAACACAGTTATTGTCACTATGATTCCCTGGCTTGCTCTTCTGACAAAGAGTCTTGCATTTTTCTGTTTTGTTAGACAATCTCTAGTGAAATGTCCCACTCATTACATTTTGGTTACTACACCACTAGTCGACCTTGAGGATTGTACTCAAATTGGCTACCACAACTATTATTTTTCTAGCATTTATTATTATTTCTCTAGTTCATGTATCCGCCTGAAGGTGCTCCCTTACTACTATTTTGGTTATGTTGGGTCTTGGTCAACGTGGGTGGTTCACCATGTACGAAGAGTAGTCCTATGTAGCCTTATTCTTCAAGTTGTACTAGTAGTCCTTTTCTTCAAGCAATTGTCTCTTATGAGACCTTTTGTCCTGCAATCAATGCACCACACATCTTGTCCTTCTTTGTGTCCTCTTTAAGCTCCCACATGATTCTCAACATGTCTTTCTTGAGAGCTATAGACTACGGTTCATTTTCATCACGTACATCAAAGTTGTCACTCTGCATTCTCAATTGCATGGATGTCTTGCTATCACTTTCGATGTCCATGGCTCCATTGTATGCATGCTCATACAATGAGGGTGGGACCACCTTTATTTTCCTAAGCGAGGATATCAATACATTGATGAACTATTTTTTCTTTATTCCATCAGTTGGTTCTTTCTCAAGTTTTCCAAGCAATTCTCTAAGTCTTTGGTTGCAGACCAAGACAAATTCATACTTCCCTTGCCAAGTGTTATATAATTCAGCGACACTCTTGTTGTCATCTCTAATATGTTTAAATGTTTTCTCAAAAGCTTTTCTAAGTCTCTATTGGTCAAGATCCTTTGTTAGTGTGTCTATGTGCCGATCAATTTCCACACCTATGAATGTGGCTAGAAACAACAGCACCTAATGTCATTCATTGGCCTTTCTGTTGGAAGTCCATACTGTTATACACATTCTACAATGTTGGACAAGGTCCCCTTACCTATCACCGCTAAACTTTGGTGGCTTCTATCTCTTCCAATTAGGACTCAATAGACAAGCCATCATTACTGGTCTTTATTGATTCTTTGCATGGGTCTCTAGACATTGATCCTATACAATCTCTCTCCTCTAGGAGGTTTGTCTTGCACATCTTGATGCTATCTAAGAATTTTCAGGCATGCCTTGACCTCCGACTTCCCTTGGTATGAGAAATCCACACAGCACTTTGCTCGTCTTACAACCTTCTATAGTTACTTTGCTTTGTCCCCTTGCTCGCCCCAAAGCTCTTGGCTCCTTTTCATCACTAATTAGCAAGTCTTCAATACGACTTATGTTTTAAACAAAGGTGTATCTCCTCACCTATGAAGTTGCTGCAACGCCCAACCCAATACGAGGACTTGCCTCTTTCCAAGGGGGTTGATTATCAATCATCAACTGATTAGTAGACTCCTTTGCATCACTTTCCAACCCAAACTCATCTAGAGAGGGAAATTTGATGATAACCTCAACCCACTAGTTAGTGAGAAGCAGACAACCTTCTAGTTCCATCTCCAACTTTCTCTAGTCTTGGCTTCAGCTTCGGATTTCAGATTGATTCTTTGGTGGCAGACTATTATTGGTTGTCTCTTGAATCCTCTGCCTTCGCTCTCTTTGCTTGACCAATTGAATCGATCTTCTTACTTCTCCCTAACACCAATAGTGTCTCCTTCCACCTGTATTTGGGATGAAGCACACTAATCCCTTCCATGATATTGGCCCATATATCATTATTCTTCTTCTTTTTGTTGTTCAACTTATTGGCCTTTCCAAAAGCCTAGGCAGATTGCAAGTGAGTTGTTTAATGTGTTCGCTGAAATCCAGGCAGTCCCAGGGGTCTTTAGACACCTAGGCTTGCTCGGACTCCTCTCGCATGGATATGTCCCAAAGAAACATTAAGTCTTCAATTAAATTTTCTTCTCTTTCCTGGTTGGTTTCTTTTGGTTCAACTAGTTGGCCCATTCACCCTCGATTATGTCTACATCTTAGAGTCATTATCGATGCTTATTGTCAATTGAACATTTTACCCAATCCAACCTCGTACAAGAAAATAAAGAACATGACGGTAATGTAATTATAGTAGAAAAAGCATCTAAAACATTGCACACATAAATTTGAGATAGCTTCAACTTTATTGGTATAACTAGTGTACTTCAACTGCTTATGGTACATGGAGAATCTAACAACATGAGAGTGCCCTTCCTTGGCCTTATTCATTCTAGATATAGGTTGGTCAACCAAGAGGTGCATCAGTTATACTACAACCTTTAAGATACCAAGCGTTCCAACCAAAACTTTTAAGTACACTAAATATACTAGCACGTGTAATTATACATAATCATGTTTGACTATATTTTCATAACTCATAACAATAATTACAAATTAATCAACTACAAGATGAAGATTTGAGAAAACTGACTGACTTCAAAATGAAGAAATGGGCAAGGACAAGGACACTCATTCTCATTTGTTTTAAATTATCTTTCATTTTGGAAGAGTATGCGACTCTCTTAGTGGAGTGGAGGGAGAATTGTTTACATATATTGTGGAAAAATGTTTCCCCATTCTCTGTTGTAATAATATTTCCATAAGCAAAAAAAAGTTTGTGTTGTAAGTTGTAATATTAATTTGGAGAGCTCAATGATTATAAAAGAGAGAACATGAAAAAAAATAGCTTTTTATGAAGCGTAACTTTGTTTCTATATATTAATTTGGAGAGCTCAATGATTATAAAAGAGAGAACATGAAAAAAAATAGCTTTTATGAAGCGTAACTTTGTTTTCTATATAAGATCATATTACACTTTGGTCTACCCAATACATTGGGAGGTTGGCCCATGCATTGTAATTCCCAACAAAACCCTTAATCACTCCAAACAAACCGAATTCTAAAATTTTTAATTCAGCAAACCCTAGCTGAAATAATGCTCAAACACCTCAAATAGAAACAAACTCTCGGCACCAAAGTTGTTCAGTTAATTCCAATACTAAAGAGGCATATAACCACTAAAATTTCACCCTTGATCCATATAATATGTCATACAAAACCCTGATTAGGCTGCTGTAATAAATACCTTGCTTAGATGTGAAGAAGGTGAATGTACCTTGGGAAAGTACCCTTGCAACATTATGATTTTTTCCCTGAAAGTAAAGCTGTGTTTTCCCTTGTCAATTCAACCTTCAAACCCTTGCAAAACTCACCAAAAATAATAATAAAATATAGAAACATTTTAGAATGAAATATTTCCAATGTTAGCCCTCCAAAGCTTCCAAAACCCCTCAATGCAAGTCGCCCATGTGCAGAAATTTACAATATGGATTAAATCAGAATGTTCCCTTGGATTCACTCTCAAGATGATGTCAAAGACCCCTAAAAATATGCCAAAAATACACAATTATAATATTATTTGTCCACTATTTAGGGCCTAAAATCACCTTATAAACCCCAAAAATTACTCCACAAGTGAATCGCCGCACTCATAAAATAATGGCAAAATTTTCAGAATGGAACTCTAGACTTTCCCTTCCAATTTCTTTCAAACCCTTATGATAATTTGCCACAAATATCAGAAAATAGAACTTGTACCTTGCCAAACAGAGTCTAAAAGCCCTCCAAAGATGCTCAATTCTCCTTCCCAACTGGTTCGCCCTACCTCAGAACATATAGGAATAAAAATCAGAGTATTTTACTCACCCAAAATCCCTCTGATTAGCCTCCAAAGGACCCCAAGCTAAAAAATTGGTATAAAATATTTGCAATATTTTATACACCGCAAAACATTCCCAATCAGCCTCAAGTCCTCGAAATTCACTCTCCAATTAAGTCGTCTTAGCTGGAAAATTCAATAAAATAATATGCAACTTTCTTTGGCATTCAATGACCCCTCCAAGTGGTTTGCCTAGCTCCCTAAGCAAGATGCCAACCCTTGGGAAGATCTTCCACAATGCGAACAAGCTCCCAATATGATTCACTCTTCTCCAAACCTATGAAATTACCAAAAATCAGCTTTCGATAAAAGTTGCAATATATCTTCAATGAAGGTGGTGTCCAAAAACACCTTTGTAGATCCACTCAAATGTACACATGCAATTTGAAGCTCACTTACAACCCTTTAATAGAGTTGCCCAAACAAAAGGAATGGAGGTTTTTGTCCCCAAACCTAAGACACTTCCTGAAGGTTTTCGTCCTTAAAGAGGTAAAAACCAAGCTTGACATATTTGATTCAAATTTCCAAATCAATATTCAACGTGCCTTTTCAAAAGAGCCTCTCTTCCCTTTTATATTTTCTCTAATTGTGGCACCCAAAATAGAGAGAGAGTTACTTTTCCTTTTAGTAAAAAGATATAAAACAAGCTTCCTTATAAAATAACTTTTAGGATGACCCTTAAAAAGACCCCAAAATTAGATAATAAAGTGTTTTATAAAACATATCCTTGAAGCTTACTAATGTTCCCCTTTTGCCTTAAAATCCTTAGCCCTAGGGAATGCTCAAGCTAAAGGTCTCATCCCAAGGACTAGTTCAAAAAGGGGGGCATTACATGCATGCTTGCTATAATACTTACAACTAGGCAATCACATCTCACCACTTTTATCCAGGGTTTGCATTCTAAAACTCCAACTTAACTCCATCATAATTAACTTATTAAGCTATATATATATATATATACTCAAGCTGTACTATTGAAATACGATGGCCAAAGACAAATCATAACAAGCACTTTGAAGATGTTTTGGTTTAGTGTGGTCATGACCAATGGGATTGTTTGATTAGCAACCTAGATGGAATTGAACCAAAGGACGCAATCAAATGGTTGAAATAATAAGTATGCGAACCTAAATGTTCTCCTCAAGACATCAAGTATTAGATGTCCATGCACTCATGAAGATATTGAATCCCTAAGAACATAAATTAAGTAATAGTGATGTGTCTTCCATCATGACACTCGCATACTAGATGAGTCACAATGCTATAGCCAAATATTGAACAATGTTAAATATTAAAGAGAGAAAGAGATTTAAAAGATGTTTTAACATCATGATTAAATATAGAGCATTTTTACAATTGAGAATTTCAACACTTGAGAAGTACAGCATCATTTGAAGTACTTTCCATTCCACCATAAGATAAGACCAAGCAGAAGACCAAACATGCAAAGATGCAAAGGAGATAAAGCACAACTATAAACCATATAGAATTTCCATGAACCTCTAGTATCCATAGATACTCCAAGAGTGAAGTTGCAAATGCAGATTTTATACGAAAACTTGGAACCATAGTGAGACATTTTAGTTTAGGGGGATAAATTCCTTGCCCACATTTTTTGAGTTTGTGGATTGTTTCCCGACCCATGGTCCAATTTCCAAAGTAATATACCAACGACCAATGGTGTGTGGATGGTTGTTCTTGCCATCACGGCTGTTAGTCGATTGGTCGAGGGTCATCGATAGTTGAGATCATTTTCAACAACTACCAATTGATCACCCAAGGAGGTTTGTCAACTTGGTTGTTGATACCTAAATTTGTCCACCCAAGCAAGCTACAATTAAACTTGCTTAGGGAGATCCACTTGAGGGACATCATCTCAATCAACTTTCATAAGGTGTGCATTAGTTTCTACAACATACATAAGGCTGCCAAGGGAGAATATCAAGTAATTGGGCCAAAAAAATTAAATTTTGATATAAAAAATACAAAATTTAATTCTTGATTTGGACATATTTAATCCCTTTTCTGCCAATTTGCTAGTTGATCGGTCGTTCTAGGGGTTTGAACTGCTTCAGGAAGAATTTGATTTAGATTTTGAAGAACATCCACCCAATTGAAATCTTATTAGTTAAAGGGAGACAATTTTATGTCTCAAATGATAGCAAATGAATGTTGAAAGAATGAAGAGAAATGGAAGGCATACAACACAATTACACACTTGTGTGTCCATATTTTTATTAAGCAGAAAGTGGTTACATCAGCTGGAAAGGTTTGAAAACTATCATTTAGTTAATCATTAACTAATAGCTAATTATAACTTTAACACCCTCCCTTAATGACTAAACTAGAGACTACTCCAAGTTTATCCTGAAATTTTACAAACACAATGCGACCAAAGAGTTTAGTCATTACATTTACAAATTGTTCTAAAAATATAAATATAAAATCTGCAGCCCTGTGACATTTTGCTATTGTCCAACATAGGGGTTTCAATGTAATGTCCCCCTTTTTGGCATAACTTGTTTTTGGAGACATTAGCTTTGTTGTTCCCACAAAGCTAAGGGAAGGAAGAAAAGGGAACATGGAAGGGGGCTAATCTATGAACAAGAAAGGTAAAAAGTACTTAAGTGTCTTAATTTTCAGTTGAGTTTGCAAAAAGATACCCTTTTATCTTATGTTCACTTAAGTTGGGGTCATGGGAACCTAAACCCTCAATAAAGTGAGTTTTAAAAAGATAAAGTGCTTTTGTTTGAAAGGATACAACCCTCCAACTTGGACGCTACACTTGGAGGAGTCGTATATAAAGGCAAGTAAGGATTCATTTGAAATTTATGCAAATTTTGATATTGAAACTCTTGTATAAGTATGTCAAGCTTGAACAAGTGACTTGAAGACGAAACCCTTCAAGTGCACCATGAGTTGGGGACGAAAACCTCCAATTCTCTACTAGAACAGCTCTATTCAAGGGCTGAATTTGTGCCATAATTGGGCATAAATGTATGCAAAAAATTCTACAAAGTTGTCTTTTGTCGCCACCTACATCAAGGAATTGGTACTACCCTTCAGAAAGTTGGAATTCATCAAGTTGTAGGAAGAAAGGAAGGTTGGAGAACCCCTATGGAGAAGCTCTAATACCATTTGAGGCCTTCCAAGGTGTGACGACTCCCTTTGGGAGGGTGGCAACCCTGCATAAGTGTGGAATTTGGTCTTCGGAGCCCTATTCGGAAGTCAAGGTAATTTTCCTATTTTATTTCAGATTTTTGGTGAATTGTTTGGTCACTTTTGACATGCATAAAGGGCCATTCAAGGTCCAAAATATTCTCAAAATTATTCAAGTAATTTTGGTACTTGAATGACTTGAGTGGCGAGCTTCGGGAGGTGTTCCAATAAGAGCAATTCAAGAAATAAATGCCATATTTATTTATGAAATTTTTCCGGGTGTAGCAAACCTCTTGGGAAACTTTTAGGGCACTCAAGGGCTAGAAAATACAGCTGTAATATCAAGAAAAAATCAGAATAATTTGGCAAGGTATTTTCATCAATTTGCCATAGTATTGGACCCCAAAAAAGGTACAAAATCTTCTAAAAAATTTCAACTTTCTATGGATTTATTTGGATGCTTTTCAAATTGAATATCATACACTTTTCTAGCTAGGGTTTCGCTGGTTATTTATTTTCAGAATTCAGTGGATGTTTGGTTTAGCTAGGGTTTGTAGGAAACCCTCTTATTTGGTTGTCGTCCCAATTTGCGGACATTACATTCAGAGTAGCCAAAAACTGAAAAGGATAGCCAACAACAAAACAAAGACTCGATCATGTGGACATAAGATGTATCAAGTTGTCCACCAATTCATTGTAAGATGATTCATTTACCAGTGATAAATCATCATTGGCTGATAACTTCAACCCAACCTCCGTAATTTTGAATCCAATATACTGGAGATGTTGCTCAAACAAAGTATATCAGGGTTGTGGACCCTGCTTAAGTCCATATAGGGACTCAAACAACCTGCAAACCAAATGATCACGACCAGGCACCCAAAAACCTTTAGGTGCCATGTAAACCTCCTCGTCTGTATTGCCAGTCAAAAAACCAAATTGTTTTGGTGTAGAGAGAAGCAACCAAAATGTGATCATCTTTGCAGTAGAATTAAAAACCAACTCCTTAGTAATAATGGGAGTAAAAACCAACTCCGTTGTAGGAGAAGAAACAATCTACTCATCTATGCCCTCTTGTTGGGAAAATTATTTCGCAACAAGATGAGCCAATGCCTGTGATGTCAGCACATCATCCACCTACACAATTGTGTGTGCATATAACTGAGATTAAGGAATTGTATACTTATGCATGTCATTTATAGTGGATATCCCTCCACCACTAATGCATGTAAGTTGATTGGATCAAGGCCAACAAGCCTATAAGAAATGCCATCCTTTTGCACATCCTATATGATGGAATCTCTCTCCACACATGCATGTACATTGATCAAAGCAGGGTCAACGAGCCTATACAAGCCACCGTGCCCAATACCTAGTGCAACCACTCTGTCCTATTTGACATTAGACACAATACATTGTTTCCTAGATAAATGTACAAGAATGTTTGGATTTTCCGTTAACTAATTGATAGATAAGATATTTTTATTCTTGTTAGGTACATACCTAACATTCCTTACTTTGATTTTTCTAGCATTATTCAATATTGTGCTAATGTCTCCTATCCCCTCCAGTGCATATGATTGACCATCAACTAATAAAACTAAATCAAAAAAGTTTGTACTTGTTGTAAATTTGACATACTAGTCCTTACAACATGGGAGTTGTCATGATGTGTTGGAATCAATTAACCAACAACTAGCAATACTATTTTTTAAGTATAATGCCACAAGGACATAATCTTCCTCAGAATCCCATCCTTCAACTATTGCCACATTTGTTGCTTCACTGTGTTGAGAAAGTGCATATTGTCTCTTTCGGTAATCTTTTTTGAGATGCCCAACGTTATGACAGTTAAATCACTTTAGCTAATATTTAGAAGATGAATTAGTAGGGATATCTTTCCACTTTCCTTTCAATTGAGTAGCTAATACACTCTCTCATTCTCCGACATTGGACTCATTCTATGTCTATTTGTGTTCTTTTTGCAGCAAATAAGAACTAATCTAACCAAATGTCAGGGTGTTACCTTCCACCATTACGTGTAGAGCCTCCATGAAAGATTCATAGAAGGATCGCAAGTTGTTCAGAACTAGTGCCACCATATCATCATCATCCATCTTTTTGTTGATGGCTAACAGTTGGTCTCAGATATTTTTTATCCGAAGCAGTTGTTCTAACAAAAGCTCATCCTCTAACATCTTTGTGGAAAATAGCAGATTTTTCACATATAGACTTGAATTTTCTCTAAAGTTTGGTATTTATTCTACAAATTGGTCCACAAAACACTTGCCACAATGGCATTCCAAACCTCGAGTGTCATGTCATTCAACACAAGTAACTTCAAGAACAAGAAGGCCTTAAAATGTTTGTCATAATCCACAAAATTTCTAGCAAGTCTTGCTTCAGTGCCGAGAAGGATTTTTTCACAATCACGATACTCCGTGATTGTCAAAATCTTATGATTCCAAACATTATAGTTATGTCAAGTTAACTTTTGCGCTTTCAGAAAAATAAGGTTTTGTATGTTGGCCATTTAATACAAACCTTTGACTGTGAACAGTAAAAAGTACAGTACAAGGCTAACCCACAAATCTATGCAACTGCAATTTTCTAATCCAAAAATTAATTCAACAAAAAAAGTACAGTTGTTTGACTAACCCAGAAATCAATGCAACAGAACAAGGACAGTTCTAGAAAGACTCTGAAAACCTCAAATATCTGAAAATATTTTGAAAATACATGTTCTATGTAAGGTTTTTTAAAAATATATGTAATTATTGTTTTGTATATTGTTTGCATATAATGTACTGATGTTGTATGGCATTATGCCACACCCTAGATGATTTTTTTGTTTGCAGAGCCGAGTTCAACATGTTTTTGCCCTAGAATAAAATCACTTTTCCCTCTGGCCATTGAATTTTGAATGTGTTGTGCCCTAAAAAATGTAATTGTATCTTGTCTTCATTTCACGAATCTAATTTGACTCTAGCCTATACCATCTTTTGTCTTTTGTTTGTGCTTCACAAAAATGTTATCTTGCACACTTTGGGTGATTCCTTCTTTCTAGTGAGTTTTTGCTATTGTTCATGTTTTGGTCATACCCTACCACGTTCAATCGTTTGTCTGTGTTTTTCACTCACAAGCACTCATAGACCCCGTCTAGCACTGTATCTTCCTAGTGCCCTCGCATCCTGAACATTTTCCACAACTTTTTGTCTCTTCGTTTGCCTTGTGTTTTGTTCTACTTTGATGTCATTCCCTACCACTCTATTTTGAGCATGTCTTTTATGACCTTGACCTCTGCTCCATGAACCTGCGTTCACATTTTTGTTGTTTTGCAATTTTCTCTGCTTTGTTCATAGTTTGTAACCATGATCAAGTTTTCCTCAAACACTATGCTTCGTTTGTACACGACTAGGGCTTCCTTGAGCAATTGGCTCTAATACCAATGTTAGCAAATGAATGTTGAAAGAATGAAGAGAAATGGAAGGCATACGACACACACACTTGTGCCTCCATCTTTTTACTAAGCAAAAAGTGGTTACATCAGTTGGGAAGATTTGTTAACCGTCCATTAAATAAGCATTAACTAATAGCTAATTACAACTTTAACATTAGTTAACAAGTCCATATTTGGGATTTGAAGACCTCATGGATGACGGCTCGGGTTCACCATGTTCTCGTGATGCCACTCTTTGACAAACATGACCATAGATCAATCATGATGAAGTTTTTCAGATCCTATAGTGCAAAGATTGAGAAATCCACAATGACCATGGTGATAGAACTGTAGTGGTTACCTACAAACCAGCTGATTTACATTGGGTCAAGACTTGTTAATGACAAGGAGAAAAGAAGGGATTATCAGATTTGGTGCAGATGACAAGTAAAGTTTCATTGAAGAACAATGTCTTTAACTGCTTTGAATATATAATGAAAACTTGATTCAACATGGAAATTAGGATCTTAAGATCCAATGCATGAATTACAATGATTGCATGATCTATTCTCAATCAGTTGAAAAGTATGTAGCGTGGTACAAATTTACGCATTTGGTCAAAGCCCTATTTGAAGGATCTTTTTTGAGGCACGGTATATAATTGGAAAACGGTAATCCTCAACCAAGATAAAAATCTGTAGTCCAAATCCTACAAAACATTCTATATGTACTTGCACATTCTGGCTCTATTTGATGGTGTGCTTGATGATACTGGCACATGACTGCTTGGTGACAATTCCCTTATCTTTGTTGGAAGGTAAAGCTCAAATCTACACATAAGAAAGTGTGGAGGAACCCCAAACTCTAGCTTTCAAGCCAAACAAGAAAAATAATACATTCGTAATGAGAATGAGCAAGTGGTGGGTTCAACATAATTTAATAAGCCACACATCATAGCTATACATAAAGATGTAGCAAAAACTACATCTCATTTATAGCAAGGAGATGTTGATGGCAACAATAGTGCTTGAAAGAATGAACAAGATGGCACATCTGCAGGCAGTGGACAAGACAATGACAGAGCCTTCACGAACATTCAGGAAGCTCTACAATAACATAACCAGCAAACGTAGAAATCTATTTCCAAGAAATTTGTGACCATAGAAACTGGGAGACGCATCTCCTGGCACTTCAGATGCTTCTTGTCTATGAGGACTCGTCTCAGAGACACCAAACAGGAACATAGACGTCTCTCAAGTCTCAGAGACTTCAGTAGGAGTCTTCCCACAAATTGTCTCCTCAAAAATTCCCCATCTCTTACCTTAACAAACAAAACAAATAAAATTTTCATGTTAAATCTTAAAATTTTAAAACTGAAATGATAAGTTCAATAATAAAAACTCGATAACCTAAACTAATATAAGTTCTATGTTGCATTATTTCATCACCTGCAGCGGCGATAATTTCCAGCAACCATTTTCAGCAGAAATGACTGTCATTATCAGCAAGGGCAACCAATGTCAGCAGCGTCAGCCAGTTTGAGGTTTGAATTTACTTCAAAAGCTAGGGTTACGCCTATTTGCAGAGCTTTCGGATTTATTTGGCCATTTACAAAGCTTGTGGGCTTCAGCATTTCCAAACCCTAAGAGTCTAATAGTTTAGAGCAGCAACCATTTACAGAGCCCAGCCACCATATTGTGAAAATAATTTGCAAAGCAAAGCTCATATTTTTCAACTGGTGAGTGCCCCTGCCCTATGGTGGTATTTATAATTTTTTTAAATGTTTTTTGTGATATAAGCTTAATTTTTTATTTGGTGTTTTGTGCTATAAGCTTCGGGTATTGATAATTCAGACTTCTGAGTTTGTCATTTCTGTAATGTCCCTTTCTAGGTAATTTAATGAATTATAGAATTTACTGTGATTCATTTTTAAAACTGTATATCAAACAAATACTACAACAACCAGCATACAATACTTATACTGAAACACCAATTGAAATCTTTATTGAATCTGTTGTATTGAATTTGCATACATACAAAATACTGGAAATGAAGCAAACTGGACAACCAATTAATACTGCAGGTTAAACCTTTATAAATAAATATTATAAAATACAAGAATTTATTATGTAACAATAAAGATCAAATCTGATTGTCAACGTACAGCAGCAGAAACCTTACTAAGGTTGTGTTTGATACCTCTAATAGGCAGCGTTGATGTTCCAAGGGCTGTGATTGGTCTCTATACAGGGTACAGCAGGCAATAATGATGGAACAGCTAGCAGCAATGAATGAACAGCAGTGAATAAGTGAAATAGTAGACCGTACGGCAGTCACAACAAGTAAATCCTGTCTATGATGCACCACCAATCCTCTAAATGGGACGTTTCTGATTTATGATGGTACAGCAGTCTCAAATTTATACTTATCAATCCCACAATAGACCTGAAAGGGGTACGGTAGGCTCAGATTGTATGGCAGCTTCGGATCTTCACAAAATCATTAAAATTACTGTAGCATAAGTACTGTAGCAGTATACTGTAGCAAAACTTCGTCCAATCTGAAAATCTTCAATAATATTCCGGAAATTGGAACTCCTTCACAACTTTTCAGCTCACTGGTAATCCCTGAATAGAATTACTCAAATGAATAAGAGAGTTTTCATCCTCAAATTCATTTTGCCAAAGGGTTTTTGTCCTAGGTAATAAAGATGAACAAGCATTCAATCTCAAACAACTAAGATTTGATAATAACTGGAACCCCCCTCCTTTTGCCCAAACCCTTCTTTTATAGACACTTTTGGGAAAATAAAATATTATTTTCTATTTTCTCCTTTTCCCCAAAATATAACTCAAAGTGACTTAGAAACCTTTTAAAATACTATCACTTTGTACCCATGCCTAGCGTCACTTTATAACATCACTTTAGCTCCCCTTTTAAAAACATTTTATTGGACTTGAACTTTTAATAATAAAATAATATTAAGCTGTCATTTTAATAAAGTAAGTCACGAGAACAACTTTAAATATTGTTTTTATTATTTCCTTAGCTTGTTTGAGAAAGGAGGACATGACAGTCCGGCCTTTCCCAAAATTGTTTGTCCTCAAGCAATGCTAGTTCAATTCTTAAACTCCTTCAAATTGAACCTTCCTACAAATACAAAAAACCCAAATCAATCTTGGGAATTTGCAATTCTAAATCCTTGATCCTCCTTGTGATGTAGTTGGCTTCTGCTGCACTAATCTAATATAATTAGGAATCGGAAGCCCTACACCAAGTGATGCTTCTCCAACTGTCTTGGTAAGTGAATCATCTGAGTTTTCCCTCATGATAGTTGAATCATGAATCAACTAGGACATTGAAAGAATTTGAAAACCATCCCCGTCTTCAACTTGGAAATCAGTTCCTTGACTAGACCACTCTTCATGTTGTCCCAATACAATGCAATTGTCCACTGTAGCCATTATTTCTCATTCCCATCCACCTGTGACATTCTCGAGTTGTTATGCTTGTTGATCTTCAATTCCTTGCAAAATTGTCTCGGTTATGCCCAACTATGTACTTGCAACTTCTATCTTCCCTGGAAATTGTTCTTCGTGAAGAATGATTTCTCCATTCAGCTTCCATTGCGCTTCTTTGATTTGATCTTTTGAAGCTTTGGCTATTTCCATCTTAGAAAAGTTTGTCATGGGTTCCTTGGCTTGCTTTTCTTCTGTTTGAGTTAATTCTAGCTCCTTTCTGAGCCTTTATATTTCTTCAGTTGCCTGCTTGCTTTCCTTAATCATTGCTTCAACTTCTTGCTCCTTAAAAATTACAACTTGCTTTTCTATTTCATGAAGTAAAAAATGGGCTGAACTAAGCTCAAAAGTGAGTTTATCAACTTTTTCCCTCGTTTCCTTAGATGCAATTGTGGCCTTTTTTGCAAATCTAATGGTGTTATCCATGTCTCTTATCAAATACAAGTATTCTGATTTGAATGTTTCTAATGACTTCTTGACTGTTGGCAAATCTACAAGAGCAGATGTATGCCTGGTCCTGGCCACACCTCCTTCAACGGTTATGTCTTTCTTCTTTTCCTCAATCTGAACTTTCTTCAAACTTAAAGTTAGCTCTTCAATGAGCCTTTTCATGCTATCCAACTCCATTAAGACTTGCACCTCTTTCCTTTCTATTACAAACAATTGTCTTTTCAATTCATGCAGCTCTTCGGGCCTCTACCGAACTCCTGCAAAATGACTTTTCTTTGCTTGTTCTTGGCTACGAACTCCAACATCTCCGCATAACAATGTCTTTGAAGTATTTCCATAGATGGGAAGAAATTTGCTTGTAGGTACTGTTGGGTGAATATTTTGTCAATCAGCGTACTGATCAACAAAATAGGTCTGATCAACCACAGCAGGAAGATTGGTCGGCCAAGTGTGCAGCATTACTACATGAACTAAAGACAAATCTCTCCTCTCATCAAGGGGAGGTTCCCTATAGATACATAAGAGATATATATAATATAAATAAGCAGAAAATAACACATGGGGGCAGAATACATCATCCATCTCTCTTCTTTCAGAAATGATACACACAGACAAAGGAGAAAATCCTGGTGTAAACACTAAAGGCACTTCTCTTCTTTCAGAAGTGTTCTTGCAGGAAACAGCAGGAGTTTCTTTCAAATAGTAAAGTAACCAGTAATCAAAAGGGCGTAGTAACACCAGGATGAAGCTGAACGCAAAGTTTCCACCTCAACTGCCTCAAGAGTATATCACAAAGGATAATGGGGGCACAAAGTCGCCCCAAAATCCTCAACACAAAAAGAAAAGAAAAACATAGACTGAAAACAATTGTGAAAGCACAAAGTCTTCCCACAGTTGGTTTCAGGGCACTTCCCTATTACCTTCACTAATTCTGCTTACCAAATTAAATGAATAAGAACACCTTCAGAAGACAGATGTGAGAATGATCTTCTAAAACAATACAAGCCAGAACAGCACAAAGTCTGTAAACGACCTGCTTTCTCATTCAGATAAAAATGAAAATGAAATTACAACCTGAGCTCAAAGTCTCAGTCTTCTTCTTTCAAAATGGGCAGAGTTTCGCTCTTGTAAAATGAAAAGTCCCCTTTACAAATGAGAGATATTACAATCTTATAGCCACTACGCAAGGATTGGCGCCTTTTTCCATGGGATGGCCCATGCTGCAGTCAATGTCTTCAATGCGTCTCCAGTTTTGTCTGGAGAGACCATGCTGAGAGCAGTGCATTGTCATAACTATGGCGTGTCCCTTCATCTAATATGTTTCTTCCTTGGTATGGACCGTCTGGTCCTTTTCCAATTTGTCTTTACTTCATGAAAGAAAAACAGGCCGCATCCTTGGTTTGGTGCGCCCAGAAGTCTACTCGATCCACTGTTCCACCTACTAGAAATAACTCTTTCGAAGATAATTCTGGTCCTTTGCATCGATCTTCTCTTCCTTTAGCAATTTAAATCTTCGGGCTCTCTTTTCATTTAATCGCTTGGTTCTTCCTTTAAGTTCCGCGCTCTATTTGAATTTCCACGGATTTTCCCTCACTTTAAATTTGACGTCTGAGGGGCCGTCAATGGTCGCCAGCTGCTTGAACCATGTTGAACCTTGAACCACTGAAAGTTCATTAGTTCATTGGTTCATTCTGTCTCTTTTGTTCTATCGCTTCTTGGTTCAATCGCTTCTTCACCCCTTGGTTGAACCATCCGTTGAACCACTTGTTTGTTGCTTTTTCCTTGACTGAGGCCGCCTTTGAACTTTTGAACCTATGAACCATTGAACTTTGAACTCTTTCAGTTCAAAGTTCAATCGGTTCATTGGTTTATCCTGCGTCTTTCTCAAACACTGCTTCCTTTATCTTTCTAAACTCTGGTTGAACCTTTGAACCTTGAACCCGTTGAACTTTTTGGTTCAACGGTTCAATGGTTCAATCGGTTCATTCAGTTCATCCTCTGAAGTCCTTTTTGTCCAAGTCTTTGAAGATTCCTTTATGCGTCTTTGTTCAGCCTTTGGAACGTCTCGAAGGGAAGGTGTCCCTTCGGGGCCTTGGAAAAGGTCATTTTTCTGACGTCAAGTGTCCCCCGGAAGGGTATCTACCCTTCGGGATCTTTTGGGCGGACTTCAGGCTTCAACTTTCCTGGCGAGTTCTTGCTTCTTCGACAGGCTTTTGGCTCTCGGGCTTTTTCCGTCAGGGTTTTCCTTCGGACAAAAAGCCCGAAAGAATTCTTTCGGACAAAAAGTCCGAAGGAATTTTGCCTTAACGTTTTTTCGAGAAAAGTCTTCCCGAAAGAATTCTTTTAGCTTCTTTTACTTTACCATTTCCATTGGACAAAAAGCCCGAAAGAATTGTTCCTTTTGGGGCCTTTGAACAAATCCGAAGGAATTTTGTTTTTTCTTTGACCTTCGAACCAATGTTGCCTGCCCTCCGCAAGGGCACTTGCCTTTTTCGCTTTGGGGCAGCCCCTTGAACCTGCCGATTGAACCAACCGATTGAACCAACTTTGGTTCAACGGTTCAATGGTTCAATCGGCTCATTCTTCGTTATTTGGCTAAGTCCTTTTGATCTTTTGCACCAAGCACGTTGAACCCACTTGGTCGTTGAACCTATTGAACCTTTGAACCAAAGTGGTTCAAAGTTCAATGGTTCAAGCCTTTGTCCTTTATCATTTGCCGATTGAACTCTTTTGATTGAACCAAGGCACTGAACCAATCTTGGAAACGACTAAGTGTTAGAAACTTGTTCTTTTGATTGAACTCCCCTGCAGAAGCTTTTGACCCTGTTGAACCTGCTAATTTCAAGCATGTTGAGTCTGTAGAAACATATCTGCAGAGTCCGTAGAAATCAACTTGTGAAGCCCGCAGAACTTGGCCTACAGAGTCCGTAGATTTTCTTCCTGCAGAGTCCGTAGATTTCCTTCCTACAGAGTCCGTAGATTCAAGCCTGCAGAGTCCGTAGATTTCTGGAATGCTTGAAAAAAAAAGAGGAATTTGAAAGCTCAGAACAAATTTTGAGAAGGGAAGAGAGAAATTTTGCTCCTGTGCAAGGCCAAATTAGTCCGTAGGTTGTCCCAAAAATGAGTGGCATTTTTCGGGGACAACCGCTAGCTCCAATTGGGGAACTTCCTTCAGTTGAAAACTTGAAACACAGCTGAGGGGAGTAGAAACCAGAATCTCCAATGCCTTGAAGTGTCATTGGGCTACGGAGTCGTGCTACCCAAAAAGAAAGGCGCCAAAAACGAAAACGAAAATGAAAAGCACAAAACAGAACTAAAGACTATACAGATATACATATGTACAGGTGAACTTATCTGATAATTCAAGAATTGAAGTACTTCAGATGCTGCTCCTTGTGAGGTGCAAAAAAGGGGATGCCATCCTGATAAATCAGCAGGAAACCATTCTGTCCCCAGAAACGGTGACGGGCGAATGGAGCTCTCCACCAGGAAACCAATTTTCTGTGTCTTCCTCTTGACTCTTTCTTCTTCTTGCCCCATGGCAGGACGTGGTCTTCAATTTGAAAACCAAAACTCCTTGCTCTCTTGGTGAAGAGTTCCTTTTGCTGATTTCGAAGTACAACAGTATGGTCCACCATCATAACTTGTTGTTCTGTTGGTTCAGTCTAGCACATGCTTTGATTGTCAGCATCAAACTCTTGACAAACCATCAGCTCAGCATCTCCTTTGGTGTGAGGGAGTTCGATCTCTTCATCCTGAGCAGTTTTCAATCCGAGCAATAGAGATCTGCATCCAGCATGAGTGGAAGAATTGCTGCCATCGAATTCCAAGATCCAAGCATCATCAGAAGCTGATCTTCTATTAGATTTCTCTTCATCGGAGATGGAGGATCCTTCTTGATTTGTACTGCGCCCTACCAATTTTCTGATTCCTGATTTGGATCAAATCCTGGATTGCTAGCCACGGGACTTTGATCAGCTGAGACATGAGCATCCTCTGTGGGGGAGTAATTACCCCTTCCTGAAGGCTCAAACTGAATTTGAGCAGCAGGGCTAACATTTGGGTGACCACAATCTTTGCCTCAGACAGGTCCACACCTAGCTCTTCACCAATGTTTAACTGCTCAGAATTGGCTTGCAGGGATTCAAACTCAGTCATTTGAATTTCGAATTTCTTGACATGATCAATCATGTCAAATGACTGAGATGGACTTGGAAGAGAGGATGGGAGTTCATCCTTTTAGTTTTTGGGAGGGGGAGGATTGATCTGTGAAGTTGAAGTAGAAGGTGCAGAGATGTTTGATGTACTAATCTTCTTGGCAATCACTGGGTCCTTTGACTGGAAAGGCAGAGTGGTTCCTCGCTTAGCAATTGGAATTGCAGGCTGAGTTCGTTCATCTGTTCTTTCTTTATCAGCTTGATGGGCTGACTGATTCTCGGACCGGGTGAATACTGCGTATGATTCCTCATCTGCTTCACCTTCACTTTTGGGTTCATCCTGGTAATTCAGGAAACCAATGTGGGAGTCGTCAGCTAATTCTTCTTGATCCTCCATGAAGAGACCAGCATCATTTTCTTGCTCGAACTCAAGTTGGAAATAGAAAACATGTTCTATTTCCAGATATCCCACTGCTGAGTTGGTTGGAGGTGCTTCAAGGGCAAGGTTCCTCTGTGGGGGACGAAGATGATTTGGTTGCCCTTGACTTCTGACAGCGTTGCCTTGATATCGTTGATTTGAGAATGTTCTCCTTGGTATATCTTTATATAGAGGAGCAGAAGACATACCTTGTGCCATTTGCCTTTTCAAGGCTAGCAATTCATTTGCCAGCTTTTGTACCATTGGGTCAATTGTGGCTGTGGGTGAGTATTCAGAAGATGAAATGGGTTTACCTCTGTTAGGATCTCTCATTATCTTTCCTGCCAAGATAAGGTCATCTTCTAGCTCAATAGCCAAGTCTTGAACAACGTAAAAGTCTGTGTCTAGCCCATCTCAACAGAAAACTCACTTCAGGCAGTTGTGAATTGATGAAGAAGCATTTGAGATTCTGAGGTGTCGGCTGGGCAACCATGGGAATCGTGTGCCTCAGCTTGTTGAACCTGGCAATAAAATCCCTCATAGGCTCATGAGGTTCTTTCTTCATCTGAGTGAGCTGGGCCAGCAAAGCATGTGCATTCTCTGCAGGCTTGAACCTGGCTTCAAACTTGGCTTTGAGTGTATCCCAGTCAGTCACTAATCCAGCTTGCAGATGGTAGAACCAGTGTGCAGCAGCGCCTTGTAGTGACTCCACGAATAGCCTGACCGCTATGTCTTCAAATTCCACTCCTATCACACCGCAGGCTATGCTGAAGGCCGCAATGTGTTCATCAGGGTGAACTATCCCATCACCAAAGAATCTAGAGAAATTCTTTCTTGAACTGCGTGGAAGTTCATGCAGAGGTGGAGTCAAGTTGAGTGGGCCAAAAGAGTTACCCCAGAGGCCTCGAACTGCCATGATTTAATTATGAAAAACAGGGATAATAAATCTGGGTGGAGTGGCCAAATTGTGAATCAAAAATGGAAAAGGACTGGCCCTGCTTCAGCTTGAGGCTTCAAACTGCGCACTCTTTCCCAGTAGCTCTGGTTTTGCAGACCAGATAAAATAATGGAAGTGGAGGAAAATGGTAAGGCTATAATGATAATGGATAAGACAGAACGGAGTCGCCAGAGTCTGTAATGGATAAGGGTTATAATGATAATGGGTAAAACACAGGTGATGTTTCAATCTGAAACTTGAGGTTCCAAATTGCACAAAATTACTGTCCCCAACGGAGTCGCCAAAAACTGTTGGGTGAATATTTTGTCAATCAACGTACTGATCAACAAAATAGATCTGATCAACCACAGCAGGAAGATTGGTCGGCCAGGTGTGCAGCTTTACTACATCAACCAGAGACAAATCTCTCCTCTCATCAAGGGGAGGTTCCCTATAGATACGTAGGAGCTATATATAATATAAATAAGCATAAAATAACACATGGGGGCAGAATACATCATCCATCTCTCTTCTTTCAGAGATGATGCACACAGACAAAGGAGAAAATTCTGGTGTAAACACTGAAGGCACTTCTCTTATTTCAGAAGTGTTCTTGCAGGAAACAGCAGGGTTTCTTTCAAATAGTAAAGTAACCAGTAATCAAAAAGGCGCAGCAACAGCAGGATGAAGCAGAAAGCAAAGTTTCAACCTCAACTGCTCGAAAAGTATATCACAAAGGATAATGGGGGCACAAAGTCGCCCCAGAATCCTCAACACAAAAAGAAAAGAAAAACACAGACTGAAAACAATTGTGAAAGCACAAAGTCTTCCCACAGTTGGTTTCAGGCATAGTTACCATGTTCGACCGAACATGGCTCATGTTCGATTTGAACCGAACAAATGGCATGGACCGAATTTGTGCGGTCGAACTTGACCGAATAACTTTTTTTTTTTTCCGAACCCAACCGTATATAAATAAAATAAACATTTAAGTATAAGAAACTAGATGTCCATTATAAATGTAAACTTCTTATACTAGATGTCCATTATAAATGTAAACTTATACTTTAAGTTAAATTTTATTTATATACTTTCAGGGTGTTTGAGAGGGGTTTCGGACCGCTAGGAGCTATAATGCAAATTCTAGGTTTTGGAGGATCCTATCATATTTCAGAGTTAGTCAGATTCCATGGTTTCAGGGTTTCAAGATTTCAAGGAGACATCATAGGAGGTATGAACGCTGCATGAAGGGATGTATGCGTGATAGAATAGTATGAAAATATCTCTCGCAAAGTGCCACAAGCCGATCCCACCCCATTCCTAGTGCACCCCTTAAGGCATGCACTCTGTGAGATTCAATGCACCAATGAGCCCTTGTGAGAGAAAGTGTCAGTAAATGATAAAGTTGAAAAATAATGGGAGTGGCATTCATGATTTTGTGGGCAATCGAGATGATTTATTCTAGATTTGAATGTACATTTTGTCTTTGAAGTAATGAACGAATGAATGAACGATGGTGCTAGTGCTAGTGCTAGTTTTGATTTTGAAGCTGGGTTTGATGTTGCAAATGTTTGAAACTTAAGTTCTATATCAATTTTGAGCTTAGGCTCTAAACTATGAATATTTTGCTATCTTTTAATGTAATTCAAGTTTGAAATTCTTATGCATTTCTCATTTTTGCAAGTGTTAAACTTAAATTAATGTTCATTCCTTAGTAGATTGAAATATTTTGCATATATATATATATATATATATATATATATATAATTCCGAACTTCTGAACTTACCGAACCGAACTTTTTTCAAAATTCTGAACTTCCGGACTTTTTCCCCCTTCCGAACAAACCGAATTTTTCGAACATGGTAACTATGGTTTCAAGGCACTTCCCTATTACCTTCACTAATTTTGCTTACCAAATTAAATAAGAACACCTTCAGAAGACAGACGTAAAAATGATCTTTTAAAACGATACAAGCCGGAACAGCACAAAGTCTGTAAACGACCTGCTTTCTCATTCAGATAAAAATGAAAATGAAATTACAACCTGAGCTCAAAGTCTCAGTTTTCTTCTTTCAAAATGGGCAGAGTTTCGCTCTTGTAAAATGAAAAGTCCCCTTTACAAATGAGAGATATTACAATCTTATAGCCACTACGCAAGGATTGGCGCCTTTTTCCATGGGACGGCCCATGCTGCAGTCAATGTCTTCAATGCGTCTCTAGTTTTGTCTGGAGAGACCATGCTGAGAACAGTACGCTGTCATAACTATGGCGTGTCCCTTCATCTAATATGTTTCTTTCTTGGTATGGACCGTCTGGTCCTTTTCCAATTTGTCTTTACTTCATGGAAGAAAAACAAGCCGCGTCCTTGGTTTGGTGCGCCCAGAAGTCTACTCGATCCACTGTTCCACCTACTGGAAATAACTCTTTCGAAGATAATTCTGGTCCTTTGCCTCGATCTTCTCTTCCCTGTAGCAATTTAAATCTTCGGGCTCTCTTTTCATTTAATCGCTTGGTTCTTCCTTTAAGTTCCGCGCTCTATTTGAATTTCCATGGATTTTCCCTCACTTTAAATTTGACGTCTGAGGGGCCGTCAATGGTCGCCAGCTGCTTGAACCATGTTGAACCTTGAACCACTGAAAGTTCATCGGTTCATTTTGTCTCTTTTGTTCTATCGCTTCTTGGTTCAATCGCTTCTTCGCCCCTTGGTTGAACCATCCGTTGAACCACTTGTTTGCTGTTTTTTCTTTGTCTGAGGCCGCCTTTAAACTTTTGAACCTATGAACCATTGAACTTTGACCTCTTTCGGTTCAAAGTTCAATCGGTTCATTGGTTTATCTTGTGTCTTGCTCAAACACTGCTTCCTTTATCTTTCTAAGCTCTGGTTGAACCTTTGAACCTTGAACTTTTGGTTCAACGGTTCAATCGGTTCATTCAGTTCATCCTCTGAAGTCCTTTTTGTCCAAATCTTTGAAGATTCTTTTCTGCGTCTTTGTTCAGCCTTTGGAACGTCCCGAAGGGAAGGTGTCCCTTCGGGACCTTGGAAAAGGTCCTTTTTCTGACGTCAAGTGTCCCCCGCAAGGGTATCTACCCTTCGGGATCTTTTGGGCGGACTTCAGGGTTCAACTTTCCCGGCAGGTTCTTGCTTCTTCGGCAGGGTTTTGGCTCTCGGACATTTTCCGTCGGGCTTTTCCTTCGGACAAAAACCCGAAAGAATTCCTTCGGACAAAAAGTCCGAAGGAATTTTGCCTTAACGTTTTTCCGAGAAAAGTCTTCCCGAAAGAATTCTTTTGGCTTCTTTTACTTTACCATTTCCATTGGACAAAAAGTCCGAAAGAATTGTTCCTTTTGGGGCCTTTGAACAAATCCGAAGGAATTCTGTTTTTTCTTTGACCTTTGAACCAATGTTGCCTGCCCTCCGCAAGGGCACTTGCCTTTTTCGCTTTGGGGCAGCCCCTTGAACCTGCCGATTGAACCAACTTTGGTTCAACGGTTCAATGGTTCAATCGGCTCATTCTTTGTTATTTGGCTAAGTCCTTTTGATCTTTTGCACCAAGCACGTTGAACCCACTTGGTCGTTAAACCTATTGAACCTTTGAACCAAAGTGGTTCAAAGTTCAATGGTTCAAGCCTTTGTCCTTTATCATTTGCCGATTGAACTCTTTTGATTGAACCGAGGCGCTGAACCAATCTTGGAAACGACTACGTGTTAGAAACTTGTTCTTTTGACTGAACTCCCCTGCAGAAGCTTTTGACCCTGTTGAACCTGCTAATTTCAAGCATGTTGAGTCTGTAGAAACATATCTGCAGAGTCCGTAGAAATCAACCTGTGAAGCCCGCAGAACTTGGCCTGCAAAGTCCGTAGATTTTCTTCCTGCAGAGTCTGTAGATTTCCTTCCTGCAGAGTCTGTAGATTTAAGCTTGCAGAGTCCGTAGATTTCTGAAAAGCTTGAAAAAAAAAGAGGAATTTGAAAGCTCAGAACAAATTTTGAGAAGGGAAGAGAGAAATTTTGGTCCTGTGCAAGGCCAAAATAGTCCGTAGGTTGTCCCAAAAATGAGTGGCATTTTTCCTGGACAATAGGTACAACATGATGTTCAAGACTTGTTGAGATACTTTTCCCTTTGTATGAGTGCTCTACATATCCAAATAGATGATATTTTGATGGTGCAAATTTCTCATCAATTACTGTTCTCAGATGGATGTAGTTGCAATCTCATTTGCTCCCTCAAACTTGACCATCCCAAGAAGATCCCAAATCATTAGACTTGGACTCACATATGTGGGTGACTGCACTACTTGTGAATTCACTGCTTCACAAGCACCATATGTTTGGCCATCAACTTCCTCTTTCAAAATATCCTCCTTCACATTCCTGAGGGTTGCTTTGCAAATTCCATGAGCAGATGGAGTGACGGCACCATGAATCAACAGTGAACCAACAAAATGAGGCATTTGGTGAGGACCCATTGCTTGCTCCACCTCTGACTTCAATATCGGGTGTTTCAAAATATTACCTGGATCTTCTTTTACGTAGACAACCTTGAATGAAAGGATTTATGTACTCTTTGTTGAGAGTGGTGACTTTTACCATTTCTCCACACTTCCCATGATGACAAAATTCTTGCCAAAATATCAATTTTCTGCTACTATTGTTGTTGTCATACCTTGAGCAATGACCCTGGATATTTTCGATGAAGTTATCCTGAATCTCCACTTCATATGCCTTTTGACTTGACACATTATTTTCATTTTCATTCTTACAATTATCTTGCAAATCATCGCTATGCCGCATGGACTCAATCATTGGTGGATTGATGGGTGTGTATTGAAAAAGGAACAACTTCCTCACTTGCACATTTATCAAGTGATGCTTTCTCCTTGACTTTTTTAAGATAATTCTTTTGCTGATCGCCAATCTTAAAAGTCAATAAAATATCTTTTCCCACATTAAATTTCATACCTTCCACCTGCATGGCGGATTACTCCAAGGTTTGTTTTCTTTCAATTTCTTGCAACTCTGATTTTTCTTCTTTCACATGCTCCACCATCACAATTTCTTCCTTGACCTTTTGAGGTTCTAATGTATCCATCACTTTTCTTGGTCCTAGTTCTTTTTTATGGCTCTTCTGATTCTTCATCTAAAAATACTTCCACATAATGCACTTATTCTTTGCCTAGACATATGTGGCTTGGTTCCCAGGGTTCTTTGCATGAGAAGAAACATTCCTATCTTCTAAGATCATTGTTGCTGCCATCTATCTTTCTTGAAATAAGAGAGTTTTTTTTTTGGTTCAGTGATCATTTCTATTGTTAAGTATGGCTTCAACTTTTATTCACACTAATTAACTACATTTTTAGCCAGTGTATGCGCAGCTGGTGAGACTTCCCGCTCCTTTCTAATATTAGCCAATAAAACTAATAGGAGTGGCTGGCAAATATCATCACTCTCATTTAGAATCAGAGACATAATTGTTTCCATTGAGGTACTGACCGTAGCAAAGAAATGTTGAAACATTTTAAGAATAAGATCATCACATTCGAGATCTAGCTTTACAACACATGATCTGACTTTTGCCACAATTTCTAAAATCGTAACCGTCTTAACAAAATACAGGTTTTGATTCCGTCTAAAGCTTGGAAACTTTCCACAATCAACTAGAATATTTCCCTCATGATATTGTGTCATGTCCCCACTCTAACCCAGTCTAGCCGTGACATGTGAGTCAACCTATTATGGGGTCTTGTAGGTTGACAGAGTGGTATAGAGACCCAGTTTGGTTATTCAGTGTCGGGGTCTTGATGTTCTGGCAGTTATTGATCAGTTGGGAGACATTCCTTGTTCTTGGGAGGCAATTCCTACATTTGTGGAGGTTACTCCTACTTTTTAGGAGACATGGTCAGGCCCAGGGTTGGAACTCCATGAGATTACTCTTTGGGGTTCAGTTTCAGGGAGATAGGGCTTGTTCCCTAGTCTTTAGGAGTATCCCTAGATTCTAGGGATGAGCCTGCCAGTGGTTCCTTGATTTCCGACTTCAGTCACAGATAGGTGACGAGATGTTTTGATGGTTCGTGGAGTCGGTTGGGCATTTCTTGGTTACTTGGGTTATATTTTTAATATTACCAAGTTTCCGTCTTTTATTTAAATAAGGCTAAGTTTATAGCCAATTTGGGGTTATAAGGGATTTTTGGCCTCTTCGGGATGTGTGTACTGGTGTGTAACAGCTCGTTGGAAAGGTCTCGAACTTTCCTAAATAATTCATTCATATGCCAGAACCTTTCAGTGGATGGATTTTTGTTAATATGGAAAAAGGCACAATTTTCTATGCAATTGGCCTCTTATAAAGGAATTATTCTAATTATGACTTGAGCGCTCCATGGCCCACTTTCTTGGGGGGCGGATAAGTATGAAGTGGCTATAAGAGGCGATGAGGAGAAGGAAAAAAGGTATCAACTAATATTTCATTCCCTTTGGAGAGTGCGCTTGGAAGGCGTGGAGCTTGGGACGCAAACCCCAAGAGCCGACTTGTGGGACGTAGCCCCCACATTAGTTCGTGGCAATTCTGGACGTGGAGATTTGTTTCTTTGGCAAGGTGTTGGACGCTGTTTGGATAGAGCGCAGCTATTAAAAAGGTGCTGGAAGTTGTTTTGGATAAGAGCGCAACAAATAAAAAAGGGGTGCGACTTCAGCTTTGGAGAGTCATTGGGCGCTGTTGTATTTGATTGTTTGTGATCCCGAACTGCTGTACTTAACAGCTAATTGCGACCCCAATAGCGCTTCTATCAAGGTGTCAACTAGCTGGCCATTATTTTGTTCTGTTCTCAGTGAATATTCAGCGATCCAGGTTGGCTGTTAACATTGTTTTCCACCTGGAATTTTAGCATTCTGTAATCAGCTAGTTTAGATTAAATATTCAGAAATTTTGTTCCTTCAAATCTGGATTTGATTGCACCTAGGTTTAATTCCCATACTTTGTTTATGCATTCGTATTTCAATTATTCCTTTATTGCAAAATTCATCAAAAAACCAAAAACAAAGAAAAACACAAATTTCAAAAGAAAATACAAAAAAATTACAGCAGTTCAATAGAAAAGATCCATCAGGGATCTTTCAGTGGTATCAAAGCTTCTGTCCTGCCAGCCTGAGGGGTTCAATGAATTTGTTTTCTATGCATCCGGAAAGAGCTGATTTAAACAGATATTATACACGCAGAAGAGCTCAGTACGAACGGGAGTTTGGAACAGAACAAGAGCCTATTATGGCAGAAGAACAGAGGGATGCTCAGAGGAATCAGGATGATGTAGAGAGAGAGATGATGAGGACTTTCATCACCACTCAACCCAGGATAGCCCAGACCTTAGACCGATTACAGGATACATTGGAGCGGTTGGAGATGGTTAGACATAGAGGCAGGCGGAGTAGATCTGTTTCAGTAGCAGGAAGTCAACGCAGCCATCATTCCCACTCTTCGGCAGGGAGTTCCGTTCAGTCCAGTAGGAGGCATCGTCATCATACGCCTACTCCGAATAGGTCATTGCTACCCCAATTCATACCAGGAGAACAGGCAGCGCAGGTGGAACCACCAGAGAATGGATTTCAGGAGTCAGTTTTGGCAGTTACAGCTGAGTGGAGAGCTCTACCTCCTGAGGTTCGGGACGTCTTTCCTCTTCCTCAGTATTGTGCACAGCGTAGAGATGCAGCCAGATTCAAGGGAGATAGGGGTAATAGACCACCCCAGCAGCAGCAGAATCATGACCTCAATAGAGTTACTGGGAAGATTACATTGGCCCCATATAATGGCTCTGGTGACACTAGTGCAAGAGCGTGGGTCCACAAGCTGGACATATATCTTTCCTTGAGGCCCATGCCTGAGCGTGAGGCTATTCAGTTTGCGGTGTTGCACTTAGAGGGGGTTGCATATGATTAGTGGCACCATGGATTGATCACCCAGGATCACGCCTTAGTTCACTCCTATGCTAAGTTCACTGAGCGGCTCATTGCACGGTTTGACCGTAAGGATCTAGAACTTTACTACAGGGAGTTGGCTCATCTAAGACAGACTGGTCACGCAGAGGCTTATATTAATGAGTTCCAGCGTATTGCGGTCATGGTACCTGACATGCCTCAAAGACGGAGCGTGACGTTATTTATTGAGGGGTTACAAGACAAACTTAAGGCCCTAGTTCATGCTTTCCAACCAGCAACTCTTAAGGAGGCTATCGAGGTGACATTGAGATTGGACACTGTTCCCACTTCTTATCAGGCAGATAAGAAACCATTTAGAGACTCCCGGCCTACCCAGAAGGCCAATACGACACAAAACAAAGGAGGAACTTCATCTAAAGTCCCTTGGATGAATCAGGGGACGAGGAATGAACTGAGAAGGAAAAAGTTATGTTTTTCCTGCAAAGATCCATGGGAACCCGGACACCGGTGCATGGGCAAAGGAAAGGTTCATTTGATTGAGGTGACTTCCGAGTTAGGGGATGAGGAGGTTCCCGATACTGATTTTGAGGATAATACAGAGGATGTTGAGCAGGTTCAGACACAGTTGGAGCTAGACACCCCTGAGCCTTTGGCATCCGCCAAAGTAGCCATGGCTACCCTCTCCAGTTATCCTAAGTTTCACGCCTTCAGATTGAAAGGGACACTTAAGGGTAAGCGGGTCACTACCCTGGTAGACACTGGGGCTACACATAACTTTATTGACCAGAAATTAGTTGAGAGGCGTGGTTTACAGTATGAGGAGTTTGGCGGTTTTGGAGTAAAGGTAGCAGATGGTGCAATTTTGAGTTGTACCAAACGGATTCCGCAGCTTAGTATTCAGATGGGGGACCATACTTTGACTGATGATTTTTATGTACTTCCTATAGAGGATTATGAAGTGTTGGGCATGCAGTGGTTACAAGGTATTGGACGTTACATTATTGATCACCGTCTTATGCAATTAGAGTTTCTTTCTGGAGGAAAGAAGGTGATTTTGAGGGCAGCTTCTGATGGTGGGCCTAGAGAGGTAACTTCTCGTAGGATGGAGGCTATCCTTAGACATAATGATGTACTCTGGGCTACGCATTGTTTGGTTAAGCCCAAAACACCCACATCTCAGGACGGCCGTGTGTTTCATGTGGACATTCAGTCAGTGATGGATCGTCATGGTAGAGTCTTTGGTGATATACCTCCTGGAGTGCCTCCAGACAGAGGTTTTGAGCATAGGATAGAGTTAGAGGAGCGAGCAAAGCCAGTGATTACTACTCCATATCGTCATCCTAGAGCTTACAAGGATGAAATTGAGAAGACTATTCATGAATTGTTGGATATGGGGTTCATTCGGCCTAGTTCCAGCCCCTTTGCTTCTTCTGTAGTGTTGGTTAAGAAGAAGGATGGGACTCTAAGGATGTGTGTTGATTACAGAGCTTTGAACAAGAAAACAATCAAAAACAGATATCCTATTCCTAGCATAGATGAGTTGTTGGATGAACTTCATGGGGCTCTATATTTCTCTAAGATTGATCTTCGCTCTGGTTACCATCAGATTCGTGTACGAGCAGAGGATGTACACAAGACTGCTTTCCATTGTCACTATGGGTACTATGAGTTCCTTGTAATGCCATTTGGCCTTACCAATGCACCTGCTACCTTCCAGTCTTGTATGAACCATATCTTCAACAAGCAGTTGAGGAAGTCGGTTCTAGTATTCTTTGATGATATATTAATTTACAGTGATACTTGGGAGGATCATCTCCGACATCTTGAGGAGGTACTTAGCATAATGGAGGACCAGTCTCTATTTGCTAAGCTCTCCAAATGTGAGTTTGGATTGAGGGAGGTACTATACTTGGGACATGTAATTAGTGCTGATGGGGTTAAGGTGCATGAGGAGAAGATTCAGGCAATTCAAAATTGGCCGGTCCCTCGAAACATTACTGAGTTACGTGGATTCCTTAGATTGTGTGCTTATTATAGAAGATTTGTTAAGGGGTTTTCTCAGTTGGCAGCACCTTTGATAGATCTTACTAAGAAAGGAGCCTTCAGATGGATAGAACTTGCACAGGGGGTCTTTGATAGACTCAAAGAGGTTATGAGCACTTGCCCTGTTTTGGCACTACCTGATTTTTCATAGCCATTTGTTCTAGAGTGTGATGTTTCGGGATTGGGTATAGGAGCCGTGTTGATGCAGAACAAACATCCTATTGCCTATGAGAGTAGAAAGTTGCAAAATAATGAAAGGTTGTATTCTACTTATGACAAGGAAATGTTGGCTATCATGCACGCGTTGGCCAAGTTCAGACAGTACCTTGTTAGCAGCAAATTTGTGGTAAGAACTGACCACAATAGTTTGAAATATTTCCTAAATCAGAAGGAGCTCAATGATAGACAGCAAAAATGGATTAGCAAAATTCAGGCTTATGATTTCGATATCGAATTCATAAAGGGAAAGAATAATATTGTGGTCGATGCGCTCTCTCGGAAACCTTCATTGGCTGCCCTTTGCTCATTGAGCGAGATTTCAGCGGATTGGAAGGCTCAACTTTTAGTTGAGTATTCCAAGAATCAGTATGCTTGTGACATCATGGAGGGTGTGGTAGTAAATGACAGATATAGTGTGGTAGATGACATTATCTATTACAAAGGCAGGGTTTATCTTGTTCCAGGTTCACAGTTGAAGGAACAAATTTTGCAGGCTCATCATGATACTCCTATGGCAGGACATCCAGGATATGTGAAGACTTAAAGGGCGATTCGAGAGAGATTCTCATGGAAGGGTCTCAAAGATGATGTTTTGAGGCATGTTTGGGAGTGTGTGACTTGTCAGCAGAACAAGTCAGAACATACTTACCCAGCAGGATTATTTCAGCCCTTACCTATACCAGAACAAAAGTGGACAAGGAATTCAATGGATTTCATTACAAGTCTTCCTCGGGTTCAGGGGAAAGATTGTATTTATGTGGTTGTGGATAGGTTAACAAAGTACGCCCACTTCTTTTCCATTGCACTAGATTTTACAGCATCACAGGTGGCTGAGTTATTTTTCAGAGAGGTGTTTAGACTCCATGGTCTTCCCAAGACCATTGTGAGTGACAGGGATAGTAGGTTCATGAGTTCCTTTTGGCAGGAACTTTTCAGGCTTACAGGCACCATGTTGACACCTAGTACTAGTTACCACCCTCAAATGGATGGGCAGACCGAAATAGTTAATAAGTGGGTTGAGGGATATTTGCGTAACTATGTGTCAGGGCAACAAAAGGCATGGGTTCGCTGGTTGTATTTGGGTGAGTATTGTTATAATACCTCGCACCATATGTCCATTGGCATGACGCCTTTTAGAGCTCTCTATGGCTATGAGGCATTATCTTTCACTGATTTGGCACTTGGTGACAGTAGAGTTCCCTTGGCTCAGGATTGGTTACAGGGGAACCAGGATATCATGAGATCCCTCAGAGGGAATTTACAGCAGGCCCAAAATCAGCAAAAGATGTACGCTGATAGACACCGGATTGAGAGAGCATTTGAGGTGGATGATATGGTCTTTCTGCGCTTACAACCATATCGACAGAGCACCCTTAAAAAGGGGGGAGCTGAAAAGCTCAAACCACGTTTCTATGGTCCATACAGAGTGCTCCGACGAGTAGGAGAGGTTGCATATGAGATTGAGTTACCGACAGACAGCAGAATTCATAATGTATTTCACGTATCTCACCTAAAAAGGGCCCTTGGACAGCATATAACAGTTTCACCCGAGTTACCTCCTATGGATGAGGAAGGTAATTTGATTATGATTCCTGATGAGATTCTTGAGGTAAGGGAACGGCAATTGAGGAGACGGGTGATTCGAGAGTATTTGGTTAGGTGGAGAGATCTTCCCATAGAGGATGCCACCTCGGAGGGAGAAAACATTTTACAGCATCCAGCATTACAGTTGCTTGTGGGCAAGCATCTCCGAGAGGGGAGGATTGTCATGTCCCCACTCTAACCCAGTCTAGCCGTGACATGTGAGTCAGCCTATTATGGTGTCTTATAGGTTGACAGGGTGGTATAGAGACCCAGTTTGGTTATTCAGTGTCGTGGTCTTGATGTTCTGGCAGTTATTGATCAGTTGGGAGACATTCCTTGTTCTTGGGAGGCAGTTCCTACATTTGTGGAGGTTACTCCTACTTTTTAGGAGACATGGTCAGGCCCAGGGTTGGAACTCCATGAGATTACTCTTTGGGGTTCAGTTTCAGGGAGATAGGGCTTGTTCTCTAGTCTTTAGGAGCATCCCTAGATTCTAGGGATGAGACTGCCAGTGGTTCCTTGATTTTCGACTTCAGTCACAGATAGGTGACGAGATGTTTTGATGGTTCGTGGAGTCGGTTGGGCATTTCTTGGTTACTTGGGTTATATTTTTAATATTACCAAGTTTCCGTCTTTTATTTAAATAAGGCTAAGTTTATAGCCAATTTGGGGTTATAAGGGATTTTTGGCCTCTTCGGGATGTGTGTACTGGCGTGTAATAGCTCGTTGGAAAGGTCTCGAACTTTCCTAAATAATTCATTCATATGCCAGAACCTTTCGATGGACGGATTTTTGTTAATATGGAAAAAGGCACAATTTTCTATGCAATTGGCCTCTTATAAAGGAATTATTCTAATTATGACTTGAGCGCTCCATGGCCCACTTTCTTGGGGGGCGGATAAGTATGAAGTGGCTATAAGAGGCGATGAGGAGAAGGAAAAAAGGTATCGACTAATATTTCATTCCCTTTGGAGAGTGCGCTTGGAAGGCATGGAGCTTGGGACGCAAACCCCAAGAGCCGACTTGTGGGACGTAGCCCCCACATTAGTTCGTGGCAATTCTGGACGTGGAGATTTGTTTCTTTGGCAAGGTGCTGGAAGCTGTTTTGGATAGAGTGCAGCTATTAAAAAGGTGCTGGAAGTTGTTTTGGATAAGAGTGCAGCAAATAAAAAAGGGGTGCGACTTCAGCTTTGGAGAGTCATTGGGCGCTGCTGTATTTGACTGTTTGTGATCCCGAACTGCTGTACTTAACAGCTAATTGCGACCCCAATAGCGCTTCTATCAAGGTGTCAACTCGCTGGCCATTATTCTGTTCTGTTCTCAGTGAATATTCAGCGATCCAGGTTGGCTGTTAACATTGTTTTCCACCTGGATTTTTAGCATTCTGTAATCAGCTAGTTTAGATTAAATATTCAGAAATTTTGTTCCTTCAAATCTGGATTTGATTGCACCTAGGTTTAATTCCCATATTTTGTTTATGCATTCGTATTTCAATTATTTCCTTATTGCAAAATTCATCAAAAAACCAAAAACAAAGAAAAACACAAATTTCAAAAGAAAATACAAAAAAATTACAGCAGTTCAATAGAAAAGATCCATCAGGGATCTTTCATATTGTTGTTGTATGGAAGTTTTGGAGCTATTATTCTTGTGATTTCACTAATGCAAGTGGTAACTGCTAGTTTCACATATTTATCTAGGTGTCTCATAAGCTTGGGCTTAACCAAATAAGCCATTGATGGATTCAGTGCCCATTGCATAGTCTCAAAATCCGATTGATCTATCATAGAAAAACAACTTTCTATTTCCTTCAAACTGCTGAGTAAAACACCTTTCGACTAATGCAGAAGCTCAAGTTTCTTTCTTGCTCTGTAAAGTTTTTTTCCCAAATATAATGCCATGATTCACAGGAAGGTGGATACCAAGACTCTGGTAATCCCTGAATTTTCTATCACAATTGATAAGTGGTAAACTCTAGGATAAAAGGTTAGTTTTCTAAACAGGTTGGTAAGACAATCAGCTCTAATACCATTCTAATGTCCCTTTCTAGGTAATTTTATGAATTCTATAATTTATTACGATTCTCTTTTAAAATTATATATCAAACAAATACTACAAAAACCAACATACAATACTTATACTGAAACCCCAATTGAAATCTTTATTGAATCTATTATATTGAATTAGCATACATACAAAATATTGGAAATCAAGCAAACTAGACAACTAATTAATGCTACAAGGTAAACCCTTACAACTATTATAAAATCCAAGTATTTATTATGTAGCAATAAAAATTAAATCCAATTGTCAACATACAGCAACAGAAACCTTACTAAGGTTGTGTTTGATACCTCTACTAGGCAACGTTGATGTTCCAAGGCTGTGATTGGTCTGTGTGCAGGGTACAGCAGGGAGAAATGATAGAATAACTGGCAGTAATGAATGAACAGCAGTGAATAAGTGAAATAGTAGACTGTACGGCAGTCTCAGTAGCAAGTAAACCTTATCTATGATGCACCACAATCCTCCAAATTGGACGTTTCTGATTTATGATGGTATGGTAGTCTCAAATTAATACTAATCAATCCCAAAGGAAACCTGAAAGGGGTACGACACGCTCAAGATTGTACGGCAATCTCAGATCTTCACAAAATCATAGAAAATACTATAGTGGAAGTATTGTAGCAGCGTAATATAGCAAAACTTCATACAATCTGAAAATCTTTAATAATATCCCTAAAATTGGACTTCCTGCACAACTTTTCAGTTCACCAATAATTCCTATGGAATTACTCAAATGAATAGGAGGGTTTTCATCCTCAAATCCATTTTCCCTGTTTTCATCCTAGCGCAGAAAGATGAACAAACGTTCAATCTCAAACAACTGGGGTTTAATAATAACTGGAAACCCCCTCCTTTTGCCCAAACCCTTCTTTTATAGACACTTACGGGAAAATAAAATATTATTTTCTATTTTCTCCTTTTCCCCAAAATATAACTCAAAGTGACTTAAGAACCTTTTAAAATAATATCACTTTGTACCCATGCATAGCGTCACTTTATAACATCACTTTAGATCCCCTTTTAAAACACTTTATTGGACTTGAACTTTTAACAATAAAATAATATTAAACTGTCCCTTTAATAAAGTAAGTCACTCGAACAACTTGAACAATTATTTTTATTATTTCCTTAGCTTATTCAATAAAGGGGACATAACATTTTTGTATGGTGTAGTTATATATATATATATAAACTAATTTCTAATTTCTTAGTTTCATATTTGAATTTCATGTGAGCTGCTAACTTTTATTTGTTTTAATTTCAAATTGGATCTTTAAAAAAATTAAAATTAAAGGTTCCTAAAATATAATAATTCTATTTTTCTGAGTTCTCATTGGGTGTGTTCTTTTTTTTCTAAATTTCAAGTAGACAAAATGATTGTAATTTACTAATTTAGTAAATATATTTACTAAAATAGTAAATATATTTATCTGTCAATTCTAACATTTAAAAAAAAAAGACAATTTTAATTTGCCATCCACAATGTCAGGTGGAGCCAAACAAGGCCTTTTCCCAGTGAAACTATTGTAACCGGTTTCTAGGGGCTGTGGGGATGGAGTATATTGCAACCATTGTATGCAAGTTGTGTGGGAGTCCTTGGCAGGGAACTTACTCAAGTGAGAGAGCCCACTTTGACAAAATACCAGGAAAATATGTTGGGCCCTACAATGCAGATGAAAAAAGTGGGCCCTGCAATGCAGATGAAAAAAGTGGTTAGAAACTGTGAGGAAGCAGGTTATGGTTAGTGGGAAATTGTCACCCTTTAGCTCTCATATGGTTCAACATCACCTGCAATGGCATGAAGGCAAACAAACGAGCCAAAAACATATGTAGCTTCTACACGTACAATGCATGAGGCGCAAGACACAATGTCTTCTCCTAAGTTACACCATGGCAAGAGGACAAATCCCATTAGAGACATATTCAATGTGAAGGATCTAGTTTGAGGGGATGGTTCATGCTCCAAACACTATACTAATGGCATACAAACCACTTGGATCTAAGAAACTCTACACAAGTCTAAATGATAGAGAAAACACGATAGGATAACAAGTATTAACAATAAAAAATTAGTGGCATAATGAAGGGTGTAGCATTGTGATGGTTGGTTGGACTGATCCTAGAAACCATCTTGTTCTAAATATTATGGTAACTTACATAGCAAGGCCTTGTATCTTAAAGGACCAGCAATCTATAGCCACTGAGGAGGTGGGGACATCACATGTCCAAGTTATCACAAATATTGCACCAGTTTGTGAAGCAGTTGCGATGTTTATTTAAAAAATATACAAACATTAATTTTGGACTCCCAATTGGTTGCATGCCTTGAAAAATGCACTCAAGGGCATTGGCAAGTTTGATTAGATTGCAAAACTTATTGAAAATCACAGAAAAACCCAAATGTTCATTTGTAATCATCACCGATCACAAGACATTTATCAGAGATATGCTAAGGTGGAACTCCTAAAACCCGTTGATACACGCTTTGCCTATTTTTTAAAAACTTCTTGAGCACCTTCTTTTTGTCAAAGGGGTAATATGGTCCACTGTTAGTGATGTATGTGCAACTTGGAAGCAATTTTCTATGGAGATTGCAATTCAGGGGAGACAAATGGTTTTTCATGGCCACTTTTTGGATGATGTTAATTTTTTGGTTGACTTCATCGAGCCTATACGTGAGATGATCTGCTTTGCAAATTTTGATAGGCCATGTTTGGGGACAATTTATGAAAACATTGTTTCTATGCGAAAATTTTTAAAAATCACAAATATGAAGGATCCATCTTTATATCCATTGATAAAGGCAAATGGCACATGCAATTAATTAAACACACACCTACATATGGCAATTTATGCTTTAAATCCAAAGTGGAATGATATGGAACCTACAAAGAAGCAGGGTTTCTCTAATGATAACGAGGTAATGGATGGTTTTTGGGTTGTTGTGAAAAAGATTTATGGCCAAGGTAAGTAGGCATCTATTAATAGGATTTAGTGGTTAAACTTTCACATGGTTTAGGTGAATTTGGTAGTGTGGAAGCCTTGTATGACAGGGTATAAAAAAGAACAACCCAATAGAATGCTGGTATATCCATGGCATTGAAGCACTTGAATTGCAATTATTTTCAATATGGTTAGCCTCGCAAGTAGCCAATTCTTTCTCGTGTGAGAGGAATCGGAGTGGCATCATTCATTCACTGAGGAACCAATTGGATCAAAAAAAACAGAGAAACTAGTCTATATTCATACATGCTTTGGATTTTGTCTCGTAAAGACCTAGGGTACCATGATGGTCCTTCAGCAAAATGGAACCAACCTTCATATAAAGGAAACAAGTTGGGGTTGGAGGATGTGGTGGTTGAATCAAATGGCCTCAATGATTTCCCACAGTTCAATTTCCTACAAAGGAGCTTGAACTCAATAGAGATGACCATGTGGAGAGTATTCTAGGAGAGGACTTGGAGATGGAGAAGGGATTCGATAAAGAAGTTGATCCTATAGATGAATGAGTCAAAATTATTCATACTTTTTAATAAGTTCACATTTTTTTTTTAATTTTTTTTTGAATGCCAATTTGTTGACACATATATCAATATGTACTCTTAACACTCATTTTATGAACTTAAAATTTTATGATGAATATAATTTCTACTTTCTTCAACATCACATGTAGTGTGCTACAACTTTTTAATATTTATGCATTTTTTATTTTTCTAAATTTTATTTCAATATTCAATGTTTATAAATTCAGATTTTGATCTATTTTGGTTTTCAAAAATTTAAATGTGCCTTTTTTTTCATACCCAAAAAATGTCTGAAAATTGGTGTTTTTGTCCCCCTCCCCTAGTGACTATGCTTGAGACATACAAGATTAATAAGGGCCTATAATTAACTATTCCTTATTTGGCTAGTACTTTGTCACGTCCCGTTTTTTCAAATAAAGTAAAAAATAATGAAGTTAATATTTTAAGTTGTCTAAGTAACTTACTTTTTATTTTTATTTTTTTTAAAAATTATCTTATTAAAAAAGTGACAACTTAATATTACTTTGTTATTATTAGAAATAAAAGAAAAGGATGAGAAAAAGGTAAAGTGAAAATAAAATAAAAGGATGAGAAAACGAAAAAGTGAAAATAAAAGAAAATGGTAAAACTTAAAAGTGTAACTGTTGACCAATTTCTGGTCCTGCAGGCCAAATTGCCCCCCTCCTTTTCCTTGCAAGAGTCATTCGATCCAGATTCTGGCTAGTTCATCCCTCAGCTACCTTGTGCAAAAGTTTCTCTGTTAGGCCATTTCCCATGAAAAAACCAAGGGTTTTCCTCTTTTGCTTGCGAAGTGCTTTTTGGGTCTGACAGGTGACTTGTAAAAATTCGTAAGTGAAGCCACTTGCAGACCTCGATTTGGTCTTGGTAGATCAAATCGGGTTTTCTAAATGGCTTTACTTATTTGTCTTATAAGCAAGAGTCGACGTGAAACTCGATTTGGTCTACTTCAGAAGGCAAGTGAATTACTTCGGAGGGCTTTTCGTCGGCAAGATGGACCAAGTGGAAAAGCCGAAGGGTCGTTTGCAGGATTCCCGAAGGGTATGTACCCTTGCAGAGGGCACTTAAGCAGCAAACAGGACCTTTACATTTCTTCCGAAAGGCAACTTTAGAGGCCAAGGAGCCTTTGCAGGGGGCAGGCGATGAGCAAAGTGAACCTTTTCAAAAGTCCGAAGGGTAACTTTGGGCTTGACTTGCCCTTGCTGAGGGTAGTCGGTTGGAGCAAAGGGGCAAGACAAAAAGCCCAAAAGGAACTTGCCTTTCGGAAAAAGTGACAGGCCAAAAGAGAATTCCTTCGGACTTTTTGTCCGAAGGAAAACCAAGGAAGAAGAGTCAAGGAAAAATTCTTTCCGACAAAATGTCCGAAGGAATTCCTTCGGACATTTTGTCCGAAGAAATTCGACAGTCACAAAAAGTCCAAAAAAATTCAGAAGACCGAAAGTCCGAAGGGTAGGTGTCTTGGCGGGGGGCACTTGGTTACGAAAGTGAACCATTTCATTTTTTTCGAAAGGTCACTTTCCTTTCAAAGAGGACCATTTCAATTTTTTCGAAGGGTCACTTCCCCTTCGGAAAAGTTCGTTTGCAAAAATGCCGAAGGAATTATCCTAGTGGGTGACAGGGCCATGAACGTCAAATTCAGGGCAGTAAGCTAGCCATTGGGATTCAAATGTCCGATGGCAGGCCCGTGAACATCAAATTCAGGGAAGTGAGCTAGCCGTTGGAAAAAATCAAAGAAGAATTCCTTCGGACATTTTGTCCGAAGGAACCCAAAAAAGGAAGGCCCGCCAAAGGAAAGTCAAAAGGTAACAAGCCCAGAGGAAAATTCCTTCGGACATTTTGTCCAAAGGAATTCAAACCCCGAGAGCCTGAAGGACGAATGAGCGGGCAAGCAAAGAAAGGAGCTCGGGAGGAAATAAGCGCCGAGAGCCTGAATTGCCAGGAGCTCGAGAGGAAATAATAAGCACCGAGAGCCCGAATTGCCAGAAAAAGGGGGGAAATAGCAAAGAAGGGGAAAACAAGGCAGGTAACCCAGAACGCGGCCACGCACACATAAGACAAAAGCTCAAAACGCTCCAAGTGGCGTAACAAGTCAAAGCGCAGATCCAAGGATGAACCAGACCAAGGTAGGTGGCATAGAGGTCGTCAGTAGGAAAAGTAAATGCACTTAAATGAAATAGTCTCTACCGAAAACCAATAAAAGGATTGGTTGCGAACATTGAAAAGAGCAGTCTGTGTTTTCTTGTTTTGCCATTAATGAACAACCAGTTGCGCTCAGCATTGAAGAGAGCATGGCCCAATCAACATAACTAGGGGATGGCCTTGTCGGTTGCTAAGAGAAGTAACCCATGCTCTTGCAGGCCCGGACATCAAGGGCAGCGACTTAAGCACCTACAACATGGCTTTCCCATACGCAATTAAGAAGAAGCGGCAGCAACATGGGCTTGTGGTCGTTGCAGGAGTGTTTAATACAGCATGGGTTTCATTCCCTTGACTGGTCAATGATTTGTTTTCCAAGCTCTCTATATAATTGTAACTTCTCATTTTGAGAAAGGATCTCTAAGCATTGTATGGCAAAGCTCTGAAGAAATTTACCTTGAATCAAAAGAAGCGTTTTACCTCCATTTGAGCTTGCAGTTTTACATATGTCTATGGTCTTATCTTATGTTCAGTCATTTTCTTTAATGATTTCATAAGTTTATACCAACATATCTAGTGTATTGTGAATTCTTCTTTGCAAATCAACAAGAAGTGTCCAACTCGGAGTATAGGTGCATGTGAACAGACAGTCCAATACTATGTTTTAGAACACCTATGGTAGTTTCTTTCTCCCTATACCTCCATAGGATCTCTTGTTGAAACACTGATGCAAGCAAGTTTCTCATTCGAATGGAGTGTCTGTTTGCTTTTCTTTGGTGTAAAGTGTAGGTAAAAGCTGAGTAGACCAACCAATTTAGTGCATCACCGCTTTAGTTAGGTTCTGTTTTCAGTATTTCTCTATCTTTCCCCCCCCATTGTTAGCAGTAGGAATTCCAGGGCCTTAAGGTGCATCAAGGGGAGCTAGCCCCTAATCTAGAGATTCATCCCTCAAGTTTGCAACCCACAGCAAGAGGAATGTCTCCATTGTGCCGCGTGGAGGAAGGGCGCTGAGTCTCCTTTCAAAAGGTGCAATCCACGACGTCAATAGTAACTATAACCCTAAAAGTGACAATTGAGTTTATATATTGAGAGTTCTCTCTTATTTGTATCCAATAAATTTTTATTATCAATATTTCTCAATTGATTGAACTTTCAAGTTCATCATTTTTCAACATAAGGACAAAGACCCTTATAGTTGAAACGAATTGTAAGGAGGAAAACCCTCATCATTCGGATTTAGGTTTGAGGACAAAAACCCTTTAAACCTTTGAGGTAATTTCATCTAGAAATTAAAAGTGTGCTACATCGAAATCTTCAAATATCAATTCCACATAGCACTAGGGTTTTAGAGTTTCCACTAGGTGCAGTAATAAGATCACAACTTACATACTACAAAGAACATAACTAACATTAGGGTTTCCAGAGTTGACGAGGGAATCACAAGGGTTTCATCAAATATTTTTTCTGCCCTTTTAAAGATCAAGGTTTGCAAAAATAAGAACAACGAATAAATTCTAGCATTTTAGTAGCAACACACTCCACTTCCAACAGCAAGTATAAGGTTGGAGTCTCATTAATATTGTTAGCATTTTATTGTAATCTGATTTTGGCAATAAACCCATGTTGTAAAAGGATTTAAGAATTGAAATAGAGCTGATACTTTCTTGGGAAATTACAATTATGTTATATCTTTGAAAGCAATTGTAGAATCATTTATTTAATTGCCAATTTAGAAAACAAGGGTTTACGTAAAATTCGGAATCGTTCAAAGTTGTCCGGAAAGAGACATTACAATGGTATCAGAGTTGGTAATCTTGCCAACTTGTTGGGAATAATTAATATTTTGTAGATACTATCTAATGCATACATAGCCTATGAATCATGGAGTTAATGAGTAAAGATGATTTGGGAATAAAGCTTTACAGAGCAAAGAAGAAACTTGAGCAGCCACCTCATTCAAAAAATGTTATACTCAGTATTTTGGAGGAAATGGCAAACTGTTTATCCATGATAAAACATTCAAATTTTGAGTCTATGTTATGGGCAATGAATCCATCGATGACTCATCCAGCTAAGCCCAAGCTTTTGAGACACCCAAATTTAGATGTGAGACTTGTTATCACTTGTATTAGTGAAATTACAAGAATAACAGCTCCTGAAAAGCCATACACCAACAACACCATAAGGGAAATATTCCAGTTGATTGTGAAAAACTTCTCAAGTATGGATAAAATCAAAAGTCCTTATTTTGCTAAGAGGATTATAATTTTAAAAGTTGTTACAAAAGTCAGATCCTGTGTTTTAATGTTAAATCTTGAATGTGATGATCTTATTCTCTGTAATGTCCCCAAATGGGATGATTCAACCAAAAAGGGGTTTCCCCTAAAATCCACACTTTTCTGAATTCTGAAATTAGCAAAATCAACAAACCCTAGCCCAAGCAAAAGCCCTAAAAAACATGCAAATTGCATTCAAACCCTAGGTGCCAATGTGCAAATAACAATTACCTTGATCAAATATCACTTCAATAAGATCCAATAAGAGCCACAACTGAAAATAAAAATATTGTACCTTTTTACCCCGTGGATGTAGAAGAATTTCTTATTTAACCTTGATGAAAAATATTTGATTTTATGCATAAAATCAGCAGTTGAGTAATCACCCAAACTCACTCAAACCCCTACGAAAAATCATGAATAAAATACTAAAAATAGCCAACAACTTCAGCACCCCTTTTTGGACATTCAAGGTGGTCAAACACCTCCCCAAACCAAGTCACCCTAGGTCAAAAGGGTGCAAAAAAATCACAAATAATTAATATCCTTCAACTAGGGTTTTAAACCCTTTCAATCATCAATCACATTTGCCCAATCAATTCACCAGACTTGGGGAAATCAATTAATATTTATAAGCCTCAAATCAGCAATTTGTGAAGCCAAACCCTCATAAAATCTGCCCAATAAAATAAACAAATAATTCAAAAATTATTATTTATTTATTCACGCAAATTTGTCCTTGAAATCCTTGCCACATCACCTAGAAAATCAATGCCACACTTTAGCAAAATTCCTCAATAAATTTCAGCAATTAAACTTGACCAATTGGACATCAAATTGTCCACAAAACCTCTCAACAAGCACACAAAGCAAATCACCCCACTCTACGACAACTAACAAATCCACCTTAGCAATAGGTGGCGTCAAAAGACACCTTTTGTAGAATAATCATCACCAATCTGCGAACACTCATTTGGCATGCATCACAATATCTTCTTCAAGCATGAAAAACAATATCAATTTTCAGCATATCTTCAATTGAGATCTTCGCCTTGTATTTGTACCTTCCAAAGGGGGACAAACCACCTTGGGGAGGTAAAATACTTCATAACTCTTTCTTGCCAACTTTTAAGATCTCTTTTTCTTTTATTTTCTTTGCTTAGCTCCCCAACCGACACTCCTCTTTTTTGAATATAATATTAAATTAATTGACTTAATAATAAATAGTAATTAAAATTACTTTTAGCCAATAATTCAATAATTATTTCAATTAAATACCTTAGTGGTAAAAACCGCTTTTATAAAATATTATATTAATTAACTACTAATTGTCTTATATAAGTAAATGATTAAAACCACTATTCAGGCAATTTATAATTAATTAATAAAATAAAACTCCAAAAGGAATCCTTTATCTATGGGAAAGTAGACTAAAGATCTTTAATACCTGTTTTACAAATGATATGGAAATGGGGACATTACATTCTCCAAACGTTTGAACATTTATTTGCTACAACGCATAGAATCATGAAGAAAATATTGTTGCCTCAATGCAAACAATTATGACATTGATTATGAATGAAAGTGACGATATCTTCCAGCCACTCCTATCGGTTTTATTGACTAATGTGAAAAAGGATGTGTGGGAAGTTTCACCAGCAGTGCATGCACTAGCTAAAAGTTTGGTTGATCAATGTAAAGAAAAGTTGAAACCATGCTTAACAATAGAAATGACAGCCAAACTGAACAAGAGCTCTCAGAAAAATGGCAGCAAAAATTATCTTAGAAGAAAAAAACTTTTCTTCTCGTGCAAAGAACCTTGGGAGCCAAGCCACAATTGTAAAGGACATGTAGAAGTGTTGCCAGATGAAGAACCGAAAAAAGTGTTAGATGTAACAGAATCTCAAAGAGTTGAGAAAGCAGAAATTGATGAGATATCAGCAACATCAAAGTTAGTTGAACTACAACAGTTCAATGAAGAGAAAACAAAGAAAGTAGAGTAGAAGATTGAAGAGCTACAAGTTTGCAGAGCGCTCAAACTGCGGCCAAAAACAACACTATGGGTGAGATAAATGTTGCTAGCACTAAGCATGTAATCACTCTTACAAATTTGCAAATGGTAAAAAGTGATTTGAAAATAATGAAATCAGAATATTTGCGTGTGATTGATGATAGGGATATGGTCATCAAAATTGCAGAAGAGGCCTTGACTACATCTGAGGCAATGTAGGAAAAGGTTGATGCCCTCACTATGAAGTTTAGCTCAGTCTCTTCTTCACTTCATAAGATAGAAGAACCACAAATTGTTGCAACAGTTTTCAATGAGATGAATGGAGAGAACATTTTCCATGAAGAACAGTTACCAGGGAAGCAAAAAGATGCAAATTCAAAGTTGAACATAACTGACACAGATGGAGAAGCATCACAAGGAGGGATGGACGAAACAGAAAGATTGGTGTGGGACCCTGGTATTTGCATGACGATTCAGGGATTGCTTGAGGGCTAGCAATTTTTGGGAAGGGTGGAATGTCATGTCCCTTTTTTTCAAATAAAGTAAAAAATAATAGTTAATATTTTAAGTTATCTAAGTGACTTACTTTTTATTTTATTAAAAAAAGTTAAAACTTAATAATACTTTATTATCATTAGAAATAAAAGAAAAGGGTGAGAAATGGGAAAAGTGAAAATAAAATAAAAGGGTAAAACCTAAAAGTGTAACCCTAACTATAAAAGTGACAATTGAGTCTATATATTGAGAGTTCTCTCTCATGTGTATCCATTCAATTTTTATTATCAATATTTATCAATTGATTGAGCCTTTCGGTTCATCAGTTTTCAGCATAAGGACAAAGACCCTTATAGTTGGAACAAATTGTGAGGACGAAAACACTATAAACCTTTAGAGTAATTTCATCCAGAAATTACAAGTGTGCTACATTGAAATCTTCAAATATCAATTCAGCAGAGCAATAGGATTTCAAAGTTTCCACTAGGTGCAGAGATAAGATAACAACTTACAATAGGGTTTCATCCGCCCAGTACAAAGAATGCTGCTGATAGTAGGGTTTGCAAAGTTGACCAAGGAATAACAAGGGTTTCATAAAATAATCTTTTTACCCTTTTAAAAATCAGGGTTGAAGAAATAAGAACAATGAATAAATTCTAGCATCTTAGCAGCAACACATTGCACTTCCAGCAGCAAGTATAAGGTTGGAATTTCATAAATATTGTTAGCATTCCTTTGAAATCTGATTTTGGAAATAAACCCATTTTGTAAAAGGATTAAAGAATTGAAATAAAAATGATACTTTCTTGTGAAATTACAATTTAGTTATATTTTGAAAGCAATTGTCGAATCATTTATTTAATTGCCAATTTAGAAAACAAGGGTTTATGTAAAATCCGGAATTGTTCAAATTTGTCCAAAAAGGGACATTACATACTGTGCATGTTGAGAATATAGTAGTTGCATGTTGTTGCACAGATAATGCTCTAGAGCAGATCCGATAAATGGCTTCGGGACCTTACCTGATGATAACCATAATATTTCTAGTTCTCGTTGTCCCTTTCGCCCTCTCCTCTTGTTTTTATGGATGATGACAAGCAACCTTCCATTAAGTATGTTGAATTCCTTAACTCCGTGGAGCAAACTATACTAGTGTCCACTGAAACCTCTAAGCTAGCATCAATGCCATCTTCCCCTATTGCCATGACTGTTCATTTGTCAATATAAGGTCATAACCAGTTGGTGATGGTAGACAGATTGTGCCTATTGTCTTCAACATTTTACATAAAGGAGCCTTCAGTCTCTTCGTCCATTGAAATCCATCCTCAATCTGATGTGACAATTACATGGCATTATTACACAATAGTTGACTGCCACAAACACGGTGAAATAGGCAGAAGCATACTTCTAAGGTTATGAACATGATCACTTAAGTTTATGTTTTTGCCAGGGCCAAGCGAGGTGAACACTAGCAAAGACATATTGGCCCAACAAGAATTGGACTAAACATGTATAGAGACAAACTTCTAAGGTTATGAACATGATCGCTGAAGTCCATGTTTTTGCCAGCACCAAGTGAGTTGAATTCTAGAAAAGACTAAACATTTACAGAAACTAATAACTGAAAAGAAAATAATAGGGAAGAATGTATACGATGAGCGTTTTCAGATTGCTACTGACCAACTCACCTATTTGTAGACAGAGTCCCAAAGCTAATACATATCATCCAGATTGCAAAAAGATGTGACAGTTTTTAATGCTAATGTTGATCTTCAAAATTGATTGAGAGCAAGAGAGAGCTAGCCAAATGATTGGAACACAATTCAATTGATGATGGAAGAAAATTTATTGGAAAAGCAATTGAAATGGAAAGCAAAGCTTTCATGAAAGCAAAAACAGTAATTACCTTGGAATTGAATTTGGTCTAGCAGCAAGAAAATCCTCAAAAACTTAGAAAATATTCAAGGCTAGGGGAAAGAAAAGGAATGGAAGGAAAATCCATTTTAAGGTCTATGATGCTGGGCACCTTGATTTTGGTCTAAAAGTTAGCTTATAGCAAATGAGACCACCTAATACTCCCAGTATGCAGGAGGCACCTAGCTATGCTTCAAATATAAGACATACATACCCTACCCCCTGCAGGGCTTGAACTTGTGACCTCCCTTTCAAGAGCACAAGTTCTTCACCATTAGTTCAACTCAGGTGTACTCACAGGGAATCCAAGTTTTCATCTATAGCCTACTTGTGATGCCCAATTCAAAGCTTAAAAAGAATCACAAAGAAAGAAATTGAGGTTGTAGAGAAGGTGTGGAGGGCACACAAGAGACTTGAGTAAGACCACAAACAGCTATAGGTAATTGTAGCAGGGGTCGTTTGATCATCTTTGTCGGTGTCACATTTAGTGAGGCAGCCCAAGCCAGTGCCACATACTGAACCTGTACCATTCGATCTAATTGTCATCATTCATTTCTACCCCACACAAATATTTGCATAGACATTGGCAGACATGCCAACCAATGTAGACAGTAGTTTTGGTATGACGTGTTTTTATGAGATCTATATATGTAAGATTATAATTAAAAGCACATGTTTAATGAAGGAATGATAATACAACATTTAATGCAGTTGTGGGCCATGTTTAAATTTTTTGTACAAGTGATGATTTAGGTAAGATTAGATGGGGGGCAGGGCGGGGGTAGTGTAGAGGGAAATTGGGTACCTCAACAATTTCCTAAATGAGACTTACGAAGACTTATTACAGAGTTGACTATGCAGTTAGCAATGTTTAACTCTAACCTAGAGGCTCAGATTCAGAAACATATCTGTCAAGGTTATGTAGGCATTAAAAAGGCCAATGATATTACTACAGTTAAACACAATGTGGAACCAATTTTTTTTTTTTTGAAATTTAAAAAATATCCTATATTGCTGGATGTGCCCTTCCTTCCTCCCTAGGTGTATCACATATCTGATACAGCTATGTGTATGATCCTCTTCAGATAAGCCCCTGAATACAGCCTGGATGGTATTGGAATCTGGATACAACCTGAATATGGTTGGAAGACATGTCACATATAGCTCAAATGAGTTCTAAGCAATGTCCCCCAAAAGTTTTAAAATTAGAGGAAATTTAAAGTTTTGTGGTTGTTATCGCAGTGCTACATGTTTATATAGGTTTCTGGAATCAACTGCATGAATGCTTTTATATTTTCTCAGTGAAAACTAAGTGAAATAAAAAAAGAGAAAATAAGCATTTACACATTATGAAGAGAGACACAACACCTCTCTTCTCAGACATACCATTCATCTTTGTTACCATATTTGGATGGATTTTGTCCTTGAAATTTATTGTTTGAATTTATCTGTTTTATTCTATGTTTTACACATTTATTTTCATATAATGCTATACATAACACATAGCCATATCAGAAAAGATAGCCTTAACGCTATTCTGATTCATACCCTTATCCATACAACCATGAAAATGCCTTGGAAACAGATTGCTCTACACTTTATGAAAGGATAAGATTTGGGGAGTTCCGTTTGCACATGATTCTAGTGAATATTGGATTAATGTCAATTATACACTATCAGTTCCAATGGAAACCTTGGAAAATTTATCAGGTATATAATATAGTGGAAGAAAGGGAGAAGAATCTGATGGAAAGGGCATATTGGAATCAAAATCATAAGAAAATACCTGATTGGAACTGAAAATAAGGATAAGGAAAAAAATACAATGTGCAACCAATATTGAAAAACTAAGACTTGGCAATAATGTAGTAACAGAAAATGGAGGTCTAAAAGATTTTTTTTTGACTAAATTGGCATACGATCCCTATAGATGGTATGAAGCAAATATGAAGCATCCTAAACCTGCAAGGGTTGTTTAGACTATTATTTCTAACAATTCTCCTATTGAATTTACCAGTGAAAACAAGGACATCATGCTTCCACATAAGAATCTGACCCATAAATTGAATGTCTAATTATTTGTGAAAAGCCTTTGACACACAAAAAAAAAAGAATGATTTACCAATAACTGAGATGAACGAGTTTAAAAAGAATAGGTGAATATCCCACATAGACTGTTGGTTTTAAAGTAAAATAAATAACACCGAGATATTGTTGTAGTAAAACTTTTAGAACCCATGGAGAAAAAATGTCTAAAAGGGAAAAGTAATGACACTCCCTCCCATGGCTTATACTTCAACAGTCCAGAGATATGCAACTAAATGCTCCGTCCACATTATCTTAATACAAAAAAGAATATTAGTATTTATATTGCAGGATTCTATCGATAATCACATTCTCACTTTGCATTGATCAGCACTAAACACTGGCTTTATCATATTTGTCCGTGTTAAGACCTAAAATTATACAAGAATAGGGCAGGTACATATAAAGTTATCCTAAAACTTTAGGCATATAAAAAATTAAACATGCAAACAAGAAGGCAACGGTGTGATATATTGCAAGTGAAAGAAACAATCCAAATGGTATAAAACAATATAGAAAGTTAGACAAGTAATAAATCCACTCTTTAGTCATTAATGTTCATAAATTACATTAGTAGAAAAAAGGATTAAAACTGAAAGATATCAACAGGATGTAAAAAAAATATATCTTTTTTGGACATGCAATGTAAAAAGAAACTCTTACTAACAGTAATTTCATTTGACACCACTTTTGAAGGCTTTGTGTCCATAAGTATTTCTTCTGTCTCCTCATCAACCTCGTGTTGGATATGTGCCCCAGTAATCTGCAAAACATAAATCCAACCAATGAATAGATCCAGTGTCAAATTTGAAGTACAGATAGACCATATATACCCTACAGTTAATCATTACTTGTAACTTAACATGACAGCTGTTCTCAATCTAAGTCCACAGAACAACATTCAAAATTATTAAGAAATGCTGAGGGAATAACCAAAGAACTCAAATCTAAAACACACATCTTTACAAGACACCATGAAGATCTATAAAGATCCCAACATTTCCCAGGTGATAATCCAACGTAATCTTTCTTCCTCTTATTATTTGCAATGTGCATGTAGGAATTCAAATTGTTCAAGCAGAGATCTCAATTCTTGATTGAGTTCCCTCGTCTGTCATAGCTTTAGTATTCCTAAATGTTGATAGCTAGATAAATGGAGTCCAATGAATCTCCTTGATTAGCTTCTTAATTTTGCACCTATTATTAGAGAAAAATATTTTGGATCATCATTACAATTTAGAACAATGCCCAAATCAGTACGAAAGGTGAACTCCATGTTTCTTGACGAATCTATACTTGCAAAAACCAAGGTTATTTTGTTGTACCACAAGAAAATTGAATAAGATTTGATATCTTCAGGAATGCATTACTTGCAGGCATCCCAAAAATCAGCTAACCCTCCATCAAACTCATCTAATTATACTCCTTTATCCTATAAACCCCTTCTTTGTAATCTCATAAATCAAATATTTACCTTGTATGAGAGACTAATTAGAAACACAAAGCATCTAAAAGTGTATTCTAGAAAACAAGCAAATAAAAATAAATGCAAAAATCACTGCCAATCAAAGAAACAAAACCAACTGAAGGAAATTAAAAGTAACTTACAGGTTGCGGTGCAGTAAGGTCATGAACATCTTCCTCTTTAATTATATAGTCATCAGGGTTAATAACCTCCCCATATTCATCCCAGTCATTTGTGTTTTCATAAAAGGGGAACATAGGTGCAACACTTGTAGGTGGAGGAGTAAAACCATCACAAAAGACATCTCGATGTCCTCCAGGTCGAGGACTAGCGCCTGCAAATATACATTAAAGATATGCATATCAATGATTAAACACTCCTACCAAATCTTGAACAAGAAGAAACAGTCTAAAAATAAGTGTCATTCAATTTGGAGTCTATATAACTTTTCTACTTTTCATTATGCCATTAAATATTAATAAACCTAATGAGATTGCAATTTTGCAAGCCCAACGATACAATCCCTAAACTGTCCTAGTGTTTTCTGGAACAAAATGGATTATTAATATACAAAATTAATAGCTTTGGCTGAAACCTGTCGGAAAAGGCATACCATTTAGATATAGTAACCTTGCATTTAAAAAAAACGAGGAGCTAGTTGAATGCGAAAAAATATAAAAACCGAGTAAGAATGCCTTGATCATAATAAAACAAAATGTATTATTTAACCAAATCTTCAACACCAACAAGTATAAATGACAAATATGCAGTTTTGGAATTTCCTCGCACCCTTTGCCCTAGTTGGCCTTATATATTGACAAATGTTTCTTTCAAAAATTATTAAGGTTTGGCAATATTTATTACATACCCCTAATGTTCATATATTAAGTAATAATTTTTAACCAATACAAGTTAGATGGTCATGAACTACCACGTATACCCTTTCATGTCTATAAATATATGTTTCTATAAAACAATGTACCAATGATTATTCATCATTTCAGATATATTTCATATATCTTAACTGGATTTGACATATACATTATATGGATGTGACTAAATAAACCTAATTGGTCCATTGTTAATGAATACACGATGCACATTGTGACCTTTTGTAGATGACCTATAACTTATATCTACGTTGTAGAGATACGCCCTTCCCCCCCTAGCGCCCCCTGTTCGGAGACGCCTCCGGCACGGGGACGTCCCGGGTACTCCCGAAGGCGTCCGGCATGGCCACGAATGCCTCCGAGAGTACCGTGGATGTCTCTAGGCATACCCGAGGGATTCTGGCAGAAAAATGGCAAAAAACTTTAGAAAAAAAACTCTGAAAATCCTTTAAAAAAACCCTAAAAACTAAACAACCCTAAATGTAAATCCAGTCCGAACCCTAAATGCAAATTCTAGGTTTTGGAGGATCCTATCATATTTCAGAGTTAGATTCCAGGGTTTCAAGGTTTCAGACTTAGCCATATTTCAGGGTTTCAAGATTTCAAGGAGACATCATAGGAGGTATGAACGCTGCATGAAGGGATGTATGCATGATAGAATAGTATGAGAATATCTCTCGCAAAGTGCCACAAGCCGATCCCACCCCATTCCATGTGCACCCCTTAAGGCATGCACTCGTGAGATCCAATGCACCGATGAGCCCTTGTGAGAGAAAGTGTCAATAAATGATAAAATTGAAAAATAATGGGAGTGGCATTCATGATTTTGTGGGCAATCGAGATGATTTATTCTAGATTTGAATGTATATCTTGTCTTTGAAGTAATGAATGAATGAATATTATATATTTTTAAGTGTTTTATCATTTATAGACAAATATTTTCATACTATGTAGTTTCAAGTGTTTTACTAAAAAAATGAGTAATATATATATATATATATATATATATATATATATATATATATATATATATATACAGACGTACCCACGACGTATCCAAATCAAGGCTTTTGAAAAATGACATACCCAAGACGTCCCCGTATCTGTACCCGTACCCGTACCCAAACAACATAGACTTATATTAGTTAACAATTATTACATAATATTTGGACATTAGGTATATGAGACAATGTTCATCAAATTTTAAAAAGCATCATGGTCTGTAGACTAGGCAAGAAATGGGACAAAAAGCGGTAGTCCTTGAGATTCAATTCAATAAAGCACATGATCATATAAAGTGCGTACTTATCCTAGAAATTTGGGCATAGCTAGAATCAGGAAAATTCACAAAATAGTGGATGCCTTCTAAAATGTGTATGCCATGTATGCTTAAATGAAAAATCCTCTAAAGCTAACTCCTTATTATGGTCCATTATACAAGGTCATTCTCTCCTGTTGCATACGTAAGTGATTGCAACAAATGCACTAAGTTATTTGCCAGAGGCAGGTTAACCAAGGAACAATATAATTATCTTGTTACTAGGAGATATTCAGTTAGTCAATGTTCACTTTGTCAACAATTGTAACCTCAGCGTTGGCTAGTTGAAAGGACCCCATAGTTGCTCGACACATGCATAAGCTTGTGGGTCAGCATTCAATTAAAAATAAGAAAAGATGTCACTTTAGCCAAACAATATACATGAAAGCAAAAAAGTTCCCTTGTCGATGAACGGAAGGTCCCATATGCCAAGTAGGCATGCAATCTAGGCTGTGATCTATACAATGACATTCACCTTTTAGTTTTTGCTAGGGTGCCTCACACAATGATGAAAGAGCATCGGGTCCTTGCATTCTCGAACGCTCCTTTTTGTATAGAGGTGATACACACTAATCAACAAAGGTGGATGCTGCAAAGATTTGAAAGCAACTCACAAAAAAGCTATCATCCAAGTCTCCTTTTATTTGGTAAAATTACTGTTTTAAAAGTGATCTTTGCAGCTAACCAATATTTATTTGTTCCTTCTCTTCTCCTCTGCGACAAATTAGAAACAAAAACTGAGACCAGTTTTAGGAGGCCCTTTTAAGCAAAACTATAAAAGGAGGTGTTCTCCCCAACACACTAGAATTTAGTGCTGCTACCGCACATTTGATATCTTATGATAAGCGAGACCTGTTTTCTTTTGTTTGAATCTTGTAAGAGATTGATCTTGGTTTCATAGGGTTATCTTTTGATTGAAGGTGACGGTACTAATTCCTGCACTTAGTGTCATTTTTTTTTGCTAGTTTCTCTCCGCTTATATGCTTATCACCTTTTATCTGCAGAGTGCCTACGGATTGAACACTTGTCATTCTCCCAGCAATTTTTTACTCGAGATGGTTTCTACTTTGGCATTACTTACCTGTGTTTGATTGATTACCTCCATGCGACAATAGTACACAAAATGTCGTAATTCCGTTTCATGGAGCCTCACCTATTTAAGTGCTTCCTTTGTTTTATAGTTCTTGGTTTTCAAATTATTTCATGCGGCAAGAAATATCCAAGTTTCTATTCCTGTGATTTTGCTTTATCCAATGGCAGAATAATGATTTAATGCAGTTTTATTTAGTTGACCTTACCCTTTTTTTATGAGCTTGACAACTTCGCTACCAAATTTATGTTGCCAGGTGCAACTTTGTTTATCTTCTTGGTTTACATCCTCTAAATATCTAGTGAACCTGCAAACTAGGTTATCCATCGGCTTGTTTTATTCTATGCTATGCTTAACCCCCTAGTGCTCTTTGAAGAAGGATCTCACCATGTGTTAAAGCCCTGTCAACTCTGTACCGTTGCTTTTGTTAATTCAAGTCTTCTCACCTAGGTTTTAAAAGTAAAATCATGATTTCAAACCTCAAGCATAAAGTACAAAATAGTGATGGGTGTAATTGTGGTGAAATATTCAAATGTGGAGTTGATGTTATATGAAATAAAATTTGGGGAAAGGATTTTAAACACGTGGATTGTTGTTATCTTCATCATTGCCGATACGGATATGTGTATGACAATCAAATATGGGAATACGGGAATTATTTTTTTGGGGGGGGACTTTGTCATGTCCCCCTTTTGGACATGACACTATTGAAGATCTTTAAGGCTTTAGCCTTGCCTAGTTTCCTAATGGCTAAGGGAAGAAGAGAAAAAAAAGGGAAACATTTGATTTTGAAAAGAATAATTGTCAAAGTACTTTATTGTTATAATTTCACTTAAGTTGGGGCCCTTTTAAGGGTCATGAGTATTGAACCACTTAAGTAAATTATAAAAAAATATTCTTTTATAATTTAAAAAAAGATCAACAAAGATATTTCCCCCCAAATTGGGCGCTTCACTTGGGGAGAAGTATAAAAGCAATTAAAGGGTTTTGTTGAAAGGCATCTTGGATCATTATTTGAATTTACAAGTTTTGGGCCCAAAAAAGCTTGAGCTTTGGACTTGAAGATGAAAACCTTCAAGAAAAAAGATTGAGAACGAAAACCCTTTTTCTTTTGTGGGGCAACTTCATCTAAGAGCTGTCATTGTTCTTTAATTTCCAAAAAAAACAAAAATAGGGGTTTCCAAATGTGGTGACTTGCTTGTAGAGGTTGGTGACTTGGTTGGAGATTGTTTTGCACATACTTTGAGGTGATTTTGTGCCATAAATAATTTTCTGATTTTATGGTATTATTTCTGCACTTGGGCAATTCGATTTGGAAGGGATTTGACCTTGTTGAGGGTCATTTCTTGCCCTAATATTATTTTGCAGTTTTTATATGATTTTTCCAGCCTTGGGCAATTTGAAAAAAGAACCTATTTGAGGGTTTGAGGTCAAATATTGATTATAAATATATTCTTGAATTTTTTATATTATTCTAAATATTTATTGTAGTAAATTCAGCCTGTTGGTGAGGGAAAAAACATCATACAAAGGTATTTAATTGCATCTATATTTTTCTATTAATTTTGAAGACCTATTGAAGGTGAGACTCCATAGAGTTTGTCAACAAAGGGCTGCCATAAATCATGAATATTTTCTGAACCTAAGTGCCTAGGGTTCGAAGGGCTAATGTGGGTCTTTGAAAGATTAATCTTTGTTGAAAGGGTTTACAATTGATTTGAAAAATTTAGCATATTTTTGTGCTAATTTTGGAGTGTGTTTACAGCTAGGGTTTGCTGTGGTAAAAATCAAATTTTCTCTTTTTGCTAGGGTTTCACATAAAAATCAGATTTCAGAGAATATCCCTAATTTGGGAAAAACAAGGCTTGGATCTGTTTTTGGATACGGCTGTACAAAAAAATACATAAAAAGTTAAAAAAATAAAAAATATAGGCATATAAGCATAGTTGCCATGAGACGGGTATGGGTACGGGTACGCCTTTTTTTGAAAAATAAGAGACGGGGGTACGGGAAAACGGCAACATATATTTATTATTTATAAATTATATATATAATATCTACTATAAAAAATTTAAAGAAATTTATATTATTACAATGCCAATACTAGCAATAAGTGAAGGAATATCTCATGATCATCATATTAAGCTTAAGGGTCATCATCATATACAATGAAATGTCAACAATAGGCATGCAAAAAACAAAAAACACATATATGAACTTGGATCATATCAGATCCGATACAATAGATGAACTATCACATCAATTATATCCTCTAGGTCTTCCGCCAAGATGTTGTCTAGATAGGCATCGCTCTCAAGTTCTGGCTCATCTACAGGGAATATAATAAGGGGCAAATCATTGAGGCCATCTGCCTTAATCACATCATCCTCCTAGGATATCGCTATTGCTCCATCAGGAGGAATGTGGTCCCATTTTGCTAAAGGACCTTCCTTGTACCCTGGGTCAACACGAGAAAGAAGACGAAGTGTGCTATAAATGTACACCAGGTTCTTTGTCTTTTTTGACCCTAGTCAGTTCCTCTTTAATGAATGAATGAAACCGTAAGTACTCAAATTCCTCTCACAAGATGATGAACTAGCTACTTGTGAGAGTAATCGTATTGCAAATGATTGCAATTTAGGGGTTTCACTGCCATGGTTCCACCACCACTCTATTGGGTCCTTCGCTCGCATATCATAAAGAGCCTCCACTGTAGAAAATTGTCCACAACCACATGAAAACATGTTCTACTGAGTCCTAATACAAGAAGCCTCCTCTCCTCGACCATAAACTTTTTTTTACTGCAACCCAAAATTCCCTCATTACTTCTCTATCTTCATTTGGAGTCCTCTTCTTGGTGACCTCCATAACCTCCATATTATACCACTTTGGATTCAAAGCGTAAGCAGCACAATGTAAAGGTGTGTTAAGCTTGTTCCATCTTCCATGTATTTGTTTTTCAATCAAAGGATATAAAGAATGATCCTTTAAGTCTGATATTTTTTATTCTTTCACACATATAATCAATTTCTTCATAAACCTCCCCCAGACATGGCTTGTCTGAATCAACAAAACAGATGACCTCGCAAATGGGCTGAATGAACTCAACAACAAATTTCACATCCGTCCAAAATTGATAATCAAGGACCATTTCCCTTACCTCAACTGCACTCTCTAATGTAGATTGTTGCCAACTTGCCCATGCATCATTAACCACAGTGGAACACAAGGCCCCTTTGATAACATAAAGACGCTCAAGCAATATGAAAAATAAAGTAAACCGCGTATCTACAGGTTTGCGAATTTCCATATTTGCAAATCTTTTATAAATGGCCTGTGTGGTGATGATTGCATATGAAGATTTGTATTTTTCTGCCCTTTTCGATAAGCTCAGAAACCCACTAAAACTTGCCAATATCTTTGAGTGCATTATTCAATGCATGAATGCAACATGGTGTTCAAAATATATGTTTGTACTTTGTTTGCACCAATAAGCCCGTTGATTTACAAACTGAGGAAATATCTGTAATAACTTGGACAAAATGCAATGCCCCCACCTCATCAATTGCATCACATAATTTATTCTAAAGGAATTCTGCATTTTTCTCTTGCCCAGAATAGTCGATAACCTTCAGAAAATAAGGGTCTTTAAAACAAGTTACCATAATGTTTAAAAGAAGCTTGTTTCTTGTATCAATCCAGCCATCCATCACAATGTTGCATCCCTTTGTAGACCACACCTTTTTGACTGGCACACTTAGGTGCTCTATCCTTGTTTTCTCTTTGCCAATAGGAGACGTTCGAAGCTTCTCATACCTAGGTGGTTTATACCCTGTTGGCCCATTGTTGTAGCACAAACCATCTCCTCACAATAAGGTGATCGAGCAACATTGAACGAAATACCATTTGCATAAAAGAAGCATGCAATCGTCGCATCCACTGCATCTCGACCATGCACATCGAACATGCTCCCTATGCGATTCAAACTGCCAATGTGTGATCTCTTGCAAGAAAACTCATTTTCTATTGCATACCCAGAAGACACATCTATCTCTGATTCTATTCTCATAGTTTGCATAACATGGTGACTCTGAGCTCGATTTGTGGTTGAAGCGTGGAAGCTTAAAGGAGTCAGTTTACCTCCAACTCTTTCTTGTTCTCTCATCGCTTCTAACTGTGCTTCCTCATTTGTACAAGTGTCAACCCCTTTCCCCATTGTTCAAAAAAAATGAACCCTCACTCTTGTGTAAGTGCAATAGAAGGCCTTCCCACAAAGCTTGCACGTGATCGTTGATGTTCCCCCAATCCCTTTGCGAACACAAACTCAAAATTTCCACGGTGGATACAAAGCATCTTTCCCTCCACCTGACATTCTAAAAAAATATAAAAACAAAATTAGTAACTCTAATTTAAAAAATGCAAACATATCTTAAAATTAAATAAATTATTAAAGTAAAAATTAAAAATTTAAATTTCTTAAATAAAGAGCAAATACATATTAAAAATTTAAATTATTAAAATAAAAATTAAATTAAATTAATTAAAATAAATAACAAATATGAAAATATATTAAAATATTAAAAAAAAATTATAATAAAAATTAAAAAATTAAATTTCTTAAATAAATAGCGAACGCCATACATTTATTAAAAATTTAAAATATTAAAATAAAAATTACTAAAATAGAAATTAAAAAATTAAACTAAATAAATCCAAGATTCTAAAGTGATATACTAAATAAATATTAAATAATAAATACCAAACCGTCGCAAATAATAATAATCTTATTAAAAAAAATATATTATACTCCATAGGCCGCTCCGGGCACCTAGACACATGAGATTGAAGAAAGAAGTATTTAATTCGATATGGTAATGGTGAATATGGTTATGCGCACACGAAAGAAATCGTTTATAGAATCGCGACAACTATAAGAACTGAAAATATGATTCACAATAATAACAAGTTTATGGTCCACATGTAAAATATGCCTTCGTGTTATTGAGGTGGGTCAAGCCCAACTATAAGAGTTACGAGATGAGACCCAAGTCACCTTCCGGTAAAGGAAAAAGAATCCGATCACCACCAACATGAATGCGGCTCCAATCACAGAGTTGCAGGGGTTTTAATTGATTGTTCAATGTCCTTTTCAGAGTTGCAGGCTTTTTCGACGGGATAAAGAAAACAAAAAAAAAATTCAAAATCCTTAGCTGCTCCTTCCACAACGATGACTGGTTGCTTAATCCTACAACTCAGATGGTGACTATGACAATGAAAAGCCCCTGCAAACAAACGATTGGTCAAATAAGGAGGTGTCTGCATTTTTTATAAAACGTTTTCTGCATTTTCCCTTGCATTTTTAACGTGTTTAGGGGTTTTTTTTAATGCGTTAGGGTTTTTTTTGACACGACCAAGGTTATCCAGGTAAGCACGCGTCTTGGTACCCGTCTTCCATACGGGAGACGTGTACCCGAACCCTAGACGCGTCTTAGGTGTTGGGGGTGCATCTCCCTGCAACTGTGCATATAGGCAAATTAACCACATAATATCCATTGAGGAAACAAAATAAGTTAAATAACCATAAAACATACTCATAATTCAATGTCAAATATCATAATATTCAATGGTCAAACTTATATTAGTTTTACAAGATATACATAGTGCAAATGTTACAAAGTATGCAAAAAAAAATAAAGACAAATCAGCATATTCATGATGCAATACATTCATTTTCGTCTTCGGTTGTAATCTTTTCATCATCTTGTGGTTCATTAGAACCACAAGCAGCAGCAAAGCCACTACCACTAAATCCACTATGCAATTCATGTGAAGCACTGTCTAGCTCTGTGTCAAGCAATGAAAGGTAGGCAATAGAGGCATCTAAGTCAATAGTCTCTAGGTCCACATCCCAACACTTTGTTTCTCCTTCTTTGTAATTAGGTTGTTTGTGGGACAGAAAATGCAAGTTGGAATGCACATAGACCAAATCCTTCACTTTTTTCACTATCAACTTGTTGTGCTTAACTGAGTGGATAAAGTTGTAGGTACCCTAGTTCTGCTTAGCTGAGGAGGAACATGCAAGCTACAAAGTCAATTAGAATTTATAAAAGTAAGAATTTAAAATAATCTTACTCATGATAGAATTTTTACTGCAAGTGGGTGGAGGTGGGTAGATGCTTACCCATGGACGTACCACCAAAAGTGATCTTCCATCTTGTACTTATCACGAATAGCGTTAAGGGAGTGACCCACGGAGGATATGAAATACAAAAACTCTTCCCTAACTTGGTCTTCTACTCCTAGGTCGGGGAAGAGTCTAGAGAATGCTGCCTTACATCCCTCGGCAACCTCAACATCTCTATATGGTGTGACCCTCTTGCGCAGAGAAAGGATCTTTGCATTGTAGTATTTGGGCATCAAAGAAAAAGCAAGAAGATGCAATGGGGTGGTCATTTTGTTTCACTTACAATGAGATGCGACTACACTTCCTTGAAGAACCTCTCTATAGGATCATACTCTTTGACATTTATGATGGATCTAATGTTCTCAATCATTGAGTCGATTACATCATAAAAATCACCCAAACATTAATGATTCATATCCACATATCTCAACATGTTGATAATGGGCTTGGTAAAATTGAACAAATATTCCACGCATTCCCACCACACATCATCAAGAATTCACCCTTTCACCTTTGTGGCCCTCTCACTATTTGTCTACCTCCATACACTCCAAAGGTTGTTGATAACCATGTTACTTAATGCCTCACACACCTTGACAAATTGTCTCAAGATGAGTGTATGAAAGGCAAACAGAGTCTCAACAACCTAATACAAGAATTAAAACAAATAAAATTAAAAAAATTGTTCAAAAATAAAAACATTACAAATTACGAACTTAAAAAATTAAATTAAAAATACACGTGATTCACGAATGATAAAATAAAAAGCTACCTTCAACAAGTGCAAATTCGAGAAGGCCCTGAAGATGCCTTAGGGCATGTGATGGTTGCTTATTAACATTTGGATCTCACTTGCCTCCTCATAGACTTGTTTGATCCAGTAAATTTTTGTCCCCAACTTTTGCAACATAAGGTTGAGGGAATGAACGACACAAGGTGTCCAAAATATGTGCCAATACCTTGCCTCAACCAACATACCCGTTGCTTTGCCATTTTTAGCATTGTCCGTTACAACTTGGACAACGTTTTGAGGCCCCACCGCCTCAATGGACTCTATCAAGATGTCAGCAATCAATTGTGCATCCTTCACTTACCCCTTACAATCAATGACCCTCAAAAACATTGCCCCATTAGGGCTCACTGCGACCACATTAATCAATGACCTATTTGTTGTATCTTTCCATCCATCGGAAATGGACACCCATGTTTCGATCTACGAATCCTTGATAGGTTTCTATATATCTTCAACTTGTTTTTTTCTTTTGTCAACAAGGTGGTGTACACCTTTTCATAACCTGGGCCAATGAATTCTTTAGGGGCAACATTTATAGATCCCACTATATCCTGTCAGTATGGTGATCTAACAATATTAAATGGCAGCCCACATGCATGTCATGTTTTGCTCCGCTATGTCCCTGGATTCATTATGGAATGTCCTATCCAATGGGCCTACATCTTTTGTTCTCATGCGACTAAGAGGTGAATCCTCTTCCTCTACGGTCGCAACGAGTGTAGCAAGAAATGGATGTGATGGAGTCACCACATTAGCATGAGATTGGTGACTCTTTCTTTCTCAAATGATGCTTCAATCTTTGCTTAGCAATGGCATCTGTATCTTCTTGCTCTTTGACGTATGCAAAGATCTTTGCATATGGCAAGCCCTTTCCTGGCATTCCATTTATGTTTGGCCCACCACAAGCTTTGATTCTGGCACCAGGAATCACACATAAATAAACATTAACCCGACTATATGAACCTTTGTATTTGCAGTAACACTCTAATAAAAGCCAAAGAAAACACCCTCCACTAGGCATATGTTATAATATTGTCACATACTTCTAAAGGGGAAGTCACGGATCGACTCTGGGGGCTATCCCTTGGCCCTCCAAACTAGCACTTGCAACCTGAGTCATTTTGGTAACTCCCTATAGCCCCTAGTAAAAAATAATAATATTGCTATTAAAAATTTAAAACTTAAAGCATTGGGCATTTGTTGAAATAATCATAATGGTTAAAGGAATAACAAAAATTAATTACAACTAGTTACAAACATTTAAACACTAATAAAAAAAAGCCCATAATTGAAAACCCGCCTTAAATCAGCAAATCCTCTTCCTTGCAAGCTCCTTAAACTCCTTGGTGCCAAATGAGTAAAGGTGTTAGTGTAAGATTAGCAAAAGGAAGGAGTTTCAATCCTATGCAATTGAAAAAATGAAGATGAGAGAACAAATGTGCAATGAGAGGTAAAAATGCAATGATAGGTAAATGTGTTGTTTTCTTTTGATAAAATCAGTGTGAAAGCTGCTTTTAAGGTTGAGAATCCACTTTATTTTGTTTTTAATTGTTTTTTGAAGTCCATGTTTGACTTTTCATAAAGCAAAATTGAAAAAAATAAAATAAACGTTTTTTTAAGTGATTTGTCGTGGATACGACCAGGAAATGTCCCTGGGCCTGCAGATACAACTGGGTACGTTCAGTGATGTATCCAAGCGTATCCGCAATCCCAAAGACGTTCCCTGGTCGAATCCCTTGCAATCCATATCCCAAGGCATATCGTATCCACAAGGCTAATATGCAGTATCCTATAACGTAGGTTATATGTAATATCCTCTAAATTGGCACAATGATAAAAAAAGAGGGTTTTCCAACAAACCCCTATCAATCCCAAACAAAAGCTAAAATTTGAAATTTAAAACCAGCCAACCCTAGGGTTGTATATGCATCACCAAACTGAAAATCTCACACTTCCATATATTCAAAAATAAATATAAAAATACCTTATGAGATTTAGCCAACTATGGCTCACACCAAGTGATGAAAGGAAGTTGAATTGATGTACTCTCCACTCCAAACTCTCAACACCACCAAGCTGATTTCAATGCCCTCTTCATGTCACCAATCCACTCTGAAAACTCTCTACAACTGAAGATAAATTGCAGACAAATTCCAGCATGCACATCATGTAAAAATTGGCCAATGTTAAGGCCTAAAACATGATCAATTTACCGCCAAACCAAGTCGCCACAAATAGGAATAAACAGCATGTAATAACTTCAGAAAATCAGACTTGCATCTATGCCAAACTTGCTGGAAATGGGTAATAAAATTCACCAATATTTACAATAATTAATGGCCTATTGTTTAAGACTAAACAACGCACCCTCAATCCTTGCACACCCTTCTCAAGTGAATCGCCCAACTCTCTAAATAAGGGCAGAATTTTCAAAATTAAATCCTTGCCTTAAACCCTCCAAAATTCCTTCAAACCCTTATGATTAATTGCCACAAAATTCAGAAATAATATAACTTGTACCTTGTCAAGCGGAGTCTAAAAACCCTCTGAAGATGTCCAAAATCTCCTCCAACTGATTCACCCTACATCAGAAAAATATATGAAATAAATCAAATTATTTCACTTACTAAAAATCCTCCAAAAGGCTCCTAGAGCAAGTTGTCCAAGCTGGAAAATTAGTATAAAATATTTGCAATATTTTATACTCCGCAAACACTCCAAATCAGCACCAAAGTCCTCAAGATCAGCCCTCCAGTCAAGTCACCATAGCTGAAAAATTAAATGGAATATTATGCAACCTTATTTGACCTCAACAAACCCCTCCAAATGGCTCACCCAACTCTCTAGGCCAGTCGCCACACCCTGGAATGATCTCCAATGGCACGAACAAGCTCCCAAGGTAATTCGCCACTCTCCAAGACCTGTAAAATCACAAAAACCAGCTTCCAATAGGATTTGCATTATTTCCTCAATGTAGGTGGTGTCCAAAAAAACTTTTGTAAATCCACTTGCATGTAAACATGCAATTTTGAAGCTCACTTACAGCCCTTGAATAGAGTTGCTCAAGTATAAGGAATGCAGGTTTTCATCCTTAAACCCTTGACACTTCTTGAAGGTTTTCATCCTCAAAATGTGGTAATCAAGCTTGACATACTTGATCAAAGTTTTCAATTCAATATTCAGCATAAGCATTCAAAAGATTCCTTCATTGCTTTTATATCCAACTTCAAGACAAACCCCCCAATTTCAAGACCGAAAGTTGTTGAATTCACCATTTTGAGGATCTCCAAATCATCTTCACAATGATTCTACCACTGCAACTTATTTAAACCGACGTTTTAACATGAAGCATCTTACAAGCATGAATTACATAGATTGGGTATAGTGGAAGCATCTACAAAGCATAGCTAGTACATTAGATCCACACCGATGCATCTAAAAATGCACTCAGCGTAGTTCTCACAGCATGGACATCTGCTCTCTTGTCACTCAGAGACATTGAGCGACACAATTCAAAAGTACTCAACCTATGAGAAAGAGTTGCATGTTATTGTGCAAGCAATAAAACAATGGCGCCATTACATCTTGGGTAAGGAGACAATCATCCATTCTAATTAGAAACCGCTTCAATTTTTGCATATATAGAGTAAGCTGGAGAATGCTCGCCACATGAAGTGGATGACTTACTTGCAGTAGTTCCATTTGATGATAAAGCCCAAGAAGGGAAAGGACAATAAGGCGAGAAATTGCCTTAGCCGGTACATATGCTCATCACATTGTTTGACACGTGCTGCCAAAACTCCACTGACTAGGTAACTCTCTACTCAGTAAACAAGGATTTTGCACAAGCCTACACCGCCCTTATGTGGGTGAATAGGTTAATAATTTATACATGTCTGACAAACTTATTTACAAGCTTGGACATCTATGTGTTCCTGATGGTGCACCTCCCCAAAGACTCATTTAAGAGGCACGCTATGCCAAGACAGTAGGATCCTTTGACATTACCCAGACACTAGCAACGCTACAACAATAATTCTATTGGCCTCACATGCTCACAAGCAATAAGTGCCACATCAAGTCTTACATTTCTTATCACAACGCCAAGCCCACAAACAAAAAGCTAGGAATTTATACACCTCTATCGGTTCCATCCCAGCCATGGGAATCCATCAGCGTGGATTTCATGACCGGGTTGCATATGACAAAACACCAAAACAACTTTGTGTTTGTTATAGTGGTTAGATTTTCTAAGATGGCCATCATGGTTGCCTACAAGAAGAGCATCAACGCACAGGACACAACACGCTCCTTCAACCATGTGTGGGTTCATTTTTGTTTACTAGCATCCATTGTGTCTGATCGTGACCCACGGTTTGTCAACCAATTCTATAAATCTTGGATACACAATTGGACTAGTCTACAACATTTCATCCCTAGACAGATGGACAAACAAAAGTTTTCGACCGCACACTTCTTCATCTCCTTTGCATGTACAACAGTGTGCACTTGCGCACTCAAGGTGATAATCTGCTTTACATTTAGCATGCCTATAACAAAGTTTTTTCAGCTCTATGGGGCATAGTCTGTTCCAGACATTTCTTGGGATCCAACCAGTGGCACCCCTAGGCATATCCTATCACGCACCATCTAAAACGGAGTCACACACAAGAAAAGGAAGTGGGCAAGGCACACAATTTTTTGCAACACATATAGGGTGTTCACCACCAAGTTCAACAGATACTCACGCGCCAATAGTTGAAGTACAAAGAGCGCCATGACCCACACTTCATTAGTTCAAGGTGGGCGACAAAGTCTCGTTAGATCTTCAAAATGAACGCTTCAAGGGTCCACACTACAAGATCAAGCCTTTGCTCTATAGTCCATACACCATATTGCGTGCAACTGGAAGGAACACAATTGTTCTTGACCTGTCACAATACTTGGGTTTGCATCCAATCTTCAATGTGGAATTTCTTAAGCCATATTAACCACCTTTGCTTGAGCCAGTAGCAACGCAACATCCTTCAAAGCTTTCCCCATGATAGTTGACTCTAAGTCAAACCCACAAATATTTGAATCTCAACAAGCCAACAATTCTTTGCAAAATACATGGAAAATCAGAAATGGATTTATACAAACCAAAATACCATTGCTAAGCTTTTTATAGTTTGTTTCTAATAATTGCTCCTATGAAATTCCAAAAATCAGAGCTTTTGAAACAAAATGTTGTGCAATTTCAAGTAAGATAATTTTAATGATATTGGCAATGATCTAATAAGACATTCGAGCAATCTAAGAAATGAGTTTTTGTAAATAGCAATACCTTCTGATGAAACTAGACCACCTGCAGAATCAATAAGCATTGGGTCTGAAGTAGCGTCTCCTCCCACAAGAGAAGCTCTAGCATCCTCCTCCTTTGCACTGCTTGCTTTTAGAGCTTCCTCCTTTTTTATTCGATCTTGTTGCTCTTCATATGCTTTTAATTCTTCACCGGTTAAAGGAACCCTCTTGCTCACAGTGACTTTTACAGCTTTTGGTGGTGGCTCTGCTTGAAGCATCCGTGCCAAAGTCCCAAACTAAAAATTTAAAGGAGCACATGTATTAATACTATAAAATGTAAACACATTAAAACTTAGCATTATTTTTTTATAGAACAGCATAAAACCAAATTTTAGTCTTCCTTCCCAATCCAATAGAGAAAACTACAAAATATCCTCCATTTCTTCAATTTTTAAAGGTGGACTTCAGGGAGGCTTCCAACATCATTTATATCTAAATGGAATTTAATCTAATCAGGTGGTAGTCTCTAGGAGAAGCTCAAGAATATATCCAAACAAGGAGCAAGCTTACATATTCGTATACATTTTTTTTTTAGGATAAACACAAGTCTCTTTCGAGCATTAATGGCATTCAATAAACAAATAAATTCAGGAAACTCTTCTAATCTCTTAAGAACTGAAATGGACAAACACAGCAATTGTAGTTCTTAATTCTATACGTCAAGATAACAAGATGCTTTAGAAAGATTGAAATGTGAGAAATACGGGTACCTTTTTATGACATATATTACATTGCTGCATAGAAAGAGATGATTTATTTCATAGAAGTTTAATATATACAACCCAAAGGTCGTCAACAAGAGAAGCTTTGGAATGATACCTCTTGGTGACACCACTTCAAAACATGAAAATTAGCATGTCTTCAAGGCTTCATTTAACACAGCAAAGAGCTTCAAAATAGACTCCCTTTAAAGTTTTCATTTCTAAAATAAAACTACATGTTCAAACTAGCCCTTAAAACCTTACAAGTTGAGCAATTTCAGCTTCTTTGTTTGTCTCTTATTAATACTATAGCTAATAATAAATTTGATTGGATAGTTTCTTTTAGATTATCATACTCTAATCATTTACTTTTATAATTTTAGTAAGTTCAGGTCATGGGATTTTCTATTGTTTCCAAGCAGGGGGGACGATCCCAAATCAAGATTGTCCAAACTAGAGATCTTAGCTGCAAACTATTGGGAAACTAGCTTGCCATTGTGAACACTAAATGGACATTATAACTTTGTATTCATGAAATTTGACAAACATCGCATCCTCGTATATTGTTAGAAGGAAATGAATCTGCTCAGTTTGCACTCTTGTCACGTTGCATTCATGTTAACCAATCAAGATTGAGGACATCTCTATTTGGTGTTTTCCTTTCAACATGTGTGTGAGGCCTACGGAGGATACCCACTTCTGCGATTTTAACTATTTCAGCTTTTGTACTTGTGTATAATTAATATGATAGATAATAATAAATATGATTAGATAATTTCCTTAAGATAATTATATTCTAGTCATTTACATCTACAATTATAAGGAGTGTACATCAATGGGATTTGTTATTGCTACCCATGCAAGTACAAGATTGTGTCATATTAAATGATTATTCTATCCAGCATATAGATCATAACTTAGGACAATGAACACTTGTACTCCATTTGGTGGTACCTTTTTCATTTTTAATGATACCTTTAGATTCTCAGTTGTAGTCCTTACATTGTTTTAGGTACTTCAATATGCATAGCATGAATCACTGTATGTTATATAGATATGGTTGTCTAGTCAATGGTCAAGGCAAGTATGGTCGAATGATATATCTTTTCTTTCAGTCAAGTTAATATATGTCAATTTCACCTACAGGTAAACTTTTCCTAGAAATATTTTAGAAATTTTACAAAAATGGCCTATTAAAAAATGGTCTTCTAGAGTAGAACTTGGACATTATCTTTTCTGGGGAAATATTTATCAAGCAAAAAGTCCAGTATTTTCTCATCACGTTTACTTGAAACCTAGCAACCATTGGGTATAAAAGATAAAATTAAAAAATCCAGAAAACAGTGAAAACACGTGTAAGCCACAAGGAAAACTTATTTGACATGTTATCCACCACTTTTAAAACATTGAAATTTCAATATTATACATGGAAACAAGTGTTTTCTGCTAGGTTTACCAAGGAATGGATATAGATACAGAATGGGTAAAGAAAACATCAATTTTCAGTCCCTCGAAACAAAATCATGTGGAAAGGCCTGCACAAAATATATTTAAATCTGTATATAAACAAAACTACTCATACTAGCCAATTTTTTAGCATACAAGGTACAAAGGAATAAATACATTGTTTAAGACTTTCCGTTTATTAATTATAATTTGGAGGTTCAAAATACAAATCACAATCTAGATAGTCAGGGACTATAAAAAACTATCCTTAAATCCACAACCTCCCTGAATACAGCTGTAAATGTAAAATATTCCAATCCACACAAAGAATCAAAAATCCACTAAGGAGGGAGAGAATCAATCCTTTGCAGTCAATCTAGTCTCACAGTGACATTCGGTAGCCTTACAGCACTAGCAAGCAGCAATGTTCATTCTTTAGTTTCACCTGAACAAACATTTGTTTACTTCAAGTTATGTTAGAAGAATTTAGAGTGTTAGGTTTAAGCTTAAGGGTGGAATTAGTTCACCTGAACGAACATTTGTTTTCTTAAAGTTATGCTTAGGAGAATTTAGAGTGTTAGTTTTAAGCTTAAGGGTGGAAATAGCTTAGACTTAGAGTAGATGCTTTTTTTTTGGGATTTTTTCTTTAAAGGGATGTGCCCCTGCAAAATTTAGGACACTCCGTAAAACACATTTCAAAAACATTTCCCGTGATCCAATAGTTTTTCCATACTGGAAACATCTAAATGACAAAATGTGTCGGAACAGTTTCTGTAAATCTTTGACCAATATTAATTTAGAATAGCAATTCTATTTTTAGAATGTCAAAGTTATTCGTTCACGGTTTTTGATCAGAATTCAAGGTGGGTAAAATCGGATAATTTGATCGCTTGAAAAGTTTCAATCAAATCAAATGAAGTCACAGATGCCCAAGGGAAGAATATTGATCCTCGCAGATGATACATATTAGATCATTAATTAAGTTTTGCTTGGAAGTGGTGTGGCCAAGAAATACATAATTAAAACATAATTTATGCAGGCAGCACACACAGTAATTGGTTGCATTTAATATATAATTGAGCGCCATGTAGACAAAATTTGATTATGCTGATGGCCATAATCAACTTCGTTAGTTAATATTTTGATAGCCTTATATTTAGGTGAAGTCGTTTCAAGTTCTGAGATCATCAATCTATACCTTCCGCTTGCTATCTATTTTTATTATTTGTAAACATATATATTGCTGTCATTTGCATTCATAATTGTTTGATCATTGCTGTTATATTCTGTTGTTGTACTGCTGTTACTTGCTTTCCAAACACACAAAGTTAAATGCATGTTATCATTGGCGAACCAAACATAACAGCGTGAGGGAAGTTTATGTCATTGTTTGTGAACAGCAGTTTTGGGTGCCAGGCAAGTAATAATATACCACATAGCAAATTGTTAACAAAGCAGAAAGTTAGGGACATGAGGAGATTTGTTAGAATGTGGAGGAAATACCATCCAGAGGATATTAATATCAGTCAAAATCATGTTTCGGAAACAGAAATCATTTCACTATCAACACAAATTAGACAGCTTGAGGTATCACAAGCTGAGCCAAAGGAAGGTGAAGAAGCGACATTAGTTGTCAAAAATGAATCAGATCTGATTGTCTATACACAAATAAATACAAAGCAAAACACGCTTGGAATTGTTCTTGCCAGAAAAAGCAAAAAACTGTAGTGTTTGTTACAAGATCTTTAAAAAGGCCAAGGATGGAGTCAAAACCTTCATTTATTTTCCAAAACAAGCAAGGCAAATAGCAATGGTATTGGAAGGCAAATGGCATTACGTAAGACACCTTGAATGGAGTACTTTTTAGGAACCTTACAAGATTATGAAATTCGGTGGTTTGATGAGTTAAAAGGAAGAAAAGAAAAACACACGAAAAAAAGTGAACAGCATTTACTGAAGGCTTCAAAATTTGGAATATAAATGCCCAAAAAACTTAATTAGTTAACATGTATTAAGCAAGGCAAAGACGATTGCATCAAAGACCACAATAGAAGAATGCTGAATTTAGTGCAGATGTTGGATAACCCCATTTGTGATGACTTAAAACAACAATATTTTGTAAATGGCTTACGAAAAGCATTCAGAGAAAACCTCATAATAGTTCCAACTCCCGAATATCAAGACACCTACCAAAGAATGATGGATGTGGAACAGCAAAATTACTTGCAAAAACAAAATGGAGATGAAGAAAAAAATGAGTTCAGAATGCAAGAAATTATACAATTATCAAATAAGAAAAATGAAAAAAAAAAGGTCCAAATTGGGAAGTCATGAAATTGGAGCCTGAAATGTAGAACCAAAGGGCATGAAGTGTAGAAATGAAAAGGAGATCACATAACCTGCATAAAAATACTACCAGGATCCATACCACTGCAAGGAATTCATGACAAAACAAACCTAAAAACTGAAATTTGTATTCAAATACTAATAGTGAATTACAAACTGCTCTTTGAGGGTCTATCCAGCCTCATGGAAGGAGGGGGATTCATTCACTTGCAATTTCAATGACAGAATTACGACAGATAAAACTGAATCTATTCTATCAAACTCTTCCTAAGATCCTCTAACAAATATTTTGCACTATTTAAAATGATCTCTATGTGAGGGCGAATCAAGTATTTATAGAATCCTAAAGCTAAACCTGGAAATAATCCTATTGGCTAAGTGTCATTATGCTCATTTCTGATAGGCCCAAATAATCTGAATTTTGATTGGTCTGCTTACTATGAGCCTACTTTTCTAATTTCCTAATATATGAAAATAGGGAGAAAGCCTAACATTATTACAATAACTCAATAAACTAAGAACACTTAACACAACGGTGTAAATAACAACTTAGACCAACAACCCCCCTTAATTGAAACTAGGGGTGTGAGTACAAAAAAGATGAGGTTGATACTTCTAAAAATGGAACCTAACAACTTGGTATGATCAATCATTATAGAGAAAATATACAATGTGGTCATTGTAGAGATGTAATGTCCCCCTTTTGGCATAGCTTGCTTATGGACCCTTAGCTTGGTTTTGTTCCCACAAGGCTAAAAGGAAGAAAGAAAAGGGAACTATGAGGGGGCCATTCAAAGAGCAAAAAAGTGAAAAGTATTTAAGTGTTCTAATTTTCAGTTGAGTTATGCAAAACGTACTTGTAGTCTAATTCTCACTTAAGTAGAGGACCTTTCAGAGTGATGGGAGCCTAACCCCTAAAAAATGAAATTTAGAAAGGTAAATTTGTTTATGACTCAAAAGTCACATCCTTCCGATTTGGGCGCCACCCTTGAGGATAATTATAAAGAGCAATTAAAGATTCATTTGAAAGGTTATGCTAATTTGGATTATTCAATTATTGATGAAGTATGTCAAGCTTGTTCATCACAACTTGAGGACGAAAACCTTCAAGTGTGCCAAGGGTTTGGGGACGAAAACCTTCATTCCTACATTCAGGGCAGCTCTATTCAAGGGCTGTAATTGTATTTCAGATTTGCATGGTTGCATGCAATTGGACCTATAAAGGTGTTTTGGAACACCACCTTCATTACGGATTGAATCACACTCAATAGAGAGTTGGAAATTCATAATTCGGAGGTCAAACAAGAGGAACAAACCATTCTAAGGCAGCAAGGGGACTACCAAAGCTAGGCGACTTCCTTGGAGGGTGGGGCGAATGCCTTAGGGCATCATTGGACTTGCTTCCGATGACAATCGGGCTTAAAGCAATAATAATAGTTTTAATATTATTATCATAATTTTCTGATCATTTGCAAGTTGATTTTGAGTTGGATTGAGGGCTGAAAATAAGGTAATTAATTCAAAAATCATTTGTATAATTTTTCCTAGTGGAGCGATTCACTTGGGCAGGTTGATAGAGTTTTTTTGGGCTCTAATATTTAAGGAAATAAATTATTTTATATTCTGAAAATTATTTTATATTGCGGGGTGAATTGATTTGGAGAACTTGGAGACGTTGTTGAAGGGTTAAAACAAGTGTTTGATCTTCAGGTTTATTTCTACCTTTTTTTTTAAGTGTGGCGACTTGTTTGAGAGGGCTAATTGGACTATTTGCAGCCCTAATTTGTTCTTTGGAAGCCCGAATAAATTGCAGAGATTTTTGGCATAATTATTGAGAGTTTGTGCAAGGGTTTCAAAGCTAATTGGAAGGGGAAAATGCAGCTGTACCATCATAAAAATACAAATTATTGCAAGGAAATTCCAGCCACATCGTCATTCTATCTTGTCACAAAAAAGGTACCTTTATCTTAGTTTCATATTCAATAATTATTGAGGTTATTTTGGAGTGTTATTGCTTGAAACTTGGACATCTATTGTTGCTAAGATTTGCTAGTTTTTAGGGCAGTTTTCAGATTATTTTCAGTTTCACATAAAAGTTTGTTGGAAAACTCCAACTTGTCTTAATTGTCCCATTTGGGAACATTACAAAAGAAATCAAAGTGTCCTTATAACCATCCCAATTTACCGGAAAACATGGTTGATCAATCATTGCAATTGCAAAGTCAAAAGAAGATTGACTGGAATACAAGGACCACTCTAAAAAAGCACATGTTGGTGCTGCCAGTAATGCTTCAAAAGAGGAAGAAATCAACCTATCTACAAGAAGACCTCAACAAAACAAATTGCATGAGTGATCTAAATGCACTAAATCACGAAGAAGTTTGACAAATGTTGGGCCCTCCAAAAAGTCACTATGTCAATAGTGTAAAAAAATTTGTTCTTGAGTGACAAATTTGTAGTGTATCGTATCATGAGAGTCTTCTGGGATCAGTAGTGTGTGAGATATTGGGTCCAAGGTTTCAGGCTCTCTACAAGAACCATCATTAAGGCAAAGATCAAAGCCACTGCTAAAGAGTTGATAATGGATGGATTAATCCATCAATCAAAATATCGAAGTAGCATGGATGGGCCAGGGTGATCCATCACTCAAAAGTGCCAATAAGACAACACACATGAATGGGCTGATCCATCACTCGAGACTATCAAAATACTAGTGATCACATCAAGGAAGCAATACACAATACAATAACCCCCTATAATGTTGAGTTGTAGTGATGCCTAAAAGAAGTGAAGGACAATGTTGAAGAAAGTTGAATAGCAGAAGAGAGCTCCAAAAAAAAGGAAGGTGTTGGCTCCACACTTGAAAAAGAACTCTGTGCATGGACGAGCTAATCCTCCATTATGCAAAAGATGAATCACCAAGAAACATCCATCAAACAAAGCCAATACAACTCTTAAAACTATGCACAAATGGACTAAATATGTGGAGGACAACAACTTCACACACACCACCACTAATCAAGTGCATAAAAGTGAAATATATCCTCATATGGATCCCAACAAACAAAGTGCCTCATAAGATACCTATGTACAAAAAAGGAGGAATCAAAACTATTTGAGTGCCTAACTGTAAAAAGAGCATTACAAATAGATGATCTCTAAATGGAAAAACCAATCAGAGCGAAGGAGAAATGGTAGCAAAAAGGCACCTAGATTTGCCCTTATCTGAAGAAAAATAAGATGAAGGAAAAAGGCTAGTATGATGTTTCCTATCAGGATTGTCAAGTTAATGTAGCAATAGTCCTCATTGTATTTGTTTTTCCCACAAAAAGAACACTTTAAATTTACTCTTTTTGGTCAAGATTCATGTTTGGGCATGAATGACAAAGGTTGTTGGTTGGATTATGCTTTACAACTTTTATTCATTTGCTTGAGTGGAGGATGATTTAAAATAGGTGCACAAGACATGGAATTCTTTGAAGAAATGGTGCCCCTACAAATAAGTGTCTTGCTCACAAGTAAGACGTTCACCAATTTCATTGAATGTAAGCAACTTGTAATTATCACCCCATGAATCTTTGTTTGAGTGGAAGGTGGAAACAAATACATAATAGGGCTCACCCAAATTTGGATAAGGCCCAAAAAATCAACTGCCCGTCAGCGATCTTAATATTAAAATCTAGATACTAAAGTCTCAAAGACTTAATTTGAGAGATGTAATCCTGAATGTTGTCATAGTCGTTGAGATTAAGATCAATGAGTTCAAAGTCCATCTAATGACTCCAAATACAGTCAGCTTTACCATTGAGTTTCTCTAGTGTATCCCAAGCATCTTTAGGAGATGTAAACTATTAGAGATGAAACAATAATTGAGGAGAAACAAAGAGAGAAATGAGGCCAAATGACTCGGCACATTTGTCGAGCCACTTATGCTTCTCAATAGCCTGTGTAGGTTCGACTTCAATGCCTCATGTGACCCTCTAGAGTCCTTTACACCTTACGAAATTTATTATATTAGTTTTCTACGTGAAATAGTTGTAACGAGTGAAGTGTTAGTTTTTCATCCATAGAGGTAAATTTTTGACAAACAGAAAGAGGCGCATACAAAAGAAGAAATAGGAACCACAAAAGAGTGCATAGAGGTTTACACGAAGAAAACTCAAAAAAAAACTTTACAATCAACCCCCTAGAAATATGGAACTTTATAATTTAGTGTGTTTACTGCAATTTTACCACACACATCTAGTTAAAACCGTAGCAGAATTGCAAAAAAGCTTTCCTTTCATATTACAATTTTAATTGAAAATAATATACATTTATGTTTCCATCCAATATCTTCTGAAATATAATTGTAGATATGGAATCCTTTCAAAAAGGAAAGTTCAAAAAAATGCACTTGATTTTGAGCTACGAGTCAAAATATATGACCATTTGAAGTTGTCAGGGGTCATTTAGATCATTTGCAAAAAGAACAATGTCATTTTTGGGAAGTGTGGCGCCTTGCCACACCGGGCCCACCCTCCAGCTTCCAAAAAATGTTTGAAAATGTCTTTGGGGTTGATTTTAGCATAAACAACTGGCAATGAGTCTTTAGGATACCAAAGTGCCTAAATAAATCCAAAAGGGCCTTTAAAGGTCTTCATAAGGCCTAAGCATCATTGAAAAAAATGATGGCTCGACCTTTGGAAGGAGGCCACTCTATGTCCTCAAGCTCGGGTGGCTTTAGAGCTCGGCAGAGGCTATCGAAGGGCAGTAGGGTCAAGGAGCAAAGGTCAAGGAGTGGGAGCCGCAGAGGATCAAGGGCAGAGGGGAATAGAGGTGCAGGAGTCGCATAAAGGGGTAAATGAAGTAGAGCAACTCATCGAGGTGGGCTCAGTAGGGGAGCATGGTGATTTATAATTTTACAAGTGATAGAGCCATAATAGAAAATTATAGACACAAATTTATTATCCATGTTTTAGCCACTTGAATTTTTCAAATCACAGTGGATTAGAGTGTGTTTAGCGTACATCAAATTAAGTAAGATCACTTGCAAACCATACAAAACTAGAATGGAAAGGAAACAGACACACACAAAGGTTTTACCCCATTGCCGAGGAAAACTAGCAGTTAGTCGCAACTGCACATCTTTATCATCTTCCCTCAATGAAATGAGTCAATTATAAAGAGCTCATAGAGAATACAACTCCCACTCCCATATGTCTCATATCTTCCTTATGTTTTGTGGAAGAAATACAAGTAACATAGATAACACAATCATGGCTAAATGATCGCACACTACTACTCTCACCAATGTACTCCTATAGTCTTTTGGATCTTTGATCAATGCTCACTAATGGAACACCAATCTCCAAAGTCGAACTTCTCAACTCACACCCTTCTTATGCATTTGAAGATGTCTCTTTGAAGCCTACAAATTATTGAATATCCTGCATGAGAAGACCATTAGAATTAGCCCTTAAACTGATTTTTCAATTTCCTCAAGTGAAACTGCCGCTCCCACAGACCGGTGGTTTCAAAACTACCGATTGATGCAGTCGGTGGTCTCGCAATTGTCCCCTACAAATACCAATAGTTTCACCACCATCTAGGAGATGCACACTTTTGAGCACTACAAGTTGATTGAAATCAATTCCTTGGTGTTTGCTACAGTTTTGATGATGTTATTGGATCTTTATAGATCATACCTCCCCTTTTTAGTTGCTTTTGGTCCCACAAAATCTTACTTTCTGATGAGACATAGAAGGATCTCTCCCTTTGCCTTCTTGGAGCTCACATAAAGTCTTCCTGCAAGTGTTTGGCCTTGACCCCAACATGCCAATGTTCTTGGGCCTTGCTTTGGTTTCTCTATACCTCCCTTGCCACACATCCTACCTCACCTCCCCCTTAGCTGATCTCAAGGAGATGCTATGATCAACCTCGAGGAACTTACTTGAACCTGGAAATTTTCAGCATCCTCCTCCTACAAAAGAGATGGTTTCTCATTCTCCTCTTCCAATGAAAGAAATGAACCGATTTCAAAGCTGATGCAATCTAACTGGCTTTGTGTGCAAACTACCATGCTTCCGCATGGTGCTCTTCTCATGTTCTTTCTTGAAGAAACCCTCCAATGATGCTCTCTTATTGACGTTGGAGCTCATCATATGCTCTCTTATCGACGTTGGGGCTGATCATGCATCTATGATGCTTTAATAGTAGAATCCCTCAATAGTTCTCCTATGATGTTGTTGCATCTTCCTCTTCCAATGAAAGATATCATGCCCTCCTCCTCCTAAGAAAGAGATGGATTGCTTGCCTCTCATCAAGTTGGCTGTTCCAACCTTTGATTTTGGCTACACTTGGTTGATGTTGTGGTCCCACTATGATTCTTCTACAATGGCGTCCACTCATGGCTGTCCCATGATGATTGGCTACTAGTGGAATTGCTTCCCCAATGATGTCCAATCAGAATGATAGAGCTGTCCGTGCCTCTTACTCCTTACGGAAAGAATGATGTTTTATCATGTGTGCCTTACCCATTGAGTAAGCCAAATGAGATTTTGTCACAACTTGTTTGTTAGCTAAAGCAACATTTTACAACCTCCTTGTGATGCCTACATAATCTACAATGGCTGATACGTAATTTACATTCCTTACCCCTACTACAAAAAATTGCTATATAGGAAGCATATCATTATTACAATTATTTAAGTGTCCACATCCATGCTACAACTCAATGATGTTTGGAATGACTCTTTCTCAACTACAATCACTTGCTTACATTACAATAATTGTGAGGAGAGATTGAAACAAATTACAACAACGGCATTGACTCAAATCAAACACTTAACCATTATTGTCATGCTCTTATCGCTAGAAGTTGCTATCCATCCTCATTCTCTTGTTGCTAGAAGCTGCTATCTAACCTCATGCTCTTGTTGATAGAAGTTGTCGTCCAACCTCGTGTTATTATTGCAAGATGTTGTCCAACCTCCTTTGCTTGTTTTGTTGCATAGCAAGGAAGGGAAAGGTGGAAATGATACACACCGTGAGAACAAGTGGTGAGTGATAGAAATTGAAAACGTGCTATTTTCCGCACATACTTGTTACTCCCAAGTGGATCTGTTGTACCTTGTTCACCTATGATGAGTCCAAGGCTTCCCATACTTGCTTATTCAAGTGGAATGCTTTACCAACAAATGGAAACATACATGCTTTTAAGATAGAAACTGAAATTCTACCCAACGCCCATACATTGAAATAAACTCAACATCTTCTTCTTTGCAATTCACGTAAATACTCAATCCAAGAATCAAATGAACTACCCTTATTGTTAGCAAATATGGATGTTGAAAGAATGGAGAGAAAACTAGAAGAAACACATTGAAGTGTGTGTGCATCCTTCTTTTATTCATTAAAAGGAAGTTACAGCAGTTGGGGTAGTTTATAATTAACCATTGGTTAATATAATAATTAATAACTTTAACACCCTCCCTTAATGACTAAATTGGAGATTACTCCAAGTTTGGACCAAAATTTACAAAGAAAATGGAAACATATAGTTTAGTCATTACATTTATGAGCTGCTCTTTAGATATGAGCATAAAATCTGCAATCCTCTAACATTTTGCTATTGTCCAATGTAAGGGTTTCAATGTAAACAAAAACCGAAAAGAATGTCCAATAGCAAAACAAAATTCCAATCGTGTGGACATAAGATGTATCAAGCTGTCCACTAATTATTTATAGGGTGATTTATTGACCAATGATGAATCATTGACTGAAAACCTCAGCCAAAGCTCCATAGTTCCATAATCTTGGAGATGTTGATCAAACAAAGTATACTAGGCTCGTGGTGTCTGCTTAAGTCCATATAGGGACTTAATCAACTGGCAAACCAAATGATCATGAACAGGTACACGAAAACATTCAGGGAGCACCATATAGACCTCCTCGTCCATATCTCCGAAGAGAAGCAAACGAAATGCGACCATCTTCGCAATAGGAGAAAAAACATAACTCCTCAATAGTACCATTGGCAAAAAACACCAAATCCACAATAGTAGCAATGGGAGTAAAAACCAAATCCGTAGTAGCAGTGGGAGTAAAACCAACTACACAGTACGAGAAGAAACCATCTCCTCATCTATTCCCTCCTGTTGGGAAAATCCTTTCACAAGAAGATGATTTGTGTTCTTGTCCAAAGTCCCAATTTTGTCGACCCATTCGCAACCAATGGGTTGAGTATTCAAGTACCATTAAAAGGTCAGAAGCGAGAGCAAAATGACTATGCTCTGCTGAAGTAACAACCTTGTTTCCAATCCTTGGAGCCAATGCCTGTAATTGAGGCATATCATCCTCCTACACAACGACCTACGCATTTGATTGAGATTGATAAATTGCATCCTTCAAAGCATCTTTTGTAGTGGATATTCCCTCCACATCTAGTGCATGTAAGTTGATTGAAGTAGGGTCAACAAGCCTATGACGAATTTCATCTTCCAGCACACCCTGTATGGGGGAATCTCCCTCCACACATGCATTCGCATTGGCTGAAGTAGGGTCAAGAATATTATACAAGCCACCTTGCCCAGTACTCAAGACAATTACTCTATCTTGTTTTACCTCAGACACAATATACTATTTACCAAATAATTTTACAACAATGTTAGACAGTTCTGTTAATGGACTAATAGACGAGCTTTTTATTCATGCTAGAAAAATACCTAACATTTGTTACACAGATTTTTCAAGCATTATTCAAAACTATGAAAATATATCCTATCCCTTCTATTGTATATGACTATCCATCAACTAATGAAACTGAATTAGAAAAGTTTGTACTTGAAATAAATTTGACATACCAATTATTACATGTAAAATGTTTGGATGTGTCAGAATCATCGAACCAACAATTGGTAGTACTCACGTTCAAATATAATGCCATGATAGCATACTCTTTCTCAAAATCTCATTCTTCAACTGCTGCCACATTTTTTGTCTGCATGCCAACAAAGTGCATTTGGCAATCCTTTTTGAGATGTCCAACCTTAAGACAATAAAAGCATTTCACCTGATACTTTGAAGATGAATCAACAGGGATAAGTTTCCACTTCCCCTTTGGCTAAGCACCAAGTGCACTCTCTGTTTGTCCAACACGACTCATTGGCTTGTGTCTGTCTGCATTCCTTTTGCATCAAATAAGAACTACCCTGATCAAATGTCATGTTTTGGCTTTCAACCATCAAGTGTAAAGCCACCACGAAAAATTCATGTGGTCATAATGTTGTTCAGAACAAGAGCCACCATGTCGTCGCCATCCACCTTATTGTTAATGGTTCCTAACTGGTCTTCAAGATGTTTCATCTGAAGGTGTTCTGAAAGAGATTCATCCTCGAACATCTTTGTGGACAATAGCATATTTTCAAGTACAAAATGCAACTTTTCTCTAAAGTTTGATATTTGGTTTTCAAATAGGTCCGCAGTCCACAGTCCACTGGCTGCAATGCCATTCTAAAGCTCGAGAATCATGTCATCTAACACAGATAACTTTAACAATAGCAAGGCCTCCTTATGACGCTTGTCATAATCTGCAAAATTCGTAACAGGGCTTGTTTCAGTTTTGAGAATGATTTTATCACAATCATGATATTTCAAAATTGTTAAAATCTTAAAACTCCAAACATTATACTTATGGACAGATAATTTTTGGGCTTTCGGCAGAACCAAGTTTTGAATATTGGCCATTTTATACACATTTTTTTACCTTTGATTCAAAAATCAATACAACCAACAGAAAAGGTAATGTCATGTCCTAGAAATCAATGCAGCTAGAAAAGTACAGTTCTAACCCCAAAATTATTGCAATCGAAAAATTACAGTTTTGATTTAAAAATTAATGCAATAGAAAAATTACAAAACTGATCTGGAGATTAATGGAATCAGGATATACATAGTTTATATTCTAAATTTGCTTATAAACTTGACTTCAAAAAATTTACTTACACAAAAAATTTACTTACACAAAACTGCAAATCAATGTGTGCCCTAGAGAAAACACTGCACAACATAGAACTGCAGATCATGTAAAACACTGCACAATGATTTCTTGTGCCCTAATGACATCATTGTTGTTCTAGTCCTTCATTATCATTTTATCTAGTGTTTTTATTTACTTCTAATATGCTCCAATCTAATGATTGATCTGTTCCAATCCATTGATCCCTGTCACATTTTTCATTGAGGTTGTTTTCCTTCAACTTTGTGCCCTAATGCGATTGGAAATCACATCAGACTTCTAAAAACTTCATTGCCCCAACCTGTTCCTCAGACTTCTGCAAACTGCATTGCCCTAATTCGTAACAGTCTGCTCCTTCGCATTTTCCTTCCCATGGTTTTCATGTCGTTGTAAGTCATTCAAAAAACTCAACCCTTTGACTTCTGTGTGGCCTCACGTGTTTGCAACTTGGAGAAATCGCAACTAGGTCTCTTTCTGATTTGCCTCTTCCTCTACAACCTCTTCAAATCTCATAATTTGTACCCCAAAAATCTACCTAGGGCCTCCCCAAACGTTTGGTTCTCTTTAATTTCGTACTCGACTAGGGCTTCCTTGAATAGTGGCTTTGACACTAATGTTAGCAAATATGAATGCTGAAATAATGAAGAGCAAACTGAAAGGAACACATTGAAGTGTGTGTGCATCCTTCTTTTATTGAGTAAAAGGAAGTCACAGCAATTGGGATAGTTAATAACTAAACATTAGTTAATGTACAAACTAATAACTAATTAAATTCTTTAACACTTACCACTACTTGCTTGCAAAGGTGATGAGGGGCCATGAGAAAATTGTTCTCCCCTTCTTGACTCGGTTTGGTAAGCTCTTCTTTCCCTCTTGCTTGTGGCTGCCCAATCTTGGATTTGTCATTCTTTAGGTGAAGATGAGGATGGAGTTTCCAACACTTTCCATTCTAATGCCCACTAACCTTGCAATGAGTACAAAAATTATTAGACTTGAACATGCTAACATCAAGTGATTTCTTACCCCCTTGGATTGCATCTTGACCTTCCAATTCTTTATTTCTTGAAGTGTGGATTCCCTCTTTACCATCTCAAAGTGGATTCTCTCTTGACCATCTCTCTTAAATAGCTTGGGCTCTTTAGTGATGGATTATTTTCTTCTTGGGCAGCTCCCATGCTGGCTTCTTTCCCTTCTTGCACTTGCAAGCAATGAAGTTGATGGAGTATAATCTCCCCATTTCCTCTTTTCTTTTGAATCGTGTGGATAGAATAGTAATGCACTTTCTTCTTCTTCATGAGTTGATGACTGCTCTCTCTTTGGAAGTGCTTCTTTGTCCTGTTGAGGTAGACTCATGTTTCCCTCTTCTTGTCTTGATTGCTGCCCACTCTTTGGAGACATCCTACAATCATCTTGAGGCTTCACAAAAATGATGCTAGAACAAAATTTACCTTCTTGAGGCGGTCCTTGGTATGTAGACGGTATTGTGTCCTCCTCCTTGGAAGCTTCTTATGTTGGAGTCATGCTGCAGCATTCCCCAATCTCTGGTTTACCATACCCAAGGCCTTCATATCGAGGTCTTTCCTCAACCAAGATGGGATAGATGATTCCTTGGCCATCCTTTCCAAACCCTCTTCCACCATAACCCATTTTCATGAACTTAGAGCCAGTACCCTTAGCATGCTTCTCAAAATTGTCAATAGATTCATTCATTGTGGCAATGCAAGAAACATGTGATGGAGTGCATACCATGTATACATTGGTCATGGTTTGAGCATCTTTGGTAGAGGCTGGTCCCCTTTTCTAGATAGACTATTCTCTCCTTTCTACTCCTCAAACATATATTGGACCTTTGCCAACAATTCCTCCTTTGTCAACAAATCTTGCTGCAAGTCTTACATAATTCCCATGAGAAACTCCCCTTGACTGAACCATGTTACTTGCATTTGCTCAATCTTTGTTTCCAAGAGCTACACATGCCTTCTCAGCTCTCCATTCTCTTCTTATACCTTCAAGTGGTACTCTTGAAGCTCCTCAAGTCTTCTTCTCAAGGATTTAGTCATGACAGGTATGCAACCACAAATTCTTGCAACACTTTGTTAAAGATCTCTGCATATGATAATGCTATACACAAAATCTCGTGTGTTAACAACCCTCTACAAGTCACAAGGATCATGATGCTTTGATACCAATGATGTATAATTTTCCAATTGATAGAACCTTAATAGAAAATTACAGACACAAATTCATCACCCATGATATAGCTACTTGAATTCTTCAAATGACAGTGGACTAGAGTGTCTTTAGCCTACACTAGATTGAGTGAGATCTCTTGCAAACCGTACACAACTAGAATGGAAAGGAAACAACACACGCACAAGTTTAAACATGGAAACTCCATTGTTGAGTAAAACCAGCTGGAAGTGACAACTACACATCTTCCTGATCTTCCTTAAATGAAATGAGTCAATTACAAAGAGCTCATAGAGCATATAACTCCCACTCCCTGATGTGTCATATCTTCCTTATGTGAGGAAGAATTAAAAGTAACATAGAAGAACACAGCCATGGCTGACTGATCAATCACTACTACTCTCACCAGTGTACTCCTCCACTCTTTTGGATTGTTGATCCATCCTCATTAATGGAACACCAATCTCTTATGTCGAACTCCTCAACTCACACCCTCCTTATGCATTTGGAGATGTTTCTAAAGCCCATAGGTTATTGAAATGTCCCACATGAGAAGGCCATTCAGATCAGCCAATTATATTGACAGTTCAACTTCCTCGAGCAAAACCGCGGCTTCCCGTAGACCAGGGGTTTTGAACCCACCAATTGATGCAGGCAGCGGTCTCGCAACCACCTTATGCAAATATCAGCACTTTCGTCACCATCCACAAAATACTCAATTTTGAGCCCTAAAGGTTGACTAAAACCAATTTCTTGGTGCTTGTTGGATTTATAATGATGTTATTGGATCTTTGTAGATCATTCGGCGAGCACACATGGTTGGAGTTCTGATAATGTTACTGATTCTTCCAACCATGTCTCCTTCGCATCCCGACAATTGAGGATGGATTAGCTCATGTTGTGTCAAAGACTGCTTCGCATATAATACATATCACTCATAAATGCCCCTTCACATATAATATAATCCTTGGGCATGCATAAATGCATAATCAGCATGGTGTCTACATAGCTAATCCTCAAAGTATCACCATCTCAGTGGGCAATAAAAGGCACCAAATCCCTGAAGTGATTCCACACATTAATCATGTTGTGTGAACGCCTGGGAGATTGCACCACACTTGCTGCCAAGACTTAGTACAATTGAGACAATTCCTTCTCAAGAATGGGTGAATGATCTTGTTGCAACCGTGCAGACCCACACTATCACCTTGAGTGCCTTGAAACTCTGTACAACCCCTAGCATCATGCACCTCCCACACAATGCCAAGTAACATATTTCACAAACTCCATGCTTCAACCAACTCTGTGCAGCCCCTTCCACCATGTGCCTTATGTACAACGCCAAGGAACATACCGCACAACTCCATGCAACAAACAAAAACTATGTCACACAACACATAAGCCAACTTTACCAACCTTAAAACCTCTGTGCAATTCTTTGCATCATGCACATTCTGCACTACGTTTGAATCCATGCCACACAATTCCAAATACAACAACGCACATGCTACCCAATAGGCGTGAAGCACGTAAGTTTAAAGGGCTTAGCGCTTGGGGGGTTAAGGTGCAGTGCCCCCTTTGCCCCATGCAAAAATGGGGACAATCGGTATCAACTTCCTTCGTCGATGTTGTGCAAGGCATCATTCTTCACAACACACGCCACACACACAACCTTTGTGCAACATTAGCCATCTGCCCATTAAACGACACTACACTCTACTTAATGCAACATCTATAAACCTGCACATAATTCCACATCTACACTCAGCACTCAATGGCACTCCCAGAGCTTGTTCCATGATTGAACAACTGTCAACATACCGCACACCTGAAGGTCAAGATACGTGACCATTGGAAAGTGAAGGGTCACATGTGTAAGCTCAAATGTATCGACTTCCATAGCAGTTCTTTAGCCTTCATGACTTTGTAATCTATATATACATATTAGTAACATTAGATAGTAGTAAAGTATATATCCTTGCATCTTTCTCAAGAATATGCCATGTACAAAGCGCACATTAATATAATTTTTGTTCCAGCTCTATTGCTTTCTATATCCACCATCTTATTCGATATTGCTTCCACATACACACAACTCATCTAAGCCCTCATTTGGAGTGTTGTTTCCCAAACCACCTGTAATGTCCCCTTCTCGAATTTAGTTTTGATTGGAGATCCTTAGCCGACTCTTTTGGTTTCCCATTGGCTAAGGAGGAAAAAAAGGAAAACATGGTTCTGTTGTTCAAGTTGTCAAAAAGTAACTATGTCGGCAACTTATTCTAATCTGATTTTTAATAAAGGGTGACTTTCTAATTTGATGTAAGTCGATCCTTAGTTTGAAATGATAATGAAATTGCTTTTGAATATTTGTTTTACCCTCCCTCTTGGAGTGCTCCACTTGGGAAAAGGGTTGGAGGGAACAAGGAGTATAAAAGAAGGTAGAGAGATCCATTTTTCAGATCCATGATCAGCTATCTATTATCTTCTCTAATGTTAAGCACGCTTGGTTGCATTTTCAGCTTTTGGGGACAGAAACCCTCATTGGCCTTAGTATTCGAGGATGAAAACCCTCAATACTCAACTGGTGACTTCATTTAGGAGTCACGATTGGGCATAAATTCATCTTTTCCAACATAAGGGTCACCTTGAAGGGTGGTGAATCAGTTTGGGGCAGTTGTGAAGAGGAACAAATCAATTTGGACAGCCTTGGGAGTGGGGCGAACCAGTTAACAGCCTTAGAAAGTGGGATGCAGCATTAGGGCAGCATTGTGAGGGTCAACACAGCAGCTATAGGCCACTTGGGATTTGGTAACTTGCTAGAGGACTGGACATTGAGTTTGGACAGCATTTTGTGGATGGAAATCTCAGCTTCTACCCACATTCAATCATTCATACATTATTACAACTATTCAGGCCTAAAATTGATTCAAAAATCAGATTTATGCCGGTAAATAAATATATTGAATTTATATATTTTTATGAGGGTTTCTAAGTGATCTGGAATTTATTTTCATGCATAATTAGCCCCTTTTCAGTATTCTGTAATTTTTTGGGTTAGGGTTTCAATAGAAAATCAGAGTTTGTATTTTCATTTTAAGGATTTATGACAAATTCCAGAATTGTATAAATGTGTCCTAAAAGAGGCATTACACCTCTTGGGATCCAGATCACAAGTCTTGCATTCCATGTATTGTCACCAAACCAACAAATAACAAGCTTGGTAAGTATACACCCTTGTTGATCCCTACGGGAGCTCAAGAATCTATGAACATTGAATCTCTCACAAGCATCCGCTTGATAAACCATAAAAAAGTGCTAATGTTTTCAAATTTATTTTTAACATGCCCATCATAGCTGCTTGCAAGATAGGCCATTGGCACAACAAAGATTGCCAAACTCTTCTTCCCTCGTGTATGGATTCACTATGGACTTCCAATATCCACTGCATTTGATTTGCATCCCAAATTTAAGAATCATCTCTAAAAATCTCAATGAAAACTGCTACACACACAATTGCACGACTCAACAACATTTAATCCACAGACATAGATATTCGACTGCACACATGTGCACCTCTTGTGCATGTATAATTTGAACTCACTGTGGACTTCCAATATCCACTGCATTTGATTTTCATCCCAAATTTAACAATCTCTAAAAATCTCTATGAAACATGCTACACACACAATTGTACCACTCAACATTTAATTCACAGATAGAGATATTCGATCGCACACATGTGCACCTCTTGTGCATGTATAACCTGGGTGCACTGTGGACTTCCAATATCCACTGCATTTGATTTTCATCCCAAATTTAACAATCATCTCAAAGTCTCTATGAAACATGCTACACGCACAATTGTACCACTCAACAACATTTAATCCACAGACAGAGATATTCGACTGCACACGTGTGCACCTCTTGTGCATGTATAACAACACCTACATAAACGATGACACACTACCCTTCATCCAACATGCCTTTAAAAGAGCAATCTACAATTCTAGCAATACATTCTTTTTAGTTAATAAGAAAGTAACCTAATCATTATGCATGCACAAGGACGTTCCATAGTCCTCATGTCTAGAATACACATGATATCTCATTCTCACTCCTTTTTTTGTACTACCAAGCCTCATTTATGATTAACAGAAAAGCATTCAAGTTAGCTTAGGCTTTTGCATGTTTATTCTATCGCCCTAACCTAAGAGACTCTTTGTTTTCGATCTATCCTCCACATCATGACATCATTGGCGCAGCCACACTTGGTCCAGATCATATGATGTCAATGCATAATGTAAGAATTTTTATGACATAAAGAATAAAGCTGAAAAGGCTTTCCAATATAGTAGATCAGTTAATTTATATTTATGCAGAAATAAAATTAAATGGATCATTTATACAAAGATAAGTTCTTGGTTGGAGGTGCTTTAAAGGTCCAATGAAAAAATACTACTTTCAATTCCTTCACACATTTAGTTCATATAAAGTCCAAGGAATGACGAATGTTGCAAATGGCATTTGGCGACAATGCATTGTAATGCAGTTTTATTCAAGACTTCATATGTTACTAAACTTTTCAATTATCTTTATCCATATTCACTAAGAGCACTATAAAAGTTACCCCTAGACTTTACGGACAGAAGCCCACCCCATGTACATTTTGAAATGTGTCCTAAATTTACCCCAAATTTTAGAATGAGATTAGGACATCCTGGGTGGGAAGACACACACAACTACCTCTTGTCCCTCCTTGGGCTCCTCTCTTCTTGCCACCCCAGTTCCCTTTCGTCTTATACTCCTATAGTTGAGATCCTTTTTGTGGGCGTGTTTTCCCTAGGTGGAGCCCTGCAGCCCTCCTATGCCCCTTCAAAACCCTTGTTGCCTACTATGGTTGTTGTGACCAACCCTCCTCTTCTCTCCTCCGAGCTTCCTACCTCTACCTTTTCAATTGCGCTCACAGAGACATTCTACAGCGAAAAATTTGTTCTCTTTGTTGGTGTGCCGCCCACACACCCAGAACCTCTTCTTCCATTGCTCAATCCTAAGGCTGCTTTGGTTGCTACCTCTTTGGTTTCTCGCCCCTCTGGGGCTTCTTTGGTCCGATCAAACCCCCTTGGTTGTGGAAAAGGCCCCTTCATTGTCCTTCAAGAATACCCTTCCGCAACCCATAGTTGTCCCAGGTTCTAGCATGCATAGCTACTTTGGGTTGGATGTTTCCGAAAAGATCTTTGTCCTAGAGCTAGGACAAGGGGTTGTTGACCAAGAGGCTTTCTACCGAAAGCATGGGGATTATTTGCATATTTTGCAGGCTTTGGCCTAAATTAGCTGACCTCCATAGGTGGGTTTCCTTTTATTGGGAACCCTTGCTTTCTCAATAATTCTACATATACCCTTGTGCTAAGGGTTTTTTTATTTTGGAGTGTGATATAGTTATGCCCCTGTGCTTAGGGATTTCTATGTTGCTGATATGCCTTGTCCTCAAATCTGGTCCTTGATTTTGGTGAGGTGTTGGGCTGTGTATTAAACCCTAGTTCTCTTTTTTGAACCCTTTGTTGATACTCTCACTCCAGCTCCCATTTGGGTTAAACTTATGAACCGCCCCCCTTCTTTCTTGGACTCTTTCCAACTTTTCTTCTATTGAGAATGTCCTAGAGAAGTTTCATTTCTGCTCTCATGAAACCACTCAAAGACATTAAACTATTTCCCCTTTAAGGTGGAGGATCGAGCTTGGAACTAAAATATGGACCACAAACAGATGGCATTTGGTTATCAGGTTTGCTTTTCCCATGGGGACCTTGTTGTTGACTGCCCTAAGAGAGCTACTAAAAAAGCGGTTGGACTTGATGGTTTTAAAAGAAACAATAGAAATCCTACTCCTACATGGTAGCATGGAATCAAGGATCACCACCATTTGGTGGAGCCATTTCCAAATGATAGAGCCTCCCTGTAATGTCCCCATTTTCACATCATTTATGAACAGTGATTGAAGACATTTAGTCTACTCTCCCATAGACTAAAGGATTCCTTTTGGGGTTTTATTTTATTAATTAATTATAATTGGCCGAATAATGATTTTAATCATTTGCTCATATAAGGCAATTATTAGTTGATTAATAGAATATTTTATAAAAGTGGTTTTTACCACTAAGATATTTAATTGAAATAATTATTGAATTATTGCCTAAAAGTAATTTTAGCTACTATTTATTATTTAGTCAATTATTTAATATGATTTTTGGTAAAAAAGAAATGTCGGCTTGTAAGTGATCAAAGGCAAAAAAGAGATATGCTAACAGTGGGCAAGGAGAATTAAAAAAGAGTATTTAGCCTTCCCAAAGTGGTTCGCCACCCTTTGAAGGGTACAAGTACATGGTGGAGTTCTATTTTGAAGAATATGCTAAAAATTGATATTGATTCTTCATGCTTGAAGAAAATATTAAGATGTATGCCCAATAAGTGTTTGCAGATTTTTGAAACTGATTATTCGACAAAACGGTGTCTTTTGACACCACCTTTGCAAAAGCGGAATTTGATTATTGCCCTAAAGTGGGGTGACTTGCTTGGTGACTTGTTTGTGTGGGTGTCAAGACTAATTTGAAGTCAAATTGACCTAGTTTTATTGCTGAAATTTATTGATAATTATTGTTGAAGTGTGGCGTTGACTTTCTATGTGATTGAGCAAGGTTTGCAACGTCTTTTCAAGTAGATAAATAAATAATAAATTCTGATTTATTTATTTATTTATTTATATTTTTGGGCAATTTTCATGAGTGTTTTGACTTCATAAATTGTGGATTTATGGCCAATATTTATTAAAGAATTTTTTCAAGTGTGGTGACTTGAATTGAAGTGAGGGTTTGTTGTTTGTGTAGACACCTAAATCTAGCTACCAATAACCTCCAACCAAGCTTTTGGCTAATTTTCACTTAAAATACACAATTTGGCTTAAAAACTCCAAAGCACATTAAAAGCTTTGAACCTGATATAGTCAAATGTTGATTTTAGCTAGGGTATCATTAAATGGGGCAATGCAATTTATGGGCCAACTAACTTTAATCAAATCATTCGAAGTCAAAATGCCAATTTTGCACCTAAGTGCTCTGGATTGATCTTTCCTATCAAATCTCTTGCACAAGACGTGCTTTCATTATTTGTTGTTAGTAACATCCTAAATGGAATAACAGATCCAACACATCTGACATTGCCTTCCCATTCCAATCCAGTCGAATTTTGGACCAATAACAAGGCATTCTGATCAATTTGAGTAATGTGCACAAAGTGCTTAAACATGATTAAGAACTAATTAAACCAAATTAGAGCCTAATCAAAAAATCCATGGAAACTTGTTGAATAATTTGTTTTGAAAATGAATATTGAATATCTGCATCATCAGGTGCCCTCATTTCTTGGGACGGCATCCCTAGGCCATAAATGCCACAAATATCAGGATTCATGCCTCCCATGCCTCATCAAAGCCTCCCATGCCTCTTAATTGCTCATCTATCCCAAATATTGATGAGCCTATTTATCAATTTTAATTGCGAAATTGGATATATCTTTAGCCACACATCTCAATCCTAAGATGAACGGTTCAGGGTTATTTTGATCAATCTCAAAAATCTATAAATAGAGAGGCCATGAACATCATTTCTATGTCTTTGATAATGCAAAGTTATAATGCACAAATAATTCCAAAAGCCATCACAACTAGTGTTACTATGTCAAATTGATTCCAAGCTAAGCCAAGCCACAAGCCAAAGGTGCCAAGGAGAGATGGAGGTAGCCAATCTTCCATTGCCAAGGACTTCATGAGCCCAAAGCTGAGCAAGCCACTACTACAAAAGCATTTGGAGCATCAAAGGAAGGTGAAGGAATTCTTGTTGTTGTTCCTTACTTTTTAGTTGTGTTTGTCATTTGTTTTTGTTACTAAGCTCACCCTAGTAACTAGGCATGAAGATGTTAGCTTAGTGTGTTTTTGATTTGGTTTCATTCACTAACACCATACTAATCTCCTCTTCTTAGTCAAATTCCTAGTTCACAGTTTGAAGGGGTTTAAAAATGTAGTTGAAGGGCAAATAATATTTTTTATTTTTATATGCAAAGTTTGACCTAATGCAACTAGGTTGGAAGAGAGTTTTGATTACTTTGAAGGCCCAAAAGAGGTGTTGGATTTCTGTGGCTATTTTTGGTAAATTAGTCATGATTTTTGGCAAGGGGTTGATAAATATTCAGCTATTGTTTTGTGTAAAATCAGATATTTTACAGCAAGGTTAAATCTGATTTTCATCCACATACAAAGAGTAAAACGGTATAAAATCTCTATTTTCAGTTTGTGGCTTATTTTGGATAATATTGAGGTGTTATTTGCACAAAGTAATTACTAAAAATTACCTATCTATTATTTGCACATTGGTGCCTAGGGTTTGGAAGTATAATGCATGTTTTTGAGGCATATCTTTGAGCTAGGGTTCGCCAATTTGGCAAATTTCAGAATTCAAAATTTTGTGGATTTTAGGGGAAACCCCTTTGTGGTTGAATTGTCCCATTTGGAGACATTACACTCCCCCCTAATGAGGAGGATCCCCCTTTTCAAATCCTATCCCAGGAAGATTTCACTTCCCTTGAAGTGGGGGCTCTTATTGGCAACAACTTGATGGTCTCTCCAACCCTGCTTCAAGAGCTCAAAACTAGGGTTTCCTCTGTTCAATTGGTTGTTGCTTCTCATGCTCTTCTAGGTGTTGCTTCAATCTCTTGCCCCTCTGTCTTCAAGTCCCCCTTATGGTTTGGCTCTCTGGAGGATTCTACTCAATTTTCTACTGATTAAGGTTGTATTGAGGTAGAAAAAGGAACTTGGAAAACTTCCTTCTTCCAATCGTATGCTAATAAGATCTAGGAAGACTTTTAGATCTGAATTGCCTTGTTGATGGGCTTTGTTATTTTAAGCGTAAGACCTTTCCTCTATTTCCTCTTTATTCTCCTCTTTTCTCTTCTATTTATCTCGCTCCTCTTTTCTCTCTCTTCTTCCTCTCAATGTTAAATTCTCTTTCAACATCTCCAAGGAGGGGCCCAATAGATACCTTTGATTTTCCTATCCAAAAAAAAGGCACCATAAAAGGCATAAATATTCTATAGCATCTACTATCTATTGCAAATGCCTAAATCACTAAGAAGTGTAACAAAAAAAACACGTAATGACCCAGTCATGCTCTTCTTTATGGAGTCAATGTATTTTAAAGACCTGTATGTGGAATGAGTTTTTACTTGTTTTCTCCTATTTCACGGTTTCCTGGGTAAAAATAATTAGAATTGTCAACACATAATTTAAGCCATGGTTACCTATCAAAACAATAAAATCCTGCATTTGTTCAGGTTAGCCCCAAATCTAAACGTAACAGCAACTGTATTTGTATGGATGCATATTGGCACATGGGAATGCTTTATTACCTGACCTCTTTCTGTAAAAATAACAAGATTCTTTGTATCTGTTGCCCATTCAACAAATATATCACGAGAAAACCCTTCCTCCAAACTTGCCATAGATGCAAGTACAACCTTGTAAGAAAGAAATTCAAATGAAAATTCAGGCTCTGTTAACTTGAAATTTCAAACAATATAATTTGCACGTTAAATATAGAAAAAGTACACATACCTTTGGACCATTCGGCAGTTTTGCTAACTCTTTCTTGGTAGGCAAAACCTTGAAATACCTAAATACAAGAGTAATACAATGCCAGATTATAAGCAACAGAATAAATTTTTGAGTCCAAAATGATAACATTTGGCAAGTTAATACAATCAACTAATAAGATGTAAACATCTGCCTGAAGTTACAATGTCTGTTCTGTTTAACAAAATAATCTCAAAGCAAATGCACAACTTAGTATTTTTTAAATAAATAAGATTCGCATTGGTCGCCAACAATTCATTTGTAAATTACCTGCTTTATTTAGTACAATGCATATTATATTTTGCACTTTAATAATACTAATACTTGACTTGTTTATCAACACATACGTATATTAAGACTTGACATTATTATTGTTAGCTTAGAAAATATTTAAACTGCCATGATAATTTAATAACAAATGATTGACTGTCTGCATCATAAGCTGATTTTAGGTGCTACAGAGATGCCACCTCCTGCATGCCTGACCCTAAGCCACCCCTTCCTAAACTGTCTGAAACCTCTTCAACTGGCCTCCTACTGCAGGTATGGTCTTTGAGGCGATTGAAGAAGATCCAGCAGTCAATCTAGAGGAGGAATGCCCCAAAGGAGACATCCCATACCTTAGGAAACTGCTTTGATCTACAAATTCTTTGGCACCTGACCCTGAATGGACTCCTTGAGAAAATTGATTCACTCCAAATGGAAGCTCTGTCATGCCATAGAGCTTTGATTTCCAGCTAGAGCATTCTTTCTGGTAATTTTGGGATTCAGTCATGAACAAATTTTACAAGAGGACCTTGGTTTTACTTCAATTCAAACTTTAAAATGTGTCTTCAGACTCCTCCTTTCAATCCGAAATAGACGTGTTGTTCATTGTACCAATTTGGTTGTCTCTCTAGAGCCTCTGGGTTGAATTATGGAATCCTTATGTGCTGGAAAGAGCTGAGAAAACTCTCAGAGCTTTTTTTGGTATCACTTGGACAACTATTGAAAAATCCCTAGTGATCTATGCAAGGATTTGTGTCCATGTAGATTTGTAAAAGCCAATTTCAAACATGATTTTTTTAATTTCTGTCACCAATGGCTACAAAATCTGGAATTTGACAGATTTCCCTTTAGATGCCATTGAAAAAATTGAGATGATAATTATCCAACGCCTCGAAGTAGAATTGTCAAATTAGTTAAAAGCTCTTGCCCCTCCCAAGATCATTGAAGATGAAGATGAAGACTGATCCGGCTGCCTCCTTATCTTGGTGTATAGTTCAGTTTATGCTAGGTTTTTTCTTAACTGTAATGAGGAAATCATAGTAATTTTGGGATGCCTTAACGTTTTCAAACCCTATAATAGTTTGGTGTTTTAAGAAATGTTTATCAATCGTAGCATATCAGACATAAGTTTTTTTTGGAGCTCTAAATTGATCTCAACTGGTTGAATCTTCCTCTGTTATAAGGGAACATGACCCCATAATAGATGCCCTTCTAATTTAGAAAAAAACGACTTGGTATATATATTGAGCCAACATCTGCCCTCCTCACCGACGCTTTCGCATCTTACTTGAGCATTGAACACTTATTTCAACTCTTTCAGGATTTGTTGTAGAAGGCTTCTTGGTGTGGCCAATTAGTATGCTCTTTTATCTGAGAAATTGGTGAAGTTGTTCTTCATTCTTTCAATAGGATTCCTGAGATGATGTCGATGTCTTCAATGGTGCCATTCTCCCTACTAATAGACATCTAAATAGGGAATCCTCCGTCCATGTAAGGCATCATGTTTCATTCTATATGGGCATACAAACTACACGTCTTTCATTCATATGTTCATACATCTTAACACGACCAAATGCATGGGCATCCCAACAATACATCCTATATCCTTTGCCCCTCGACATCATAACAAAACATCCTGCATCCTTCCACCTAATTGTCCTAACACAATGCTTTGTATCCTTGCGCATAGATATAACAAGAGGTCTTGCATGTTTACATGATGCAGTCAAGGAGAGGGGGTTCCAATGAAGGACAGCCTGTCCCTTGCAGCCTACCACTCAAACACACACATAGACATGAGATTGAAACCAAACTTCACACTTTATTGATCTTTCTTGAGACAATACAAAGGTTACACACATAACACTCACACTCTCTCCTAAGACTACAATACAATAGAATAATTATCCCACACACAAACCCTTGACCGGACTAAACACAACTCTCTACCCCTCTTGGCTTCCCACTCTCCACATTCACTTGGAAGTTCTTCTCCACTTTAGTCTCCCTTCTCCAAATTCGTCCCTCCTCTTTTGTGTCTCATGGTGTGACTCTTGGGATTCCCATTCACCTTGAAAAAGCTCCAAATGAGCATTTGACTGATTTTGGGCTGTTACTGGGCATGGTTAACCACCATAGGTGCAACCGCTAATTAATTGTCGCGTTAATTTGCAGTTTCGTCACAGGACAGAGAACACTCTGTCTCGTGACCTAAAACTGTTCCTTCTCCCTTCCAGAAGCATGTTGAAGTGTGAATGAATTCATGGTTTATTTCTTCGACTATCAAAAGCCCACAACATAGAAGATATATTTTTGGGCGAAGCAAGATTGCTTGACAAACCGGATGCTCTTGCATCAGACACCTAGGGTACAAGTTTGTAAGCATAATGCTTACAAATTTGGGCTAGGGGTAGAACCACCATTTTAACTTTCAGAAAAAAGCCATGGTGTGCCCTTCCACAATGTTATGTAATGTCATGTTTTCTAGCCGTTGTGTTGGAATGCAAACTATCCTCACCCATCAATCTCGTTCCATACTATCTCGTCCTAGCCCCTTTGAACATTAGACTAACCTTCCTCAACACATCTTTGCACTTCCTTCCTCCCCTCGCCTATACGCATTTGAGCTAACATTGACCTTGGCCACTTCATATTCCTCTTGACTGTTATAGACAACTCTTCAACCTTATTTGTCTCTAACTTGGAGAAATGAGAACCTCCTACCACTTTCCCCAGTAACACATGCTCATCAACATTATTCATAAGATGATTCTTGTGCCCATCCTCGTCCTCTTTTCCCTTCAAGGGGTTTAGGATGTACCTCTACCCATCCTTATTAACACTCGTGATGTTAGCTCTCCCATCATACAACATCTCGCTATCAAATTGCCATGGTCTCCCCACCAAAACATGGCATGCATCCATGGGTAAGATGTCACAGAAAAACATTATCCTAATATCTATCACCCTGCATTTCCACTTCACAAAATTCCTTAACAATATCCCCATTTCCATCTTATAACCAACACACTCGATATGGCTTTAAGTATGGAATGCACACCAATTCAGCTTGTGGACCATCTCAATGCACACTAAATTACCGCAACTTCCACTATCAACCCCGAGAGTGCAACACTTACCTTTTGTCTTGCATCAAGTTCTGAAAATGTACCTCCTTTGGTACTCTTTCTTATTCTTCTTCTCAAGCTTCAAGACTATCCTCCTTGCTAGCAAAAGATCTCCTTGTTCCAACTCCTCTACATGCTCAGGTGATGCTACGAATTCCGCTTCTGCTTGTGCAACTTCCACGCTACCTTCATTCCTTTTCTTCTTACCATCGCATTGAGCATGAGAACACTCAAAAGCATGATGTCCAAAGTCTCCGCACCTATAACATGTTCCATTGAGCATTCTTCCTCTTGCTTGTCCATAACTGCCCCTTCCTTTCATGAAGGTGGCTCCTCCTCTTTCTTGCTGATTTGGCATAGAAGTACCAGCTCATTTCTCATTCCACTGCTGATTGTGTTTATTTGATGACTGTCCTCTACTAGTGCTGAACTTCCCTCTTCCTCTTCATGTACGTTGTTGACTCCTAGACAACTTCACCTCTACTCTTTAAGCATATTAATATGCTTCTTCCATTGGATGTATCCTTACCAAGCTGAGTTCATCTTGAATATTCAGCTGCAACCCATTCATGTATCTTGCCAACTTCTCTTGGTCCATCTCACTATGACCAGCCTAGATCGTAATATTATAGAACTCTATGTAGTCCTCCACACTCAGCTTCTTTTGCCACAAGTTTTGTAACCTCTTCAATAAATCCAACTGATCATCCCTAGGCAGAAACTTGCCTTTTCACTTTGCAACCATCATCTCCCAACAAGTAATCTTGTCCTTACCCCTTCTATTTTTCTCCATTTGTACTTCCTTCCACCATATCATTGCATGACCTTTCAACTTGGTCCGAGCCACCTTCAACATCCTTTGGGCATCCACTTCATCAAATTCCAAATACTCCTCCATCTCATTGACCCAATCAATCAGCTCCTCTGGATTCGAAATCCCTAAAAAACTTGGAACCTTCACCTTCGCTCCTCTCCCAATCTTTGAAATGGATCTAAAAATTCTATCTTCTCCTTGATCCAAATGTTCCAATGCTACTCCCACATCTTCTAGTGTCAACTCCTGATTTTCCACATCACTCACATCATCCCTTGGGACAAATCCTCTTCTTCTATCCTCTTCAACTGCCAATAATCTTGTTTGCATAACCTTCAACAGTTCTCTAATCTCATCCAACCTTCCTGCCATGTTGGCAGCCACTGCTGCAATTCTTCCTACCCTTCTTGAAGGCATCTAGACTTTCTCTCAACCTCAACCTACTGCTCCAATGTATTGTTTGCAAACCTACGTAGTAGATCACTCTTTAATCACTTCGCTTTCCACCTACCAACACAAGATGGAGAACACTCAACTCTTCTCATAGTACTTCACTCAGGCCCTCTATCCATTCTTTTCTAATGGAGGACAAACACACACTCGTTTATCCTAGAGTTTTTGCCTTGCTCTGATACCAATTGGTGCAATCAAGGAAAGGGGGTCCAATGAAGGGCAGCCTACCACTCAAACACATACATAAACATGGGACTAAAACCAAACTTCATACTTTATTGATCTTTCTTGAGGCAGTACAAAGATTACACACAACATTCACACTCTCCCAATACTATAGTAGCTCCTAGTCCCTTGAGTGGACTGAGCACCACTCTCTACTCCTCTTGGCTTCCCACTCTCCACAATCACTCGAAAGTTCTTCTCCACTTCAATTTGCCTACTCCAAAGTCATCCCTCCTTTTTTGTATCCAATGGTATGAAATTTGGGATTCCCATTCAACTTGAAACCGCTCCAAATGAGAACTTGAATGATTCTGGGTTGTTACTGGGCTTCGTATATAATTGCTTCCTACCAAGGGGAGATTGTGTAATCGTTGGTTAACACAAGCCTCTTAGTATTCCTATTCACCTTGAATGATTTATGGGTTTTTACTAGGCGTGATTAACAACCACGGGAAAAATAACCACTCCTGCAAAGCAGCAGCTACATAACTGCCATTTAACACAGTCCTACATTAATTGGAGGTTTCGTCATGGGACAGAGAACAATCTATCTTGTGACCTGCAACTGCTTCTCCCTTCCCAAAAGCTTGTTGAAGTGTGAATGAGTCTATGGTGGATGTCTTTGACTATTAGAAGCCCACAACACAGAAAATATATTTTTGGCCGATGCAAGATTGCTTGACTAATTGGTTGCTCTTGCATCATTACATTGAAATTCCTATGAGCTCATCTTTCATTAGTCTAAACATGGGTATCTTTTCCATAGAAAACACATGCATTCTTAGTTTTGCAAATCTACCCCTTCAACACATTTCTTTTCATAAAGCTAGTATGACAAAAATAAAAATCAAGCCATTCCTTTATTAATTTTAACAAATGATTTTTGTAATACTTCCGTTGATGGACTTTAGAATTTTGTAAATTTACCCCATTCCTATTCTTGTATGTCTCCAACCCAATTTATGAACTACCACCCGAATGAGAGGAGATTTAAGTGCTTCAAAATCCTCATGGTGTTCTCTATCCTACTTAAAAGTCATTCCCTTCCCTCATTAATCCACTTCGCAGATGTCAATTCTACAATTTAATTAATCTTCTTTAGTACCCTTTGTGCCCCAAAAAGACTTCACTTGTCCAATCACAATCCTCAATTGACCAATTGTATTCTTTCACGATCTAAATTTTGCTAGATAATTTTCCCCTACTCCTCTCAAAGATACACTTCAATGGGTTTGATCCCCTTTCAATCGTTAGTTTCATGTAACCATTTCATTTGTGTTCTAAATTCCACGTATTTTCAATGTTGCAAGCAACTTTCGATAATCATAAAAGCACACCTTCTGAGCAGGTAGACTTGAGAAAAAATACCTCATATTCCTTGATATGCCAACAAAAAAGTACTACTCTTTGAGATCACCTAATCATCTATGCAGGTTTCCGACATTAAGAAACACGCCAAAGGCTAAGGGCTCTGCCCAAATTAAAAAAGCTTCCCTATGAACCAATGGAAGTTAAGGCTTAGCTCACATTTTTTGTTCTTAGGTCCATAGGGAGCTTCCTCCTTGTCTATTAGTTTTTGGTAAATATCATGAACATTGCAATAAGTCATGTTGTACTTGGTTGATCTTGTATTCAAGTTCATAAGGTACCCTACGTGTGCAGTAATTATGTAACCACTATACAAGTGCTATAAAATATTGTCACATTCTTTTTTTGGAATTAAGCCAATCAGAAGACCCATAGCCTATTCCTTATTTCTCGTAGGCTAAGGGACAAAATTCGGGAAATAAATTAATGATAATACTTTAAGTTGTTCTAAGCCACTTTTATTTTATAACATGAAAAGGACACATTACTATTATTTATTAAGAGGACCAAAAGTAATTATCATTAAGTGGATGAAAAGTGATATTTTATTAAAAGTACTTTTAAATACTTTTAAGGTGAAATTGGAAAAGGGAAATTATAAAAGAAGTGGGGCTAAAAAGAGTTATTATTCATTATTCATTTTTGACAATCACACCCTAATCCAGAGCTCGAGCCATTGTGCTCAATCTTTTCATTTAAGGATGAAAACCCTCTGATATAAAGGTGTAGATGTTGAAAACCCTCTAATTGAAATGACTCCATTTAGAAATCATAATTGTGCTTACAAATCATAATTAAATTTCAGTTTCAATGTGATTCAGGATTGACATCATTTTCCAGCCCTTGTGAGGGTTTGAAATAACTTCCAGACTGTTGCATTGGGGTTTAGGTGGATGTTTGTTGTTCTTGAAACCTCAGTCACTGATGTTCCCTTGATTGCACTATCGTACCCCTGTGTGGATATTTGGAGGTGTTCACCCCATATCTATGCTTGGTGTTAATTAGAATTGAGGACCGTTGTATGCCCTCCTTGTTGCCTTTGTTGTTGGGTGTTCTCTTTGCTGCCTCCTTGTGCCCACTGTGAACATTTCAGCTAGCATCACACTCCAAAAGGGACTTTCAAACATCTACAACAGCATATTCCAGCCTGACATACCAGTTGGGGACTGTTGTACCTCGTTTTCAAAGTGTTGGGCATTGATTGGTATTTATTGTTGCGTTTATTCATTTGATGTGGGATTTTTGCAGTAAGGGTTTGTTGTAATCGGTTTTGAATTTACAATTAGTTCCTTGAAAAAATATTACAGTTGGGTTGTTATTAGATTTTGAGTTTTGATTTGCGTGTTGTTTAGGATTTATTTCAGCTTGCTTAAATTCAGAAAATTACAAAAAATTCATAATAGAGAAAAATCACAAAAAGGAATAATACAAATATGTAGTCATATTTTTTATTACACAATTATGGAACAAGTTCTTGTGTGATGAGTCTTAATGTAATTAATGGTATAATCAAGTGCTAGGTTGTTTATGAGAGATTACTTCCAACCATCCTATTCAATCTCTTGGGTATAGAACTTCTACACCATACGAGGCCCATTCTCAATTATGCAACTTGATGGTAATGTTGAAAAGCATGGACCAAATATAGGATTCAAACCTAAAACCTCCATCGACATGTGGGGGCACTCAACCACTGAGCTACAGACCCCATATGACTTTTGTTTGCATCATACAAACCTACTACCCTCCTATCAAGACTTCCTCTTCCCAATTGTTTACTTTCCTTCCTAAACAAGGCCAAATGGAGTTACACTGCTGATTTTGGAGAAATCTGTCGATCTGTCCTTAAGTAAGACTGCCAGTTTTTAAAATCAACCGTCTAACTGCTTATGACCATTGTTTAGGTTTGAAGGTGCCTTCAACAGTTAGCTTGTTAGATTTTTGCCTTGGCCACTATTTTTTATTCTAGTGACGTGGTGAGGCATCCCTTCCTATCTTTTTGCTCCCCTAAATAGTCTAATCTTAGAAATTATTCTAAACCTGCGAACAATCATTTGATATTCTTACTTTTACTATCACTCGATCTACTAGCTCACATTGCTTCCTACAACAATTTAATTACAAGTTATCATATCTGCAATGATCATAGAGGACTTTGGCCTTTGTTCCTGCATCTCACACTACCTCAGATTTTCACAAAACTCTAGGATCACCAGTACGAAACACAATGAATCATCATACATATACTCTTGATTTCTGACACAGTCCTTCCTCCCACAATACTGCCGCACAACTAGGAATTCCTGAAAATAGGTTAGTAATCTGTGTACATGCTTGCAGGTATGAGGGCATCTTATTATGCAAGGTCAAAGTTTGGGTTCATATATTGTCTCAAGCATGTTAAATTTTCCTTAGGACTTGCATTTCTATATTAAATGTCATACTATTCATACCAGAATCGAGAAGTCTTGAATTTTGTATCCTATAAACCTTCTCATTTTCATTTCAAAATATTGAAAAAATAGAAAATTAGCTAGATCTTGTCGTTAAATTTAAGTGACTGGTATCTTGTTATATTGCATGCTTTGTTTGCAATTGTTATTGAATGTAGAACAGGCTAAAGAATATTTGTCTTAAATTCAAACTACACCCTTCCAAACCTTAGATGCACCCCTTTCCACCTATGTTTTCAGCCAGATCTTTGATCTCCAGCATATAGGCTATGGAAAAACCTTTGTTTGTTGATCACAAGATTTTGACCCCATCTTGCTAAGTTTTCTTCATACATCAATGTTTTTGCATCTACAGGCTCTATTTCTCGAGTGTGGATTGGGCCCGAGTCCCTGCTCCTGCCCACCTACCTACCCACACACTTTGAAGCCACATACCAGCTTGAGCTCACCTAAGCTAGACCTAATGCCATGTTGAAAAGCATGGACCATCTAGGACTCGGGACTAGGACCTCCCATCAGCATTTGGGGTCCTCTACCATTGAGAAGTCAACCCCTCACAAATTCTTTTTTTGTTGGGATGCGGATTTTCCCTAAATCTATGGTTGATGCCAACGCCAAACTCAAACCAATGGTCAAGGTCAATATCAAAACCAATCTCCAACTTAGACATGACCTGAACAATCTTGCATATGTTTCCGCAAGAACATTTCCATTTGGCACACAATGGCACAAATGCTAGATCTCCTCAAGGCCAACTTTGCCCCTTACCTTGTGGGTGGAGCTCCCCATTTGGCTCAACCAAGGCTAACATTTAAATCTTGACGCAGCTCCTCCTTGATAAAAAATACAAAATGTGACATGTGGATGACCAAGCATTCATCTTCCATAACGGTTCCTTTCCCTTTTGTATCACCATTTACATATGTACATACATAGATTGAATTAAAAAAAAACAGAGAGAGAGACAATCATTCATCTCCTTCGAGAGAGTGTCATGTACAAAACGTTCAAACAAATAATGAGCTGATAAATGTATCAATAAAAGAGTTTGTTGTGTATGCAAAAAAATTAGGTTCATAGTTGTTTTTATTGTGCTATCATTAGCATGTAGGTTGTTTATATGTTTGTGCTATCAACAAAATAGTTGTGTATGCAATAAAATCAGGCTCGTAGTTGTTTTGCTTGTGATATCATTAGTACATCAGTTGTTTATCTGTGTGCTATCATTAGCGTAGTTTGTTTATCCCCTCCACGGATGTAGGTGCCATTAGAGTAGGTTTTTCAAAATGAGAGTGTTTTTTCTTGATTGTTCACATTTGTGAGATGAGGGCATTATTGGTGAAAATTTGATCTGAATTCTTGTAGTTTTTTGTTTAATTGTTTCCATGGTCTAGGTGTGGGGCAAAATGGCCAGTAGACCATTTACTCTTGCCTGAGTCCTAGAAATTGACCAAGAAGAATTACAATTTGTGGCATCATAAAATACTTACGATTAGTGAGTACAGAAATATTGACCAGAGTATTTTAAATAAAGAACAAAGTCCAAAAGGTTATCAGCCCATTTCTGGTCATATATAAATTAATTCTCCTAGATAGGAGCCCTCACTATATATATATATATATATATATATATATATATATATATGGAAAGCAGAAATCAAGTGGTTCACTATGCTACACTTGCTCCCTCCTCAACTAGATAGATATGGTATATAGGGCAAGCAACCTATATATCCATCTAGGAATGCCAATGTATATACATACTACGCGAGACCTATATAGATAGGGGCCCTTGGCCTCCCCATCTATATCAATAGGGGTCGGTGCAAGGGCCCCATATATAGAGAGGGCGGCCTCGACAGAGAGTCTATAAGGGGCGAGAGAACCCATATAGAGATAGATGAGGGCCCTCCCAAATAGATAAATAGGCCAAGCCCTATATATCTATCTAGTCTAGTGCCAACTTTATATATACTACAGTCACCCCTAGCACTCCTACCCCTCAACTGACGACTAAATCATCTATCTATATTCTCTATTCTATATTGTATATGTGATATGAGTGATGAAGAAAAATATCGGTAGAACAAAAACGAGACTGCTGAAGACTATGACAAAAGACATAAAGAAGCATTAATGCTTCTAAACTTTTCAGTTACAGATACATTAGTGCCAAAAGGAATGCCACTATAGCATCAGTTTTGTGGACAAAATTCAAAACCAAGTATCATGCTTAAAAATTCAGGCAAGAATTGTATTCTTAAAATCTTTTGTTTTCCAATAAGTTGCAAGGAGGGTCATTCTCCAAATAGTTGTTGCAATGGAAGGATCTTGGTGATCAATGATCCGCTATTGAGAAGACAATCGATGATCAAGGTATGGTCGCTTTGGTCTTTCATAACTTGCTCCCATCTTTTGATTCATTTGTTAAGTCCCTGGATTTGACTGCGGAAACCCAAGAGCTTGATTTTGAGACGTTGTCAACACTTCTGTTGTAGAATGACTGGAGGAAAAATCAGACAGAAACATCAACTTCATTGAGTACCGAGAGTGCATTGTGTGTTTCAAAGGAAAAGACAGACAATACAATGCTAGCATGTAATATCTCCAATGGGATCAAAATACTTAAATTTGAAAGTTTCCTTAATCCTATTTACTGGAAATTGTATCATTGATATTTTTACCAATTTTTTATGAACTTATAATAAAAAATCAAATATAACAAATTTCTAATTTCAAATACTGAATTCTTGATTTCTGTCTTGGACCAATATTCCAAATCAGAATAGTCAAATAATCAAAGTGAAGCACAAGTGTAACCCCTGAATGAAGTTACCACAATATACTTCAAGAAATTTCGTCCTTGAGTCTAATTACAAATGAGGGTTTTCGTCCTCAAATGCATTATCGAAGTTGTTGCCCAAATATGAATATTTAATGAATAAAATCTCATCATGTTTTTTCTCCACGAATTGCCCATCATAAATACCCTTCAAGTGGCTTTTCCCAAATGGTGTGACTTTCCAAGGAGTGGCATCCCTTGAAACCTCACATGGGCCGACTTGCTTTAGATTTTGTTCCTTCATTGTAGCGCCCCATTCATGAGGGATGACTTCATCCTTTGCACTTTCTTTATTTTAAAAAGGGGCATTACAGTCCTCCCTTCCAAAAATTGCTTGTCCTCAAGCAATTGTAAGTTGGGATGCTCTAAAATGGTCGATCCTTCCTAGGTGGCATCCTCAATAGGTAAATCTTCCAACGGATCAAGTATTCTTTGATGCTTTTGTTTCTTAACCTTTTTCATAATTTCAAAACTGCAACGATCTTCCAAGCTGCAAGAGGGCTATTGTAAGAAACATGATCCTTTTTGTGCATTCTCTATAATAGTATTCCTTTCAGAATATGTTCCAGCTATGCAATCAGCAAGAAACCCATCCCTATGTAAGAATTGTTGTGGCATGTTTCCCATAAAAGCAGTCGAATCAGAGATCTGAATATAAAACTGACAAAAATCGTGATCCTTCTCTTGCAAACAAGCCTAAGCAATTGATCTCAGTTTAAGTTTCAATCTGAATCCTCCTAGTAAGAATAGCCTCTGAAACACTTGAGTCGGTCATCTTTGATAATTTATGAATAGCACCTTCCCAGCAAGGCTTATCTGGGACATGATATTTTTTAATCCCTAAAGAATGAAGCCTTTTTCTAGTTTCCATCACTTGACAAGAGACCTGCTGCAAATATATTTCAAGCATGTAAATTGATTCTTTGATGGTCCATAAGAGAGAATGGTCACATGCAATGGTTGCTACTAGAACAGAATAGTTCTCAAATTCATCCAATTCAATTTGTTGAACAACAAAGCAAGGAGGAGCCAAATTCCAACCCCTCAAGTGATGGCTTTGTTTCAGAATTAAAGCGAACGGAACCATACACTTATGAGACGATATCCCACTAAAAGAAACCTCCTTATTACCTTCCAATCTTTGATGGAGAAACAGTGGAAATTTTTAAAGAGTATTGTCGATCCAACTCCCACCATGCCTCTTACAATGTTCTTATGTAGTTGGTCCATGTCCTTAACAAGTCCATCTATTGATGCTGACTCAACAATACCACATTCATAGAATTCTGAGAAAAATTGATATCTCTGACAACAATATTTTGAAATGTTTGCACCCCTTTCTTCCACAGTTCCAGGCAAGAGGAGTTTCATTGAAGGTTCTCCATCCTTATCAATTGATAACATCCTTTGCAGCTTTGTTCTCTTCTTTTTCTTCTGCCTTATGTCTGTTAAAGGTGCTGCAGCAAAATCCAGTACATTCTTGCTTGAACTGGATGAATCTGAAAATCTTTCCATCCTTAAGAGAGAATTGTCTTTCCCCTCTACTTTGTTACCATCCCCATTGTCATCCAACTGTATTGACATGATCTTCTTCAGTCTCAAATTATCACTCGGATCCACATGCCAAAACAAATATGAACTTGAATCAAATAACCTATATGTCCTATGCTTGGGCTGTTATCAAAGTGTTCACCTTTTGGAAGTTTTAAGGATAGTGCAAGATTTAGCGCAACTTCCTTCACCTTGAACTCTTCACATCCAACAAGTGAAGCCTTTTATGCCTTGACTTCATCAATATTTTGTTGACATATGCAATCATTAGAAGTTAATGAAACATCTTTCACTACCCAAGGATCCTTACCTTCAACTTGCATTCGGAGTTTCTTTTGCTCCTCATTAGGGTTTTGAGGTTCGGATCTTGACTTTTCCGTTTTACTTGACCACACTTCCTCATAGTGCCCTGTTCCATTCCATGACTCACTCAACTCCATAAAGTCTGAAAAGAGATTTCTTTTCGAATCTCTACTGAAGGAGTTTTGTATTGATCAAAACTGGCCACAATATTCTTGTGTAGTGACCCCATGGCTCACAAGCTAGAAAGAAAACAGCTCTGATACCAAATGTTACAAACTGTTACACCAAAACCTCGAGGCATTAGTGAAATCCACACATCAGGATCATAACATCCCACCATGCTTCCGAAGCACAGACTCTACGCTGGATTTGTACCCGTACACCAAATCCACTACATGTATGAGCCCCAGACGAACAATGCAACGCAGGTGTAGCCACCCACTCCATGACTTGAACCTGGGTAGAGGCTCTGATACCACTGTAATATCTCTAATGGGATTGAAATACTTAAATTTGGATTTTTCCTTAATCCTATTTATTGAAAACTATATCATTGATATTTTCACCAATTTTTTTATGAACTTATAAAAATAAATCAAATATAACAAATATTTTATTTCAAATACTGAATTCTTGATTTTTGTCTTTTACAAATATTCCAACACAACTGTAACTCTTGAATGAAGTTATCACAATAGACTTCAAGGGTTTTCGTCCTTGAATCTTAATTACAAATGAGAGTTTTCATTCTCAAATGCATTATCAGAGCTACTGCCAAATATGAATATTTATTGAATAAAATTTGATCATGCTCTTTCTCCACGAACTACCCATCATAAATACCCTTCAAGTGGCGTTTTCCAAATGGTGTGACTTCCCAAGGAGTGGCGTCGCTTGAAACCTCACATGGGCCGACTTGCTTTGGGTGTTGTTCCTTCATTATGGAGCCCCATTCATGAGGGAGGACTTCATCCAATGAATCTTCCAAAGGTGATAACACATCAAAGAGGTCAAAATGGAAGTGTTTATACTACAAAGAACCTAGACATTTCAAGAAAGGCAAATGCAAACAATACAATGCTAGAAATTCATCAAATAAATCTTCCAAAGGTGATAACACATCAAAGAGGTCTAAATAAAAGTGTTTTTATTGCAAAGAACCTAGAAATTCAAGAAAGGCAAAATCAGGCAATAGGATGATAGGTCATCCAATGAATCTTCCAAAGGTGATATTGTTGACAATTCTTCCACAAGTCAGATTGTCTCTTGCTATTTAGAAAGTTCACGTCTCTAGCCAAGAAAGAAAGAATATATTACCTTTTTGGAAAGGGCCTTTACGATAAAAGGATGAATTCCTTCCGACAAAATGGTTCATCAAAGTAGGCAAGGCCAAGGAAATAACAAATCCGCAAAAGAGCCTAAAACAAATGAAAACCTTCGGGCTTTTTGTCCGAAGAAATTCGGAAGACCACAGAGACAAAGAAAGTCCACACAAAAGGCAAGGAAAAGCCAAGGATTAATTCGGAAGGGGGCATTTTCAAGAATTCTGAAGGGCAGGGTACCCTTCGGAAGGGTCACTTTCAATATTCCCGAAGGGCACCTACCCTTCGAAAAGGCACAAGACCAAATTCAGAACCTTAGCAAAAAGTCCAGGTGCCCTACAATTTTTCTGGAAGGCACAAAGGGAGAGCTAAATGTCCTTGCGGAGGGCACTTGGTCGGCGGAAGGGACCATGGCAAATTTCCCGAAAGGCACATTTGAAAAGCCGAAGGGCACATTCGGTGAAAGAGGCAAGGGAAGAAAACCTTCGGGCTTTTTGTCCGAAGGAATTCCTTCGGACAAAAAGTCCAAAGGAATTCAGAAGACACATGGAAGGCAAAGAGCCGATAAGAAATTCCGAAGAAATTCAGAAAAGTTAAAAGGCGAAGGCAGATAATGAATTCTTTTGGACTTTTGTCTGAAGGAATTCCTTCGGACAAAAAGTCCGAAGAAATTCGGAAGGCCACGAAGCAAGAAGGTCTGAAGAAAAGCAGGAAAAACAAGCAGAGTAAGGAACGAAGAACAATGAATTCTTTCGGACTTTTGTCCGAAGGAATTCCTTCGAACAAATAGTCCGAAGAAATTTGGAAAATAAACCCAAAGTAGGAATTCCGAAGGCCAGAGACCGAGATAATTCTTGCGGACATTTTGTCCACAGGAAAGAGGCAAGACAATAGTCCGAAGATAAACAGAGAACTTCCAGTGACGTCCCGCAAGCCGTCAAATTTTGACCACGGGAAGTAACCGTTGGAACAGAGGTAATGCCAGAATTTCGAAAGAAAAGGCCAAACGGGTAAAAATATAGACAAATACATCCGAATATAGAATCCCGCCAGAAATAGACACGAACAGGCAGACCAGAATAGGACAGAATACATGCAAGCAGGAGCTATTTTCGGACATCGATCAAAGCTTCAGTTGACTGATTATTAAAGACATGCTCATCCCCGGTTCAACTCGCGCATCCAAGAATCAACCAAAGTTCTAAATTCGAATGTTGAGTTGACCATTCCAAAGTTAGAGTTGACTAATTGTTAAACGCCGCATCCACTAGGAGCTTTCCATGCGAAGGAGAATGATCTCTTCATCCAACTCAAGCTTGATCTCTTCGTCCAACTCAGCATAATCTCTTCGTTTAACTCAGCTTTCAAACGCTACAACTCGGCATCAAGCAGCTCACGAAGAAGTTCTAAAATTGACATTTGCGTGGATTTCCATGCAAAGAGAGGCGGGCGGTTCATAACAAAGATAAGTTCACTTCATCAAACGAAGACAAAAAGGAAAATATATTTTATTGAAAGGCCAAATAAAGCCTTAAGTTAACCAAAGTGAATCTTTCTCTTCAAATTTTCAACGCCAATCTTTGGCTTCTTGTAATTTTCTATAAAATGGCTTTCAGCCTTGATTATAAATCATCCAATCTCTCTCTTGGTTAGACCAGACTTTGCCATTGGTGAGTTGTGTAACCTCTTTGATCAATAGAAGGACTGCACTTTCAGATTTCAAGCATTGGCATAGTGTATATTTCATTCAACAATTTGCATAAGTGGTAGATTTCTCTCCCTTCCCAAATTCTGGTTCATACCTAGTTGCTAGCTTATCCTTATAAAGGTCATGTTAAAGTGTTCTTTATGTCCTTGTTGAAGCTGTAAGTGGATGTTAGGTGGCTACAAAGTGTCTTGTATCAGACCTCTCTCCATCGTTTTCCCTCAGGTTTTAGTTATTGGATCGAACCTCTTCATGAAATACTTATGCATAAGTGATTGATTGAAATCTAAGGTCTTCCTTCTCCCTTGTTCGTTCAGTGTTCAAGGTTCCAAGTTGAGTGGATCAAACTTCTGGTGTATCACCCCTTTTAGGTAGGATTTCCCCTTTAAGTTTCCTTCTCCCTTTTCCATGGTAGTCCGCAGCGTAGAGTAGAGATCCTCATCGATACATCATACAGGAACCAGCCTTCTCTGGAGGTTCTTATCACCGTTGAGGCACCCACCCTCATGAGAAGATCCCATTGTTTCAGCCAAATAGAGGACTGGCCATTTCATGCACGTCTTCGAATCAGGGCACAGCTCCAGGTTGACAACAGATACCACATCAAAGAGGTCAAAACGGAAGTGTTTTTACTACTTTCAAGAAAAATCATCTAAGAGAAAAAATGAATTGGGAAGCGATCTAACGAAATCAAAGTATGCAAATATTGTTGAAGTAGATGAACAAGAGGCAACAAGTGAATTTTCATTTGTGGCATCTCAAAACCAATCAACTAGATCTATAACATGGTATTTCGATTCAAGTGCATCCTGACACTATAAATGCCATAGAGACTGGTATGTAAATTTCATTTAAGGTAATAGTAGTAATGAATATGTTTCTTTGGGTGATGGTTGGACTCACTATGTTAGACAAAGTGGAGATGTTCACATGATATTGAACAATATTGTAAGTTATACTTTCAAGAATGTCTGGTATGTTCCTTACATGAACATAAATCTTTTGTTTATTACTGAGATAACTAAGAATTCTACTTTTTATGTACAATTTCAGGGATGTAAATGTATGATCACTACTCTTCATGATAACAAGATAATTGTTAATGGTATTGGTGAGAACGGTTTGTATAAACTAATTGATCCGAAAACGATAAAAGCACTTGCACTAGCAACAATTGAGAATACTAGTGTACGTTGACATGAGAGTATGTGTTAAAGTTATAATTAATTATTAGTTAATGTCTAGCTAATGGGTAGTTATCAAACCTCCCCCGCCGATGTAACCAGGGACACACAAGAGTGTAAGTGTGTTGTATGCCTTCCATCTCTCTTTAATCTTTTAGCAATCATTTGCTAACATTGGTATTAGTGCCAATAATTTGAGGAAGCCCTACACAAGTACAAACGTGTGTAGTGTTTAAGGAAACCCTGATTCAAAGGTATGACCATGAACAAAGAAAAGAATGTAGAGACGTTAGAAAGGTCATGAGACTCAAAGAAGACACACTCAAACACAGCGTTAGGATCTTTCAGGAGGACAACACAAAACATCAAAAGTTGTGAAACACATGCAATCACACAAACAAAGAGCAACATGCAGGAAGCAGATTATGACACAAAAGAACCTGGGAAAAGAACATAATGGAGGAGGAAACCTATCTAAAATGCGAATAGTAGTTGCAGACCATGGGAAAGAACAGTCACACAAAGTGAAGATAGAACGCAAAGTGAACCAACAAAACCCTTATGCACTGAAAGAAAGAAAATGCTAATGATCTACAGTGAAAGCAACAAACAACGAGAAGTTCCAAATAGTGAGGAAAAAACGCGTTTAGAGTAGTTTGCAGAAAGCAATAGACCCAAAGAGATTGCATTAGGGTAGAAGAAATACAATGGTAAAATGACGTGGCAAAAATGGGAAAACCTCCAACTCAAACTAGGAAAACCTACAGAATGTAGCAAAGACCAATCTGAAACATCGCGATTTGTAGTGTGTAGTCCAAAATGAGGCTTAGACCAATCTAAAACATCACGATTTGTAGTGTGTAGTCCAAAATGAGGATTAGACCAATCTGAAACGTCACAACACAAATCGTATAGGGCACGAACAGTAAGTCATTTACATTTTTAGAATATTCTTCAAAATATTCAAAAAAAATTATTTTTCCTGTCAAATTACTTTTTGGGTCAGAAAATAGTACTTTTCCTATTGCATTAAATTTTGGGTCAAAACTATACTTTCCCTATTATATTATTTTTCAAGTGAAAAATGGCCAACATACAAAATCTAGTTCTACCGGAGGCACAAAAATTAATTGGGCATAACTATAATGTTTGGACTCAATTTTGAGAATCACACAATATCGTGATTGTGACAAAATCATTCTTGGCATCAAACCAAGACTTGTCACAAACTTTGTGAATTTTGACAAACGTAATGAGAAGGGCTTACTACTATTGAACTTAATTGTGTCAAATGACATGATTCCTGAGGTCTAGAATGCCACTGTGGCAAGTACGTTGTGGACCAGTATGCAGAATTAATACCAAACTTCGGAGAAAAGCCAAGTTCTATACTTGGAAAATCTGTTATTTTCTACAAAGGTGTCAGAGAATGAATCTTTGTTAGAACACCACTTCAGAAGAAAGAAATCTAAAACCAACTATTAGCGATCAACAAAAAGGAGGATGATATGGTGGTGTTGGTTTTGAACAGTTTGCCATCCTCCTATGAATCTTTCGTGGAAGCTCTATACCTGATGGTTGAAATTTTGAAAGTAGCACCCCTGACATTTGATCAAGTTAGTTCTTATTTGCTGCAAAAAGAATGCAAAAAGGCACCAATGAGTCAAGTGTTGGACAAGCAAAGAGTGCATTAGTTGCTCAATCGAAAGGGAAATGTAAATGTATCCCTATTGATTCATCTTATAAATATCAGGTAAAGTGTTTTTACTATCATAACATTGGGCATCTCAAAAAGGATTGTCAGAAGTGACAGTATGCAATTTCCTAACAAAACAATTATGCAGCAAATGTGACAGTAGTTGATGGACGTGATTCTGAGAAAGATTATTTCCAAGTGGCAATATATTTGAACAATAGTACTACCAATTGTTCGTTCATTGATTCTGGGGTATATTGACATTTCAAATGTTGTAAAGACTGGTATGTCAAATTTACTACCAATACAATTTTTCTTAAATCAGTTTTATTCGTTGATGGTCAATCATATGCAATAGTGGGGACAGGGGACATTAGCATAGTATTGAATAATGCTACAAAAATCACAATAAGGAATATTAAGTATGTTCCTAGTATGAATAAAAATATCTTATATGTTAGTCAGTTAACGAAAAATCCCAACATTGTACATTTCTCCAGGAAACAATGTATTGTGTCTGATATCAAACAGGGTGGTTTCCCTAGGCATTGGGCAAGGTGGTTTGTATATGTTCGTTGACACTACCACAATCAACGTAAATGCACATGTGGAGAGAGACTCCACCATTCAGGTTGTGTTGAGGGTGACATTCCTTATAGGCTTGTTAACCCTGACATAGTCAACTTGCACTAGTTGTGGAGGTAATATCCACTATAAAGGACGTACAATAGGGTGCAATTCCTCAATCTCAATTACATGCACAAGCAATTGTCCAAGCAGATGATATGCTGAAGTCACAAGCATTGGTTCATCTTGTTGTGAAAGGCTTTTGCCAACAAGAGGGAATAGATGAGGAGATGGTTTCTTCTCCTATTGCACAGTTGGATTTTACTCTCACTGCTACGAAGGAGTTGGTTTTTACTCCTATTGCAAAGATGATCACATTTCGGTTGATTCTCTCCACAGCTAATCAATTTGGTTTTTTGAACAAACATTTGGATGAGGAGGTCTTCATGATGCTCCCTGAAGATTTCCGGGTTGGTTGTGATCATTCGGTTTGCAAGATGGTTAAGTCCCACTACAGACTTAAGCAGGGTCCACAAGCCTAGTATACTTTCTTTGAGCAGCTTCTCTAGATTTCTGGATTCACAACAATGGAGGTTGGGTTGTAGTTATCAACAAATGATGATTCATCACTAGCCAATGAATCACTCTACAATGAATTGGTAGATAGCTTGATACATTTTATGTCCACACAACTGGGTCTTTGTTTTATTGTTGGCTATCCTTTTCAGTTTTTGTCTACATTGAAACTCTTAGATTGGACAGCAGCAAAATATCAAAGGACTCTAGATTTCATGTTGATCTCTTTAGAACAATCTGTAAATGTAATAACTAAACTATTTCGTCCTATTGTGCTTGTAAATTTTCAGGACAAACTTGGAGTAGTCCCCAGTTTAGTCATTAAAGTTGGGTGGTAAAGTTATATTTAGCTATTAGATAATGTCGAACTAATGGGCGGTTATCAAACCTTCCCAACTGATGTAACCACATCCTAATCAATAAAAAGACAAACACACAATAGTGTGTGTCATATGCCTTCCATTTCTCTTCATTCTTTCAGCGGTCATTTTCTAGTAGTATGGACACCTAAATTATCACTATTTGCCTATACTTAGTAAGACTGACATGGTGGATGGACTCCCATCCATTTAGGGAAGTCATAATGTATGTAAAAGTTGTCAAATGGGAAAACTAAGTCGGCACCCATTTGATACTGATAAATCATGGCAAGCCAAAGGACTCTAGACCTAGTACATGTTGATTTGAATAGTTCAATGAAGAGATGTACAGTGTCCGAAGAAAAATATTTTTTGCTACTAGTTGATGACTTTTCTAGGAAAATGTGGGTTAATTTTCTGAATAAAAAGTCATCTTGTTTTTATAAATTTGTAACATGGAAAGTTTTGGTAGAGAATCAAACAAGTCAACACTCTAAGATCTAATAATGAGGGCAAGTTTGTCTCAAAACAATTTAAGGGATTTTGCAAGGAGCAAAGTATACATAGGTAGTATATTACTATGTACACTCCACTACAAAATGGAGTCATGGAAAGAGGAATGTGACAATTATAGAGATGGCAAGGTGCATGGTGCATAGCTGGAATGTACCATATCAGCACTGGGAAAAAGCTGTGAATATAACAATCTACATCGTTAATAGGTATCCTTGTAAAGCTTTGTAGATGTCACTCCTGAGAAAGCATGGTCAAACAGAAAACCTTTTGGAAGTGACTTTCATGTTTTCAATTGTGTTGTTTTTGCACTAATTCCTGGTAAAAAGAGAAGTAATTTGCATGCAACAAGCATAACATATTTGTGTGTTCGCTGTAGTGAGCAATCAAGAGCGTAGATGAGAAAAAACCTTCTCAAATAATGGTAAATCTAAAAATATTAGTGTATGGGTAACTGCTGCTGATAATTCTAGAACAAGTTCTCGTGTTAAAATTAAACAAGGCTCAGAGCCAAAAACATCATAAGAGTCAAGTTCTAAGAGGGATCTAGTGGAAAAAAGAGTGATTATCAATCATAACAAGAAGAATAGGGAAGCTAGCAAAAAATACTAGAATGGTATTATACAATGATGAAGGAAGTTCGGGAGGGTGAATTACCACAAGCGATGGAAGGTTGATCTACAAGATCAGGGAAGCTAATGGTGAAAGGTGGTGAGCATGGAAATTTTGTTCTTATTGTTATTGTTTCGAAAGTATTTGCGCCTAACACATTTGAAGAGGTCAAAGGAAACCCTGAATGGGAAGTTGCCATGAAGGTGGAATTCAATGACTTAACGAAAAAAAAGACTTGGGTGATGTTAAAATTACCACAAAGGGAGAAAGCCATTGGTTGTAAATAGATTTATAAAGTAAAAATCAAATGGTTATTTGGATAAGTACAAATCTTATCTTGCCGTTAAAATATACCTTTGCTCCTACTATAAGAATGAAAACCTTTCAACTAGTTATCTCCATTGCTGCTCATTTTGGATGGAAGGTATATCAAATGAATGTTAAAAGCATAGATTCAAATGTAGTCGTAAATCTGTGATTTATCGCGATCACGAGGCAAAACGATATATCTTTCCAAAAATCACAATTAAATTTTTTCCAATTAATCGGCAATTTTCATCGAATAATCACATAGATTACTTCTCGAAATTTGTCAATTAATTTGTCGTGAATCACCGAGTATCATAATAAAAGACCAAGTCAAAAAAATGGACATTTGTTGAGTTCTCTGCATGTTTTCTCTTCAGGTTTCCTCTGCATTTTTTCTAGCTGTGGATTTACAACGAGATTTGAATTAGGGCATAGAGCTGTCATCCGAATATCAACAATTCAATACTGAAAGTTTGAAACATTGGCTAGGGTATACTATATTACAATGAGATTTGAATCTATACATCACTGATATTGTCATACATATTTGATAAATTGATATTACAAACTCACAGAACAATGACTTCAAGGCCTCAAGTTCAAGCCCTCAACTTCACAATCACGACTCACTTCAAGGCTTCAAGTAACTATCAAGTCCTATACAGTCATACATAAATGAATCAAACCCATATTCAAGTCTAATATAGTCTGATACAGTCATACATACTCATAATCAAGTCTGATACAATCATACATACATATTTGAAAATTGATATTACTATTTACAACTTTACATATTATTGTTTTCATATGAATGAATGAATGAAAGCCATATTCAAGTGCAATTTTCAAGCATATTACCAATTGTCCAGTGTACTTTGAATCCAGATTACAGTGATTAACATTGAACTTTGAGTTTGAAGTTGAACTTTGAAGTACATAATCCGTTTTCATATGACTATGAGCATTGTAATTTGTACTTTTTTGGTAAAACATTAATAGATAATATACTTATGGCATTCTCTACATTCATTTCTCATGTCATTTAACAATGTTTTACATGTTATTTAAGTTTATTTCATGAATTTATGTGTTTTAAAGTAGTGATCAATTTGTCGAGTAATGTCAAGTAATTGTCAAGAAACTCCATAGTCCCGAGTTCGAGTCTATCTGCATGGTTAAAAGTGTAATCTTGAACAGAGGCTTGGAAGTGGAGATCTACATGGTCTAACCGCAAGGTTCCCAAGTTCCTAAGAAAGAACATTTGGTTTGTCGGTTGGTTAAGTCCTTGTATGGGCTTAAGCAGGCTCCTCGAGCCTAGCACTTTAAAATTGATCAATATTTTAGAGACTATGAGTTCAAAAACAGCTATTCTAAACCCACTATCTATATAAAAATCTGTGGTGATGACATAGTGATCTTAATTGTCTATGTCAATTATCTTGCCATCCCCAGAAGCAGGACCGTTATAATTCAACAGCTGAAATATAATATTTGTTCTATTTTTGAAATGATAGATCTAGGCAAATTTCATTATTGTCTTTGACATAGAATTTTGGCAATCTGATCATACTATGTTTGTATCTCAAACTAAGTATGCCAAAGCTCTTTCAGAAAAAATCAGAATGACTGAATGTAATCCAACATCTACATCTATGGAAGTTGGGATAAAGCTCTCAAGTAAGACTGATCCGCTGCCAATCAATAAATCAATGTATCAGCAATTAGTAAGTAGATAGATTTATCTTACTACCACCCGACCGGAATTTTGTTTTGCAGTAAGTCATCTTTCTTGATTCATATCCAAGCCTCAAGAGGAACATTGGCAAGCTACAAAAAGAGGCCTTCAATATGTCAAAGGATCCTTCAACCTTGGGCATCCTATATCAGATATTTGTTGACTTCATGCTAGCTGAATATATGGATTCTGATTCGGTGGAAGTCTACAACGGGTTATGATTTCACTCTTCATTCAAGAGTAATTTCTAAGCAGAGAAACCTACAACATATTATGCCCTAGCTTCCACTAAAGAAGAATATAAGGCAGCCGTCATTACAAGTTGTGAGGCAATGCGATTACGAAAAATATTGGCCAATCTTCAACTTGACCAAACAATACAAACCTTAGTGTTTTGCAACAACCAGAGCGTCCTCAAGATGGTGAAGCATCCAATATATCATACTGGAACTAAGCAAATCAAAGTTCATCACCATTACAAACAACAATTGATTGATAATGAAGACATTTGTCTTTATTATTGTCCTAAAATAGAGCAAACTACTGACATAATCACTAAAACACTTGGCAAAGATAAGTTTGTCAAGTTTAGATATAAACTACAAATTGTATCAGGTTTAGTCATTGGGGGGCATATTAGATTAAGGAGCTGATAAATGCATGAACAAAAGAGTTTGTTGTGAATGCAATAAAATTGGGCTCATAGTTGTTTTGCTTGTGCTATCATTAGCACATAGGTTTTTTATCTGCTTGTGCTATTATTAGTGCCTGTAATTTACCCGTTCCACCCCTATGGTTGCTTATGGTTTGTTCTTGTCTTATGATAATAAGCCACTCAGATTGTAATGTTCACGTGTTGTCTTTTCAATCTTATAACCTGATGCTACATGTCTACATACATCTTTTGGATTTATAGATCAAAGTGGTTTGTTTCTTATTTCTTATTTATAATTCATTTTCCAATATAAAACATCAGAATTCCAGCAGTTTAGAGTGTTGTTCGCTAGATATCTCTGGGGATATGGATCAATTTATACAAAGATTATTAAAAATGGACCATCCAAGAGGATGATCGAGGACAAGCAGCAGCCTCTTCCAGTGATCACATATCATGTACCATTGATAGTGATGGTATTATAATTTCATCGAATAATTATTTGAGTGTTCGTTATTAGTATTTATGTGATTTTATTGCATGTCACCAGATGTGACTAGATAAATTTTTTCTGCAAACACTTGTTCTCTCTTCACTACAACTCTCCTAAACATGGAGCTAGAAAAATAAAATACCATGTGATCATGAAATCTCCTTCCACTAGTCTCAAATCGCCCATGTTTGCCTCAATCATCATCTTCCAAGTAGTACAATGAAAGTTTGGTTGCCTGAAATAGATAAACTATACTATGTGATCATGAAAATCTCCTTTCACTAGTCTCAATCGCCCATGTTTCCCTCAATCATCGCCTTCCACGTAGTACTATGAAAGTTTGGTTGCCCAAAAAAGATAACTATTGAAAAATCAACAAGTACAGAATGAGAAATTATATGATTCCCAAAAATGACCACCGTAAGTATATGGTACTCAAAAGTACATCAAGTTACAATAGAAAATAAAAGACGTTTAAAATGACTAGTTACCGAAGACTCTAGGATGGGGAGACGAGGTTTCCAGGACGACCAAAACATTCCAAAATTTTGGAGACGGCTAACTAAAATAATATATAAATATTTACAATTTCAAATATACAAATAAACTTAAAAATAAAGTAGAACTAGATACATCAATGATAGATTAAATGATCATACATTATAGTTTTAGAGTTTTTCATCGATACATCAACTATTCAACATGCTGCCCAAGGGCCAAAACAAAGTGAAAAAACATAGTCCATGAACATCCAAGTGAGTATGCAACAAAAAAATCAAAATAATCATCAGAAACAACATCCATGAACTACTCCTTGCTGGAATTGCTGCCCTCGTCCTCATCCTTGAAGTGGATCCCAATCAATCCCTATTGTGCATTATGCTCCTCCTCAACCTAGCTCGGTTCCATTGGATCTACATCCCATCATAATGTTGGGGTCTACATGAACTAATGAGTCTTGTGACCATCAGATGCAAGGCACTGTGTATAGCGAAAAGCTTCTCCACTCTCTTAGAGGTAAGTCGCTTCCTCTTAAGAGAGTGAATCCAATCATATGTCAACCAATTCCTCCCAACAGTAGAGGAAATAGAAACTTGTGAAAGGAGACGAATTGCAAGTGTCTGTAGTTGTCCTAGACACCCATACAGTCGCCTACTCACTGGCTTGTCTTGTGCCAATGTTGCTCTGTCTATCCTCGCTAATGTTTTGTAGCCATCAAGTTCTATAAACTTGATCCCCTCGATCCTCAGATGTGAAGCCTCCTCTACAATACACATTTTTTTCAAGGCCTTCATTAAGCCCCCCTTCACCTCGTCATCCTCCTAAGTGGTGCATCTACCAAGTCTATCCACATACCATTTTGGATTAAGGGCATATGTGGCCATATGTAGTAAATGAGGCATTTGAAAATGAATCTTCCCCAGATCTCATAGTAAATGAGGCACTTGAAAATGAAGCGTTCCTCGGTCTCTATCTCCTGGAGGGAGCAAAGATGACAAATCCGATCTGGACAGGGAATGTGGTGATCTGTTTCGACCTGTAGTTGGTGAAATCTTTCCCAGATCTCATAGTAAATGAGGCACTTGAAAATGAAGTGTTCCTCGGTCTCTATCTCCTAGAGAGAGCAAAGATGACAAATCCGATCTGGACAAGGAATGTGGTGATCTGTTTCGACCTGTAGTTGGTGAAAACACACTCTCATCTGGCCAAGGGGAAACCTCAAGTTGTGGGACCAATGGCACTAGAGATAGTGAGGGTGACAAATAATACCACACACTACTTGTAAGAAATGCTTGGCATAGAAAACAAGCTTGGGGCTCAACGGCTCAAGGACGAGATCCAAGTGGCTTGGGTATACTATCTGTAGATGTCCTCTCTAGTAACTCTAGTGATGACGACCTTTGTCGGATGGAGCTCGAGGGGGCTCCAAGGAATACATGAAAGGGGGTAGTCGATCCATAGAGATGCCAATAGAAAGGAGGAGCAACCTAGTCTCAAAGTACCACAAGTATCAACATCTGGTGGGGACTAGTGAAGCAATCCTCTCAGAGAATAAAAGTGCTAAGTATGGATATCTCTCATGACCGGAAGTTCAGTCCCCCAAGGACCTAAGCCTATGGATGTAGAAAGCAAGCCTGAAGATAGTCTCAATGCATAGCGACTGAGCGGCAAATTCAGCTTGGACAATGCACTAAGAAGCTATCCGCTTGCAACGGATCATGTGCTTTAACATAAGAGTTTAGACCCTCTCAACGGCCCCTAAGTTAGGTCCCCACTCCTCTGAACCATATAAAATTGTAGGTTTGATGATTGCATCAAAAAGGAGTATCTTTGGAAGGAATGTCCTAGAAGTGGATCTAGAAACACTAATGTTCTAAGACTGAGAAACATACCCCTTGCAAAGGCGCGGGTGAGAGGTAGCCTTCATGTTAAAGCATGGACCCAAAATTGGACCCCCAAATAAGTGTAGGTCAATGCGATCTCTAGAAGTTACCCTTTGTAGAAAAATTGGAATCTAGAGATAAAGCACTTGGAGTTATTGAAGATCATAACCTTAGTTTTACTAAGGTTGACCACAAGCTACTGAGTTCACAAAAATGAGCAAGGACATCACGTTGTCATCGTAAGCCCTCGAAAGTGTGAGAGGAAAACAACATCTTCGGCAAAAACAAGGATAGTTATAAGCACCTCATGCAAAAGACAATGATCATCCATATGGGTATGCTGCCGAAGAAACTCCTCCAACTCATCAATGTAGATGTTGAATAGTGTCAGTGAGATAGAACATCCTTGCTTGACCCCAATGGTACTCTTCACAATGTCAAAAAAAACATGTTAAGTACAAAACTGCCCAAGAATTGTCTCATAAAGCCTCTTAGCAGCGGTAACCAAAGAGTATGGAGTACCAATATCTCACAACTTCTTGAGAAGCAGGTATCTCGAAATTGAGTCAAAGGCTTTCTTGAAGTCAGTAAAACAACAAAAGACTTTGGAAGACCTATGGTGAGCTACTTCAATGATAGTCCAAAGTGTGAAAATGTGGTCAATAGTTTGACAGTCCATTCTAAAGCCAGCCTGCCCCTTAGTTCTAATGTTACTCCTTTACAAGTACTCTGACAACTACATGTCTAACACTGTGGCATAAAGTTTGGCAAATGTATGCCCTATCATAATGGTCCTACAATTACTAAGGATAGAGGGATCTCCGAACATATGAATAGGATGACTAATACAAAGGGACCATGATTGAAGGAAACTTGAATACACCACCTCAATGAAGAGCGTGGCAAAGGGGAAGGCAAGGAAATCCACACCATATTTGATGAACTCGACTTTGAAACCTTCACAATTAGTTGCTTTGCTGGTATACAATTTCAAAATAGCTCTCTTGACAAAAGAAGTGGAGAAACGGAGGATGGTGGAGTGGAGGCGGCAGTAGCAAGAGGAGAATAACAGCATAGAGGGAACTAGCATAGGAGACCCATGCTTTTGGGGTGTTTCGGGGTGATATCAGAAAGTGTGGTTTTCCTCGGGACAAGAGTACGCCAAAAAGTCTTAGGCAAGTGGTGGAGATCAACAAGTGTAAGTCGTCTAGAGGAAAGAAACTCCCATTTCTTACAATACAGAAGACAACGGTACTCCGTACGGAGGGTGGGTATGGAGGGAGGGTCATGGGTTAGAAAAAATCAATGTCTTTGATGAAAGGATTTGCACTCGACATCAAACTCCCGGTTCATCGATCAGGTTCCATGGCAGGTAGGGGATATGGAGTAATGTAATGAATAGTGTGGGAACAAAAGTCAAAGGCAGTGTCCCAGAGGGTTTGACATAAGAACTCATACATGGAATCGGTGGTGGGAACCAGGAGGGAGTAGAACCCAAACATAAGAAGGGGAGACCAGCAACATAGTCACTGGTGTAGCCATCATCGAAGTAGATAGTGGTATGTCTAGTACTGGGGGGTGTGGTGGAAGGGGAAACGTGCGGGTCGAGAGGGTGAGAACCAGTATGAAGGGTGAATGTCAAGACAACATGGTCAACAAGGGAGAGTTGGGGAGAAACAAGAAAGCCATAGATGTGGGGGATGAGGGATCTGCTAATGAGAACATAATCCACGACACTTGCACCACCATCATAGGGAAAACAAGTGAACCTACCAGAGTCGAGGAAGTAAGGAAGTCCCTTGAGAATGTGGAGGCTCTAAGATTCACCCAATTGGAGAAGGTGGTTCCCATAGGCCATAACCAGTGAATTCATGTCAAAAGAATCTCTCTGTAGACCAAGCTCCTCTAGATCCAACTCATGAAGACACAACTCATCTTGAGCAAGGTAATAGGCATCTAGAGGTTACCTATACAGGTATTAAAATCATCCAAAGAATGATATCACCAATAGTGGAGTACCAAGATATCTCTGAACTGAGGTCAAGGTATAGGTCTCCATCAACATGAATAGTGAATTGAGATGTAGCGGGAGGGGAGTAGCATACAACTATGAAGACATCTCAAAAATTAGGTGGACCCCTCTGAATCTGTATCCACAAGTATTTGGAGTGGCATCAAAAGCCACATGTGAAACTTTGGATCTGAGGCTATCCCAAATGAGGCAAGCCACACCACCTGAGCCACAAACACCATCTAATCTATGGGTCTCACGATGAGTAGCCAAAATCCACAAGTACCTTGTGACTAGAGGGAGGGCCCTTTCGAGGATGTCATGGGTCTTAGTGAGGAAGACGAGATATTGAGAAGTAATAACATCCTAGAAGGTATGTGGAGAAGACAGTAAAGCGCCATTGCAATTCCAAGAAGCAATGGAGATGCCATCACCACCCTCCAAGACCAGAGGTCGTCATCATGCTGACAATCTAGGGCGTGACCACCCAGGAGGGGGAGAATCACGAAGATAGCCCTATAGGCTCTGATAACAACCCATTTGTTCTCCTTCCTAGCCGCTACAACTTGAATATGAGCTTTCCGAAAATCCACCTGGAGTCATGTGAGATCTGCATCAACGTAGATTTTTCTACAAAAGGGTAAAGAGTTTCTTTTTCGCTTTGAGAGCTTGCAAGTGCTCTTCTACAGTTCGGAATTCGATAACAAGGTTATTGTCCGACAAAGTCCAAGTTTTGTTAAAGGAAGATATCTTTCAAGTCCAAAGATTTACCTGACAAAGTTCAAGCTTTGTTAAAGGAAGATATCTTTCAAGTCCAAAGATTCACCCAAGAACGCGTGACCTATTTGTAAGGGATCAATTGGTTTAGGGAGACCACAAACACAAAGGTTGAGTGCTTTGATTTGACGTGTTATTTCTTTGTCAAACTTTGCTTGGACAGCCATTTCCACAACTGGAGGTGTTTTCTTCCCTTTAACCACTTGTGCCCACGAATTGTGTTCTTCGGCCTATTTTGTAATAGATTGTTGTTGGTCTGTGATTTCTTTTTTGAGGTGCTTGTGTTGAATGATTATCTCTAATTGCTTGTTCTAAATTTCTGAAACCACTTTATTAAGTTGTTGAATGCATGGGGAATCAATGGGGGTGGCTTAGGTTTGTTCGAGCTTAGCTATTGTCAGTTCCTTCAAGACCATGTGAGTACTTTTATGGATTTCTTACAAAGTTTTCCTTTATCAAAAAAAGGGCATTATTACTTATTTGTTATTGTTGACCAGTTTGGCAAAATGTGTATCCTCATTCCATGCCAAAACATTCTTAGGGGAAATAATGCAGTTGAACTATTTTTCACTAATGTTTGGGTTCATCTATTTTTTCCAAGTTCTATCATTTCAAATAGAGATTTGAGGTTTTTAAGTAAATTTTTGACTGCATTGTGAGAGAAGATGGACACTGAGTTGAAAAGATCCACGGACGTTCAACCACAAACTGATGGGAAAACTGAGGTGGTCGATAGGACATTGGTGCAGCTCTTGAGGGGTATAATAGTAGACATCTAAGACTTGGATGAAAATTTAGCATATATCCAACATTCTTATAACTAAGCATTTCATTCTTCTACTAATATATCTCCTTTGGAACATGTTTTGGTTAGTTACCTCCTAGTCCGTTTAATGTTGTGTTAGGACAGCCACATAGGGGCATCCACAAAGATGAGAAGTTCATTGAAAAGATAAGACAAATACAACTCTAAGTGAAATAAAGGTTAAAAGAGCCTCAAGCAAGGTATTGCTTTTGGTCTCCAAAAGCTGAAGGACTCATAAGGTGAGAAAGCTTCTCTCTCACTTTTTTCTTTCAACTATCACTTGGCTTTGCTTGGCAACTGTCCTTTCAACCCAGTTTACCAACTTTTCTGCGTTCCTCCCCTTCTTGTTCTCTCTTTTTGCAAAACATGAGATGTGATTTGAATTGGATCATTAAAATGTTAGTAGAAAAGCTAACTAAACCACAATTTTCATGAAGTAGTCAAAAGACTAAGTTTGCAACTTGAGACAATTTCAATTCGATGAATTTAAGTCAAGAGCGGGATAACATGGGATGCATAGGGGGATACAAATAATGCAAGAGAATTGGAGGGAATCCGGACACCTTAGAGTCGATTTCAGTTGTAGTAGTTTTCAAGAAAACATAGGACAGAATATTTTTTGTCCCATGACAAAACCACCAGTTCATGCAGAGTGGCGCTTGCCCTTGTGACAGTGGCGGCTGCGCATGTGGCAGCAGCGGTTGCACATGTGCCAGTGGCAATTGTGCGAGTGTTAACGACTGTTTTGCAACGAAGTGACAATTGCGCATGTGTCAAGGGAAATTGCAGAAGTGACACATAGGTTATGTATGTGTCAGTGGCAGCTTCACCTTATTTTAAACAGCAATTTCACTTGGAGACATAGAACGGTTAGAGTAATGGCTGCAAACAATTTCTCCTCCTCTTATTTGTCTTTTGGACTTCTTGCCTCGAGCCTAGCATGATGTACAGCATAAATATACCCTCAGGGGTCACTGTAAATCATCTCCCAAGTAGTTCTTTCTGATTCTTCTTCTTGGTTGAGTCTCTTAGGAGTTAAGAACAGTAGGGGAGTGCAAATTGAGCAGGCTGGGGAGCATATACGGGTCTTTGGGCATGTTGTAATTGATGAAGATGTCCATGAAGACCTGTTAGAGATAGTAAAACTGTAACAGCATAAGGATAGTGGCAAGAGGAGGTAAAACAACCCTCCTCAAGTTTTTCCCACGTTGGGTTTCCCAAGGTAAATGTCTTGTTTCTCTCTATTTTCCTAATTATTTTGCATTTTTTCCTCGCTCTTATTGCATACAACTATCTAACATGCAGTTTTGCCACAAATAATGACTCTAATCTAAGCACAAAAGTCTGTTCTATGAGATTAAGCACAAGAAAACAGCAAGTGAATCAATCAAGTTGTATTGGGATGGTTAAGGAATACATGTTGATGAAATAAGTAATGGAATATCCATACTAATTACAGATCAGACGTCATAATGTTGTGTCATGGAGTCACTTATGTTCTAAGGTTCTAGTATGATGTGCTCAAATGTTTATAGTGGTCGTGTGCGAAATATATAAAGTCAAAAGTGAAGGTATACATGTTAGAATAGTGAACAAATGGCAAGAAAGTAATGTTTTCACAAGCTAGTCGGTTAGCTAGCTCTAAACTATGAAGGGAGTTACAATCAGACAAGTTAATGATTTGAAGGATCTGAGGTGGAATTAAACAGTACTCTCTCCATTTGGAAACATTCTTGTATAGATATGAAGTACTTGAGTGTATTGATAATGGGAAAGCTATGGAGATCTGATTGAGACATTATAGTTCATATTTTATAAATGCTTGATAGCTTAACTCTGTCTATGGATCCATCATACAGAGAGGACAATGGTATTTAAAAAAATTAACGTTTCAAAATTAAATATAGGTTCAATGCAAAGTGTGTTTATGCTTTATGTTTGATAACAGATAACAATTGAATGAGTGAATATGCATTAAGGGTCACAAATGAAGAAAATGAATCCGAATGATTCCAAAAGAAACTGGAGGGAATTAGAAGAAAGCACTGTAGAATATCCCTCCTTCAAAAACACTAAAGAAAATGGCAATGCTGTCGCACCTATCCACAATGAAAAAAGGTATTTTTTATGCCTTCCAACCTAAGTAATCTCTCTCCTCATTGTTAAGTCCACCAAACCAGCTGCCCTTCCAACATGAGTATGCAAAATGTAGTGTGTTTACTTTTGGGTAATTTAAAGCATGCAGAAAAATAATAGGGAACCTGCGACCTCCCAATGTAGTGATTGGATGTAAGGAAGAGTTGTGGGCCCCAAAGCCCTTTCCCCACTATTTTTTCAAGTTTTAATTTATTTTTCTATTTGCCAGGTTTGTTTCTTCTTTGCTGAAAAGTCTCTGAACCTGTTTGTAAAGGTCAAAGGTTTTTCCCACGGCAGGAATTGCACCCACTTCTCAACCAAAGGCATTTCCTCTGAATATGAACCAAACCCATTCTGTATTCTCTCAATCAGGTGTGGTAAAAGAAAGATCTGATGTGAATCTGAAGAAGTTTTCCATATGGTTAAATGGAATATCCAGTAACTTCAAATGCAGATGTTAGACTTGTATAGCAACAGCATGCCCTACAAGGAAGTAATAGAAAGACACCTACCTAAAGACACTGGCCACCAAGGATCAAAATCCTCTAGAAATGACAACTTTTGAAAGATCAAACAGAGGAGTTAGAAAGGACAAAACTTTGATCCAGAAACTCTGACAAAAAACATAGGAGACCCTAAAAGACTTACAATCTGAAAACACTCAGGAACTTGATGAATTGTTGCTGCCATTAAACTATTGAAGCAGCATGCAAGGAAGGGGTTTGCCTCTACTAAGGATGCCCCACTTCCTCTGAAAATCAAATTCAGAATGTAGAATGTACTCATCTAGAATTTAGAAAGCTAATAAGATCTAGGAAAAAGCATGACTAAAAATACTGGTTTTAACTTTTAGACTAATTCCCACCCTTAGCCTGCTTTGTCCAAAGGCTTCCATCTTTCTCCCAGAACTCAGTTCTCTACACAATGAAATTTTCTGTTTCCAATGTTTCTATTAATGAACATATTAAGAATAAAAAAGTTGTAAACATAGGACAGAAGAATCAAGATAAATAAGAAGACAAAAGGCTTTTCAGAAGCACCTCTTGAGCCCTTTAAGAATATGGACCTAGAATTGAGAGTAAACTGAGATCTAATAGTTTGCCCGCCATATAGAACAAAAAAAAATACCGATACCAATGAATATCAGCTGCTGAAACTAAGGTCAAGTAGATTGAGATATTACTTCAATTGGAAAGCATTATCACGTGTGTGCTCAAAGGCTTTCGCTATTGAATCGCTCATCCATTCAAGGAAGCTCTTGACATAATCAACTGTACTCGTTGCAACATTTGTTAAAAAGGCAATTGGGTAAGTCAAGTGATGTTGTGCCCAGTGCTGCACAATCAACATATAAATTATCTTAGTTAATAAAATAGATTGCTGTATCTCTCATTTCTTCAATCTGAAAAATGCATTGAATTATGGACATTTTATCTTGTTTCTGAGCACCTGTTCTAAACATAAAATAATCTCAAGCACACGCCCAGCTGTATCAACTGGCAGAAGCACGTTCCCATCTCCTCGTAAAGTTTTTAATATTGTATCTGGAAAGTTCACAACACATTAGGGGGAAAATGCCTCCTTTGAATCTTTATCTGATAAAATATGCTCTATATAAACAATCTGATTCAAAGCTAAAAACAATAAAACAGGTGCATGACCGGTATGAAGAACTTGCCTCCTACTCACATAGCATAGTAGAATATTTTACACTTAAACGGCTATTTAACAGATATTATAGTAAGCACTAACACAAAATAATGTACATAGAATCTTCCTTTAAAGCTAAATTTCTTAAGGTGAAATGTATTAATGGGAATAATGAATGCCTACAAAGATGTGTGTCTATAGCAATATTACCAATATCATGAATGCAAGTAATTGATTAGGATACCATAAAGAATAATCAGGAAAAATCAAAAGGAGAAAGGACTTAAATCAGGAAAACTCAACGCTTTAAATATTGGGGAAATTCGGGATACATTACTAAAACCATGATTAAACCAAAATGAAAACTCTGATCAAATCAAAAAAAATGTGATTAATCAAAGACTTGGGTAACAGTGATCGACAAGTAGTTGAGCAACCAGGCTGAATTGAATTACGTAGCTATTAGGATCTCTTTATGGATGTGAATTGATAATTTTCCAATTTTGCTTAGCTAGGGACTAACCATCTACAATTTTAAGATGGTCATAACAGTTAATATATGCCATAGATATTCAATGCTCCTGTCCAAAAGAACTGGAGAACCTCAACAGTGGGACGAGGAAACTGACTTATCAAATAGACAGAATGGTAAGCAAATTTGAACAAATTGGATCATCAAATATATTATATATTCAGTCTGTTGTATAAATTTAGCTCCTCTTCCATGTAATATGCCCATCTAGACCTTAGAAACACCTTGATGCAACCAAGGTCTCCATTGTTTTACTACAGGAGAGAGATGACAAAGAAACTATAGAAACAGAGATAAGAATGAACAGATAGACTGATGTAACTCAGTACAGCAGCAAAAAATCAAGCCAGAAAAAATGATGGACTGATGTGCTTTGTCCTCTTCCATGTCACAGATATTTGAGCGCAATAAAGCAGGGAAAAGGAGAATGCAACGATCCTTAAATACTGGCTTATGGGCCCTGCCTACATTCATGTACAACAGTAGTAAGCCACCTAAAACAAGAACAAATTCTTAAGTTGATAGGAATGAAAAAACAACCAATCAAGCTGAGCAGGTGACATCTAAATACACATGCCAAAAGCCAACTCATACAATTAAAGCAGCCTCACAAAACATATAACGAGTTAAGTTTCTATTATCACATTTTTGCATTATTTCGTTGTGTAGTTCTGAAGGTTGCATGGTCAAAGGCATATGGTCATCATTCATCAGCAGTGACATCAAACATTCACTTTAATATAATTTTGTGTTGCTTGTGTCACAGAATTTACAGGCTTTTTAAAGGTTGCAACACCATTATAGTGCGATAAGGTAAGATCATTCCAATTGAAGATTGTTTTTGGTTCACAAAGTCCTAGATCCTGGATCTTCTAGTTATTTCCATTGTCCTAGAGCTATATGTTGGATTTAAAATTTACTTAGATTTAGTACTGTTCTGTTTACATGGGTGAAAATTCAGATCCATTAAACAGCATACAAATAACAGCATATCATTTACCATGTTTTAAGATACCCTTTAAGTTTAGGGTCCATTAAACTTTAAACAAGTATTAAGTTGAGTTACTTCTACATTTATGTTTGGAAATGATGAAAAGCATCAAATGATTTTGATGTTAACTAGACAGAAAAAAGGATTTGACGTTGATGCTAAGAAAGGCAACCAGTAGACTAAAAGTAAACAAATTCTCAAGGTGAACATGAAGTTGGACATCCAGGAGTGAATGAGGAAATGAGAAAACCAAAGGTTCATAGATAGATGAGGAACTATTCGGTAAATGTCTTTTCAAAAAAGGCTTGAGACTGACTCGATCCTGACTTCTATGTCAAAAAGGTATTTCCAAAAGCACTAGCAAGACTGCAAGTGAAGATGCCCAAAAAGTCCAAGGGCTAATACTACATACACTTAATACAATTAATAAGCCCAAAATGAATTATACATTTAATACTTTGTACTTTCTAGATCAAATTCCTAAGCCGGATTTCACACGTGATGGATAGATATTTATTAAATATTCTAGATGCAGAATTGAAGGCCAAACGGGCAACCCCTAACATAAGCCATGAGGAGATATGAGGCAAAAAAATATAAAATAATATAATAACAAAGAAATCAAAATGATTAAGGGTTAATGAGATGGTATAAGTAGCACATATATAGCAAAATCAAAGGTGTGCTACACGCAACTCCAATACAATAGGTGCAATAGCAATAATAGGTAGAAAGAAATAAAATAAATAAGCAAGCAAGAGGAAACATCTAAAGAAGCTCTAAGAAGTGTCCAAACCTTGAAGTGAAGATAAAAAGTGAAGATAGAAATCTTGAACGCAGAGCCAAGGGTGGGAATACTAGTCAGGAGGGCCAATATGTTGTAATGTCCCCCTTTTTGGGATAGCTTGCTTATAGACCCTTAGCTTCGTTTTGTTCCCACAAGGCTAAGGGAAAGAAAGAAAGGGGAACGATGAGGGGGCCATTCAAAAAACAAAAAAATGAAAAGGTACTTCCGTATTCTAATTTTCAGTTGAGTTGTGCAAAATTGCTTTTGGTCTATTTTTCACTTAAGTGGGGGACCTTTAAGGGTCATGGGAGCCTAACCCCTCAAAAAAGTAGTTCAAAAAGTAAAATTGCTTATGATTTTAAAAATTGCCTCTTTCCAATTTGGGCGCTACTTTTGGGGATGGTTATAAGAGGTAATTGAGGTTCATTTGAGGGTATGCATGTTTTGAATATTGAATTGTTGATCAAGTATGTCAAGCTTGTTCACCACAACTTGAAGACGAAAACGTTCAAGTGTGCCAAGGGTTTGGGAACGAAAATCTCCGTTCCTTTACTCAAGGCAGCTCTATTCAAGGGCTGTAATTGTGTTTCAGATTTGCACGGTTGCATGCAATTGTTCTTACAAAGGTGTTTTGAAACACCACCTTCATTGTGCGAACTCATTGGAGAGCTGGAAAATACAATTTGCAGCTCAAAGAAGAGGGGTGAAATACCCTAGGGAAGCAAGAAGGCTCCCTAAGCATTAGTGACTTCCCTTGAGGGTTGGGCGAGTGCCTTAGGGCATGCGTGGGCTTGCTCTGCTGGTGAGAAACAGGTCAAAAGTTGATAATAATATTTTTAATATTATTATTATATATTTTTAATCATTTTGCATGCTGAATTTGGATGATTTGAGGGTTGGTTACAAGCTAAATAATTCAGAATTATTTCTATTATTTTTCCTAGTGGAGTGATTCCCCTGGGAGAGTTTTTAAGGTGTTTTTGGGCTCTAAAATTGGAGAAAATAAACATGTATTTTCTGATTTATATTCTGCAAATTATTATAATAATTTCTCAATATTGGCAACTTGATTTGGAAGACTTGGAGGGCTTGTTGAAGGGCAAGTTGAAGGGTTTGATATTTAGATTGAGTTCTATATATTTTTTCAGGTGTGGCAACTTCATTGGAAGGGTTAATTTGACAATTTGCAACCCTAATGTGTTCATTGGAAGCCCTAATATTTTGTGTGATTTTTGCATAAATATTTGAGAGTTTTTGCAAGGGTTTCAATGCAGATTTGAGGGAGAAAACGCAGTTGTTCTGTCATTTATAAACCAGAATTATTGCAAGGACAAATTCAGCCTCATCACCATTCCCACCTTGCCACAAAAGAGGTATTTTATTTCAGTTCTCCATTCAGTAATTTTGGACTATATTGGAGTGTGGTTTGCTTGGAATTTGATCATTCTTTCCGGCTAGGGTTTGCTGGTTTTGGAGTTCATATTTCATATTGCTTTCAATTTATATAAGGGTTTGTTGGAGAACCCCTATTTTGCCTTGTCCCATTTGGGGACATTACAGTGGTATCAGAGCCATATCTTGGCTATGTTGTGGTGTAAGGGTTGTTGATACATGAGTGGATGTAAAGAGGTCATGTATTACCTAAGGAGTAGTAGAAGGGAAGCAGGACTTCCACCAGTTGGGCCACTAGAGCAAGAACAGGGAATGGGTGACATGGATCACCAGGAGACAGAGAGGGAGAGGAGAGGTAGGATAGTTGAGGAGAGGTTTGAGAGATATTCTCGGTCTCAAGAATTGATGACAGCTGTGATGGAGGGCTATCTTCGTACCCTCAGTGATATGAGTGGCTTAAAGCCACTCAATGGAAATAGTGGTGCTTCAGGGAGCAGGCCAGATACACATATACCCCCTCAAGGAATAGAGCATCCACACATAGGCCCACTCAACTTACATTTGTTCAGAGGGAGGAGCCTACGCTAGTGAGGGCGGGGTTACCTAACCCACGTGAGGAGTTGGACAAGGAGATGGGTGCGTATGCAACTTAATCCGCTACAGTGGGAGGGGATATGACTTTTTTCGAGTTTTCAGCTTGAAAATGAGGACAGAGTGGGCCCAAGATCAGTTAGAGGCATAGGGGCAGCCAGGGAGATCTCCAACATGCATTGGGGAAGTTATCCCTTTCCGCTTTCGATGGGTCACAAAGGAGCTCGGCAAAGGCTTGGATTCACCTTCTTTTCACTTGTACCTATGGCAGAGGAGGCCATTCGGCTTGCCACATTGCATTTAGAGGGAGCAACTCACGATTGAAGGTGCCATGGTTTGATCACACAAGGACACCAACACATACACTCCTGTGAGGAGTTCAGCAGAAGATTGATAGAGAGATTTGATGGGGCAAATCTGGAACTTCATTTCTGTGATTTAGCTCAATTGAGGCAAAAGGCCTCAGTGGATGATTATGTTACAAAGTTTCAAGGACTTTCAGTCATGGTGACTGACATATCGGATAGGAGATTGGTGGTGTTGTTCATTGAGGGCTTGGTTGATTCCTTCCGGGGGTTGGTCAAGGCATTCGATCCACCTTCATTGAGAGAGGCCATCTAAAAGCCCTATGATTTGGAGTCTTCCACTCCAACGAGCAGATTCACACCTTTCGAGCAACCAAAGGGTACTTTTTTTCCACCTACAAGGCAGCATAGAGGTGGCAATTTGGGGCAGCCAATGGGCAACTACACGGGGCCTCCAAAGGCCACTCATGAGAATCATTTGATTAGACCAAACCAACCAAGTTTGGGGCGACAGAGGGAGCTATCATGTAGTAGCTTTGATGTAAGAAATGAATTGAGAAGGAAGGGTCTTTGCTTCACATGTAAGGATCCTTGGAAAAATGGCCATAATTGTCGTGGTAAGGGGCAAGTACACTACATTCAGGTACTTCCCAAAAAGGAGAAGAGGAGAAAGAATTTGGGACAGCCACCTATGAGGAGGGTACATTGGAGATATAAGGAGAAGAGGAGTTGAGTGGCACTTTGGCATCACTTTCGAGATGCTCCTAGGTACTATCCCTTTAGAGTGAAAGGTTCATTGAAGGGTAGACTAGTCACTATATTCATTGATAGTGGGGCAACCCACAACTTCATCAATAGAGGGCTTGTAGCATCATGTGGCCTACAACCTGTACAATTCAAAGGGTTTAGAGTCACGGGATGGGTTCACCATCCCTTGTACTACCAAGGTTCCAAAGCTTAGTTTCACTTTGGAAAGACATGTGGTAGAAGATGATTTTTATGTGGTTGGCATTGGGGAGACCAACATAATCCTCGCTATTCAATGGTTGCACTTTCTTGATGAGTACACTTAAAACTATCAAACCATGGAGTTGAAATTCTAAGTGGTTGGTAATGATATCATTTTGCATGGTTTGAGTGATAAGGAGCCCCCTTCTTCTTCATCAAATAGCATGATAGGAGGATGTTTCATGAGCATGACGAGGATTGAAGAGAAGGTGCCACAAGACATCAAATGAAGCCCCTTAATTCCAAGGTAGAACACTCTACAAGGCAATTGGTAAGCATGATAAATTCTGATTTTTGTCATACATGTTTTGGAAGGGTTGAAAGGAAACTTGATTTCCAAGGGCAGTCCCAAAATTGCCTTGGGCAGTACCCTATTCCATTTTGCAAGAATAATATTGAGGGTGTTATGAAGGGCATGAGACCTCTCTTGATTTTGGAGAGGGCTAAAGTTGCAAGCAACTGTTCACAAGGTCTAAAACTCAAGAAAAGATGGTCCTCTTACTTTCCGGAAAATGTTAGAATCAGCTGGGCTTATTTATGGACTTTTTTTGGCATCAAAGGCAACTTAAGTTACGCATGGCAGCCAAGGGAAAGAGCTGAAAAAATGGGCTTGAAGTCTGAATTTTGTTGTTAAGAAGTTTCTGAGACAAGAAGGCAGAAGTTTCTGAGACAAAAAGTCAATTCCAGCCACCAAAGATGATCAAAAAATTGCACTTTTGAGGCATGCTACAGCCCATGATAGGTAGGATATATGCTAAGGTAAATTCTGAATTTATTCATTCAGAAAATTTTGATTTTAAGGGGCAGGTACAGCAGCATTATGAAGGGAAAAAGTCTGATTTTTTAGATAGATTCCACCCTACAGTATGTTCTGAAAATAATCATGATGAGGCACACTTTTGGCTTGACAAAGAATGGGAAGGCATGAGGAAAGTAGAACCCTATCTTGTATGTAGGTTGAGGCTTTTATTTGATTACTATAATGTTCCTCCTATGCATGAAGGATTGGATATAGGGAAGTCAAGGGGAGATTGCATGCCACATGTTTTGAAACACGCTCAAGGGAGATTGCATCTATGTGCTACTTTAATTCAAAGTATGTTTCAAGGTGAGCTTATTGTTATTTCTTTTCACGTTTTAGAAACACCTTTCAAGGGCACATTGATACCCATGGAGGCTCAAACATAAGAGGCTTTATCAAAGGCAAACCAATATGGCATATGTTATTTCTTTGGGCACACGAGGAGTCTTTGAAAGGTGGTCATGACACCTTTAGTTCATGGGGGTAGCCTCCAAAGTACAGGTTTAGCAAATTGGGAATTCAAATTGAAGTTTCTTTTTAGTGGGAAGCAATTTTAATTGGTAATTGTATCATGAAGAACGTGGGGACAGCCCCATTGCTTTTGCAATTGCTTGAGGACAAGCAATTTTGGATAGGGAGGACTATAATGTCCCCCATTTTTGGCATAACTTGTTTATAGACCCTTAACTTGATTTTTTGTTCCCACAAGGCTAAGGGAAAAAAAGAAAGGGAAATGATGATGGGGCCATTCAAAGAGCAAAAAAGTGAAAAGGTACTTAAGAATTCTAATTTTCAGTCAAGATGTGCAACAGTGTTTTTGGTCTATTTTTCACTAACCCCTCAAAAAGGTAGTTCAAAAAGTAAAATTGCTTATGATTTAAAAAGTCACCTTCTCATTTGGGTGCTACTTTTAGAGATGATTATAAGAGGTAATTGAGGTTCATTTGAGGGTATACATGTCTTGAATATTGAATTGTTGATCAAGTATGTCAAGCTTGTTCACCACAACTTAAAGACGAAAACCTTCAAGTGTGCCAAGGGTTTGGGGACAAAAACTTTCGTTCCTTCATTCAGGGCAGCTCTATTCAAATTTCAAACGTTGTAATTGTGCCTCAGATTTCCATGATTGCATGCAATTGGTCTTACAAAGGTGTTTTGGAACACCACTTTCATTCAAGGATTGTGCAAACTCATTGGAGAGCTGGAAAATACAATTTGTAAGTCAAAGAAGAGGATTGAAATACCCTAGGGCAGCAAGGAGGCTCCTTAAGCATGAGCGACCCCCCTTGAGGGCTGGGCAAGTGCCTTAGGGCTTGCTTGGGCTTGCTCCGATGCTGAGAAATAAGTCAAAGGTTGATAATAATATTTTTAATATTATTATTACATTTTACTAATCATTTTGCATGCTGAATTTGGATGATTTGAGGCTTGGTTACAAGGTAAATAATTCAAAATTATTTACATTATTTTTCTTAATGGAGTGATTCACCTAGGAGGGTTTTTAGGGTGTTTTTGGGCTCTAAAATTGGAGAAAATAAACATACATTTTCTTATTTATATTCTAGAAATTATTATAATAATTTCCCAATATTGGCGACTTGATTTGTGAGACTTGGAGGGCTTGTTGAAGGGTAAGTTGAAGGATTTGATATTCAGATTTAGTTCTATATATTTTTTCAAGTGTGGCAACTTCATTGGAAGTGTCAATTTGATAATTTGCAGCCCTAATGTGTTCATTGGAAGCCCTCATATTGTGTGATTTTTGCATAAATATTTTAGATGTTTTGTAAGGGTTTCAAGGCAAATTTGAAAGAGAAAGCACAGTTGTTCCGTCATTTGTAAATCAGAATTATTGCAAGGGCAATTTCAACCTCATCACCATTCCCACCTTGCCGCAAAAAAGGTATTTTATTTCAGTTCTACATTCATTAATATTGAACTATATTAAAGTGTGTTTTGCTTGGAATTTGGTCATTCTTTCTGACTAGGATTTGTTGGTTTTGGAGTTCAGATTTCATATTGCTTTCATTTTATATAAGGGTTTGTTGGAAAACCCCTAATTTTCCTAATTGTCCCATTTGGGGACATTACATATGTTCACTCCCTTTGTGATCAATAGATAGATCGGTCCATTGTAACGGAATTTCTCGTTAGATAAATTGTGGCTCGAGTCTCTTTAAGGCTGAAACAAGGATGTGACTAGGCAGTAGAAAACTTGATAGACGAAGAGAGACACATCTATGATCCTCCTAATGTATCAAGGCTTTCGGGTTCAACTCCCCAAGTTGATATGTTAGCATCCTCCCCCTCTCCAATATAAACATCTGCAAATTCGGTGCCATGCCTTATGGGTCCTCTTAAACAGAAGATTTAAACCTAGACGAATAAACCCTAGACAACGATATACAAAGGGAGAGGGATAGAGGAGACAATTTACAAAGCTTCTTTGAATGTTTCCTCTTGCATGCTCATTTATTGGATTTCTTCATAACTGTTATTGTAATTGTGTTAGCCCGAGAAAATGGAGGCACTATGAATAAATTACATTACAGATAAGTATTTTCACACACAAATGGTAATGTATTATTCTCGAAAAATATTACAAAGAGAGGTGCAAAGCTTTATAAACTTTTCACAGAGTAGTTACAGGATACAACTGACATTCTCAAGAGCCAACTAGTTATTATAAACAAAACATAATATTAAAGTTATTACTATTTAAAAATATCAAATAAAGAACTCTGGATCATAAAATAATCCAACAAACTCCCCCTTGATCCAAAGGGGTATATAATATTAAAGTTATTTCTTCATAACTGTTATTGTAATTGTGTTAGCCCGAGAAAATGGAGGCACTATGAATAAATTACATTACAGATAAATATTTTCACACAAAAATGGTAATGTATTATTCTCGAAAAATATTACAAAGAGAGGTGCAAAGCTTTATAAACTTTTCACAAAGTCGTTACAGGATACAACTGACATTCTCGAGAGCAACTAGTTATTATAAACAAAACATAATATTAAAGTTATTACTATTTAAAAATATCAAATAAAGAACTTTGGATCATAAAATAATCCAACAAACTCCCCCTTGATCCAAAGAGGTATAGAAGATGGAAGATCTGGAGCAATGACTTTGAAGTCATTGTTGTCAACCTGGAGCTGCACCCTGATTCGAAGCCCTGCGCGAAACGGCCAGTCCTCTATCCGGCTGAAACAATGGGATCTTCTCACGAGGGTGGGTGCCTCAATAGTGAGAAGAACCTCCAAATAAGGCTAATTCCTATATGATGTATCAATTAGGACTTCTACGTTGCGGACTACCGTGGAAAAGGTAGAATGGAAACTTAAAGGGGAAATCCTACCTAAAGGGGGTGATACACCAAAATTTTGATCCTACTCAACTTGGAACCTTTAACACTGAACGAACAAGGGAGAAGTAAGACCTTAGACTTCAATTAATCACTTATGCATAAGTATTTCATGCAGAGGTTCGATCCAATAACTAAAACCAGAGGGAAAACGATGGAGAGAGGTCTGATAAAAGACACTTTGAGGCCACCTAACATCCACTTACAGTTTCAGCAAAAGAAAATAAAGAACACTGAACATGACCTGCACAAGGATAATCTAGCAACTAGGTATGAAACAGAATTTGGGAAGGGAGAGAAATCTACCACTTATGCAAATTGTTGAAGAAATATACACTATGCCAACGCTTGAAATCTGAAAGTACAGTCCTTCTTATTGATCGAAGAGGTTACACAACTCACCAATGGCAGAGTCTGGTCTAACCAAGAGAGATTGGATGATTTTTAAAACAAGGCTGAAAGCCATTATATAGAAAATTACAAGAGGCCAAAGATTGGCGTAGAAACTTGAAGAGAAAGATTCACTTTGGTTAACTCAAGGCTTTACTTGGCCTTTCAATAGAATATATTTTCCCTTTTGTCCTTACATGAAGCTTTTTCGCTTGATGAAGCGAACTTGTCTTTGTTATGAACTACCCACCTCTTTTTGCATGGAAATCTATGCAAATGTAAAATTTAGAACTCCATGTGAGTTGCTTGATTGCTAAGTTGTAGCATTTGAAAACTGAGTTGACCGTTATTTAAGCTGAGTTGGACGAAGAGATCATTCTCCTTCGCATGGAAAGCTTCTAGTGAAGCGGCATTTTAATCAATTAGTCAACTCTAAATCTGGAATAATCAACTCGTCGTTCGAATTCGGAACTCCTGCTGAAGCTGGATTAGACCTTCGGATGCATGAGCTGAATGGAGACAAACATGACTTTAATAATCGGTCAACTGAAGCTTTGATCGATTATTCGAAAATAGCTCCGATGTTCAAAAATAGCTCCTATTTGCATGTATTTCGTCCTACTCTGGTCTACTGTTCATGTCTATTTCTAGCAAGATTCTATATTCGGATGCATTTGTCTATATTTTTACCAGTTTGCCCTTTTCTTTCGGAATTCTGGTTTTATCTCTGTTCCAACGGTTACTTCCCGCGGTCAAAATTTGACGGCTAGCGGGACGTCACCTTTAGTCTTCTTATTTCCTTCGGATTTCTCTGCTTGGCAATTTCTTTCGGGTTTATTTCAGCAGAATTCCTTCGGACTTCTCTCTCTTCGGATACCTTCCTTTACTCTTATTTGTTCGGGCTTTTTCCCGCAGTCTTTGGCTCTGTCAGCCTTTTGTATTGAACACTAAGTCATATTCCCGCGAAAAAAAGTCCACAAGAATTATCTCGGTTTATTTGGGTTAATTTTATCGGGCTTATTTTGCGCGGCCTTTCTCTGAATTCCTTCAGACTTTTTGTCCGAAGGAATTCCTTCGAACAAAAGTCCGAAGTATATCTTCCTTTGTTGCGTCTTCGTTTTACTGCGGCCTTTCTGTTTTGTGCAAGTTTCCGAATTTCTTCGGACTTTTTGTCCAAAGGAATTCCTTCGGACAAAAGTCCAAAAGAATTCATTTTCTTTGTTTTTGCCTGTCTTTTTGTCTTTTGGCCTCCATGGACTTTGCTTTGTGTAACCCTTCCGAATTTCTTCGGACTTTTTGTTCGAAGGAATTCCTTCAGACAAAAAGTCCGAAGGATGTCTTTGCCTTTGCTCTATTTCAATGTGCCCTTCGGCAAGATAAGTACCCTTCGGCACTGACCAAGTGTCCTCCGCAACCGACCAAGTGTCCTCTGCCCGTGCCCTTCGGAAAAATTGGAGGGCACTCGGGCTTTTTGCAATAGTCTCTGTATTTGGTCCTGTGCCTGCCCGAAGGGTAGGTGCCCTTCAGCTTTTTTGAAAGTGACCCTTCCGAAGGGCACCCTGCCCTTCTGAATTCTTGAAAATGACTCTTCCTAAATAATTCCTTGGCTTTTCCTTGTGCGGACTTTCTGTCTCTGTGGTCTTCCGAATTTCTTCGGACTTTTTGTCCGAAGGAATTCCTTCGGACAAAAAGTCCGAAGAAATTCGGATGACCACAGAGACAAAAAAGTCCGCACATCCTTCGGAAAAAAAGTCCGAAGGAATTCATCTTTTTTGCCTTCGCCCTTTTTCCGAAGCTTTCGGATTTTCTCATTGGCTCTTTCTGTCTTTTCTGCCCTCTGCAAGGATTGTTTGGCCTCTAAAATTGCCTTTCGGAAAAGTTGCAAAGGCCCTTTTGTCGCCTAAGTGTCTGGAGAGTCCGTAGAAATGACTTGTAGAGTCCGTAGAAATCCTGCAGAGTCCGTAGAAATGACCTGCAGAGTCCGTAGAAATTTCCTGCAGAGTCCGTAGAACTAGTCAAGGAAAACCATGTATTCTTCCTTCCTTGGCTAGAGACGAGAACCTTCCAAGTGGCAAGAGAAAATCTGATTTGTGGAAGATTTGTCAACATTCTGGCGTCTCAATTGGGAAGCATGCCTACTATGCTTGAGAACTCAAACCATGTATAGAAGTTATTCGAATTCCCAAATGGTGAACCTGATTTCTGATTGAAAATCAGCTCTGATCATGGTTGTAGTAACCTCTTCCTTCAAAAATAAGAAGGGAAAACATACGAAAGCAAAAAACTAAGAAGCAAATGTGCAAACAAGCACTTATTAGAACAAAAACTGAAGCAAACTACTGTGCTTAAACAGCACTTGAGGAAAGCAAAATCAACTAAAAAATCTAGCTAACCATCATAAAGCATGATCCGCCTGGATCAAATGGGAAATTCTTAACTCACTCCTTCCAAGAGATGGTACTAGTTGCAAGGCAGGGTGTTTATTAGTCATAACCTTTGATGAGGCATTTTCCTTGTCCACCAACTGTATTAGCATCTTCTCGAATGAGTGATCAACAGCAACCAAGACAAACTCATCAAGTACCTCTTGATCTTTTTCAGATTGCTTATTATCTACCACCTTGTCAAGTGATACCTCATCTATGCATGGTTTTTGAGTGACCACATCTTCCTTATTGACTGCTGCAAGTTCATCCAGCGCTTCAAGGAGCTTTGAGTAGGCAACCCAATCTGTACTGGGATCTTGAATAGGTGATTCTTGATCAAATTTCTGATAAACATGCTCTTTAATAGCCATCATATCCATACAAAGCTCTTCGATCTCTTGTAGAGATTCAAGGTACTACTGCCAATCATCTTTTTGTTTCTCATTTTGATCTATTTGAGTTGAATCAGCTATCACGCTATCTGGATCCTTCTCAATAGGAGATCCCTATAACTCATAACTTCAATTTGTATCAGCTCCTCTTGAAGTTCCTCTATATCAAGATTAGTCTTCCCATTCTCAGCTATAACTGGATGCTCAATTACAACCTCAAGAGAAGTATCAATAGGAAATTCTTCCTCAAACACTTCTGAAGCATCCTCTACACACTGCAAGAACTTGACCTGTAGCTGCAACCTCTCTCTCAATACTCCAAAAAACAGAATCCTCCTGAAGAAGGGGGATGGCGGGAGGGTGATGAAATTCATTTGTTTGAGAGGGAAAATGAAGCATGGGAGGTCGATCATGATCAGATTTTGGAATCTTGAGGGAAAAGGAATTATCTAGGGAGTTTTGGAGAGGAGGGAAAGAGAAACTCTTAAAGACGTCTGTATTTTGTTCTTTCCACTTGGCCATTACCTCATCAAAGTCTTGGCCATTACCTCATCAAAGTCTGAAACCTGCTTGTCTTCTTGGACAACCTGAACTTGAGGGATGATTGGTGAGGAAAGGGGACTATAGGAAGGTTTAGTCTCATAAATAGTCATTTGAATAGGCTCTTGGATATGCTCTTGAATAGGCTCTTGACTCCAACTAGGAAGCTCCCTTGGCACACACTGGGCATGGTTAAGAACTTCATGAGAATAAGAAGCACAATAGCCTTTTGTAGACAATTGGTTTAACTCGATTTTCTACCTTTCCCAAGCCTCTATCTTTTCCAATACAAAAATACATAGTCCATTTATCTCTTCTGGATCATTGGTCACATTCGAAATAGACCATTCACTTCCTCATACTGAGAGTTAGAACAAACCTTTCGTGCATATGCCAGTATTCTGAGCTCTATTTAATTCATTTTTTCTTCAAGGCAATACTGCTTATATGCAATATCATAGTCATATGGGAAAGATGAAATCTGACCCTGAGACTGATATGGCTTACCAGGAAGGTAAGATTCATGCTCTTGATAACGTTGATTGTGAGAAACTTGATAAGGCTCAACATAGCTTTGATAGTACTCTTGATAACGCTAATTAGACTCATAAAGAGGCTCATAGGTATCATGACCAGGCTGGTATGATCCATCATCACACTGATAAGGAAACATAGCATAGGAATTCTCTTCATACACAGCCATCAAAATTCATTCACGATAATTCAATAAAAATAAACTTACATGGAAGCTGTCCCTGAACTGTTAGAAGCAATTGCTTGAGCTTAGAATCACCAAATACTTCTTGAATAACATTGCTACAACTGCAATTTCATCAAGACCAGCAAAAATAGGTCCCACCGGGCGTGCCAAAAGCTGTTGTCAACCTGGAGCTGCGCCCTGATTCGAAAACGTGCGCGAAACGGTCAGTCCTCTATCCGGATGAAACAATGGGATCTTCTCACGAGGGTGGGTGCCTCAACAGTGAGAAGAACCTCTAGAGAAGACTGGTTCCTGTATGATATATCAATTAGGACCTCTACTCTACGCTGTGGACTACCGTGGAAAAAGGAGAATGGAAACTTAAAGGGGAAATCCTACCTAAAGGGGGTGATACACCAAAATTTTGATCCTACTCAACTTGGAACCTTTAACACTGAACGAACAAGGGAGAAGGAAGACCTTAGACTTCAATTAATCACTTATGCATAAGTATTTCATGCAGAGGTTCGATCTAATAACTAAAACCTGAGGGAAAACGATGGAGAGAGGTCTGATAAAAGACACTTTGAGGCCACCTAACATTCACTTACAGTTTCAGCAAAAGACAATAAAGAACACTGAACATGACCTGCACAAGGATAATCTAGCAACTAGGTATGAAACAGAATTTGGGAAGGGAGAGAAATCTACCACTTATGCAAATTGCTGAAGAAATATACACTATGCCAACGCTTGAAATTTGAAAGTACAGTCTTTATTGATCGAAGAGGTTACACAACTCACCAATGGCAGAGTCTGGTCTAACCAAGAGAGATTGGATGATTTTTAAAACAAGGCTGAAAGCCATTATATAGAAAATTACAAGAGGCCAAAGATTGGCGTAGAAACTTGAAGAGAAATATTCACTTTGGTTAACTCAAGGCTTTACTTGGCCTTTCAATAAATTATATTTTCCCTTTTGTCCTTGCATGAAGCTTCTTCGCTTGATGAAGCGAACTTATCTTTGTTATGAACTGCTCATCTCTTTTTGCATGGAAATCTACGCAAATGTCAAATTTAGAACTCCATGTGAGTTGCTTGATTGCTGAGTTGTAGCGTTTGAAAACTGAGTTAACCGTTATTTAAGCTGAGTTGGACGAAGAGATCATTCTCCTTCGCATGGAAAGCTTCTAGTGAAGCAGCGTTTTAATCAATTAGTCAACTCTAAATCTGGAATAGTCAACTCATCGTTCGAATTCGAAACTCCTATTGAAGCTGGATTAGACCTTCAGATGCATGAGCTAAATGGAGACGAACAGGACTTTAATAATCGATCAACTGAAGCTTTGACCGATTATTCGAAAATAGCTCTGATGTTCAAAAATAGCTCCTGTTTGCATGTATGATGTCCTATTCTGGTCTACTGTTCGTGTCTATTTCTGGCAGGATTCTATATTCGGATGTATTTGTCTATATTTTTACCCATTTGCCCTTTTCTTTCGAAATTCTGGTTTTATCCCTGTTCCAACGGTTACTTCCCGCGATCAAAATTTGACGGCTAGCGAGACGTCACCTTTAGTCTTCTTATTTCCTTCAGATTTCTCTGCTCGGCAATTTCTTTTGAGTTTATTTCTGCAGAATTCCTTCGGACTTCTCTCTTCGGATACCTTCCTTTACTCTTATTTGTTCACGGTTTTTCCCGCGGTCTTTTACTCTGTCGGCCTTTTGTATTGAACGCTAAGTCATATTCCCACGGAAAAAAGTCCGCAAGAATTATCTCGGTTTATTCGGGTTAATTTATCGAGCTTATTTTGCGCGGCCTTTCTCCAAATTCCTTCGGACTTTTTGTCCTAAGGAATTCCTTCGGACAAAAGTCCGAAGTATATCTTCCTTTGTTGCATCTTCGTTTTACTGCGACCTTTCTGTTTTGTGCAAGTTTCCAAATTTCTTCGGACTTTTTGTCCAGAGGAATTCCTTTGGACAAAAGTCTGAAAGAATTCATTTTCTTTGTTTTTGCCTTTGTCTTTTTGTCTTTTAGCCTCCGTGGACTTTGCTTTGTGTAAGCCTTTCGAATTTCTTCAGACTTTTTGTCCGAAGGATATGTCTTTGCCTTTGCTCTATTTCAATGTGCCCTTCGGCAAGATAAGTACCCTTCAGCACCGACCAAGTGTCCTTCGCAACTGACCAAGTGTCCTCCGCCCGTGCCCTTTGAAAAAATTGGAGGGCACCCAGGCTTTTTGCAATGGTCTTTGAATTTGGTCTTGTGCCTACCCGAAAGGTAGTGCCCTTCGGCTTTTTTGAAAGTGACCCTTCCAAAGGGTACCCTGCCCTTCGGCTTTTTTGAAAGTGACCCTTCCGAAGGGTACCCTGCCCTTCGGAATTCTTGAAAATGCCTCTTCCGAATTAATTCCTTAGCTTTTCCTTGTGTGGACTTTTTTGTCTCTGTGGTCTTCCGAATTTCTTCGGACTTTTTGTCCGAAGGAATTCCTTCGAACAAAAAGTCTGAAAGAATTCATCTTTTTTGCCTTCGCCCTTTTTCCGATGCTTTCAGATTTTCTCATCGGCTCTTTCTATCTTTTCTGCCCTCTGCAAGGGCTGTTTGGCCTCTAAAATTGCCTTTCGGAAAAGTTGCAAAGGCCCTTTTGTCGCCTAAGTGTTTGGAGAGTCCGTAAATGACCTGCAGAGTCCATAGAAATCCTGCAGAGTCCGTAGAAGTGACCTGTAAAGTCCATAGAAATTTCTTGCAGAGTCCATAGAACTAGTCAAGGAAAACCATGTATTCTTCCTTCCTTGGCTAGAGACGAGAACCTTCCAAGTGGCAAGAGAAAATCTAAATTGTGGAAGATTTGTTGACAGTCATCAAAGAAACTCTGTCGCAACTACAACTGGTACATTGTACCTCTGGCACTAATCAAAAACTAATGTTGCTCCATAAAGAAGCTTGTTCCTGCTAGTTGTGGCAAAAAATCGCTGATGAACATGATCAAAGCCTACCCATCCCCAATGATCATCATACCGTACTGCGGTAGAACATGATCAAGCATGTTCAACTACATCGACCCACATAAGGTCCCACACAGGAACCCGTCCAAGTGACAAACCTGTACTTTGTATGGCACATATCTCTGATGTCCAACAAATGTTGACAACCTTTGCTAAACACTAAATGTGCTAGCAACCTCTATCAACTCGTACTGTCACGGACCACTGATTGATGACCAACAAATGCAATATCTTCTCCCCCTATCACACGAGAGGTGAGACGCCGTGCATCGAGAGAAACAAAATCAAACAATCATGTCTGCTCCATGTCATGAATATCAAGTATGAAAAGCCAAAAATGGAACTGAAAGCAAAAACACAAGCCAAAAAAATTGCTACTAGAACAAATCTCAGTCTTGAGCCTAGTAGCTCGCACAAGACGAGTAAATCACTGAGCACTCAAAATATGGTGTCAGGGCCACTGGGACCATAGACCTCAGCCATATAAGATGCCTCATAATCAGAGGAAGTATCAGAATAACCAAAATAACTGGAGTAACCAAAAGATCGACCACTAGAATGATCCACATAATTTGTCTCAGCTGTCTTTTTATGTGGAGAATGGGGTCATCAAAAAGGGCACACATCTGCAAGATGTTCAATGCCACCACATTTGAAACATGTGGGCTCTTTCCCATGTCTACGAGATCCATAAGAAGTTGAATCACTAGAAGAACTATAGGAGTGAGAAGAGTGTTTATGATGATGTCTGTGTTTGGAAGACCCTGGAGAGTGTTGATGTGAATGTTGTAGAGACCATCGAAAATGATGTGAAAAATGTTTATGAGAGTGTTTCAGAGAATGCTTCTAAAACTGTCACTGTACATGACGATGATCTCTGTGCTGGGACCTGTTCTTTACATAATGAGCCTCTTCAATAAGCATACTTTTCTTCTTTGCTAATTGTCACTCATGCTAAGTCATCAATTCATAGATGTTGTCAAATGTGGCTCCATAATCTTATCACTAAGTTGTAGCATTTCAACAAAATTTGTGTATGTAAAACTAAGGCCATTCAATGTGATGGAAATCAACATGTCATCATCCATTTTACCCCCTATGGTACAATACTCTTGTTTCAGGGTTTTCATGCAGGAAAGATATCCAGAGACATCTTCATTATCTCTTAGTTTATTGTTCAAAAGTTGCATAAGAAGGTCAATCTTCTTGTAAGCAAGTTCTTGTCATACAAATCCTTTAATGCCTTCCACGCTTTCCATGCACCAATTTTAACTGCCTCAATATGAATGATAACATGTTCACTGCAAGATGATTTCAAAAGGGCAAGTGCACATTTATCATGTTTCTGATACTCAACCAACTTTGTTGCTTCAGTTGGTGGTGTGGTTTCTTTCTCTGTTATTCCCATGAATCATTAAAGATTAAATTGTTCTCCATGTTTCTAATCAATTCTTTGTAATTTTTAGGTGATGACTTACCATTTTTTGAGATCAAACTCACAATTTTTGCCATGGTGCTAAAAAAGAATCAAGTCAAAAGGAAATGCTATTGAGGATTTGCCTTTACCTTCCGAATAGCTTCCGAATACAAGAGATTTTTGAGACGTAAAAATATACAATAATACCACCTTATATCTCCTTTTACACCCTTATATCATCAAAATTCAATCTTATTTCACCAATTACATCTTTATTTTACCAAAAATAAAAAATCAAACATCTATTGCTTTTCTCCCACTATAATTCACGCTTTTACAATATGTATGCCCTTTACAACTTGCAAGGCATGCATGTAATGTATCAAAAAGATTCTCAAAAGAGAATATTCCTCCAAAAAGGTATATACCACAGAAAGTTTGTCCAAAATAGAAGATTTGAACCTTTGACCTCCTACCTTCAAAGCTTTACAGAAAATAAGCCTTTCCAAGTGCTCTAAAAGGATTTAGAAGATATGAAGAGAGATTTTTACATTTAACCCTGATTTGCCTCTATGATAAAAAAAAATTACTTTTCCATGTAAAAACGTATTTCATCCATGAAAAATATTTTGAAAAAGCTTCTTTGATTGTGGGACCCCCAAACCCTAATTTTTTATCAAACTATATGAAAAAAATTATCAAAGTGAAAACGTTTATTTTTCTACAGATTTCCAACGCCATAAAGAGGACACCATGGCTGATCAGAACAATTTCCAGAACAGATTTCTTCCATATAGGACCGTACAACGTTGTACAACGTTGTACAAAGCAAGATTTTGATCAACTTAGACTTTTAGAAGGGATTTTGACGCATTCAAATGATATTTGCAGTAGCTTGGATGTTTTGGAGGGCGTACACATGAGAAATTGGGCCGTACAACTCAGGGAAATGAATTTAGAAGCTTCTTAGGGTAATTTAGATGAGTTTTCTAGCATTTAGGGATACAAAAACAACAATTCCACTCAACAAAACGATTCCAAAAGATTATGGAGGCCGTACCACATTTTCATAGAGATTTTTTCATTGCATAAAGCCATACAAATGGCCGATTTGACAATTTTGCGCAAAAATTTAGGGTTTTTTTTTTTTGGATCAAATAGCAAGCTTCTACAATGATTTAAATGGAGACTCCTGATTGTTTTTTATGCTTCTCCAAGCAATGGTCATACAAAACCAATTCTCAGGTTTATTTCACCAAATATGTATTCATAGGCTTTAATAAATATAACATAAACTATTGATTTTACATCAAACATTGACCAAAAGGCATACCTTATTAATTATTCCAAATTTGATTTCGTTGAATGTGTCTTTCACCTTTGCTTCTTTTTACCATACTCTGATAGCATTGTTATCCCGGGAAAATGGAGGCACTATGAATAAATTACATTACAGATAAATATTTTTACACAAACATGGTAATGTATTATTCTCGAAAAATATTACAAAGAGAGGTGAAAAGCTTTATAAGTTTTTCACGGAGTGGTTACAGGATACAGCTGACATTCCCATGAACCACCTAGTTATTATAAACAAAACATAATATTAAAGTTATTACTATCTAAAAACATAAAATAAAGAACTATGGATCATAAAATAATCCAACAAATTGCACATATTGTATTGGAGTTGGATTGAGCATTGCACTAGTTTTGCTATATATGTGCTACGTCCACTATCTCTTTAACTCTTTATCATTTTAATTTATTTGTTCCTTTATAAACCTTGAACCCTAAATCAACTAAAAAGGGGGAAAACCCAATGGCATAAACGCTCAACAAGTATCTACAAAAGTGATTTAAATTTAATAAAAGAACAATCCTATAAAAGTAATGCCCATTGGAAAAAATAACAGCCAACAGAGTTAAGAGAAGGGGCCCAATAAAGAACAATGTTCTAGTTTGCAACAAAATCAAGGGCAGAAGAAGAGCCATCATACGCATTGATTGAGACAAAGGGGCCAATACAGAGTTTGATAGTGCCTTATGCGATTGAACTCACAATAGCAAAGGATAATTGGAAGATGCACAAAGACGAGTGTCATGTCCCCCTTTTGGACATAGAACAAGAAAAGACCCTTAGACGAATTCCCGGATGTTTCTCGTCAGCTAAGGGAAGGTAAAATCAAAGGGGAAACATTGGTTCTATTTTTAAGTTGTAAAAGATACTTTTTGATATATCTTTTCTAATTATGACTTAAAAGTGACTTGTTGAGTATGGGTTAACCCTTAATGAGAAAAAAGTATAATCTCTTTTAAACTATGTTAACTCTCCTCCCAAGTGGAGCACCCCACTTTAGGAAGGGTGTTTACGAAGGTTGAGGGCTCAGGTGGAAAGGTTATGGAAATTTGCATAATAAAAAGCAGACGTTTTTAGCACGAAACACAGAGCTTCAGACCTTTGAGGACGAAAACCCTTAATATACAATTGGGCAGCCCTAATTCAAGGGTTGTATTGGACAACTTTGGATATTTAGAGTTGTTTTTGAACGCCACTAGTTTCAGCATCAAAGCAAAGGAACTACCAAAGGGTGGCAAGCTGCTAGGGGGCTGGGCGAGTGGGAGAAGAGCCCCAAAAAGGGTCAGCAAGCTGTCAAGAAGGGCAACGTGGCATCTGTTGAGGCCCGCGAACCATATCTAGGGTATGGCGAGTGGATTTTGAGGCTTTCTCAAGCCCAATTTGGTGTATGACAGCAGCAAACAAGAATTGGTATTTGAGCATTATTTTCCAGCCCTAAATTTGTCATAAAACTATGTTTTCAAGTGGATATCTTTGGTTGTAATATTTGCTAATTTTTCTATAATTATTGAGAAATAAAATAATATTTTTTGCCCTATTTTGGCACTTCAGAAATCTGTACTTTTCAGTTATCTAAGGTTTGAAAAGAAATCAAAAAATAATTATTTTGGCTAGGGTTTTACCGTGAATTTCCAGAATTGGATAATCTGTCCCTAAGAGGACATTTCAACAAGTTCTAGAAAAGAACATCGGTCATATATAGCCTCGAAAATATCTAAATGATAGTCTTAAGCTTGTATTGAACAATCATTATACATCCTGATATGCATAATTTGTTCCTGAACCAGCTGCATTGACAGAAACGGGCTTGTAATAAACATTTAAATTTATTTGGAAAAAAAAGAGCCATGGAAAGTTGGAAATTATTGTTTGTATATAAAGAATTACCAAAAAACTCTTGATCTCTCTGGCGCCGAGAAGGTTGGTTGTTTAAAGCATTGAAGGCATCTGTTATCAGTACAGCTGGACGTACAAATGATTCTAACACTGTTCCATTCAAATGCCTGATAATCAAAAAATAACCAGTTAGCTTGAACTTTTCTTGATTAACTTTTGGAAGCTGCAAGCTAAATTTTCTAAAAGACAAGAATAAAATCACAACCTTTCCTTTCGATGATTGAAATCAACAGCATAAATTACATCCTCTCCATCTTTCGTGATTTTCCATACTGCTCCACCCAAAAGATGTCCAGCTGCATAAGGAGTGATAACTATTCCTTCACCATTCCCTGATTAGAAAAATATGCAATGCATCCATAATGAGCCCAGTGAATATTGCCATATGTTAACTGAGATGCCAAGAAGTGAAGCCTCAAAAATGAATCTGGTGCAATAATTGAGTAGGATGAATGACCAACCAGAAAGATAATAATTTTGTGAATATGTTAGCCGTGTCACATTTTGAAAAGCAGCATCTACATCATCCAATGTGAAAAGGTCAAAATCTGAAACAGCCTGCAAAAAGAACCAATATTAATTATCTGAATTGCTGTCTCTGCAGCAAACCCCCTCCCTTATTATAAGGAAACATAATCAGTTGATAAAATTGCGGCAGTAAATGCCAAGAGAATTACAATATTTGGTTGCAATGTCTCATTAGCAGGTTGGGTCTTTGACTTCTATTAGGTTGTTGATTTGTGGCTTAAAGGCAGGTTGAAAAAATTGCTTCACAAACAACCAGAGTATAATTCTGACCCATATTTATAGCAAATTCGATGACCCATAATCCTAGCACCTAAATGGACAAAGCTAGGTACCAGTTTTGGATGAATTTGAAAGACTAAAAGCCCTCCACTTATGGTGTCAATGCCATAAACAATCTTATTCCTGTTAATAATGGAGCGTTCTTTCATGTTAAAAAAAATATTGCAATGTCACATGCCAATATTAAGATATTGAAGTTGCTTGTACGAGTCCCCACTAACTAAATTGCTCTTGAAGGAAAACATCGAAAGGGTCCCAACCCTTGCTAATTGGGTGGAACTCCAATGAGGCCTCCAAACGAAACTCCCAACTACCAAGTGCAAGAATCGTTTAGGATAGAAAGAGAATATTACTTTGGGCCAATGCCAAAGGAATCTGAGGCAATGAACAATATCGCAGGGGAAAAATCTGTGCTTAGAGACTCGTCGCTGGCCCATAGCAAAGGGTTGAATAATATCGACGTGGAAGATGATTCCTTGATAATGATAAGAGCCCTGCAATCCCAGGATCTCTTGTTAGCACCTAAGGGTAATCATTGAAGAATCCTTTCTTTTAATTTCAGAACTTGATGTAATGGCAAATAGGCTCCAAACATTTTTATCCAGAGGCAAAGAAGATTGCAGACTTCTTAGCAAGTGGAGGAGTCCAGATAGCCTTAAGGAGGCTTAAAATGGTGATTAGTGGTCATATGCCGCATTGGGGCCATCTAAAACCCCTACTTTTGACCGATATTAATATGGATTGGATTACTCCTAATCATGATGTAATTAGCTATTAATATAATTTAATGACAGTTATGGATGAGTTTTTACAATTTAAGAAAAAAGCATCAATTCAATGACTGTTATGGGTATGATTTTTTATAATGTAACAACTGTTATGGGTTTGTATGGTGGCATATGCTCTAAATGCCACCTCCCCGTGTTTGAATAATAAATGAAGCAGATTAAAGCGATATCACTGATGAGACTACTATCTCAAGATGAGCAGATTGCGATCGATTTACAGATGGGTGCGATCATGAAAAAGCTGTAAGAAGATATTTTCTCCCGTGTCTGCTGTTATCAGTTCAATCATCAGTTAGAAAGGGCACAATTTGGTGTCGACTTGAAAAGCTGCAGCAGCATTGCTATTTATAATGTTAAGGGATGCTGATTTGCAGTTGTAGTCTTCTTTCTAAGGATACCATCAATGACCCTTCCAACTGTTGAAAGACTACTTTCAAGTGCTTAGTCATGACTTTCAAGCTAACAAATACATATGCAACATTCATGAGGTTTATGAATAACATCTTGCAACCCTTCACAGATTCCTTTATAGTAATCTACCTAGATGGAATACTCATAATACAACAAAATGTGGGAGAAGCACACAATAAGTTCTACAAACCTTAAGTTGTCACAATTTGCAGGCCAACTTGGAGAAATATTCATTTGCTTTGAGATTTGGGAGTAACGTCGATGAATTTGGGGTTTATGTAGATCTACATTGATCCGATTAATTCAAGATTGGCCAATTCCCAAGACCTTGACAGAGCTACACACCTACTTGGGCCTTGGTTAATTTCTACCACAGGTTTGTGTTGGGCTTCTCTCACATTGTGAGGAACCTGAACCGAGTGAAAAAAGGAGGCACCAGAGCAATCTTTGCTTGCCCAGAGGTAGAAAAAAAATCATTTAGAGAATTGAAGCATTTGCTCTGGGCAGTATCAATTCATGCCTTGCCAAATCTGCAACAATTATTAAAAACATGGATCAGTGCTTCACTATTATGCATTGGTGTTTTCCTCAAAAAACATGGGCATCTTGTCGCCTACCATGCTAAGACATTAATGACACGATTTGAAGGTACCCAACGTATGACAGAATTTTATGCCATCATCGAAGAATGTCGCTGATCAAGGCATTATATTATGGACAAAGAAATGGTCATCCACATTAATTGCAGGCCGTTTTAATTCTTACAAACACAAAGCGATCTGCAGAATGGATGCCATCATAAGTGCTCTACCTATTTGCAGCAATATCACTTATAGATCAAGCACAGGAAAGGTAGTGCCAACCGAGTTTTTTTATTGTTTGAACTTTGAACCAACCTCTGATCACGGTGCATACCACCATATTTGATTCTTTTGGACATGAGAACTCAGCTTGGCCCTGATCATATGATGTAGAACTTGAGTTTGGGGAGATGCATCGTGCCCTTCATTAGATAAGGAGGTTCTTGATTTATATTTTCAGATTGGACTCCTCTGTTACCTGGGAGTGCCAAAATTAAATTTGGAAGGCACATTATTAGCTGGGTAGAGAGCATTTGGTGTGAACAAGATCGTGACATATCTACAGAAAAAAATTTACTGACCAAGGATTCAAGACGATGTTTCTAAGTACACCAGACCCTGCACTGCTTGTGTAATGTCTCTTTTTTGGAAAATCTTGAATTCTGATTTTTTTTATTAAATTCTGGAAATTCACATTCAGGGATACTCTATATTCAACACATAATACTGAAAACGCAAATCCTAGTATTTATTTCAGTCAAAAAAACACATGAAAATAGTGCTGATACAAAGTTACAGCGGCAACAATTAAAGGTACAACAGGTTATTACAGCAAACCGTAGCTATAGAAATCCACAAATACTGAATTCAACAATAAATACCAATTTTTTGCCACAAAAACAAGGTACAGCAGTAGCAATAATGATGGAACAGCAGCTGCAAATAAGGTACAGCAGTCTCTGATATGTAGCGCAACAGTCCTCTGCAGTACAACAGGCTGTTCAGCTAGGTATAGCAGCAGAAAAGTCTCCAGAACTAGCAATAACCCTTCCTCAATCCCCAATGTAGCTGTTGACAAATATTTCTAACCCTCAACAGCGTCACACACACTGAAACTGGAGTTCTGGACCTGATTTGAAGGACAATAATGATTCCTGCATGAAATTACCTCACATTGACAAGAGGGTTTCCGTCCTCAAATCCAACCTTGGAAACCAAGAGGGTTTTCATCCTCCAAAATCTCCAAACAGCCAAAGGTTTTCATCCTCCAAAATCTCCAAACAGCCAAAGGTTTTCATCCTCGGATGGGAAAGATTGAACACAAAGCTCAAACTTCACAAGATGAATGGCAAAATAGAATAGAATGTTTTGTAAATGAGCCCAACGCCCTTTTATAAATTTCCTTCCATCTTTATTCCCTCCAAAACTCCCAAAAGCAACTTTCCCTCTAAAATCCCCAAAATTCCCTCCTTTAATTCTAATTTTGAGTTGTTTTATCAGAATTAACCTTTTTAATAATGAAATATAAGTTGTCTTTATAAAAATATAGCATAAGTTACGTTTAAGCCAACTTAAGAAAAATTATTATTTAACTTCCATGTTTAATATAAAGTTTACCATGTATATTGCCTTCCATCTATAGAAAAATGGATAGAATGGTGTTGTGTTCTCTTTCTTCGCTCTGATTGTCGTTCAAAAATAATGGCATAAATTCACTTCTGTTTATAACACATTAGACTGTGTAATTTACTGTCTTGAACCTCAGAGTGGTGCTACAATCCATCTCAAAATTTGCACACAATGACATGAAATTTAATTCCAGGATGCAGACGATATATACATTCAAATGTCACAGGATGATTAGTTCGTGAAGATGCATCAACACAACTTGCTTTTCCAGTTCAGAACAACATTACACATGATGTAAGCAGCAATTTGAGTTCAATACACATCCCTCAATCCCTGTCTCGTTTTTATCAAACCATTAGAAATGTTTTCCAGTGATCTCACATTAATCCAGTAAAATTATCGGTTTCAACTCCCTAATCTATATTCGTTCAACACCTCAATAAGACACTGCCAACTATCCTATAAATCACTTCAATATCCATTTTAGGGCCATATATAATTTATAGCTAAAACAATAAATTATCCTTTTCATTCAGGAGTTTGTTATGAAACACAGATAGGTAATGATAAATTTGACTAAGACATTCTTTTTTGCTCATGGTTACAATACTCTACAATCTACTTTAAGATATCTCAGGTTGCTTTACATTTAGTTACCATATCAAGCATCTATTTTTTACCTACAAAAGTTTATTGGCCGGTAGAGGTTCTCTTGTGGAAACAATATACGGACTTCCTGTAAGGAAGATGCAAGAAAAGGCAAATAAAGTATAGCATCCCTCAATCCATACCATTTTATATAAAAGACCCTAGTGTGATTCTTCAATTCCAAGGTTTGCCTTAATTTAAAAAAACACTTAAAGGGTCACCTACCTTTCGAGATAGATAATGATCATACATAGTCAACAGACCCAATCTATAGACAGGTTCTGTGGAATACACGGGAGCAGAGAGCCCAAGATTTTTTACAGCATATGGCAAAGCACCAAGGTGGTTTGTATCTGGATGCGAAAGCAAAACAGCCTCCACAGTTGAAGCCACTCTGCAAAAAAATAATAGCAAAAGAAAAATTAAGACCATGCTAGAAACAAAGTTAAGTGAGGCTACATAATTTATAAACACGGCTCGTGTGACTATCCTTAATTCTCCATATTTTGTGTCAAAATCTACTAGCTTTTACACTAATATAAAGTGATTGACAAGCTTGAAACACAAATCATGTGAGTTTCAAAAAGTTAATTGCATAAATCTTTGTTGTCAAAATGCACTGCAGACAAAAAATCAGAAGAACAAAATGCTAATTACCTAATAAAATCAGATTTGACACTGAAAACAAACGTCTAATGACTATTAGTTTGTGTCTGCCTTATTATAAGATATACAGGCTCTTCCTTCTACATCAAAGAGTCCAAAAACATAATATTACTCTGCATATATGCACAACAAAGACCCCTGAGACATTGCAAGCGACAAAGATTGAAACAAAAGTATGGGGCAAAATGTCCTGATCCATTTGCGAGGAAGCATGCAAACAGAATGAATCACTTGCAAATGTTTCCCTTGAATCGAATTACAACGATGTAGACATGGCTGAACTTGCACGGAATACATGAATATTGGATCATTCACGGCAACAAATTTCTAAATAATATTTAATGTTATAGAGCGATTCCAATAATCATAACTGTAACACAAAAAATATAATCAACTCAAATAACACAGTACAAAAGATACCTATTTACCAAATCTAAAAGGAAACCTTAAACAAAAGGAAGGGCAGAAAGTAACTCTTTCTGGAAAGCCATTATTGAAGAGACAAGTTAACTCCGTGCTCTGGACTTAAAGGAACACCCGGAAAAAAGGGTGAGCAGGTTAAGTAAACTAGTAGACAATTATGCTACAGTGTACAATATACAGTATTAAAATCAGGAAAAAGGGTGTCTTATTAACGAAAACAAGATGTAAACATATGCTGTCTTCTCTAACAAAAGTTGCAAAAGCTGCAGTGACGAAGGCTACAAGTTTCAAGGACGTCTGCACATGAAGAGGGAAGGGTTTCAAATGGGGCACAAAATCCAGAAGCCAACTAATACCAAGTCACAAACTACTCAAGTCGCCTGGCATATGATGAAGTTAAACATGTCAGAATATATTTTAGTATCATGACCAGTTTGAGACTTATATACGTGTTGTTTCCGACATTGTACTGCTCTTTTGTTCAAGAAAAGTTGTTACCATTTCAAAATCCTCAATCTTTTACCTTTACTCATTGCTGTAAATATTTGTCCAAATTCTGTGTAAGTTTTTGAACTTGATAGAATGCATTTTATAAACACCTGAGATGGACATTGTTATCAAGTGCATAATAAATATGCAGCTTCTACCTTTCGATACAATAAAAATTCTGCTTATGGTGATAGACAACAGTTACAAGTATGAAATCCACTCAAAAGCATGAATAAGAACGACACTTCAAGTATAATCAATCACATTAGTAGAGATGGACATTCACTCTACTCTATTCAATCTAAGCCTTTTTAGTATATTAGTACATTTTGCCATATCATATTCACTTTTTTTGTCCGTGGCAGATGTGAAATAAATATATCACACTCCATGGCAGATAAAATGTTGAGTGAAATTACAAGGACTAACATTCCATATATACGTCAATGCAAACATCCACTAGAATCTGAATAAAAAATATCTTTACAACCCTGCAAAATTATGTTCAACTTTTTTCTGTTGCAAGTACATCACCTTAAGACTTCCTTTATGCCATCCGAATCAGTTAAAACCATGTTCTCCCTTCCACAAATTTATATGATATCAATAATATTTTAGAAGTATTATAAACAATATGTAAGTCTCCTAATCCCACTGTCCATGCAAAAGCAGATATCAGACTACATTATACAAGGAAACTTTGTAGTTCTATACAGCCAAATCTGATATGAGAGGAAAGAAATGAACCAGAATGTGGTGGCTCAGGTTTGTGCCAGGTTCAATCCACCTTCCTTTCTGAGGGAGCCCCCCACAAAGGGATTTGTCTAAATTAATGTGAGACAAAAAGAGGCACTTGGTGTATTGAAAGGAAGGGGACTCGATGGATAAGGCTTAACCAGCAACAGAGCACTCAACCTTTAGGTTGACAAAGAGTGCTCAACCTATTGAAAGGAAAAGAGTCAAAGACATTGATGGGCTCAACCACGGAGAGAGAGCAACCCATACCAGGTAATTTATGTGTTCTTCAAGTCAAGGTTGATGTCAGTTATGGGGTCAATCATTAGGGAGAGCACTCAACTTCATTGGTCGATAACTCAATAGACTACAGAAGGAAGAGGAACTATATGCACTCATCTGACTTCAGGAGCGAGAGTAACTATATGTGCTCACCCGACTTCAGGATGAGAGGCCATTTATTTAACATGAATCAATGAATCTGTTTTATGTTCGTTCATGTTACACACAGCACATCAACTCCATCTAAAATGCATCTTCATATGTTGCCATCATGTTACTTGTATGATAGAAATGACTAGTTGAGCACTGTCCCAAGTTCTTTTCAGTCAAGTGCCTAAAGCGTGTTCCTCGAATCGATTTTAACGCAGCAACAGTAAGGGATATGTATAGTCAATGAAGCAATTATATTGTAGAGAAAATGGGGCTTGTAGTTTAATTGGTTTAAGTGTTGATCTCAAATGCATCAGCTGTTTAGAAGATTATTTGTGCATCAAACAAACAATCCAGACTGCATCTTCACACCACATCAACTCCATCTAAAATGCATTTTCACATGTTCGCATCTTGTTGCATGCATAAGAGAGATGACAGTTCAGACACTCTCCTAACTCCTTTCGGTCAAGTGCCTAAAGGTCATTCCTCGACAGATTTGAATGCAAAAGTAAGCGATGGGGATACTAATTGAAGCAATTATATTGTTGAGAGAGCAGGCATGTGGTTTAATTGATTGAAGCGTTGATCTGAAATGGATCAGCTATTTAGAAGACTGAGAATAGATGTTTTGGATAAGACATTTTAGAAATTTTGAACCCTTGATGTTTCAGATCAGACCACATGATTGATCATGAAGATGAAATTTTGAATTGGATTGCAGATAAGAGCTCCTTGTATAGATAACTCTTTTATATACATTAGATGCCAAGTGTATCTTGCTAAAAGGGAACCTTAATTAACTTTATTTATCTAATTTATTTGTTATTTATAAACAAGCCCTTAGTGACTAACTGTTAAAAACTAGCTGTTTGATTACTTAAATTAATTTATTAAATTTATTTTATTTTTTTTAAAGTTACCCATTATATTGAAATAAATGTTGAATTACATACTCGACCATGCCAGGCATGGAAGCTATTAGCCATATCTCTAGCACTATAAACAAAAATGACAATATGAATATTCATTGAGAAGAGTCAAGGTTTGTGATTTTCCTGATTTCTTCTTGAATCTTAGTTGACCACCATAGAGGAAGTGGCCCATAGCAGAAGATATCCTTGTTGTCAAGAGCCCAATTTGCCAATCCATCAGCAACTTTGTTATTATGTCTGGGGATGTGGGTGAACTGAATTTCTTGAACCTTTTGCTGAATATTTCTTATTGCACAAACTTCCTTAGCAATTCTCCACTGCGGAGGATGATCATTCCTAGAATCACTCAATAAGTTTATCATGATTCTGGAACCCAATTGGATTTTGATCTTTCGCCATCCTATTTTAATAGCCTCCTTTATTCCTTTATAAATAGCTTTAATTTCAGCCATGTTATTGGTAGATGTTCCCAAGTTTTCAGCAAATAGGAAGTGAATTTCTCCATCTCTATTACGTCCAATCCCTCCCATGGCTGCTTTGCCAGGATTACCCCTAGAAGCTCCATCTGTATTTATCACCCCATCATAAGTTGTTCCTTCTTGCACTAGAGTAGCTTGAACAGCTATCTTTTCCTTAATCATGTGGAAGCGAGGCATGGTGGCTTCCTTAGGATCCAAAGATAGCTGTCGGAAGATATGGTCCCATACTTGAGAGGGTTGATCAGGTAAAGAGATCTTATGTTTGAGGCTCTCTGTCAAATTGCTTTTTATTTTTTCCCAAACATATATTCCTTCTCTGCTATTTTGACGAAATATTCTATACTTTCTCTCTTTCCACGTGTTCCAAAGGAGTAAAGAAATTCCACTCCACACAACTAGGATCAAATTTTGTCCTGTGGGAATTGCTTTCTTCCAAGTATCATTATTCTATGCCAGGGATCCCAAACTATTCCATTGAAGTTTAAACAACCATGTCAAATTTGTGCATAATTCAGAAACCCATGGGCATCGAAAGAAAAGATGATCCAATGTTTCTTCATCTTGAGTACAAAGTGCACATCTAAAAGGTCCTCTGAAACCTCTTTTTTGAAGCCTATCTCTTGTTAAAAGCCTTCTGTGAATGATAAGCCAAAGGAAGAAACTTACCTTAGGCCATATCTCTGGCTCCCATATACATTGAAATAATGCTTTTTGAGGATGAGTGCAACTTGCAATGAGGGAATCATATCCAGAAGCTACATCATATTTCCCTGAAGAGTTGCCGCCCCATCCAAGTTCATCAGGACTATCTGACAATAAAAGAGGTCTTTCTGCCATAGTTTTGTTCAGCAAGGTTTGATCTTCCTACTCTATCCTCATAGGCCAATCCTTAAGAGGTCTCCATTGTGTCTCAATACCCCAAGGTTGAATATTTGTCTGTATGTAATGATTTATCTTGATCCATCTTTTCGCTTGCATTTGTTCCTTAATAGGATGGAGTTGAGGGAAGATAGTTAAAATGGGGGGATGACCTTCCCATGAATCCGTCCAAAAATTGGCTAACTAACCATTGTGAATGATCCAGAGCAGCTTGTTTTTAATCAGTTTCTCTCAACATTTAATGAACTTTAACGCAGGAGATCCATTATTAGGAAGATCTATCCTGATCATTCTCTTTGGTCGGCTACTTTCCGCATATTTGCCTCTGAAATTAACAGCCCACAAATCATCAAGACAAGTTATAAGCCTCCAGTATAATTTCCCTACCAAAGCGATATTTTGTTGAGTGGATGACCAAAATCCCAACCCTCCGTGTAGTTTTGGTTTGCAGAGAGATGTCCATTTCACAATGCCCACTTTTTCTTTTCCTGAGCTCCACTCCAAAGAAATTTTTGACATATGGAATCCATCTTTTTCAAAATAGTACCTGGAATACTCAAAACAAACACCACATAAACCGACATTGCTTGAAGAACCGCCTTAATGAGAGTCATCCTTCCTCCCGTAGACAACCATTTGTTTGTCCATTTTTGTATTTTCTGTTCAAATCTGTCAATTAACCATTTTCAGCGCTTGGGTTTATTCAAAGCTAGAGAAATGCCCAAATATTTCACAGGAAGAACCCCTTTTTGGAATTGAAGAATTTGCAAAATCTGTTCTTGTCTTTGAGAACAATGGAAGAAGTAAATATTGGATTTTCCATTATTTATACTCTGACCAGTGGCTAATGAAAAGGATTGAAGAATCTTTTGAAAATGCTTAGCTTCAACCGTCGTAGCACGACTCATCATCGAGGAATCATCCACAAACTGAAGAAGGGATAAAGGTTGAACATTTTTGGCCAATTTTACACCAGTGATGTTCTTTACCTGACACTCCTTTCGACACAATCTGCCCAAACATTCAGCTAGTATGATAAATAAGAATGGGGATAATGGGTCACCTTGTCTTATTCCTCTTGATACCCCAAAGAATTCCGATAGTGAACCATTAACTAAAACAACAAAGGAGACTGTGGAAAAGCATGTTGTGACCCATTGAATCCAATCAGATGAGAAGCCAAAATGCTCCAGGACTTTACTAAGGAAAGTCCAATCTACCCAATCAAACGCTTTAGAAAAATCCAACCTGATGAACATTGTCAGGGTTTTCTGAATTTCAATTGAATGTTAAATTCCCTGAGCAAGCACAATTTCATCATGAATGTGTCTCCCTGGCACAATTCCACCTTGTTCAAGTGATATAATTTTAGTCAGCAAAGGTTTCAATCTCTCTACTATAGTTTTTGTTATTATCTTATATACCACATTGCAAAGTGCTATAGGGTGGAAACCAGATATATCTTCAACTTCTCTAGCTTTTGGTATGAGAGCTATAAAGGTTTTATTCAACTCCTTCAAAATGGTCTTAGTTGTTCTCGCCTCTTCCACCGCCTGTAATAAATCAAATTTTATTATTTCCCAAAAGGTCTGAAAGAATTCAATCGTAAATCCATCTGGCCCTGGAGTTTTTCCTTTCTGCATGCTAAATACAATCTTCCGAAGCTCCTCTTCTGTAACTGGTTGGGTAAGCATCTCATTATCATGCTGGTTAATTTGTTTAGGGAGCAGATCTAAGAGCTTTTGTTGTGCTGTCATATCCAGAGATTGTGCTGAAAATAATTCTTGAAAGTACTGACAAGTTACCTGTTGCATACCTTTCAGTGAAGATTCCGTAGCCCTGCCTTCTCGTGATAAAAAATGAAAATAATTATGTGCTCTTCTAGACAACAATGTCTTATGGAAGAATGATGTGTTTTTGTCACCTTCCTTTAGCCACTGAATTCTAGACTTTTGTTTGCACATAATTTCTTCGCGAATTTCCCATTCATTTAGTTCTTCCCTAAGACTGCATTCCTTCCTAAAAAGATCCATAGGAATACTTGTAGTACGGTGTACCTCATTAATCTTTTCCAACTCTCTTCGGATTTTCTCTTTTTCTTTTGCTATATCTCCAAAACCTGTCCAATTCCAGTTCTTAAGTTGGACCTTGAGATATTTCAGCTTTTTGACAAATTTGAACATATTTGTCCCGTGTCGAGGACTTCCTTCCAACCACCATTTCTTTACAAGGTCATTAATATCAGCATGACGAAGCCACATTAACTGAAATCTGAAAGGAGTTTTGACATGAAGAGTTTTTCCTATTTGCAGACATATCGGCCAATGGTCAGAACCACTGTTATCAAGAATCCAAGCTTTAGGAGCATCGCCTGTGAGCCACCATTCTTCTGAACTAAAAAAAGGGTCAAGCCTTTCCAGAATACAATGGTGTCCTTGTCTTCTGTTGGACCATGTCATTGTCCCATTTTCAGTAGGCACATCAGCTAAATTGTGAGACTGAATTAATTGATTTAACTCATTTGAACTAGCATCCAGGTGAGTCTTACCCCCTTTCTTTTCAGACAGGTTTAGGATAGTATTAAAATATCCTCCTAAAATGAGCTGTAAATAAAGGAAAAACCGAATTATATATTCCGTACCTTTCCTATGTTTTCTCTTTTCTTCTATAGAGGTAGGAGCATATACATTACAAACCAAGAACTGCTGATTTTCCTCCTTATTAAGAACATGTAAACAGATCATACCTTTCAACGCACATGAGTTGAGAACAGAAATTAACCTTGGATCCCAAAGAGTAACTTGGCCTCCAGAAGCCCCAGAAGAGTTAATAGAGATATGTTGGGACCTGGGCCACATATTCTCAGCCATAGTGGACATGAGGTGCATGGATGCTTTTGTTTCCTGTATACTGACCATTGATGGTTCTTGTTGTACTATCATTCTTTTAATCTCTTAAAACTTTGAAGGAGAACCCTTCAAACCTCTAACATTCCATGTGATAATCTTCATTGAGAATGCTTCTGCATATAATGAGACAGATCCCTAATTGTTCCGGAATCACTCAGCGTTTGTCCTTCTTGTTGAATTTTAAGCTGGTTGGATTTCCTTCCCATTTTTATATTGGCATCTACTTTGAATTTCTTGTGTTGTTCCTGATCCATCCCTAAAGAATGATCTTCCTGATATGATTTATTATTCTCCCCGATTATTAAAGCCTTTCCCAGGTTCTCCATTTCTTTCGGGTCTTGATTCTGTGCCTGAAACTTGTCATTAAACTTAGTTTTTTTTTTATAACTTTTTAGCCCTAGTTGGGCATTAGCATTATTAGGATTGGCCTGAGAGATTAGCATTTGATGTTGTATATCCATTGGTTGTGATGTAGCTACTGCTGTTGGTGGTTTGTCTAGCTGTGTTTCTAGACCCTGTGAGTCCATCAGATCATCCACTTTTTCTTCTTCATGTTCCACTTGAAGACTAGCATATCTGTTTGAATTGTTGATTCCAACCTGCTCCTTATCAAATTGTTTTGTGACTTGCTTCTTCTTCGGAATAACAAATCCATCTTTTTTTTTTCCCTTCCTTTGATTCTGGCATTTTAGCAGTGCAATCTTTCACTAAATGTCCGTATTCGTAACAAAGTCGGCACCGGAAGGGTACATTCTCATAATCCACCATATGTTCCCATTTATCAGCTTCAATCTCCAGAGAAATTTTTGCTGGTAATGGATTATTTAGATCCATGAGAACACAAATCCTGGCATAGATCATCTGTTCCAACTGGATTGTAGCATCAGCAATCATCATAAATTTGCCTAAAGTATTACCAATAGCCATAAGAACAGTTTGATTCCAGTATTCCGCCAGTAGACCATACAATCGCACCCAAATAGGGGCTACCGAAGTAAGCTCTTCCTCTGGTTTGAACATCGGGTGCCAGGGTTTCATAAATAAACCTGCACGGCCCATAAACCATGTTCCTCCTTGGAATACACATTCCCTGTCTGTTGCTAAAGTAAAAACCACAAGAAAATAGCCATCAGGGCACACAGAAAAAGTAATCTCACCTTTGGTTTGCCACGTTTTCTTCACCCATTCTTTGAGACTTGACAATGGTGGGCGAAAACCAAGAAATCTGATAATCAATTCTCGATTCTCTAATTCATGAATATTATCTTGCACATCCTCCTTTTTGAGCTGAATGACTGGGACACCATCAGTCGCTCGTAAACATCCTTTATCGTTCTTTCTTGGATCAAATTCAGGCATACGTAGTGGTTGTTTCTGAAAATTCCTTGTGGACGGATTTGAAGAAGAGGGGCCACGAAGTGCATCCCTGAATGATTGTTTGCCCCCATTTGTAGAAGAGGGTATCTTCTTTGCGTTTTCCATAGTGGACGGGATAGCCAGAAAGAGAAATAATTAAATTAGTTAGATAAATTTTATTAACTAACTGCTCCCCAAAATGGTGGGCCTCTTCTAATGGGTCTCCAAGAGTGGCATAAGTTCAAGCTCTCATCCCTATTTAGATTGTTGGGATGTTGCCAATCTCATCCATTAGCTATAGAAATTCTCTTCACTGAAGACAACCTCAACATCTACAATGCAAATGTGGGGTTTCAACTCATCTGAGTGCTCAACCATCATGTACTTTTCTACTTTGTTGAGACGAATATCAGCTACACGTTCTTTGATCCTAGTCTGGATGGGGGAGACAGGCAGATGTATGTTGAAATTCAATAGCTTTGCTCACTGAATCAGCAATAAAATCCATTCACAAGATCTGAGTGGTGTTTTGAAACAGCCATAGGCATTGGCTTTAAATTGTTGAAAAAATTGAGCAACAATTGCCAAAGGACTTGTCAAGAAAGAATGGTTGACGAATGAAAAACCAAACTGAGGTTGTTACTCCGCCATGCAAATCAACAATTCCAAGATTGTTCCGAGAACAAATGTGGTTGTCCCCAAATAGAGAGGAGCATGCAATCCACTTGTTGTATACATGCACACAAGGGCAGCAAAGAAAAGCATGAGTAGTTCCATTGGGTGATCAAATCCAAGTAAAGCAAGATGCTAGAATAAGGTTCCACTTGGGCAAGAACAAGCAACAGTGCAACAAATGTATGAGAAAGAAAGCCAGCATGAAAAATAAAACATGAAGGTACGCAGATCCATTCTTCAAGTTTCCATCAGTTGCTCTCATTGTGGAAGAGAATGACTCCACCATATCATTGTTGGGACCTTTATCCATCCATATATTGTAGTAGGAGCAATCATACCTCCACTATGTGTTGGAGCCAAAATGTTATGAATGTTGTGGTGAAGCCCTCCAATGAGGGTGCAGGTTTGACGGAGCCAACTCAAAGTACCATTTTCAAGTCAATGTGAGTTGATTACACTTAGATGCTACCTTAACAGTGGAGCAAGATTTGCAATCAAATGAAGGGGTTGTATGTCTGTGAGTTCTATCATTAAGGTAAGAGGGTGGAATGCTAATCTTAAGAACGTGAATCAAGCATCACAGCCATTGCATCATGCATATCCAAATTTTTATTGAGGCAAAATGAAAATGTAAATCTGATTCAACCATTACAATAGTTGTATCATACATCCATGCAGCTGATTTGATTATGTGGTTGCACAATGTAAGTTGAAGCTGATTTGACTATGGCATGACTTGTAGCAAAGCATATGTGAAGTTGAGTTTTATATAGCAGCAGTACGTCTGCCAGAGCAGGAAGGTTGGAAGTTCAATAGTTTACATACCTGTACTTGGCGAGTACTCGCCCAGACCCCAAAAAATTTACTCAAAAAATTGTAATATCCCAAATTGGAATATTATCCTAAAATTTGGAATCCTTGCAAATTTATTTTAAGAAAAATATAGATTTTATACTTGAAATAATAATATAGATAATAAAATGAAATTGATTACAGAATTTTCAAAGTTTTCAAATAATATATTATTAATCCTCAAGGGGTTTAATCCTTGGGTTTTATAATGACAAGGCTTTTCATCCTTGTGATCAAATTACACAACTAAGGGTTTCCGTCCTTAATCGTAATTGCAAGCATGATGCTTGTACGAGATTAAATGATTAAATACATGAACTGAATGCCTTCTTCCATTCCCATAACGGACTATTTATACCTTCAACCTTCCATTGAAAGGTGTGACTTCCCCAAGGGTGGTGTCCTTAATCGTAATTGCAAGCATGATGCTTGTACAAGATGAAATGATTAAATACATGAATTGAATGCCTTCTTCCATTCCCATAACGGATTATTTATACCTTCAACCTTCCATTGAAAGGTGTGACTTCCCCAAGGGTGGTGTCCTTCCATTGAGTGAATGCTATTAACAAATTAATTAAATAATAATTAATTTATGCTACATTTAATGTTTGTCACTTTGGCACCCACTTTAAATGATTAAAGACTTTAATTAATATTGTTGTTTGGGCATTCCTTGATATAGCAATTTACTAATTAAATGGGGCGCTCCACTTCCATGCTACGATTTCATGTGTGGACTGTTGATTATTGTCCATGCTGCGATTTGCATTGGCTTTAGCTGCTTATTGTAATCTCTTTGATTCTTTAACTGCTGACTGTAATCTCTTTGACTGCTGTAGAGCATTTGATTGCAGCGATTGTTCCTTATGAACTATGATTTCCCTTTGTTTATTGTGGCGCTCTTCTTGAAGGCCTATGATCTCAATATTTTTAATTTTTGTCTGCAATTTTACTCTAGAACCTATGTTTTCTATGAAAGGTTTGCAATTTGTTGCATTTATGGCTGACTTTATTGTTGGCTACAAAAGCTTCTTCATAACCTACGATCTCCATGTCTGTTGTTGGCTGCAAGTTATCTTTGAGATCTATGATTTGAGAGTGATTAATTTGTAAGTGGAAAAGGGATATTACAGACCTCCCTTCCCAAAATTGCTTGTCCTCGAGCAAATGTAAATTTAGGTGTTCAAGAATTAATGCTCCTTCCCATGTTATATCTTCTATTGGCAATCTCACAAATATGATCAAATACCGTAAATAATAGTCTTAGTGGAAACCACCAAAATGTCAGGAGGTTTTGTATACTTTTTCCATGAATAAATCTTACAAATAACCAACACTTGGTAATCTTTACCTTTCTCATTTTCACTCAACAACATAAGGTAGCAATAAAAATATGAATAACTCATGGCAATCAAGAGGTAGATGCCATTGCCATGTATATTTCCAGCAGACATGTATTTTGTCTTACTCAAAGTCTTTAAGCCATTTCTTATGATAGAGTACCAAATACATGTAGAACTTCCACATAATGCAAACACAAATCCTGTAGCGGCTCTGCGTTGATCTAAATTTTTCTCTTTCTCAAAGTCATAGAAATTTGCAAAGTCAAAGACATCATTTGATATTATCATATTTATAATCCCTTTGTGGACATGATAGACCCAACTTCACAACTAATGTTGAACCATTTGAATTTGATGGTGATATTTGATCGATTGATGTAATTCCATCTTGATTTGATATATCAAGAATAGGATCTTGAGATAAATGCAAGCTTACAAGGCATGTTACAGCCAACGTCTTTACTAGTCAATTCTCACTATCGAGGGTTGAAATGAAGCAAACCCTTCCCCAATAATAAGGATTTGGGTATCTTGTATTCCCTAAACTTGCAGCATATTGAACCTTCAGTTGCAATCTGCGCATTGCAGATATACTCTGCAATGGATTTGTTGGCTTGAAGCTTGCCACAACACTAGTGCATTTGGTATTGAATTTATGAGAATGAGACTGATTTCATGTAGAAAATACTCTCCCAAGATCATTTGTGATGATTGAAGCATCAACGTAAATATCCATTGACTGAATATTGCCACGTACTAAGAGTTCTCTCTGAATTCCTTTGAGAATTTTGATCACTAGCGGACTTACAACTTTATCAGAGATATCTCATTCCATACATTTCAAGCTTTTGAGACCCATCCATCCAAAAGCAAATACCAATCTATGGTCTGTAAGTACCAAAGTCTTCATCTTCCTTGCACAAACTTGCATTGCCCAATGCTCCTTAACAGTAGTCACTAATTTTGGAATAGTTTTATCGATTTTATTACCATGCCCCAACGCTCCATAGTGCCCTTTCCCCATGTATAAATATATCCATTGGAAACAAGTGCAGCTGAGTATTCGTCTCCAACTAATACACGACTCACATGAATATTTGTCCCTTTGAAAGCTTGCACAAACCTCCCCTCTACAAGGGTTTCTTTGTTTTCTCCTGTAAGCAAAAGAAATTCCTCATCTTGGTTTGGCTCTCTATATGGTGGTCGGTAATCTTGAATTCCATTCAACAGTTCAATCTTTATGTCATCAAAAGTTTCATGTCTTTTATTGTCTGGTCATTGTTCCATCCTTCTAGTATATTCATCAATATCAAGGACCTTTAGCAATGTGGATGACTTTTGACATGTTCAATTGCCATCTCTTGTTGTTCGTTATCCATGTCACCCTGTCATCTAAATTGCGCCCCATATCTTCACAATAGACATTCTCGGCCATTTTTTTGGCTAGCTCATATGAATTTGGGTGTTATCCAATGGATCCATGACATGGTTACCAGAGGCAGCTTGACGAATTCCTGATTTAATTTTTTTCTTATCAGCGTGTCTAAACAAAGGCAATACTTGTAGAAGCACCGTCATTTTTTACTTTGCTAACTCCTAACACATGGAATCTGAATTCCCATTATAAACCTCTTGTAAATTTGATTTCTCTTCTTCTTTAGAAAGCTCTCCATGAACACCATGTGAACTTCCTATTTCTCTAGGATAGCCAAGTAAATCTAAAGGTGCACATGCAGTGTTTTGTTTTAATAGTGCTAATTCCCTAAAATGAACCTCAGGGTCTGCCCTATCAAACCTTTCGATCAATTGTTTGGCAAATTTGTAATATGAATTGATATAGCTATGTCCTTGGGTGACCCATCCATGGAACCACCATTCATGGGCTATACCTTGCAGATGGAGAGTTGCAAATTTTATGGCTTCTTCCATCATTGGACGTAACAAAAGATGTGTCCAGCTTTTGTATGCATGCCCTAGCCGTACATGTGTTTGTACCATCAAAAGGTGATAGTGACATTTTGCCTAATGCATGTTGCATATCCCTTTGTCTATTTTGGAGTTTATATTCTGGCTGAGATGCACGTCCATTTTTTCTCATTGCCATATAAGTTTGTAGGGTGATATCCCTTTAGATTTCTTTCGAAAGTGATTGATATGCTTCGAAGCAAGTTATAAGATCATCATTAAATGATTTTGGAATTTCTTAGTCTAGTTCTTCTCTCAGAATGAATGTTGGTTGGCAATGTCGATATGATGATGTGGTGTATGTTTTACATTTGAGCTCAGAGATGGACGAACTAGTTTATGTTTTTTTTTGTATTGAAATTCATCATCATTTTCAGGGTATGGGCTATTTGTGCCACTGTATTTGCCAATTGTTCTTGGCCTTGGATGAGTTTATCTACCCTCTCAATATTTCTATCATCTTCCATGTCTCCTTTTGGTTGGCTTGCCTCCTTAGTTTTATTTCTCCTTTTGTAATACAAAATAATCTTGTTGTTATCTTTCATATGATTTTTATTCCGCAGGCTAGCAGGATGGGAAGCTCCGATACCACTGTAATATCCCAAATCGGAATATTATCCTAAAATTTGGAAACCCTGAAAATTTGTTTTAAGAAAAATATAGATTCTATACTTAAAATAATAACATAGATAATAAAATGAAATTGATTACAGAATTTTCAAAGTTTTCAAATAATATATTATTAATCCTCAAGGGATTTCGTCCTTGGGTTTTATGATGACAAGGGCTTTTATCCTTGTGATCAGATTACACAACTAAGGGTTTTTGTCCTAAATCATAATTGCAAGCATGAAGCTTGTACAAGATTAAATGATTAAATACATGAATTGAATGCCTTCTTCCATTCTCATTATGGATTATTTATACCTTACACCTTTCATTGAAAGGTGTGACTTCCCCAAGGGTGGCATCCTTCCATTGAATGAATGATATTAACAAATTAATTAAATAATAATTAATTTATGCTACATTTAATGTTTGTCACTTTGGCACCGACTTTAAATGATTAACGACTTTAATTAATATTGGTGTTTGGGCATTCCTTGATATAGCAATTTATTAATCAAATGGAGCATTCCACTTCCATGCTATGATTTCATGTGTGGATTGTTGATTACTATCCATGTTGCGATTTGCATTGGCTTTAACTGTTGATTGTAATCTCTTTGACTCTTTAACTGTTGACTGTAATTTCTTTGACTGCTATAGAGCATTTGATTGCAGCGATTGTTCTTTATGAACTATGATTTCCCTTTGTTTATTGTGGAGCTCCCCTGGAAGGACTATGATCTCAATATTTTTAATTGTTGGCTGCAATTTTACTCTAGAACCTGCGCTTTCTATGAAAGGCTTGCAATTTGTTGCCTTCATGGCTCACTTTATTGTTGGCTGCAAAGCTTCTTCATATCTTGTGATCTCTATGTCTGCTATTGGTTGCAAGTTATCATTGAGATCTATGATTTGAGAATGATTAATTTGTAGGTGGAAAAAGGATATTACAAAAATGTTCACCAATGCTTGGTAACTTAAAAAAATACTTAAATTTCTTAAAAAAACACATTTTATATAAATTACAATTACAAAATGTATCAAATGAGTTTGTAAAATGTTGCGAATGTTATCCTTGAATTTTAGTAGGCTCAATTCATGGGATAACCCCTATGAAACTTGTCCGTTTTGTAGACCATTATCTTTAAGCACACAAACGAGGTAAATCTTTGCCTCTTTGCATTCATTTTTCTCAAGAAAGTTGATCTTTTGAGGGAATTTTATTTTTGTGCAATTCGGAGAATTTACTTCAAATTACGCTTTGTTTTATTCTGTGCAAAGTCAGTGAATTTTTCCTTTTTATGCATATGTTTTGTTGCTCTTTTTATTGAGTCGGAGAATTTTTCCGAGATTCCATTTGCAAATTCGGAGAATTTTTCCAAGATTGCATATGCGAATTCGGGAAATTTCTCTGACCTCACACTTGGGACGCACCATCTCGACGGTAATTATTTTTGCATTAATTACTCTTTTTATATATATATAACCCTGGTAATTTCTTTTTAACCACTGCTTTTTTCTCTTTGTCATTTTTAACTTTGTGTGCACTCCCACTTTCACCATTTTTAAGCTCGCTTGCATCGCCTTTCAAAGACTTGTTCGTGCTTGTAAAATTCATTTCCGCATTACAGGGACGGTCATGAAACTTTTTTCTTTTTGTTTTTCTGTCTCTTAGGGTTTTACTTTTCCTTTTTAATTTTGGCACTTTGTATCTTTTTATCGTCTCGCATTTCACGAAACCCTCTTTTCCTTTTCCGTCATAAAACTTGTAAAAATCCTGTTTATTTTCTTCCTCCGTGTCTTGTTCAACCCCTTCGTCGTTATCACCTTATGCACGTAAACCTACCCCTCGGTGCACTTTGAAGAATTTTCTCCGATGTGCACCAAATATCAAACCCGTGCAGGTCGAAAAAAACTCTCCAACCTACACAAAAGACCAAACCAAAGTTAAGGTGCGTGTCGGAGAAAATTCTCCGACCTACACCTGGACCTACCCTTTGGTATCGATCGGTAAATTTTCTCCGACTTACACCTTATCTCGAAATTTTACTTTTGTCCCATGTAATTCGAAAAAAATTCTCCGAATTACACCAAAGTGATCAACCCATCGTGCAATTCGGAGAATTCTCTCCGAACTGCACATTTCCCACAAAATGACAAAAAAAAGCTAACTCTGGATAATCAAATTTTCTTACTTATAGCTATTTGATCAATGTCAGACACTTCTCCAAACAAAAAGACAATGAAGTACAAATATCTGAGCGTCTTCCCATTATCTGCAGTTGATTCAAATGTGGATCAAATTGGAGATACAAAAATTGGTCATGTGGACATGGCTAAATTTTTACAGAGATTGAGAAGAGAACCCATTGCACCTCATATGCAGCCAGTACTTAAAAGTGAAATTCATTTGGCTGTTGCATTCCCAGTATCAACACATGATTCTGAGTTCATCTTGACCATGGCAGCATACTTTGATAAGGAAAGCAAATCAGTCAAGGATTTAGAGAGAAAGATGATCATTCGCCTTGATGAGAAATATTTTGATAAGATTTTTAACCTTTCCAAGATTGAGGAATACTCTGATTTAACTATGGAGTCAGCTCAAGAATATTATGACAGAGATCTTGGGAAGTATAGAAAACATATCAATACCAAATGGCTCAAGACTCGACCCACCATTGCTAGATGGCCCAAGTATTTGTATCGTAGTCACTTTCTGGAGGAGATAGGAAATTTGATTACTCTCCTTGGCAGAGTGAAAGGGTTATCTGTTTCAAACGTTTTTCAAGAATGGATGTATCAATACATTTTGGTTATTAAAAGAAACAAGCAAAGAATCTTTTGAGGTAAACAGATCAACGATGCTATTTGTCATCAACTCTCTGAGATAGCTTTTTCACTCAAGTTTTATATGACTTCATATCTAGTGTATGCTACAGCCAACATGAAGTCTTTCTTGGGTCTAAATTCTGTCGGTGAAAGGAAAAATGTCCCTGTATATGAGCACTATCCACAGCTAACTCTAAAAGAAAGCGTCAAGCATTACAGGGGAGTTAATGATGCTTTCTTCTATACATTCATCTACACTCTTGACAAAGAACTTGAAAAGAAAAGAGTTTCAGATCAAGTATGGGCACAAGTTAATAGGGTTGGATGTATTTTCTTGCAATTCCCAACTTTTACATACATCAGTGTAGGAGGATTTGACGAACAACCTTACATGCTACCCAGATACCCAAGTGATAAACTAATACTAATGGAAATGTGCAGACAAGTGAACATGCATAAAAAACAATCAGATGTTCACAAACAAGGTTTCAAATTTCCAATTAATATTGGTCGGTACACAATTTCCACTACTCCAAAGGCTAAGACTATGGAAACTGAGATGCAGTGGACTACGCTTAAAAAATTCAGAAGTAGAGAAAACTTTGATTGCAAAATGATGGAGAGGCTCAAGCGTAATATCACTCATGTACATAGAATTGAAGATATTTGGGCAGAATGCAGAACTGATGAAGATATAAGGAGACTTGATTATAGTCGCCTTACTACTAATCAGATTGTCAATTTGGAATTGGCAAATATTCCTGAAGATTTGATAGATGATGGTAATGTATTGGATCCATTGTATGAGGAAAATCAAATGGCTTCAACTCCTCTCCCTTCTATCCAATGGTCAATTTAAGAATCCATTTCCATTAGAGACAGATTTCAACCTATTCTTGCAACAACTAATGCTTGGTTGGAATCCAAAGGAATTAAGTTGAAACATTTTAAGATTGATTCTGAAGATGAGTATGATGAAGAAACTGCTGAGAAACAAAAATAAAGAGGAGCCCTCTACTTCCAGACAAAAGCCAAAATTTGTGTTTGTTAGTAAAGGAAAGAAGAAAGGCAAAGAAGCAAGTGTCGAGGAAAGTGCTCAAGTGGAGAAAAAAGAAGTCCCAGTCACAAGTGAGGCACCACCTCAATCAACATCACAAGTGTCTCAGCGAGTGCTTGAACAGCCTATACAAGTAGAGACTAGTCAATCAGAGGTCCCTTTGGCTGAAACTTCTCAAGCCACAATTTCACAAGTAACTTTTTCCATAGTTCCTCCTGTGAGTACCACAGTACAAAATGATCATGTTCCTTCTCAAGTTGTTCTTTCACCTCCATCTTCACCTCCTAGTGCCACATTTTTTCAAGTTCGTTCGCAAGGTACATGGTCCAAGTTTTTGATTCATTGTCAAATCTACTTAGTCCTTAAAAGTCATTGGGACCCTCGACTAATTTATATTTCACCCAACAAGATATGGACAAATTTATGTCTATACATTCCTCAAAGACGACAACTCAAGTTCCTACCACTCCAGTGGCCAAAATGTCTATAGGAACTAAAGTGGTGGTTACTCCAACCCAAACTCCACTTGTTATTACAATCCCATTCGTGTCAACCCCATTTCCAGATACCTCCGTCACATTGCCTTCCATTCCGCTTACTTCACAATCCATTGTCCCTCCCCAAGTTTCCCAAGCTTTAACATCCTCTATCCAAGGAGATCCATTTCCTCTTCCTCCTTGGTTGGCATCACAAACACCTAAGAAGAAGAAGCAAGCAGTGGCTCCGAAAGATTTTGATTTTGGTCAGCATGTGTCAATAAAGCCCAAAACAGCAAAGAAGGCCAAAACTACGTCAAGGGTAATTTTTGAATATGGGCATAAATATGTTGAAGTTGCAGCACCTCCTGAAGACAAAAACATTGAGAATATTCAAGCATTCGAATATGCAGTGGGACGAATAGATCTCGGGAAACAAACTCATGAAGGTGCAAAGGAAGATTTATAAGCAGCAATGGCTTCCTTGATCGAGAGATACGATAAGGACAAGAAGGTCAAAAATCAACTCAAAGTACAAATGGAACAGCGAACTTCTGCTTTACTAAAAATCACCCAACCTTCTAAGTCCATTGATCCCATTGTGCATGAAAATACTGAAAGAGCTATTCAACTTGCAGAAAAAACTGGATCTCAAGGTCATGCAGTCAATGCTTGGGTTGAGAGATTAACAACACAAGGCACACAAATGTTGCATTCTACCATTGGATTTTTGAAGAATTTGAGTGAAATGAGAATAGAAATCAACAAACAATTAAAGCACTCACTCAAAATTTGGAGTTGATTGAAAAGGATATTGATACATGGACTCAACTTCGCAAATTCAAACTGGAGCTTTTGGTTGAGCAGAAGGTCATTCCAAACAGGAAAATGTTCATTGAATACAAAGAAGCTATGAAGAATAAAAGAGAAGTTCTCAAGAATCTAGTTAAAGATCTCGAAGACACTGCAGATATGTGTGATAATAAGATGTTATATCTTGCAGAGAAAATTGGAAAACTCCCCTGTCAAGTTAAAAATGATTCTCAACAAATTCTCCCTGTGGAGACTGTTATTCAAGAATTTACATCTTTCCTCTAAACAAAGACTGAAACAGGGACTTTCACGCTGGACTCCATCGACAAATTAATTGAATTTCAAGTCATCTTGGATAAACTACAAAGAATCATGGACAAGAGCAAGGATTTGCCAATTAACTTAGAAGATTCTATCACAAGGGTACTTGTCATCTCCAAGAGTACATCCGGCCCAAATAACGATGAAGTCCAAGCTATCTTGAAGAGATATGAGAAATTTTTAGAGAAGAATAAAAAAGAAGAAATACCTGTCTAAGAACACTTAGTCTACTTTTGTAATTTTCCATATGTAGTTTTGTTTAATGTAAATTACACGTAGGAGAAGTACACAGTCCTAAGTCAAATAGGACTTTGTCAATGAATAAGTCAATGTATTTATGTTTTTTATATTTTTGTTCATAGCTCCTCTCTATAAATAGGAGGATGCTATTTGTAAAAATGATCACCAATTGATATAGAGGGGAAAAGCTGCTGAATTGAGAAACTATTTTGAAACTTTGTGTTCATATTGTAAATCTTGAATTTCATTCAATATAAGAAAATCAAGTGATCTTTCAATCTTGGTGTTGAGATAAACTTGTGGTGTGTTAGAGATGTTCTTATGTCTTTTCCATTACACTCTCTTCTGCGCTGATTGAATTGTGGTATGAAATTTCTATAAGATAGAAAGTGCCAGAAAGCTAATTTTGGAGTCTTTGAGCTACTTATTAGTTTATGGATTTGTGGTCATCATTGAAAGTGAATTACTAAGGAGACTTTGAACTGTCAGTTATTCTTTTTTGATAATTTTAATCTTTGTTGGAAATAAAGTGAATACTTTAGGCTGCACTTTATTCTATTTTTTAAGTTTAATCTATTGGTATTATTCTTGTTAATCTTTTGGCTAACAAATCTGAATATCGATTATGTTTGGTTCATCAAGTGATCTCAGATTTTCAAAGTATATCACAAAGAATGGAAGGAAGTTTGTGATTGAACGTCAATTCTGAAAAAAGATAATTGGATGATATGACAATACCCACTTATAAAATTATTGTCAATAAGTGTAAATAATTAAGTGTTGTATTAGTTAACAATAAAAGAGAGCCTCCCCTTGTTTTGAGGAGAGATTTTATCTCATCACACCCTGATTGAAATAGCCATTTTGCTACCATTGTGTCGGTAACAAAATATTCACCCAACAATTTTTGGCGACTCCGCTAGGGAATCGAACAAGCAACCGAGCTCTACACTCATTCAGTTGAAACAGACCAGCACATTATTGTTTGCTACTATTTTGTTGTAGTTAATCTCTTTTCTTTCTGAGTACTTTCACATTTTGGCTGAACAAGTTATACTTGTGGTAGAAGGGCAGCGGGACTCATCGATCCAACATTTGAGTTGTTGCAAGAACACAACTCCGTTCTTTTGTTGGCACGTGCAAGGTCATCTCTTCAGTGTACAAGAAATTTTCCACTTACAAATACCAGATCTCCTATACCAGGAGAAACTTCCAACGTTCATAGAGTTTTGCCTATTTTGCCTTTGCAAAAGTTTGTCATACCTCCATATAATCCACAAAGAATGACAGCTCAAGGTCCATGGAGCGCTGCTTTTGGTCCTTTGAATTTGGCACCACCATCTCATGAACTACCTCGTGGCTCACGTAAAAAAATTTCCAAGTTTTATGGTGATGGCAAGCAGCATCCAGATGAACATATTGTTGCATTCTACATTGCATGTGGAGTTCTTGGAGTGGAACATGAAGATGTTTCTGTAAGATTGTAAAAACACTCCAAGGCGTTGCTGCTGATCAGTTCTATCATCTTGCAACTGGTGCTATTACTAATTAGGCTACGCTCAAGACTAAGTTTGAAGCAAGGTTCAACCTTGTAGAAGATGTTCATGCCTTGTTGGCTCAGCTAACACAAATGAAGAAGGAAACACATGAGTCTATGTATGAGTTTGTAACAAAGTTTAACAAGTTGAGGAATAGAATTCCAGCAATTACTCAACCTACCCCTGAGAATCTAAATTGCTTCTTCATCAATTCTCAATTGCCTGAAGTGAGTTTTCTTTTGCGAAGAGCAGCCCCAGCTGATCTTGATGTCGCTCAAAGTTTGGCCACTAAAATAGAAGATGATTTGATTCTAGCAAGGAAGATGAGAAATAATTCTATTAAGTCTAGAGGGCAGCCTTCTACAAATTCACCTTCTCCTAGCACTACGGATCCCATGGTTCAAAAACTAGCAAATGAGTTGCTTACGCTTAAGAAGCAAATGTTTCAAGGCATGTCTTTTCCTTCATACAAAGATGTTCCAAGAAGAATTTATCCAAATGCTTCAAATTATTCCAATAACACTGTTAGAAATCAGAATCAGAATAAGCTTCCTCCACAAGCAAGGCTTGCACTGGAGGCACCCCCAGATAATGCAGCAGTTAATTGATTGGAACCTGAGAATGATGATGTTCCAGAGCTAGAATATGTTGTTGAAGATGATGCTAATCCCTTTATAAGAGATGAAGAGGGAGAAGTTGGCGACTCCGATATCAGGTTTCTAAACTTTGAAGAAGAAGACGCTGAACAAGAAGAAGACACACATGACGAGTCTTATGTTGTCTTTACCCGTTCTCAAAGTCAGCGTAATCAACAACAAAAGGTTGATAAAACAAAATCCAATGATGAACCATGAAAAGAGGTTACAATTGCCAAAAGAGGAAAGATAAACAAGTACTCATAATTCTACCTCTTCTCCTTCAGCTTCTAGACCTAGTGCTCAAAACCTGAAACCTGAAAATGAAAATGTTTTGTCTTCCTCGACTGCCCCATATCTAGCTTTTGATGTCATTGATCATGTCAAGAAGACTAAAATCCAAATGTCAAAGGCAAAGTACCTCCAATCAAATCCTGATCAATTTGAAAGATTGACAAAATTTGTAAAAAGCAAACGGATCAATTCTGATCAAACTTCGGCTAAGAGTGTACCAATTGACCCTAAGCCAAAACCAAAGCAAAATAACTTGGTTGTAACTCATGCATCTAATTCTGGAAAAATAGAACCTTTTTATATTTCCTTGTTTGTCAATGGTTATAAGCTCAATAATTGTGTTATTGATTCGAGTGCTTCCGATAATGTGATGCCTGCCAAGGTGACTACTGCCTTGGGGCTAACCTTGACAAAGACTTTGGTTGTTGCTTCTCAATGAAAACCAAACAAGTACCTCTCATAGGCCAAATCAAAGATGCACAATTTGCATTTATTGTGTTTTAAGATAAAAAGATCAAAATGACAGTTCTAGTGGCTAATGTTTCGGCCTCGTATGGAGTTCTACTGGGACGTAACTTTTGCAAAGATGTTGGAGGAGAAATCAATATGGATTGATCTGAGGCTAGGATACTTGTTAAGAGTGTTATGCAGAAACTTCACCCAGAGAAGCAAGTGAAGTATATTGTAACAAAGACTGAAGACCCAAAAGCCCAGATTCTTTTTGAAACTTCCAGAATGGGAACATATTTCTTGACAATAGATGAAAATCCAATATCTTCAAATGATATTTTTGAAAAAATTCAGAAAATAGAAGAGTTTCCCTCTTCAGATGAAGAGATTTTGGATTTTGATACTATTAAGGTTGAGAGTTCAAATGATGTTTGGACTTTGGAATTTGACGACAGTTGCTCTTCAACTGGATCTGGAGCTGAGATAGTTCTCATATGCCCAAAAGGAAGTCTTCCCTTTCTCTTTAAGTTACAATCTGATAATACTAATAATACTGCTGAGTATGAGGCCTTGTTGTTAGGAATGGAAGTTACATGAAAGAAAGAAATCAAAAAAATTCATGCGCAAGGTGATGCTCAATTAATCATTTGCCAAGTTAGGAATCTATATCAAACAAAGATGAAAGACTAGGGCATTATCGCAATCGAGTTTGGGATTGCAGGGAAAGTTTTGATGCGTTCAATATATCAGTGGTTCCAAGAGAATACAATGAAAGAGCCGATTCATTGGTTGTTTCAGCCACTTCCCTGATTCCTCACAAAGATTTTCAAGGAAACAAGTATCCCATTGAGTTGGTTTTTTGACCTAGTGTTCCCGATAATGTTAATCATTGGCAGATTTTTAATAATGATGAGCAAGTCATCTCATTCTTGGAGAAGGTGGAAAATTTCAGTGAATTGTATTTTGAAGGAAGAGATTCCACTCCTCAAGAATCAATTTTTTAAGTTAAAGAGGAAACTGGCGAAGAAATCTTGCAACGAAAAGGGAATAAGATTCCCAAAGGGTTGGCATCTTTGAAAAAAAAAATTGATAAGCATGATCGATTCATCAAACGTCAACAATCAGAATCTGATTCATCTACAAAAATTGAGCAAGTTAATATAGAAACAGAAAGTGACCCCAAAATGATAAATATTGGGAAATATTGCTCATCAAAGGAAAGAGAAAAGTTGGTGACTCTTCTACGTCAGTATATTGATGTATTAGCATATTCATATGCTGATATGAAATCTTTTCGACTTACGGAAGTGCAACATGATATTCCTCTCAAGCCAGGATCTCAGCGTCACAAACAAAAACAGCGATAGCATAATCCCAAAATATCAGGTACCATTCTTGTTGAAATTCAAAAGATGTTGAATGCTTGCATTATCTTTCCTATACATCACTCCACATGGATAGCAAATATTGTTCCTGTGAGGAAAAAGAATGGAGAGATCTGCATTTGTGTTGACTTTCGGAATTTGAATCAATTATCACTTAAGGATAATTACCCACTGCCAGTAATGGACCAAGTATTGGAAATTGTCACTGGTTTAGAGATGTTGTCTATGCTAGACGGTTTCTCAAGATACAATCAAGTGGAGGTTCGTGATGAAGATCAACATAAAACAGCCTTTACTACTCCATGGGGTCCTTTTGCGTATCGCAGAATGCCTTTTGGATTAATCAATGTTGGTGCTGCTTCCCAGAAGGCTATGGACTTGGCTTTTCGAGATATAATCGGTAAGTTTATTGTGGTTTATCTAGATGACTTAACCGTTTTCTCAAAAAAGCTTCAAGATCATTGTGACCATTTGCAGCAAGTGCTTGAGAGATGCCGCGAGCATGGGCTATCCCTTAATCCCAAAAAATCTATTTTTGGGGTTACAAAAGTAAGCTCCTTGGACACATTGTATCCAAGGAAGGGATCAAGATTGATCTTGAACGGGTCAAGTCAATTCAAAATCTTATTTTGCCATCAAGTAAGAAAGCTATGGTGTTTGGGTATGGGTAAGGGTACGGGGACGTCTCGAGTACGCAAGTACGTCATTTTTCAAAAACCTTGATTTGGATACGTTGTGGGTACGTCTGTATATATATATTGTATATTACTCATTTTTTTAGTAAAACACTTGAAACTACATAGTATGAAAATATTTGTCTATAAATGATAAAACACTTAAAAATATATAATATTCATTCATTCATTACTTAAAAGACAAGATGTACATTCAAATCTAGAATAAATCGTCTCGATTGCCCACAAAATCATGAATGCCACTCCCATTATTTTTCAACTTTATCATTTACTGACACTTTCTCTCACAAGGGCTCATCGGTGCATTGAATCTCACGAGTGCATGCCTTAAGGGGTGCACAGGGAATGGGGTGGGATCGGCTTGTGGCACTTTGCGAGAGATATTCTCATACTATTCTATCACGCATACATCCCTTCATGCAACCTTCATACCTCCTATGATGTCTCCTTGAAATCTTGAAACACTGAAATATGGCTAAGTCTGAAACCCTGAAACCCTAGAATCTGAAAGATGATAGGATCCTCCAAAACCTAGAATTTGCATTATAGCTCCTAGCGGTCCGAAACCCCTCTCAAACATCCTGAAAGTATATAAATAAAATATAACTTAAAGTAAATGTACATAGATGTACATTTACTTAAATGTTTATTTTATTTATACACTGTTGGGTTCGGACTGGATTTACATTTAGGGTTGCTTAGTTTTTAGGGTTTTTTTAAAGGGTTTTCTGAGTTTTTTTTTTTTTTTAAGTTTTTTGCCATTTTTTTGCCAGAATCCCTCTAGCACGCTCGGAGACGTCCCGGTACTCCCGGAGGCGTCCGTGGCCGTGTCGGACGTTTCTGGCACGGCCACGGACACCTCCGGGAGTACCCAGGATGTCCCCGTGCCGGAGGCACCGGGGGGGAGCGCGTACCCCTGCAAAGTAGTAAGAAAGGAGTGCATTCCTTCTTTTGGAAAGGTGAATTTCTTGTGGAGATTTGTTCTTGATTTTGCTGAGAAGACACGCCACATTGTCGATATGATGAAAAGAAAATCAACTTTTCGTTGGAACGCTGATGGAAGAAATGTTTTTCCTGAAATTAAGGAGGCCATTGCACTTACTCCTATCCTAGTTTGCTCTGATTATACCAAGAACTTCATTATGTATAGTTATGCTTTTGAGCATACCTTATCTGCAATCTTGGTACAACCAAATGAAGAAGGGATTGAATCTCCTATAGCATTCATGAGCTGCCCTTTGAAGGCTCACGAGCTCAAATATTCATCCATGGAAAAACATGCATATGCGATGGTGAAAGCAATCAAGCATTTCAGGAACTACATCCTCAATTCTCACACCATTGCATTAGTACTAGATTCTACTATTAAGTCTATTTTGACTCAACAAGAATTTGGAGGTAAAAGAGGTAATTGGATCGCTAAAATCCATGAATATGATATGGAGATCAAGCTTACGAAACTTGTACGTGGAAAAGGTTTGTGTCAACTCATGGCAGAGACCAATTCAGAAGAAGCACCTAGCAATAAAGAAGACATAGAAGATCTTCCCATAGTCTTGCTCGTGAGCACAATGAATGAATGGTATTCTGACATTGCTCATTTTCTCATATATGGAGAATGTCCAAAACATTTGTCTCGCAAAGAGAAAGGACAATCAAGCTCAAGGCTAAAAATTTTGTCATTTGGGACAATGGTTTGTATAAACGGAACATTGATGGAATCTTTCTAAGATGTGTAGATAAGGCACAACAAGACAAGTTGTTGGAATCTTTCAATGATTTAGCATGTGGAGGACATTTTTCAGCCCCGATCACAGCTCATAAGATATTGCGGGCTAGATATTATTGGCCAACACTATTTCGGGATGCATACACTTGGGTGCGTAAATGCGAGAAGTGTCAACAGTTTGTGAGAAAACCCAAGCTGACAGCCTTGCCCCTCAAGCCGATAGTTGTTGAAGAACCTTTTCAACAATGGGGTATCGATTTCATTGGTGCAGTGAACCCATTGTCAAGTGCAGGTCATAGTTATGTTCTCACAACTACAGATTACTTTACCAAGTGGGTGGAAGCAATTCCAACCAAACATGCCACTTTAGAGGTTGTTTGTAACTTCCTCAAAGAGAATATCATCACAAGATTTGGTGTGCCAAGCAAAATTGTAACTAATAATGCTACCTATTTCACATCCCAAGAGATGACTCAGTTTTGTTTTGAATATAGAATTGTTCTGTCTCACACTTCAGAGTACTTCCCTCAAGGAAACGGTCAAGCTGAGTCGAGTAATAAAAATTTGGTAACTATCATCATGGAGTTGGTAGAAGATAATCAGAGAACGTGGCATAAAGCTTTATATGTTGCATTGTGCGTTGATCGTATCACTCCTAAACGAGCAATCCGTATGCTCCTTTTCAACTTTTGTAAGGATTGAATGCAGAAATACCCATGACATTAGAATTACCAGCTCTCAAATTGGTTAAGGCAATTGAAGATGAAACGTTTGAAAGCTCCTTAAACAAGCGTATTATGTACTTTGCCGAGATAGAGGAGCAACGTACAAAAGTAGTGGATCGAATTGTTGAACATCAAAGTCATGTCAAAGAACTTTTTGACAAGAAAGCTAAATCACGAGAATTCCGAGTTGGGGATCTAATCCTCTTGTGGGAAAAAAGAAGAGAGCCAAAAGGAATGCATGGAAAATTTGATTCTCTGTGGAGGGGTCCTTTTCTCATTCATCAACTCAGTGAAGAACACAGTTTCTTCTTAGCATATCTGGATGGAACACCATTACCGCTGCCCTACAAGGGCAACATCTGAAGCTTTTCACTCAGTGAAGTTCTAGATAAGTTTGCACATTTTGTATATATTTGTATATTCTTTTTTATTTTTTCATCTTGTTTTTCGCTTGACTCCGTGGCCCAATGGAGAAAGGCACTTAGAGTTCTAGGATTCTTTTTCCTTCAAGCGTTTCGTTTCAAAGAATGCTTGAAGGAAATTCCCCAATCAGAGCCAGCGGTTATCCTTGAATTTTAACAAGGGCAATTCATGGGATAACACCTACGAAACTTGTATGTTTCGTAGCACATTGTCTTTAAGCACACAAAACGAGGTGAATCTCTGTCTCTTTGCATTTGTTTTTCCCAAGAAAGTTGATCTTTGAGGGAATTTTATTTTTGTGCAATTCGGAGAATTTTCTCCAAATTACACTTTGTTTTATTCTGTGCAAAGTCGGTGAATTTTCTCGATTTTGCATATGTTTTGATGCTCTTTTTGTTGAGTCGGAGAATTTTTTCGAGATTGCATTTGCAAATTCCAAGAATTTTTCTGAGATTGCATATGCGAATTCGGAAAATTTCACCGACCTCACACCTGGGACCCACCATCTCGACGGTAATTAATTTCGCATTAATTACTCTTTTTATATATATTTAACCCTGGTAATTTCTTTTTAACCACTGCTTTTTTCTCTTCGCCGTTTTTAACCTCGTGTGCACACACGCTCTCGTCGTTTTTAAGCTCACTTGCATCGCCTTTCAAAGACTTGTTCGTGCTTGTAACCTTTCATTTCCGGATTATAGGTACAGTCATGAAGCTTTTTCTTTTTGTTTTTCTCTGTTTCCTAGGGTTTTACTTTTCCTTTTTAATTTTCACACTTTATATCTTTCTAATTGTCTTGCATTTCACGAAACCCTCTTTTCCTTTTTCATCATAAACCTTGTAAAAATCATGTTTATTTTCTTCCTCTGTGTTTTGTTAAACCCCTTCACCGTTATCACCTCTGCATTCACCCATCGCCGAACCCCTTTTCCATGGGTGCACCCCACGAGAAAATTCTCCGATGAGCACTTAACCAACTCCAAGGGTGCACTTTAGAGAAAATTCTCCGAAGTGCACCGTTTTCCTTCTCCCCCGTGCACCCCAGAGAAAATTCTCCGAAGTGCACGTAAACCTTACCCTCAATGCACTTCGGACAATTTTATCCAATGTGCACCAAATATCAAACCCGTGCAAGTCAGAGAAAATTCTCCGACCTACACGAAAGACCAAACCAAAGTTAAGGTGCATGTGGGAGAAAATTCTCGGACCTATCCCTTGGTGTCGATCGGAGAATTTCCTCCGACTTACACCTTATCCCGTAATTTTACCTTTTTCCCATGTAATTCGGAAAAAAATCTCTGAATTACACCAAAGTGATCAACCCATCGTGCAGTTCAGAGAATTCTCTCTGAGCTACACATTCCCCACAAAATGACGAAAAATGCTAACTCTGGATAATTAAATTTTCTTACAGCTATTTGATCAATGTCAGACATTTCTCCAAACAAGAAGACAATTAAGTACAAGTATCAAGGTGTCTTCCCGTTATCTGCAATTGATTCAAATGTGGATCAAATTGGAGATACAGAAATTTGTCATGTGGACATGGCTGAATTTTTACAGAGATTGGGAAGAGAACCCATTGCACCTCATATGCAACCAGTACTTAACAGTGAAATTCATTTGGCTGCTGCATTTTCAGTATCAACACATGATTCTGAGTTCGTCTTGACCATGGCAACACACTTTGATAAGGAAAGCAAATCGGTCAAGGATTTAGAGGGAAAGGTGATCATTCCCCTTGATGAGGAATCTTTTGAAAAGATTTTTCACCTTTCCGAGATTAAAGAATATTCTGTGGAGTCGACTCAAGAATATTATGACAAAGATCTTGAGAAGTGTAAAAAACATATCAATACCAAATGGCTCAAGACTCCTCAACGCACCATTGCTAGATGGCCCAAGTATTTGTATCGTAGTGACTTTCTGGAGGAGATAGGGGATTTGATTACTCTCCTTCGCAGAATGACAGGGTTGTCTATTTCAAACGTTTTTCAAGAATGGATGTATCAATACATTTTGGTTATTAAAAGAAACAAGCAAATAATCTTTTGAGGTAAACAGATCAACGATGTTATTTGTCATCAGCTCTCTGAGGTAGCTTCTTCACTCAAGTTTTATATGACTTCATATCTAGTGTATGCTGCAGCCAGCGTGAAGTCTTTCTTGGGTCTAAATTCTATCGGTGAAAGAAAAAATGTCCCTGTTTATGAGCACTATCCACAGCTAACTCTAAAAAAAAAGCGTCAAGCATTACATAAGAGTTAATGATGCTTTCTTCTATACATTCATCTACACTCTTGACAAAGAACTTGAAAAGAAGAGAGTTTCAAATCAGGCATGGGAACAGGTGAATAGGGTTGGATGTATTTTCCTGCAATTCCCAACTTTTACATACATCAGGGTAGGAGTATTTGACGAACAAGCTTACATGCTACCCAAATACCCAAGTCAAACTAATACTAATGGAAATGTGCAGACAAGTGATGAACATGCATAAAAAACAATCAGATGCTCACAAACAAGGTTTCAAATTTCCAATTAGTATTGGTCGGTACACAATTTCCACTAACTACTCCAAAGGCTAAGACTATGGAAACTGAGATGCAGTGGATTATGCTTAAAAAATTCAAAAGTAGAGAAAACTTTGATTACAGAATGATGGAGAGGCTCAAGCGTAATATCACTCATGTACATAGAATTGAAGATATTTGGGCAAAATGCAGAACTGATGAAGATATAAGGAGACTTGATTATAGTCGCCTTACTGCTGATCAGATTGTCAATTTGGAATTGGCAAATATTCCTGAGGATTTGATAGACAATGGTAATGTATTGGATCTGTCATGTGAGGAAAATCAAATGGCTTCAACTCCTCTCCCTTCTATCCAATGGTCAGTTCAAGAATCCATTTCCATTAGAGAAGATTTCAACCTATTCTTGCAACAACTAATGCTTGGTTGGAATCCAAAGGAATTAAGTTGAAACATTTTAAGACTGGTTCTAAAGAGGAGTACGATGAAGAAATTGCTAAGAAACGAGAGAAGCTGAAAACCAAAAATAAAGAGGAGCCCTCTACTTCCGGACAAAAGCCAAAATTTGTGTTTGTTAGTAAAGGAAATAAGAAAGGCAAAGAAGCAAGTGTCAAGGAAAGTGCTCAAGTGGAGAAAAAAGAAGTCCCAGTCACAAGTGATGCACCACCTAAATCAACAACGTCACAAGTGTCTCAGTCAGTGCTTGAACAGCCTATACAAGTAGAGACTATTCAATCAGAGGTTCCTTTGGTTGAAACTTCTCAAGCCACAGTTCACAGGGAACATTTTCCACAGTTCCTCCCGTGAGTACCACTATACAAATTGATCATGTTCCTTCTCAAGTTGTTCTTTCACCTCCATCTTCACCTCCTAGTGCCACATTTTTTCAAGTTCCTTCGCAAGGTACACTAGACCAAGTTTTCGATTCATTGTCAAATCTACCAAGTCCTTCAAAGTCATTCGGATCCCCAACTAATTTATATTTCACCCAACAAGATATAGACAAATTTATGTCTATACCTTCCTCAAAGACGACAACTCAGGTTCCTACCACTCTAGTGTCCAAAATGTCTATAGGAACTAAAGTGGTGGTTACTCCAACCCAAACTCCACCTGTTGTTATTACAATCCCATTCGTGTCAACCCCATTTCCAGATACCACTGTCACATTGCCTTCCATTCCGCTTACTTCACAATCCATTGTCCCTCCCCAAGTTTCCCAAGCTTTAACATCCTCTGTCCAAGGAGATCCATCTCCTCTTCCTCCTTGGCTGGCATCACAAACACCTAAGAAGAAGAAGCAAGTAGTGGCTCCGAAAGATTTTGATTTTGGTCAGCGTGTGTCAATAAAGCCCAAAACAAAAAAGAAGGCCAAAACTACGTCAAGGGTAATTTTTGAATCTAGGCATAAGTATGTTGAAGTCGCAGTACCTCTCGAAGACAGAAACGTTGAGGATATTCAAGCATCCGAATATGCAATGGGACGAATAGATCTCGAGAAACAAACTCATGAAGGTGCAAAGGAAGATTTACAAGCAGCAATGGCTTCCTTGATCGATAGATGTGATAACGACAAGAAGGTCAAAGATCAACTCAAAGTACAAGTGGAACAGCTGACTTTTGCTTTACTAAAAATCACCCAACCTTCTGAAGCCGTTGATCCTGTTGTGCATGAAAATACTGAAAGAGCTATTCAACTTGCAAAAAAAATTGGATCTCAAGGTCATGCAGTCGATGCTTGGGTTGAAAGATTAACACAAGGTACAAAAATGTTGCATTCTACCATTGGATTTTTGAAGAATTTGAGTGAAATGAAAATAGAAATTCAACAAACAATTAAAGCACTCACTCAAGATTTGGAGTTAACTGAAAAGGATATTGATACATGGACTCAACTTCGCAAATTCAAATTGGAGCTTTTGGTTGAGCAAAAGGTTATTCTAAACAGGAAAATGTTCATTGAATACAGGGAAGCTATGAAGAATAAAGGAGAAGTTCTCGAGAATCTAGTTAAAGATCTCGAAGAAGCTGAAGATATGTGTGATAATAAGATGTTAGATCTTACAGAGAAAATTGGAAAACTTCCTTGTCAAGTTAAAAATGATTCTCAAAAAATTCTCTCTGTGAAGACTGTTATTCAAGAATTTACATCTTTGCTCCAAACAAAGACTGAAACAAGGACTTTCACGCTGAACTCCATCGACAAATTAATTGAATTTCACGTCATCTTGGATAAACTACAAAGAATCATGGACAAAAGCAGGGATTTAGCAGTTAACTTAGAAGATTCTATCACAAGGGTACTTGTCGTCTCCAAGAGTACATCCGGCCCAGATAATGATGAAGTCCAAGCTATTTTGAAGAGATGTGAGGAATTTTTAAAGAAGAATAAAAAGGAAGAAATTTCTGTCTAAGGACACTTAGTCTACTTTTATAATTTTTCATATGTAGTTTTGTTCAATGTAAATTACACATAGAAGTACACAGTCCTAAGTCAAATAGGACTTTGTCACCGAATAAGTCAATGTATTTATGTTTTTCCTCTTTTTGTTCATAACTCCTCTCTATAAATAGGAGGATTCTATTTGTAGAAAGGATCACCAATTGATATAGAGGGGAAATACTGCTGAATTGAGAAACAATTTTGAAACTTTGTGTTCATATTATAAATCTTATATTTCATTCAATATAAGAAAATCAAGTGATCTTCCAATCTTGGTGTTGAGTTAAACTTGTGGTGTGTTGGAGATGTTCTTATGTCTTTTTCATTACACTCTCTTATAAGTTGATTGAATTGTGGTATGATATTTCTATAAGATAGAAGATGCCAGAACGCTGAATTTGGAGTCTTTGAGCTACTTATGAGTTTCTAGATTTGTGGTCATCATTGAAGATGACTTATTGAAGAGACTTTGAACTGCCAATTATTCTTCTTTGATAATTTTAATCTTTGTTGGAAATAAGGTAAAGACTTTGCGTTGCACTTTATTCTATCTTTTAAGTTTACTATGTTGGTATTATTTTGGTTAATCTTTTGGCTAACATATCTGAATACCGGTTATATTTGGTTCATCAAGTGATCTCAAATTTTCAAAGTATATTACAAAGAATGGAAGGAAGTTTGTGATTGAATATCAATTCTGAAAAAAAAGAATTGTATGATATGACAATACCCACTATGATAAAATTATTGTAAATAATAGTGTTGTGTTAGTTAACAATAAAAGGGAGCCTCCCCTTGTCTTGAGGAGAGATTTTATCTCATCACACTGTGGTTGAAATAACCATTTTGCTACCATTGTGTCGGTAACAAAATATTCACCGAACAGGTAGTCTTTTATATTATATTTAAATATAAATAGAGTATAAAATCACATAATCATGCTAACACAACAAACTGATATTTATAGATTTATGATGATTGTCATTGAAAATCATCATCATAAATTGCATACGAATGCAAGATACAAATTAAAAAAATGCACAATGTTCTCTTCTCCACTCTAGTGAAAAAATAAGGAAGATTGAAAGAGTCTAGTCCTCGCACTCTATTGCCCCTCCTCGCTCTACATAGAATGTTGTGCTTGTGGAACCGGACGGTTGTGACTCCTCCTTTGCATCATGTTTGACAACATCTACATGGATGTCATCAAATCCAATCTCTCCTACTTTTGTTATACCATTGTTTGCACCCTCCATAGCTTGCCTCTCGAAATCAGCCATTTCGTCCTCTATGAGCGGAGGTCTCCTCGTGCTGTGTAGTCTAGTCACTATAGGGATTGATCTCATCCAAATCGATAGGCCCCTATGATGTGTCCTCCACTTTTTTTGTGCAAAGCCGAAGGTTGTATTGCACAAAAACTACGTCACTGAGGCATTGTTGACTCAACGTATTGTGTCTCTTCATGTGAATGGCATCAAACTCTAGTTGCACTCCCAGGAGCGCTACAAAGTTGAGATAAAATTCGGAGAGCTAGCTTTTTAAGATTTGAGATATTTCCACCCCAATCTTTCCAACACAAACCTGCAAACAAGATATTCAAAAGTTTGTAAGCAATTAATAATTGTAAATTTGTAACTTGTAAGGTACAAGTAAAGACTTCATTTTTTATTATCTGGTGAATAGGTGGATCTCCCTCAAATAGCTAGTGATGGAAAAAAAAACATCCCCCTAGCCTGCTTGTAGTTTTGCAACTCTAAAATAATGAGGTCCCTCACCTTAACTCAATGCATGTTGAGAGGCTCTCCATAACCTCCCTTTTAGCATCTGTGAAGCCATCAGAGTAGAAAAACTTGGAATTAAGGTAGTATCATATTGTATAGATAGGCCGATGGAGTAGATTATTTCACGTCTGATCAATTAACTCCCCAATGGGATCAAATATGGTACTATCCCCCTATAAAAGTTTTGGATGGCCTATTTGACCCTATTCACGGCTTCATAAATGTATCCCACTGGGTTTTGCTCCCCATCCACCAAGCGCAAAAACCTCACAAAAGGCTCCGACACCTACAAACTTACAAAATACAAACAAATTGAAGTTACAAACTTACAAATAAAATAAATACTTTAAAAATTCGAAAATAAAAGAATCGACTTGAAATTTAAATTGAAATTTGAAGTTACCTTGAGGATCTTTATAGCTCCCTTCGCAAAGGCCTCATCAAAAACTATCTTTGCAACCATATCTCTATCAGTTTTCTTTGAATATGTCGAGTCCACCCATGCTTAACTCACAAACATCTGCTTCAACGTTGTTAAAAAACTACAAATACTTTGCAACATAAAGAAATTAGTTGCAAACCTTGTGATACATACTCACACAAGCTTTTTCCCCTTGGTGTGATCTTTCATCAAGCTGAGAACTCAAGGGTGATTATAAATATATTTGGTGATGTTTCTAGCCTCTTCTACAACTGCTCTCACCCAATCAATTTTGTCTATGTCCTCCAAAAAATGGTCAAGAGAATGGACCTCGCAAAGGATCCAACAGAGTGATGGATGTCCCTCCTTAAGCAATTTTTCAACGGCCAAATATGTTATTGCATTGTCAGTGATAACTTTCACAAAATTCTCAATGACCACCTCTAAGACAACCACCTCGAGCATCAAGCTCAAAGTTTCTGCATTATTTACTTTGTGAGAGGTATCAATTGACTTTAAAAAAACCATCTCACCATTTAAAGCCACCAAAAGATTGATGAAGGTGCGGTTCTTCCCATCCATCCACCCATCTAAAAGAATGGCACATCTGAACTTTCGCCACAACATATTTTGATATTCTATAATTGATTTTGCATCTTCAACAACACCCAAGAGCAACCCCCCACTTAAATATCTTAGAGAAGTGTCTTGTACCTTTTCCCTACAACTGTCAATGCCGTCACTAAATACTCCTAATACGAGCTCTTTGCCACATTGAAGGAAAGGTTGTTGAAGTACCAAAAATTTGCACATGCCTTATTTGCTTCCACGTGGTCTTCTTGTTCCACATTGTACCTTGCAGCGAAGCTTGTGCCCCAAGCATGTTTCTAGGTACAAAAAAATTGTTTGGCTTTTAATCAAACTGGATGAAGTGGATGTGCCTTACATCTGTGGACCACAACTAGAGCCCACAATCTCTGTCATAGCTACCTCAATTTCTTCTACCAATACGAAAGCAATGGTTGTTGTTAAGGCTGCTTGTACCTTTGTTCTCTCTACTTTCTTCTCATCCAACAATGCAAGCTCTGCAATCATCTCTTGTCTTGCCTCTTTCGTTAACAGGGACACGACATGACATGGCACCAAGCAATGCATGCAATGTCGTACTTAAGGCAATTGATGTCTCCATAAATTTTATTAGTTCAAAACACACAAATCACACTCGATTGGGATGATCCAACCGGTACAATCTACGTCCAAGAAGTGGTGGAAGCTTAAGCGGAATGGCTACCACTAATTGATGTTGAACTTGATATAGTATTGGATGTCATTGTATGCTAACAGTTAACCTACATCATGTTTAAATGCAAAAAAAATAAAAAAGTGTTTTTTTTTAATTTACTGTAAAGTTGTAAACGTAAACACTAAACCCTATGTATATGAAACAATATAAAAAAGTTTAAAAATGGCATCTAAAAAAACCTAAACCATAAATTTGTAAAACTAAAGCCTATAAACAGTAAAAAACCAACAATTTTATTCAAAAATTAAAAAAAACTAGCATAAATCATGCATAACAATTATGGAATTGAATTCCCGTTAAGGGGTCAAGGGTAGATAAGAAAATTAAGAAAAATAGACGAGGCAATTTGGATCCCACCTAAACCAAGTTGGTTCAAATTAAACTTTGATGGGGCTTGTAGAGGCAACCCCAACGGTTCAGGAGCAGGTTGTGTTATTAAAGATTGCAGTGGCTCCTTGATAAGAGCTCTTTCTCTAAAGCTTTTGGAAGGTACTAATAATGAGGCAGAAGTGCAAGCCTTGACAGTAGGTGTAAAAATGGCAATAGACTGTGGAATTTTCTTTCTAAAAATTGTAGGTGATTCGCAGATGGTAATTCAAGCTTTGCTGAATAAAAGGGCAAAATAATAAAAGATTGTGAATATTTTAGATACATTATGACCCAAATTAGAAGTCTTTGAAGGATGGTCATGTTCACACTACTTTCGTGAAAGTAACAAAATGGCGGATTTTATGGCAAATGTGGCGATTGACCAAAAGATGGATGTAAGAATGGATAATATCAATGAAAGTTGGGTAGATGGTAAGGGTTTTGACCAGATTGAATTTTAAAGGATTTTGCCAGATTGACATTTCAGGGGGTTTTATTGGTAAGCCTCAGTATATTTTTCAGAAGGTGTTTGTAGAGGATGCAATTTGTTCAAATTGTCTTTGGTTCCTTTGCTATTTTCGCAATTTTTTACTTAATTGGCCTATTTCATTTTATAAAATGTTTTTCAAAAAATATTTTAGAAAATGTTGGCCTTTTTTGTTCTTAAATTATTTTCAATAAATATTGAAAATAATATAAAAAGGAGAATTTTATCCAATCTTAGAAAAATCATTAAAAAACGAGGACAGAAAGTCCGTTCAGTATTTTGTCCTCCAGGTGTAATTGATAACACCCTGGTGGAGCATGGGATTTGGCTTTGACGACGCTAGGTTTTCGAGTTGAGTGATTGGACGGGCCATACATTCCCATTATGGCCTCAAAGATATCCAGCGAGTTCAATTTATGATTAGGATTGCATAAGTGAGTAATTATAGAAGAATGGTTTTATTCCTGGTTTGTTTGGCTCAGTCTCTTTGCATTTGGAAAGTCGAAAGGATGGATGGTTTCAGTTTCGAGTGCGCTAGTTGGCCACTGCCTTTTGGCCGAGCTAAAAATAGAGAAATGGGCTTTGTGGGCTGTCTCTCGCACAAGATTGCTCAATCTGTTTTGGATTCCTTCGTTTGAAGTCGCGGAGCTATTGAACAAGTATTGGGAACAGCGTTGTTGGTGGATAGTAAGAGGGTCGGTGAACTCGGATCTTTCCTCGCTCTTTGCAACAAATCTCAATCTAGTCATGTCGGATAGAGATCAAATCAAGGCTATGGTGGAGTTCTTCGTACAGCCGGAATGCAGATTGGAGCTTCTGGCGGAACTAGAAGCCCTTCCTCTTGGGCCGTTCCCAATGCTCCCATTTTCAGGTAGAGATTTTCTAGGTTTTATTCCTTTGTCGATGTTTCGTGAATTGGAAAGTCGTTTCTTGGCTCTTGTGGATTTTGCAAAGGAAGTAGAAGCAACTAGTTCGGTGCAGTCAGAGAATTCAGAACAGAAAGGGATTTCTCTGCCTGATGTGGAGGAATTGTCAAAACCCATCAATGGGTTGGAAGAATGGAGGGCTCTTAGGCATTCCCCAGAAAGAGTCAAAGCTATCAAGTGGTTGGGGAAAGGTGTAGCGCGTGGTTCTTTCAATTCGCCTCCTTGGTGGCATGAAAAACCGCAGTTTGTGCAGGAGACGAGTCGTGCGTAGAAAAGACTTATCTTCAACCAAGTTAAGCAGTCAAAAGGAGGGTTGGCAGACAGAAAGGATGGCTCAAGATTGTCAAATTATTAGTTTTCTGAAGCCAGGACAGGCAGCTGAGACAGGGTTCCTTCCGCCCAGCGAAGGAAAATTGGTAGAACTTATTATTCTAGAGTAAAGATGGAAAAGAATGTTTTTTTGAAAAATGTTGAAACTGTTTTGGTGTAATTGTCTATATATGCCTGTAAGACTGATTGTTAGATAATGTGATTTGCAAAAAAACCAGTTTTTGTTTTTTTAATGATCTTAAGCCTTAGCATTTTATGATGTTAACCCTGATCAAAGTTGTTCTTTGTTGAAACTTTTTATGTTACAAGGGTTGAGGACCCAATAACTTCACTAGTAATGATCTAAAAAAAAATTATGGAATTGAATGGAATGCACGTAAATTTGTCAAACATGTTTACAAAGAATTTAAGTGCTTGGAAAAAGATAAACTAACCTGGAAATCAAATTTGCTCAAATTTGCTCCCTCAAATTCGCTCCAAATGTTGTGAGATGAAAACGTGGGGGCATGTATGCTTAAAAAGGATACAATTATGAATTTTCATCGCATTTTTTGAAATGTTATGTGCGTGTTTTTAACAAGTCCATATGTGTTTTGACCTTTTTGGACGCGTACTGGGCATGTGCAAACGTGGGTGAGTAATCATGCACTACTCGTCAAGTATTCGCAAGTACTTGTCGGGAATACTCGCAAGTACTTGTCGGGAATACTCGCAAGTTTTTAAAAAAAACCTACCAATTTTAATGGTGAGTATTTGTCCTACGTTTTTTCCTACAAGTACTTGCTTACTCCTCGAGTATGTAAACTATGGTTGGAACAATCAACCATGGGGTACCAAGATTGGTATGAGACAAATAGAGACTTTGGGAATGTATATCAGCATTTAGTCCATCCGCAGAACAAGGACAAGATGATTGAATAATATCTTATGGTAGAGTTTGCATAAGTTGAACAAGACTCATTCCATGTGCAAGGCCTATAATCAAAAGCACCCAAAATCTTTGAAATTGAGCTTGGCATATGCTCCACACATACGATTGACCAGTCCATACATTTTTATTTCTTAACATTTGATTCGTGTTTCATAATATTTGCTATCATTGCTGCTTGTTGTTGTAAGAAGATAAAACAAAATGGCTAAGTTTGGAATCCACCAAGCTTCCAAACAATTGCAAGGATCAGATTTGTACACCAAAGGGAATTAGAGAAAATCTTGGAGATGCAAGTCAACCTTGAAGCCACTAGAATCAGCACAGGGACAAGAGCCAAGTCAAAAAGAAGTGCAAAAGAAAATCTATGTTGGAGATGGGGCAATGGACTTCACTTGAGAAAGTGGCAATTGCAAGGAGAACAATCAAGATAGATAGAGATTTTAATAACATCCACAAGACCAAAAACAGTCTATGGGACCCCAAATCAAAAAGTATAACCAAAAAAGTAATCCATCAAAGTTGCAGCAGAAGGTTGGTAAATAAACATACCTGTACCAACTTCCCAGAGGGGAGTAAGGAATGGTATCATATAAAGAAAGTATAAAGGAAAATTCTTCTTCTCCATACCTAAGCTTTTGTGCGACAAAAATCCTTCAAAATGAGGAGGTATGATTCAAAATGGATCAGTTGACTAGAATAAAATTTGTATTTCAGCCAACTAGGCCTCCTGCACTAAACATTTTAGCATTGGCACACCAAAAAACTGCCACAAGGGGTTCACTATTCAATTAAAACAAGATTGGTGAGATTTATTGGAAGCAGTGCACATACACTTGGGCACCCTCTGAACTAGATGTGGTTAGAGCCCTAACAATGTCAACATGATGTAAGAACTGATAGAACTAGGAAAAATTCAACCATAACAAATTCACCTCCAATAGAGATAAATCCATCAAAAAGTGACCATCAGCCCACAAAATTGATATGGGGAGGTCTACATGGCATAAGAATCATGTTCCAATTGATGAGATTTGAAAAATACAATATTCACGACACATCCCCTACCAAAAGAGGTAATTTGTAAAGAAACACAAGTTACATAACGAAACTTCATGGGCATGTCTCTTGAGTTGCCAAGAGGCCGTGCATCAATTTTCAGACAAAAAAAATGATCAATTTGTAGAAAAAAAGCTGATTGGTATCATTGAAAAAAGCCTAAAAACAGCTATATCGGGAGTTCTTCTCACTTCTTTAATTAAAGTAGAGAAGAGAAGATGCAAGGGGGAATAGAGGAGGACCAAGATGAGTTGTATAGCATGCCATCTGCAGAGTTTCCATAGTGTTCCATGCTCCAAAGGGTGCCAAAATTCCATTCCACTTGTAAATCCCTGTGAATGATTAAATGAATAAGTATGACATCATTTATTATTAAATTAATAAGCATGACATCATTTCCACAGTTGAGGAATTGCAGGTAACTTCCATGTCCAAGAGAGCTTCTTCTTTGTATTGCCATTGGTGAATAAAGTATAGATTTTTGCTAGAGTTTTTCCAAATTGGGATTCTCTAGAGTAATTCTATGTGTTCTCCTATGTAATGTCCCCAAATGGGATGATTCAACCAAAAAAGAGTTTCCCCTAAAATCCACAATTTTTGAATTTTTAAATTAGTAAAATCAGCAAACCCTACCTGCTATAATTGCACCTCTAAACTCAAAATTAACTCCAACTCACCTTGAAATAAATGACAAATAAATACCTTGAAATTTTGGCTACCAATGGCTCTTGTTGCAAAGAAGAAAGAGCTTGAAAAGAATGTTTCAATCCTCCAAATCCTAGCACCACACTAGCTAAATTGATGTCCTTTTTTCCCACTCTAATCCATGCTCAAGCTTTCACAAATTGTAGACAAAATCACAGCAGTCATATCATCCATGAATCATCAACAATTAGGGTTCCAAAGTGATCAAACACTAGTCCAATCCAATCGCCGATATTCAGAAAATTATTGCTATAATTAAATCAAAATTTATGCCTTGATTTCACCTCCAAATGACATCAAAACCCTGGAAATAGTATGCCAAAAATCCACCAATAATTATGATATTATTTGACCCTCAAAAATGTCACTGAAACCCTTGCAAATCTGCCCTCAACAAATATTATTTCCTATTAACCACTAAAACTTCAAAAATTCATAACTCCCTCAATATTTGGATTTATGATGCAAATAAGAGCTCAAACTGATCATAAAATTAATGACTCAAATAAAAATAATTTCAGAATTTTTCTTCCATAAGGTCACCAAAACTCACTCTAAAATTCTAAAAACTCTAGTTTTCAGAATTTACCTCTTCAAACATCAAACCCTCAATCCCAAACAAGTCACCACCCTTAGAAAGATTAATGCAAATAATAATCAGATATATTATGCTCAAGTTGGACATCAAATCGTCCACCAAACTCTCTCAACAAGCACACAAAGCAAATCGCCCCACTCCAGGGCAAGTTACAAATCCACATTAGCAATCGGTGGCATCAAAAGACACATTTTGTAGAATAGTCAAATCCAAATTTGCAAACACTTATTGGGCATGCATCCCAAAATCTTCTTCAAGCATGAAGAAACAATATCAATTTTCAGCATATCTTCACTTCTGATCTTCACCTTGTATTTGTACCTTCAAAGGAACGCAAACCACCTTGGAAGGTACAAACCGACATTCTTTTTAGGATATCTTTTCATTTTCTTTGTTTTAGCTCCCAAACCAACATTCATTTTAATTTAACTTTTTTGAATTGATTAAATAACTTGCCTTAATAAATTAGTAATTAAAACTATTTTTTGGTAGATTAAATAATTATTTTATATTAGATCCTTGCTTAAATAATTAATTAAATTGCTCTAAAAATTATAGTTATAAAACTCACTTTTCAAGCAATTTATTAATTATAAAACCCCTTAGAATAATCATTAAAATTACTTTAATTTTTCAAACGGTTAAAACCACTTTTCCGGTAATTCGAATAATTATCCAAAATAGTTTTATTTTAATAATTAATTAAATTGTCTTATATTTTCAAATGATTAAAATCACTAATCGGACAATTTTATTAATTATTGAAATTATATGAAAAGGGGACATTACATCCTATGTGAATGCTTCAGTTGTGTTCTTCCATTACATACTTTTACATTTTCATTTTTGCACATTGAGGTGTATGAATGATTGGGAGAGTTACTTGGAGCCTAGAAAAAGTGTGCATTGTGCAGGATAACCTCTTCAATAGAAATGGGTAGGTATGTCAATTGGTCAATCTCATAGATCAAATCAATGAAAAACCCAGCCATCTGTTCCATATTGACTAGTGAACCAAGACAGGCTCATGGGGAACAAACATTGGTGTTTATAGAGAACAACATGAATGAGAAGTGGGTACACCAACCTTCATGAGTGAGTGCACTGCTAGTATCCTTAATAAATAAGGTGTTTATAAGCTCAATCAAAAGGGTGTATTTGCACTTCGGTTGAGGAACTTTATATGCTTAAACAACTTCAGGCGAGAGAGGTCATTTATGTGCCTTTAGAGAAGGCAATCGACTGACTACAAGGCCTACTAATTGACAGAAAAGCACTCGTCCAAATACATAAGGAGAGCATTTACGCATTGCAACATTAGGAAGAGGTCATTTATGTGCCCTCTGGTTCAAGGCATTTTATAGGGGTGATGCATCAAACGAAGCAATCTATTCCCCCTTAACCACTCCAAACCTTTAGGTTGAGGACATTTATACAGTCAACTAACTTCAAACGGTTGAGGCATCTCTCAGTACCCACTGTGTTGTGATGTTTTAACCTCAAGCCTGAGCTGCTACCACTTTCATTTTCCCTCATTTTATGCTCTGCGACCTTCCTCTGGCTTAATCTAGTAAAAGGGATCTGTCCATTTATTTGTTTTTCAAAAACTTTACTAGCTGGCTGAAAAAGTTTTTGTCATGGCAACTTCTCTCTGAAAGGTTTTGGTTTGCTCTACTCCATAAGGAAGTGTCTTGAGTGGCCCGATCCTTGGCTGGAGGCCGAAGTTCAGTATCAAGCCCAGTAGTAGATTGTGGCGATTCAACATCCTCCTCCACTGGTCATACATAAGAAGCCCTTCTCAAAAGGATAAGTAAGCAGAAACTAGTCACTTCCCAAGTGAATAATGGTATCTTCTATACAGGAGATCCTCCCATTATTACCATGGATGCTCAAACACTCTGTGATAGGGTTTCAAGACTCACTGTCAAGGTTATGATTTGTCAATTTCTGGGCATTAGACCTACTCCTAAAACTGTGAGAAAATGAATCCAAGTAAATTGGAAGTTTATTGACAATGTTTCAATCATTATGCTCCCTAATGGTTGTTTCCTTGCATTCTTTATGGTCGAAAAAGACCAGGTATGGACCTTTGAGAAAAGGCCTTGGTTCATGAGAAATGCAGGGCTTTTTACGAAATAGAAAATGGGGTTTAACCCTTATGAAAAAATTACCTTCAACTGTCAAAGTATGAGTTAGGCTCGACCTACTACTAGAAATTTGACATGTATTTGTATTTGTCCTTAAACAAATAAAAACACTTAGATCCTTCCAAATGATCTTGGAAATCACAAGAAGATAAACCAACTGAAGCTATCCTCTATTTTTTGTGAAAAAAGACCTATCTAGGCCTCTACCTGGAGCTATCAAGCTAAACGTGTTAGACTATAAGTGAGAACAGCAAATTAATAAAAACATGAAAGAGATGCATTGAGGACATTTGGAACAAAAATCCCAAAGATAGGAAAGAAAGACAAATTCAAAGAAATGAAGGAAAAAAAAGTTGAGAGGAAATATTCTAAAGCAGGAATATCTATAGATTACCCATGGAAGACTCTTAAAACAATAACGACTATGAGGAACAGAGTAAAGCATTCATTTTGTGTAATGTCCCTTTTTAGGGAAATTTCTTAAGTCTGGAATTTATTGAAATTCCCTTGAAAATACTGGATATAAGTATTAAATATCACATACAACATTTAAAACTGAAAACCCAATTGCAATCTTCTTTCAATCAACCGATTACACATAAAATAGTAATGAAGACAAAATCAATTGAATATTAATTGCAAACAGCAAACTCTTACTTGGAAGATGAATTCCAAATGCCTATTTACAATAGACATATGCCCATACATTAATATATATTCAAGGCAGCAATAATCTATTCTTCAACAACCACCACCTTCGATTGTTAATGCTTCAAATCTACAGCAGCAACAACAACTACAGCAGCTCCTTACAACAATTTTTGCAACAAATCTGATTCCCAGATGGAATCACCTCACATGAACAAGACAGTTTTCATCTTCCAATCCAACAATGGAAATCAAGAGAATTTTCGTCCTCCAAATCTCCTCACTCGAAGGGTTTTCATTTTGGAAAAAGAATTGAACAAGAAATGTTCAAGCTCTAGTAAAGGGGTTTGATAACAAAATGATAAGGGATTGAATGAGGAATAAGTGTAGGAGAGGAGAATAAATAAGAGTGTTGAGGGGAGTAGTGAAGCACACACATGACAAAATGATCCAAAGAACAGGGGGTCAAGAGGGGATGTATCATATGGAAGCACTCCATTACACAAGGGGTCCATATGGCCAATGGAAGATGTGGTCCAATAAGCAAAGCACATTTCAAACATGAGGGGCCAGAAAGTGGTGCAGTAATGAACTCCACTAGCAAAAAACTTGCAATAGTGAACTCCACTAAGGATGTGCACAGACATGTGTAATATTGAACTCCACTAGCCAAAAGCTTGCAATAGTGAACTCCACCAAGGATGTACACACACCTGTATGTAATAGTGAACTCTACTAGCAAAAGTATGCAATAATGAAACCCACTAAGAATGTGCAACAAAAAGGTCCACTTATCACTTTTACCCTTTTATTTTATTTTTACTTTTCCCACCCCTTTCCAAATTATTTCTAATAATAATAGGTTAATATTAAGTTGTCACCTAAAAGTAAGTTGCTTAGACAACTTAAAATATTATATTTATTATTTTTACATTATTTGAAAGGGGAACATGACAATCTGCCTTCTCAAAATTGTTTGTCTTCAAGCAATGCCTAAACCATCCTGCAAATGCCAAGATCTCAAACCAATTGTGGGAATTTACAATTCCCAATCCTTGATCCTCCTTATGATGTAATCGGCTTATGTTGCGCTACTCTGGTATATTTAGGAGTTAGAAGCCTTGCACTAAATGATGTTATAGCAAGCACTCTCTCCATCTCAACTGTAACATTGTTATGTCCCCATTTCCACATCAGGTATAAACAAGTATTAAAGATCTTTAGTCTAATTCCCTATAGACTAAAGGAATCCTTTTGGGGTTATATTTTATTAGTTAATTATTAATTGCCAAAATAGTGGTTTTTTTCATTTTCTCTTAAAGCAATTATTATTTAATTAATAGAATATTTGATAAATGTGGTTTTTAGCACTAAAGTGTCTAATTGAATTAATTATTAATTTATTACCTAAAAGTAATTTTAATTACTATTTTATTAAGGCAACTAATTAATATTATATTCAAAAAAGCGAATGTCGGTTTGGGAGCTAAAGCCAAAAAAGGAAAAGATATTCTAAAAAGGCAAGTGAGGCTTATGAGGTATTTTACCTCCCCAAGATAGTTCACCCCCTTTTGAAAGGTATAAATACAAGGTGAAGATCACAACTGAAGACATGTTGAATTTAATAATTGTTTCTTCATGTTTGAAGAAGCTATTGGGATGCATGCTCAGTAAGTGTTCGCAGTTTTGATGTTAATCATTCTGCAAAATGTGTCTTTTGATGCCACCTTTACTAAAAGAGGTTTTGGGGGCGATTTGCTTTGAGAGGCTATTGGAAGATTTTGGTGGATTATTGGAGGTCCATTTGATGCATAATATTTCTGATTATTATTTGCACTAATTTTGCAAGTGGAGCGACTAGGTTTGGAGGCTTGTTGGAGTGTTGGGGGATCCTTTTTGGAGTCTATTTGTGCAATTTAATATTCTAAAATTTATTACTAATTTTTCTGCATGTTGGCATGGGGTTTTGGAGAAGAATTGATGAAGATTTAAGGCTCTAATTTGATAGAATATTAAATAATAAATTTTAGATTATTATTAAATTATTTTTGACAAGTTTTCTTGATCATTTTCACTTGTGAAAAGTGGGATCTTACTCAATAAATATTTTGCTATTTTTCATGCACCTTGGCGACTTGGGCGATTGGCTTGGAAGACTTTTTGGGTCATTTTGAATACCCTAGGGGTTCGCTGGAATTTTCCTTGATTTTTTGGCACATGTGACATATTTTTGGCAAGGGTTTAAAGCAGAAAATAGCAAAGAACAGCAACTGTGTTTGAAAGAAAAATCATATTTTTATAGCCATCATAAAGTTGCATTTGATCCTTAATAATTTGGCAAAAAGGTACTTCTTTCCTATTTTTAATTTACTGCTTATTTTGGCTAGCATTTAGTTGAATTTTGGATACAACAATGACTGGAAATTGTCTTCACATCCCTTGCATTGTGGCACCTAGGGTTTCTTGGGATTTGGTAAGGGTTTTAGAACTTTTCTTGCAAACCAAGGTTTGTTGATTTTTATTTCAGAATTTGTGGATTTAGGGAAAAACCCTTTTTTGTTAAATCGTCCCATTTGGGGACATTACAGTGGTATCAGAGCACCGATCTTGTCTACCTGTGAGTTTGTTTGTTGGATGCAAGCAGGTAAAGAGATCTTGTGTTATCAGAAAAGAAAAAAGACTATGGGGGATCAAGAGCCTAATGGATTTACTTCAGAGCAGGTTAAGCTTTTACAAAGCTTGATCAAAGAAAGCCAAAAAGATCTTTAGCATACTTTGGGTATACAAATTGTAGCTATGTTGAAGGATACTACAACTCCCAGCAAAGACCACCCATTCAATAGAGAAGGAAATTCGATTGATAATGAGAGGGTTTCTATTAACCCCCCTCATAAATTCTTCAAGACCACTTTTCTGCAAAGAGAACCAGTAGTAGAGATGAGGACGCGAAGGGATGATACATTGGAGATTCGTTAAAAAGAGTATGCAACCCTAAGCTTTGCCACGCAAGCACTATTATCTTTGTGAGATTATTATGAAATGAAGGATCCAAGCCAAAGGTTCCTAATATGCAACCCCGTAAAGATTTGCAACAAAGGTTGAATAAGATTTATCTTCCTATTTTTAATAGTACTGATAAACTTCCTGTGAGATCATGGTTGCAGAAGTTGGAGACATATTTATCATTTAACCCCATGTTTGAGGATAAGGCTCTAAAATTTGTCGCCCTTCATTTGGAGGGTATTGCTCATGAGTGGTGGTTTCATGGCTTAATCACATAAGGCCACGGATCTATTGCTACCATGGAGGAGTTTGGCAAAAGGATCATGGAGAGGTTTGATAGGAAAAATCCGGAAATACATTTTCGTGAGTTGGCACAACTCAACCAAAATCATGATGTTGAAAAGTATGTTGCTGATTTTCAAAAGGTTTCAATTATGGTACCCGATATTAGTGAGAAGTGGTTGGTTGTTTTGTTTGTTGAGGGTTTGATTGAGCCCTTAAAGGATTTGGTTAAAGCTTTTAACCCTCTTTCTTTACAAGATGCTATCATTAAGGCTTTGGATTTAGAATGTTCAGCATACAAGGGTTATGAAGGGCAAAAAGGGCAACCAATGGCAGCCACCTATTCGCTGCCCAAAGAGGCAAATACAGGGCAGCCAAGGTCTGATTTTAGTGGGCAGCCTAGGACACCACCCAATGAGCAACAAAAGAAGCCTTATACACCATATGTGCCACCTCATAGATCGCTGCCCTATAGCAACAATATGAAGGATAATAAAAATGAATTAAGAAAGCAAGGCTTATGTTTCACTTGCAAGAATACATGGACCAAAGGCCACCGTTGTATGGGCAAAGAACATGTCTACTACATTGAGGTAATTGATAATGATTCAGATTTTGATATTGTTGATAATAATGATGAGCATGATAACAATGTTGATTATAAGCATGTGCATGAAGATGTCACACAAGATATAGGCAGCACTCTTGCTACTCTTTCAGAAACACCAAAGTGCTATCCTTTTCAAGTAGGAGGGACTTTAAAGGAACACAAGGTAACCATCTTAATCAATAGTGGGGCTACTCACAACTTCATTGGCAAAAATTTGGTACTTAAGCTTGATTTGATTATAGAAGACTTCAAGGGTTTCAAGGTAACAATAGCAGATGGATTTTCTCTTCCTTGCACCAAAAGAGTCACCAAGCTTACCATTGCTTTAGGGGAGCATGAGGTATGTGATGATTTCTACGTAATTGACATTGGAGATATGGATCTTGTTCTTGGGATCCAATGGTTGCATTCATTGGGGGAATTTACCCTCAATTATCAAAGCTTGATGCTCAAATTCAAGGTGGGTGACAAAGAGGCAAAATTTCAAAGTATGATCAGAGGGTCACCTCAAATTGCTTCTATATTCAATAAGGCTTTACAAGAAGATGCAAAAATATGTTATGTCTTTTGTAACAGCAGATTGGAAAGAGTTAATTATCTTGGAATATGCTAAATATCAATTTACTCACAATTTGCTTGAGGAGGTGATTGTTGATGACAAATTCAGAATTTTGGATGGCCTTAAACTCTACAAAGAAAGGGTTTATTTGGTACCAGAATCCAAGGTAAAGCACATGATTTTAAGGGCTGCCCATGACACTCCTTTGGTTGGCCATCAAAGGTACTTTAAAACCTACAAATTTGTGAGGGAGAGGTTCTATTGGAAAAGCTTAAAGGAGGTTCTCAAGTACATCCAAGAATGTTTTGTTTGCCAAAAAAATAAAAGTGAGCATAAATTTCTAGCAAGTCTCTTGCAGCCCCTTCCCATTCCTTCACAAAAATGGGAGAGTGTCTATGGATTTCATTACCAAATTGCCTATGCTTCAAGAACTCTTTAAATTGACAGGTACTGAGCTCACTCCTAGCACCAGTTATCATCCACAAACCGATAGGCAAATAGAAATTGTGAATAAATAGTTAAAAGGATATTTTAGGAACTATGTTTCGGGGCAGCAATCAAAATAGATAAAATGGTTACATATGGCCGAGCATTGTTATAACACAACCTTTCACATGTCTATAGGTATGACTCCTTTTAAGGCACTTTATAGTTATGATGTTTTTTCTTTCATTGATTTGGTGATGACAGATAGTAGAGTGCTTGGGGAAAAGGACTTGGTACCACTAAGTTATGACATCATGAGAACACTAAAAGAGAACATACAACCATACCCAAAATCAACAGAAATTATATGCAGATCAGCATAAAGTGGAGAGGCCATTTGAGGTGGGAGATTGGGTCTTTTTAAGATTGCAACCCTATAGACAATCTTCTCTCAAACAAAGTGGTTTGAAAAAATTGAAACCACGATTTTATGGGCCATATAAGGTGAGAAACAAGGTGGGAGAAGTAGCATATGAGTTAGAGCATCCATAAAATGGTAAGATGCATAACGTGTTCCATGTTTCTTGTCTCAAAAGGGTTCTTGGACAACATACTACTGCTTCTTTAGAGCTGCCCCCATTGGATGAAGAAGGCAAAATAATCTTGATTCCAGAATCTATCATTGAGGTTCATGAAAAGAAGCTAAGGAATCGTAGCATCAAAGAGTATTTGATTAGATGGAAGGACTTGCCACTTGAGGATGCCACTTGGGAAAAATAGACAATTTTGAAGCATCCAAGTTTGCAATTGCTTGAGGGCAAGCAATTGTGAAAAGGGAGAACTATGATGTCCCCATTTCCACATCAGGTATAAGCAGGTATTGAAGCCCTTTAGTCTATTTGTACTATCCCCAAATACAAAGAAGACTATAAACATGAAGAAATTGTTGCCAAGAAGAAATCGCTGCCAAGGAGCAGTGTTGTCATTTAATACAACAGTCATTAAACAGATATAAACGAAATTGTTGTCGTAAGTGAACAAAAGTGTCAAACGAAAGTGTCAAACGGAATTGTTGCCAATAATGAACGGAAATGTTAACGAAAATATCAACGGTCACATCTTTTGGTGAAGAGGTGCCTCTTGGATGGGACGCCTCCTTTGGGAGAAATTTTTAAAGACTATATAAAAGAGAAGAGATGTGGAAGTATGAAGCATCAAATAATGAATTCAAATATATAACTTGTATAAGCAATCGCTTTACAATGGCATTTAAGGACAAAACCCCTTAAACTACATAAGCCAGATACAAGAACGAAAACCCTTGTTATCAAACCCAAGGACGAAACCCCTTGTGGAATTATATTTTGTTTGAGATCCGAAAACTCTATATTAAATTCAACATAATTATTGTAATTATTATTTCAATTATAAAATCTATATTTTATTTAAACGAAATTACAAGAAATCCGAATTCTTGTAAAATATTTCGATTTGGAATATTACAGTGGTATCAGAGCTTTTCATCCTACCAGCCTAAGGGTTTCGATAAGTTTTATGCATTCAAATCATAAAGTCAACATAAACAACATAAATGATGCACAGTTTGACCAATGGGCCCAAGGGCAAATTACGTTGATGTCACAATTAGTTCAACAAATGCAGCAGTTGAATAACTCGCCAACTCAGAATTCTAATGGTAAGGGAAGATCATCACAAGCACAACAAAGTTATACATTTAATAACAATCGTGAAGGACTCCCCTCAAGGACTTATGTACGCCCAACCATGCCCATATTCCTTCAACAAGAGGAACCAATACAGGAAGAAGATGAGGCCGAGTTGATTTTCAATGATATTAATGCATGTCACAATAAATATTTGAATCTTGATCCTATGATAAGGGATGAATTGACATTCATAGATTTTTGTCGTTTATATAAGAAATGTGTCCTAGAGGAAGATGAATGGCAGCCAAATTCGATCAAACGAGTCATCACAGAGCAACTACCAAAGGAGCATAAAATTTGTATGGTTGACAATGATTTAGGCAACAACCTTGAGTTGCAGGAGCAACCGATGGAAGTAAACTATTCAGTGTTGAAAAACATCCCAACAACATCACTAAAAAAATTTTTTGAGCCTGAGTTGGAGGCGATGGTTCTTGAACTTGAACAACCAAACAAATGTTGGAATCATCTTATGACAACCATAAATTCGTCCTATTATCACAATGAAAACAAGTATGAATCTTTTATCAAAGATGAACCATTGTTTGGTCTCCATGATAGCACAAAAAAAAGATTTGTCTCCGTGGACAGTGGAGGTGAGTCATTAATGGAGATTGTAAGCGCAGATTTGGTGACAAATGAGCTTGAACAAGGCATTAGCAGCCCAAGAAATGATCAATTTGGAGTACGTAAAGGCCCTACGATCCTTATGCTCAACCAAGAGCTTATTAATAATTACAACAATGGTTATAATGGCAGAAGGCTATAGGATCCCGAAAAGATCAGTTGTAATAACCCCTTGCAAGAGAGAACTAATAATAATGCAATCAATTCTACAAGGATGGCGAAAGAAACATCTAAGCTTGGAACAGATTATAGTTTGTTGTAGAGTGTACTATCGGGTTTAAAATTGTGTGAGGACAAGCAATCTAAAGAAGGGAGGTCTGTAATATCCCCAAATACAAAGGAGACTATAAACATGAAGAAATTGTTGCCAAGAACAAATCGCTGCCAAGGAGCAGTGGTACCATTTAATACAACAGTCATTAAACGAATATGAATGGAAATGTCAAACGGAATTGTTGTCGAAAGTGAACGGAAGTGTCGAATGGAATTGTTGCTAGAAGTGAACGGAAATGTTGATGGAAATGTTAACAGAAATGTCAACATAAATATCGACAGTCACATCTTTTGGTGAAAAGGTGCCTCTTGGATGGGAAGCCTCCTTTGGGAGAAGTTTTTAAAGACTATATAAAGGAGGAGATGTGGAAGTATGAAGCATCAAATAATGAATTCAAATATATAACTTGTATAAGCAACGGCTTTACAATGGCATTTAAGGACAAAACCCCTTAAACTGCGTAATCCAGATACAAAGACCAAAACCCTTGTTATCAAACCCAAGGATGAAACCCCTTGTAGAATTATATTTTGTTTGAGATCCGAAAACTCTATATTAAATTCAACATAGTTATTTCAATTATAAAATCTATATTTTATTTAAAAGGAATTACGGGAAATCTGAATTCTTGTAAAATATTTCGATTTGGAATATTACACTATTTCTCCATAAACTAAAGGAATTCTTTTGGGGGTTATATTTTATTAGTTAATTATTAATTGTCAAGATAGTGATTTTTATCATTTTCTCTTAAGGCAATTATTATTTAATTAATATAATATTTGATAAAAGTGGTTTTTACCACTAAAGTGTTTAATTGAATTAATTATTAATTTATTACCTAAAAGTAATTTTAATTATTATTTTATTAAGGCAACTAGTTAATATTATATTCAAAAAAAAGAATGTCAGCTTGGGAGCTAAAACAAAGAAAGGAAAAGATATTCTAAAAAAGGCAAGTGAGGCTTATGAGGTATTTTACCTCCCCAAGGTGGTTTTCCCCATTTTGAAAGGTACAAAAACAAGGTGAAGATTACAATTGAAGGCATGTTGAATTTGATAATTGTTTCTTCATGCTTGGAAAAGCTATTGGGATGCATGCCCAATAGGTGTTCGCAGTTTTGGTGTCGATCATTCTACAAAAGGTGTCTTTTAACGCCACCTTTGCTAGAGAAGGTTTTGTTACTTGCCCTAGAGTGGAGCGATTTGCTTTGAGAAGCTATTGTGAGGTTTTGGTGGATTATTAGAGATTCATTTGATGCATAATATTTCTGATTATTATTTACACTAATTTTGCAAGTGGAGCGACTACGTTTGAAGGCTTGTTAGAGTGTTCAAGGATCCTTTTGGGGGTCTATTTGTGCAAATTAATACTCTGAAATTTATTATTAATTTTCCAATATATTGGCATGGGGTTTTGGAGAAGAATTGATGAAGATTTGAGACTCTAATTTGATAGAATATTAAATAATAATTTTCAGATTATTATTTAATTATTTTTGACAAGTTTTTTTGATCATTTTCACTTGTGAAAGGTGGGATCTTGCTAAATAAATATTCTACTATTTTTCCTACACCTTGGCGACTTGGGCGATTGGCTTGGAGGACTTTTTGGGCCATTTTGGATGCCCTAAGGGTTCGATGGAATTTTCTTTGATTTTTGGGCACGTGGCATATTTTTGGCAGGGGTTTGAAGTAGAAAATAGCAAGGAACAGCAGCTATGTTTGAGAGAAAAATCATATTTGTATAGCCATCATAAAGTTGCATTTGATCCTCAATAATTTGGCAAAAAGGTACTTCTTTCTTATTTTTAATTTACTGCTTATTTTGGCAAGCATTCAGTTGAATTTTGGATAAAATAGTGGCTGTAAATTGTCTTCACATCCCTTGCATTGTGGCGCCTAAGGTTTCTTGGGGTTTGGTAAGGGTTTTAGAACATTTCTTGCAAACTAAGGTTTGTTGATTTTTATTTCAGAATTTCAAAATTTGTGGATTTAGGGGAAAACCCCTTTTTGTTAAATCATCCCATTTGGGGACATTATAAACATTCCCATCTACACCACATGCTTGCGCTACCATACACATTTGCAACTCCTCCCACTTGGTGACCTCAAGAGACTCACTCTCCATACTTGCAGCATCACATGCTTGAGCTGATCTCAAATTCAATTGCTTCAGTTCATCCATCTCCATGCTACAAGCTTGCTCCATGTCAAGATTTGGCGTTATTCTCCCCGCTCTCTAGGACAATATGCAGTTGTTCTTGGGGCAGTTCTTTCACACACCAATGCAAATGAACATTCACTTGCACGTCTTCTTGAGAACGAACTTGTTCCCATGCTCTATCACTCTCTCTTGTCTTCATATCAACTTAAAGACACTCACCCAAGCTTGGAATATCATCACCAACCAGCTCCTCAATCACTGTTGTCATATCAGTTACTTGGTCAACTTTTTCACTCTGCTTCTTATACAAATGAGCATGTTGGACTGCACCATATTTAGTCTTCTTCGTTATCTTATCCATGGCTTGACCTACACATTGAACAAACACATTATGGGAAACAAAATCTCCCTCAAGAAACTCATCAATCGCTCCACCATGCCCCAAGGACACGTTGTCTAACTCCTCTATACTTCTAGCATGTTGCTCATGATTTTCTCTCACACTATGGGTTGCTAATGGCCCATTCTCCACAACACTCATGGTTGTTTTCTCCTCCACCATCTCTAATTTCAGTTTCTTCACATAGTTGAACCTTCACAATCATCTCCTTGTATGCACTTGCATGCACAACCTCCACATACAATGCTTCCACCATGGAAACTTGCAACTCTACTTGGCTGCTCTCTTCACTCATCTGCAAATCATCCCTATGTAACATGGACTCAATCATTGGAAGATTGATCAGTGCTCCTTGAACAGGAACATCTTTTTCAACTTCCTCTTGTATGGTGTATTCCTTTATGCGCTGCTTACTAACCACTTTCAGATTTGAATTTTCTTGCTTCTTTAATTTCCTACTTTTACCTTCTTCGAACATCTCCAAGAACTCTTTAAAAGTAAAGTCAGATTCTTCAACATATGTGGATAGCTCGCTCACATGATTTTGAATGATGTCTTTCTTTTCTTCTTGGATCATATCTCCTTTAATCACAAAACTCTCAGAGTGTCAACAAGCTTGAGATTTCAAACAAAGCTTGTAATAATCTTCACAGTAGGCCTCATAATCAAGTCTGATTTGTTGCTACCATTTTTTTTCCTCTCTGATTCCCTTGATATTTTCTCAGATTCACAAGTTGGAAAAAACAAATGCTTTGATTCTTACCCTTGTAGGTTGGCAAGATCTCAAATCCCCTTCACAAGTTGCCAAAATCTTGGCTCTTATATCATTGTACTGTCCCTTTTTATGGAAATTTCTGAACTCTAGAATTTATTGAACTTCCCTTCAAATATTGGATATAATTCAAATACTAAATAGCACATACAACATTTAAAACTAAAAACCCACTTGCATTCTTCTTTCAATCAACTGATTACACATAAAATAGTAATGAAGACAAAATCAATTGAATGTTAATTGCAAACAACAAACTCTTACTTGGAAGATGAATTCCAAATGTTGATTTACAGGAGCCAATTTACAGTAGCCATATGCACAAGGCAGCAATAATTTATTCTTCAACAACAACCTTCGATTGTTAATGCTTCAAATCTGCAGCAACAACAACATCAACTACAGCAACTCCTTACAACAATATTTGGCACAAATGTGATTCCCGAATGGAATCACCTCACATGGACAAGAGGGTTTTCGTCTTCCAATCCAACCATGGAAACTAAGAAGATTTTCGTCCTCCAAATCTCCTCACTCCAACGGTTTTCATCCTGGCAGAAAAAACTGAACAAGAAATGTTCAAACTCTAGCAAAGGGGTTTGATAACAAAATGACAAGGGATTGAATGAGGAATGAGTGTAGGAGAGGAGAATAAATAGAGTGTTGAGAGGAGTAGTGAAATACACACATGACAAAATGATCCAAGAAAGGGGGGCCCAAGTGGGGGTGTATCACATAAAAGCACTCCATTACACAGGGGATCCACATGGCCAATGGAAGATGTGATCCAATAAGTAAAGCACATTTCCAACATGAGAGGCCAGAAAGTGGTGCAATAGTGAACTCCACTGGCAAAAAGCTTGCAATAGTGAACTACACTAAGGATGTGCATACACATATGTAAAATAGTGAACTTCACTAGCAAAAAGTTTGCAATAGTGAACTCCACTAAGGATGTGCACACACGTGTGTAATAGTGAACTCCACTAGAAAAAACTTGCAATAGTGAACTCCACCAAGGATGTGCATACACGTGTGTAATAGTGAACTCCACTAGAAAAAGTATGCAATAGTGAAACCCACTAAGAATGTGCACACAAAAGGGTCCACTTATCACTTTTACCCTTTTATTTTATTTTTATTTTTCCCACCCGTTTCCTAATTATTTCTAATAATAATAAGTTAATATTAAGTTGTCGCTTAAAAGTAAGTTACTTGGACATCTTAAAATATTAACTTTATTATTTTTACATTATTTGAAAAAGGGGACATGAAATTTTGTCATATCAAAGACAACCTTTCCATGTCTTGAAAGAACAAAATCAAGATGAATGTGATCTGACGTGTCTACCCAACACTAAGGAATAAAATCATAAAGAACCTGTTCTAAATCTTAAGAGAATCAATCTCCTCAAGAAAATGAGGAAACAAGAGAACAACAAATGTGGTAGAGACTTAAATATTCAGAACAAACCTTGAAGGAGGATGAAAAAGAAAGCAAGCAAGGGTCTCAAGCTTCAGGAAGCACAGGAAAGCATCAACAAAACATGACAATGAATACTAGGAATTAATGAAAGAAAACTGGAACGCAAACAAATTCCTTCAATAATGACTAAACCCAAATTTTGGGCCCGTGAACAAGAAAGGAGGAAAGGAAAAATAGTAGCCTTGCAATGATTTGGTGGAGGAGGCCAAACGGACTTTGATTACTGCGAAATTCAAATCAGCGAAATTGGTGATGTAGCCAACAACATATCGATTGTGCCAACATAAGGGAATTAAAAAACTGACACAAACATCTATATACTTAAACCTTGCCTTAAGGGCTTCATATTGTATCTCTTTTGAAATATAATAGAAGTTATTTTGGCCTAGCAGCTTACAAGTATCATCATTATCGATAAAAAGTGCATTCATCTACCTATATTGACCCCAGCATGTTTCATCATTACTGACAGAAAGTGTATTAATTTCACATGTTTTATAGGATCATTATAAGCAAGTGCACAATAGTTGGTTCTCTTTTGGAAAATAACCACCCGCAGCCCAATGAAAGTTGATATCCTTCAATGCATATAGAGTACCGATTCCTAATGGTAATCTATCGGCTTTAGGCTTTAGCTAATAGCCTGATAGTCAATCAACCAAAGGGAAGCACAATTAAACGTCTGCATTGAGATTTTATTTTAAACTCCTAGGCAATGAATTTGCATCTTAACAAGCTCTCTCAGACTTCTATACTCTCATCCATTGTAAATATCCTCTGACATGTAATGAGTTTTGGCTTTGTATTCCTTCCAAATATAAAAACAGTCGTGGCTAGCTAGTCCTTTCAAAACACAGCTTTTCCTATTAAAAATTTATTTTTAGTTTTTATCCTTATGTTTCTTTCTGAAATTCCACAAGAGCGCTCAAAGTATATGTCTTGATGTTGAAGTTCCTCCAGATTTCCACCTTCAGTCAAAGGCAAAGTTTACCTCTACTAGAAAATTCATACCTTTTAATCAATACTGCACTCCTAACATTGCACTTCATTACTCTTCAATCAATCTCTTGCTCTCTGGTAACCCTTGTCCTTTCATCCATCCTGCATCAAATGATCCAAATTGGGTCATAATGTAATGAAATTCACTTCACATATGTTGTATCTCTTGTAAAAGACTCGTAAGGAGTAAAGGTGAGTAAACGTAAGTTAATCTGGATAAGCAATAGGGGATTGTGATTCTATCAAATATTAAAAGAGTTGAAGTCTTTTCAAGCAACAACTGGCCAGCTATGACATCATCCTTCCTTGCCAAAGCTGCAGTTAAGTCACTAACACTTCTGACTTTGAACTCAAACTAATACAGATTTCTTTTGAGATCAATCTAACCCTTTAACATCTTAGGATATAATGCTCAATGGTCGGTTTCCTTGATGAATTCCTATTCATCATTTCTTTGAGCAAAACCTGACAGAGGATCATTTATTTTCCAATTTGGCTCTTCCCTGAGCAAAACAATTCGGCTCTTCCCTGAGCAAAACATTGGAAGCTGCTAAATCAAAATCTGAAATATACTAGACCTATAAATTAATAATCTCTGCCTGCTGCCTTATGTGTTAACACTTTCAAGCCTGCCCGCTGCCTTATGTCTTAGACTTTCAAGCCTCATTGCTGCATTGGATTGGAGTTGCCAACCTAGCATTAAACTTTCTCCATATACTTTTAGTGGAACCATAGAAGCAGGACGTGGCTCAGACCCTCCAAGACTCGCAAGTCCGAGTTTAAGTCTAGGAAAACAAGTCCAGTGGACTCATAATCCAAAACTCAGTGAGACTTAGTAAAACTCAGCTAAGTTTTGGCCAGCATTTGAACTTTAAAGTGAGAAAAAATGTATAAAAAGTCCCCCAATATGCATATTTTTCTCATTATTTCTATTCTAACAGGTTAATGCTGAACAGACAAGGGTTTTTGGTTCAACAAAACAAATTTTTCACCATGTACATAAATCCTTGAACAACATTTACAAGTGGGCAAGGGTTTTCAGCTGCAGATTTTAGTCAGTACACTATTTTAAAATATTTACCACTGGGCTAGTGTGAAACTTTGTGGCTTTTATTATGTTTTATGATCTTTTGAATCTGCCAATTCTTTTGTCAAGTTTAAGTGCCAAGTTCAATCAAATCCAAGTTGCCTTGCATACTATGAAAGTAACCATGTGTCCATCTATTATAATAGTAAATAACACAAGTGTAAGGCCTAGATCTCTCCCTATGAGGAAGTGTATCACTACCCAATTCCCCATATCATCATACCTTATTTCCTCATTGAAGAATCAATTATTGATTGTCATGTTATTAGACCTTGCTTGTACATCAGAAACTTTGATCTTGATCAAAATTGAAGAACTTATATTAATATCAAAAAAATAGTCGTAAAGGCTCTTTTCTTTCAAACAAACTGACCAAGTAATTTAAATTTTTCAGAGCAGACACCCAGACAAAATAACTGGTACAATTAGTATAGTCAATTTATCTACCAGGCCAGTTTCCGAACAGCCATGATAAGTTTATAAATTTGGCTTTGAACCAGTGAGGCTTTATGCTCAAACACTAGTGCAAGCTTACTAGTATGCCAAAGCTTGAAGCTTAGTTGCAAAGAAATTCTCCACCATGGGATATTCACCAGTCCCCAAGACCAGGTGATCACATTGAGCCAGCAATTGCACCTTATTGCAGGAGGAGCCACCTCAGTCCTGAAAACAGTAAAATCCCAATAGTTTTGCTTATATGTACACGTGAAGAGGGTTTTTCCCTACCCAATTAAGTGTATGCTTAAAAACATCATGCCAGCAAACTATGTTGAATATTCTCCTATTAATAATGATTACAAATCTTGTCCCCCGTTAATGGGTCAGTCATGTGCTTGAAGGCTTTAAAACGTGCGGGCAAGATGGATTGGGTTCCCCCCCCCAAGTTTACTCAAATTGAACTTTGATGGAGCCACTAGGGGAAACCCAGGTGCCTCAGGGGTTGGATGTGTAATTCGTGATTGCATTGGCTCCTTAATTAGAGCGGATTTTATGAAGCTCGTGGATGGCACCAATAACGAGGCAGAAGCATAGGCTTTGGTGTTGGGGCTTGATCTTTTGGTTCAATGTGGCATTGATCAGGCAATGCTTGAGGGTGATTCAATGGTAATCATTCAGGCCCTGCAGAAAAGGCGAGCTAGCTCTTGGGACATCAAGAACATCCTCAATCAGGCATGGAGTATGTTAGATGATTTTAGTTCCTGGGAGACTAAGCATTGCTTCCGTGAAGCAAATTTTGCAGCTGATGGCCTTGCAAACAGAGGGATCTTGCAGACTGAGGAGATCATTATTGATAATGATTGGACAGTGTGGAGGGTTGATGGGACAATTTCGGATGGGTGGGTGTGACTTGGCAACGAGGGGTGTTGAGTTGATGACTTAATTTGGATGGAAATCATCTCCGACGAAGGTGGCTTCATACCCACATGTGGGATGTCTTCTCGCCATGATTTCTTTGGGTATGGTAGGGCTGGCGATGCATTCAGTTCTGGTCGATTTGAGGGCCTCTCATTTTTCACATTGTTTAGTTCTTGTAAGCTTTGGTGAGTGGGAAAGATTGTTAGTATGGAGCTAATGTTGCAGGTGTCATTGAACGAGCCTCTTCTGCGTGTCAAGGCAGATACAAGGGAGATGGCGTTTGAGGGGAAAGTGTCAGATTGCAGGGCAAAGTGAGTGTTCATCATTCGATCAAGGAATGTTTTATAGGCAGTAAAAGAGATTATTGGTATGGTGTTTTTTGAGACCAATTGCAAGGTGAAAGTGAATTCCTTGGTGGCTTCGGCATTTGTGTGGAATCTACTTATGGTGTCGAAGGATAAGGAACTAACCCTGGCAATGGCAAAGAGGATCATTCAACCGGGTTCTCATGTTGATCTAGTGAATGCGGTGGATGAGTTCTTGTTGGGTGGACAACGCTCTTTAATTTTCTCTGAGCAAAACGATCAAGGTTTGGTTACTCTACGTGCTTTTCGCGACTTGGAGGACCATTTTTGCATTTTGGTAGATCACAATGAATTCATGCAATGTTGTCTCAAAAAACCTGAGCTGACAGGGAGAGTGTTCCCAGTGCTTGATTTAAATGCCATGTGGGCACCAATGGCCTCGGTAGTGGTAGCTTTGAGCACAAGGAAATCATCACGACTGGCTTCGATAGTGAAACTATCAACCCGACTCTATGGGGCTCATTCTCCATTGCCACAGTCTACCCCTCAAGGATTGGGTGCGAATCCTTTGACCAGGGGAAGGGCAGTTTCATCCCACATGAGGCTCACCTGGAAAGTATGGCGGCAATGCTAGTGCTTGGAGTAGCTTTTGAAATGAAGTGAGTGGGCAAACCGCATTTGCGGAGGTGGAAATTTGCAGAGGTGGCTGATGGTGTTACAGTCAAGAGAGCATTTAGCTGTAGGGCTGGTTTGGGCGAGCGGCTAGGGTGGCTAAGAGGTGAAATATTAGGCATTCGTGGTGTGTTTCAAGAGGGAAGCAGTAGTAGGACCAGTGGTGGCTCCTCGGGGCCGGTGGTGCTGGTGGCTCGTAAGCGAGCGATCAATCGGGTGGTGGTATCGTGTCTTGGATTTCCTTCAACTTATTTTTGGTTTGTGGATCCGTCTTTAGGGGTTTTTTTTTGTTTCATTGTTGCCCTACAAGGCTTGATTTTGGTTGACTCACCCTTTGGGGGTAGTTTCTTTGTGCCTTCTTGGTTGTTTTGTTTCCCTATGGTGTTGTGTGTTTAAGAGTTGTTGTAGTTTTTGTTTTTCCGATTAATAAACAGGTGAGGGAACCTCCAACCCTCCTTTACCTATCAAAAAGAAATTATGATTCTTGTCTTGAATAAAATTCATTTTGGGGACTGTAAGTCCTATTGGTGAAGGTTTCCTACATATCAATTATCCCATGAAAAATCACATCATCAACTCGACTCTCAATTTCTGAACACTTTCCCATTCAATTCCCCCAAAACATCCATCTTATGTGAGATACATTAGACTAAGGCTTTAACCCATTCTCTAGCTATTTTGGTAATCTCAACATTTTCTTTATCTTTAGAGTCTTTAGTGCAAAAGTTCCTGACAAGTGCAAGTCATCTTACCTTTCAAGTTTGCAATATTAGATATAAAAGTCTCACATACTAATCAAGAGAGTTATGGTGTAATTATGCCGAGAGGCATAACCTACATTGATAGACAAGGGGGTGCAAGGAGTGAGTGTTATCTTGTCATCGAGTGAGTGTGTCAAAAAAATGGTCGACCTTTCATTTGACAGCCATTTGACTGACCATAATAGGCCATATTTTCTTCTTGCTTGGAGAAGGCAATCAAAAAATTCTCAATAACTTGGGAGTTTGGAGTCTATTTGTGTTCCCTATAAAGAATTGTTCAAGCCCAATGCAGTGGTGCAGCTAGATTGAGGCCATTTGTCACCAGTCAGCACTAATTTTGAGTGAAGGAGATGGATTCGTTAATCAATGTGGAACTCTTATAGGCGCCTCAAGATTTATACATCTCAGTGTTTTTCAGAATTTAAGATATCTGAGCTAGTTGCAAGTACAGACATTCATCTAGCATGACTCAGGTTCAAATATCTTGCAGCATTAAGGCTGCCCATAACTCCAGCGAACGTGTGGCTAAGTTGTAGTGAAACGATTCTTGGGTAAATTCAAGCACACCCTAGATCCAAATCCCCCATTAAGGCCACGCATAACTTTGGCGAACATGTGGCTAGGTTGTAGTGAAATAATTCTTGGGTACATTCAATCATGACCCACGCTTACAGACTTCACACAATGTTAAAAGGCAGCCCATAACCTCAGGCAAATTTTACCAAGCAAAAAAAATGGGTCTCGCATACTAGTTTCTTATTGTTGTAATTTTGTAAAGATAAAATGTTTACCTATACCTCCTCTCAAGTTTCAATAAAAATGCAACATTTCAACAGCTGTTGAGGGGTTCATCAAAATTTAGCAACCCAAAAAAAAAAGTCTTGCATAATAGTTTTCCATTGTTTTAAAGATATGATTCTTTCTAATATCCAAAGTTCAAGTGCGCTTCAAATAATGTTTAGGGGTTTTTCAAAAGATGGCATACTTCTACTCATTTTGGGGTTTGCTTGTAACACAAAAACATTGAAGGGAGCAATGCATAAAAAATAGCGTCGAGACAGAATAGAATAGGACGAGAATAAAAATGGATACCTGGACAAAGGTTGCAGTTGCTCGGTGTCGAAGAAGTCGTTCCAACCACAGTCGACAAGAATATTGAAGCCATCGATGGAAAGAAGATATGAGAGCGGAGTCTCTGAATGCACGCCGCTCAAAGGAGTCACTTGTACGCTCGTTCCCATCTCAACCAAAACGCTGTCGGTAGTTTTGCGAGAAAAAAGCTAAAAAGAAAGGGATTCTCCTTCACCTTGAAAGTATTTTCAATCGAACAGAGCTTCGAAACGATCTTCGTTATTCTGCTCGACTTAAATGTTCTCTGTGCGGACGGAGGCACCACTCAAAACTCAAATTTGTTTTCATTTCTTTGGTAAATATAAATTAATCTCAACTTCTAAAACAGATTTCTGATATCAAAACTGTCTGTCATTAATTTTAAAACTTGAAAAAAATAATAATAATTAATTAAATAAATAAAAAAATTACCAGTTAATTAGGTTATATGATAGTTGTAAGAGATTGTAATGAAGTGAGTTGTTTTTAATTGTGTTTGATATTAATTTGATGTTTATTTGATCAATTAAAAAAAATTAATTTAATGAAAAAGGTAGTGGAATTATTAATCAATATTGTATATAAAAAATTTAAAATAAAAATTTTGAGATTGGTTTATCTGTCATATTTCAGAAATGTATTTAATATATTTATACTAGTTAAATAAAATATTTTATTAAAAAAAATGAATTCTCACTTCCAAAATAAATATATATAATTAAAATTAACTTTTTAATTAATAATTTTGTAATTTTTATAAAAGCATAATATTAACTATAAGGTATAAGCTCAAAATCGTAGATTTCATTTTCATATGTTAAGTAGGTCCACTTGCCCTATAATTATTACCAATATATATGAATTAATATTTTTAATAATTTTCACGAGACCAAGCAATTTATGGGACCAAAGAAAACTAACTAAATTATTTTGTGTATAAATAATCCTAAAACAAGTTGTCAAGTTATACTTACACAATATCTTTTTTTTTTTTTTCTTCTTTTTTTTGGTTTTGTTTTGTAATTAGATCTTTTACTATGTATCTTGATCAAAAAATGAACTATTTTTGCTAATCTTTCATCTTCAAATAAGGCACTCAAGGGGTTAACTTTCAAGTTGTGGATGTACTTGATTCGGATATCTTTATAAGTCGGGCACTTTGTGATGATGTCACTTCATCACCAATAATTATGAAGTACAAAAATGACATATTATCTTTGCCCAATCTTCTTTAGTTATTGTTCACCTCCTAGTCTCGCACCTAAATCGGTGCGAGCTAGTCCTTAGTTCAGTGATCAACAATTTTACCTTCTATTTGATATGGTTACCTTGAATTTTTATCTCACATACCTTTTTATTTCTTCATTGGCGTTTGGACACTCTTGTATGCTAATGTCTGATTTATTCATCCACTTGTTGTTTGTTTTATCCATGCGTTCTTTCTTTTTTTAACTCTTCTTCCACAACTATTTTAGTGCTAACGATGAGTCTCCATGCTCTATTCTTTTTAAGTAACTTAGCATATGGATCAAAGGTAATATTTATAATGAGAAAGCCCATGCATTAATAATAAAAGCTCATATGAAATAAATAGTTTATTTTTAAAATTACCTGTAATTAAGCGCTTTTAACATCTTGCACCCTTACTTTTAGATCGAATAATTGAAAAAAACAAATAGAATTCTCAAACAAAGCTTTGAGTTTGTAGATGCTTAAATCTGGATTTATGTGTTAAACTGGTCTTGTACACTTGAAAAATATCTTTCAAGGCTCTACCCTTTAGTTTGACCTTTCTTATAGCCAAAAGGCTCGTATTTGCCACTTCACTAGGTCTAATTAATCGTTCCTTAGTCCAATCTTGATTACTTTGATTGTCTAAGTCACTTGTAACCATAAAACAACTAAACTATGATATATATCCTTCTTTATCAATTATAAAACCTCAGCAACTTTCCTTCATCCTGAACAGTTGCATTCAGGGCATGACAATAGCATCAACGAATATTGTCCTTGTTCCAATGCAAGTGTTATTTCCCTACAAACACTCAAACTTGCAAATTTTTTGATGTGTACGAGTCAACTTAAGAATATCATTAACCCTTGCGTGAGGATCATTTCAAAAGGACTAGTATAAATACAAGTCAAAGCCAATTCATTTGGATTATCAAGTAATCACCTCTCAAGCTTACACATACTACTAAATTTCAAAGCGCACAACTAAGATATTTTGTCATATTCATCCCTATTTGCATATCAATCATAGCAATAGTCATAGTACAAGTTTGAAGCACTCAAAAGGCAACCCATGAGCCATATTTGTCAAGTTACAAGCTAGATCATTGCATGCACTCACATATAGTATTGTATATTATTGTTCGCACACATACAACACATAGGGTTGAATGTAATGTCCTCATTTTTGAGCTAGTCCTTATGATCAGACCCTTAGATTGAGTGTTCTCTAGGGCTAAAGATTTAAAGGCAAAAAGGGGAGCATTAGTAAGCTTCAAGGTTATGTTGATAAAACACTTTATTATCTAATTTTAGGGCCTTTTTAAGGGCCATCCTAAAAGTGCTTTTATAAGGAAGCTTATTATATATTTTTTTATTATAAAAAAAGTAACTCTCTCTCTCTATTTTGGGTGCCACAATGGAGGAAGAATATAAAAATGAAGAGAGGCTCTTTTGATAAAGCATGTTGAATGTTGATTTGAAAAATTGAATCAAGTATGTCAAGCTTGGTTTCCACCTCTTGAGGACGAAAACCTTCAAGAAGTGTCATAGGTTAGGAGATGAAAACCTTCATTCCTTCTACTTGGGAAACTCTATTCAAGGGTTGTAAGTGAGCTTTAAATTGCATGTGTTCATGCAAGTGGATCATACAAAGGTGTTTTTAGACACCATCTTCATTGAAGAAATATTGTAACTTCTATACAAAATAGGTTTTTGGTAATTTAATAGGTTTGAAGAGGAGCGATTCATTTTGGGAGTTTGTTCGTGTTGCAGAAGACCTTCCCAAGGGATGATGACTTGCCTAGTGAGCTAGGCAAACGACTTTGAGAGGTCATTAAATGCCCAAGAGGGTTGCACATTATTTTATTGAATTTTTCAGCTAAAACGACTTGTTTAGAGAGCAGATTTTGAGGGTTTGAGATTGATTGGGAGTGTTTTGCGGTATATAAAATATTGCTAATATTTTATACCACTTTTTCAATCTGGGCAACTTTCCCCAGGAGTCTTTTGGAGGATATTTGAAGGAATTTTGGGTGAGTAAATATTCTAATTTTTATTCCTATATTTTCCCAAGCTAGGGCGAACTAGTTAGGAAGAATAATTGAGCATCATAGAGGGTTTTTAGACTTTGTTTGGCAAGATACAAATTGTTCTTTTATTTTCTGATTTTTGTGGCAAATTATCATAAGGGTTTGAAAGGAAATTGGAAGGGAAGGACTAGGGTTTCATTCTAAAAATTATGCCAATATCGTATGAGTGGGATGATTCACTTGTGGAGTATTTTCTAAGGTTTATAGGGTGATTTTAGGCCCTAAAAGTGGACAAATAATATTTTAATTATTTATGAATTTTTGGCATATTTTTCGCGGTTCTTTGACATCATTTTGTGAGTGAATCCAAGAGAAAATTTTGAATTATTTCACACAGTAATTTTTGCACATGGGCGACTTGCCTTGAAGGGTTTTTGGAAGCTTTGGAGGGCTAATATTAGAAATATTTCATTCTAAAATATTTCTATAGTTTATTATTATTATTTGTAAGTTTTACAAGGGTTTGAGGGCTGAATTAATAAGGGAAAATGCATCTACACTTTCAAGATAAAAATCAAATTATTGCAAGGGTATGTTCCCAATGTACATCCACTCTTTCTCACACATAAATAGGCATTTATTATAGCAGCAAATTCAGGGCTTATGTGTGACATATTACTTGTATTTAAGGTGAAAATTCAGTGGATATATGCTTTAGTAGTTGTGAAATTAATTATGTAACATTGACACCTAGAGTTTGTTTTTATTTAGGGTATTTTGAGCATCCATATGTTAGCTAGGGTTTGGTGATTTGAAATTTTTAGAATTCAATTTATTTAGAGTGTTTAAGGGTTTTGTTGGGAAACCCTCTTTTATCATCATTGTCCCAATTTGGGGACAATACAGAGAATTACATATGTCTAGGCCCTCTTTGGAATAGTGGCTATGTAGACAATGTTCATTGACAAAGGGCTCTTTGAGGTCAGTTTGATATTGCAAGCCCACTGACCCATTTTTGGTAAGGTAACCTAACCTAAGGTGAAGATCTAGGGTTTTGATTTATAAATAATGATACAGAGCACATGCATAAGAACCAAATACAATAGATGAAAGGTGATAGAAAATCCATAAATATGAAGGTGGCCACATCTTGATACATCAAACATTTTGTACAGAATAATTACATCAAGATTCAAACATTGGCATCGATGCAAGTGTCCACAGGTCAACGTAAGTATCTAGGCAGTTAGAAAGAATATTTCCAAAATCTAATGACTAGATCTTGAATATCAAACAAAATGTTTCCATACTTGTACATCTTAGATCTGTCTATGCATCATTACATTAGCTAAGTATTATTTCTTGTTCATGATTAAGTAATCAAAATATTATTTAACATTGTACTTTCTACATTTAAAATCTTTCATAATTCAGCACTAAAATTGATTATCTTAGACTAACTTATTTAATTAGTATGCTTTAGGAATAGTTTACTCCATGCTTGATTAGATTATTCCTCCCAACCCTTGATTTTAAAAAGGGTTAAACATTTAGTGAACCTAAACTTTGAGTCTTACTTTGTAAAAGTAGCTTGTTATAGGGTTTTCAACCTTATAGGGTTTTAGATTATAGTAATTATTCAGTTATGATTTTTCATATCATGTTAAAGTATTTGCTAGCATTTGCATGTTTCTCCTTTCCTATTCTCATCTTATTCTTTGAAACAAATAAAATGTATAAAAAGGAACCTCTTTCTCCTCCTAACCCTAAGGAGGGATATAGTTACTTTCCCTCTAACCAAGTCCATGATATCACTACTCTCAAGGGGTAAGGTGGCCCATCCTATTGTACCTATCCTTCATCAAAACCCTCCACCTCCCTCATCCCCTCTAGATGGTGTGTTTATGCATATTCAATATAAAGCACCTAGGGTCTGTGCTTGTGAATCCCCAAAAAAACAAATCATCCTTATAAGTAAGTTAATAGAAGAATTACAAAATATATTCAATTTAAATATCACATTATTGAAAAATCATATTACATATATACAAAATCCAAAATATGCTAGTGTTAATCATGTGTTTACATCTTCATCTAGCAATGTTGTGCCCAACAGAGTTTCATATCAAAATAAGATTCATCTACAATTAGTGATTTAAAAAATGAAAAAAATGCCGATAAGAGTCCAAGTGAGATTATAATAGAAATGTTTTAAAACAAATTGATCCAACTACCTCTTACACATCCTCTTAGAAGGTCAAAATACTATTGTACATATCATATAATGCATGGGAATCATACAGATTGTTGTTTTGCCTTGAAGAACAAGATACAAAGTACATTTGATAATGGTGATCCTATAATAGATACATTAATCAAGAAACCCACTCATGTTATGAGTACCTCTCCCTAAACACAAGTGCAAAAAAAACAAGTATGGATACCAAAGGATAATTCAAATAAAAAATAGTTGAAAATGCAAAACTCAGAATGAGAAAATATTCAAAAGGCAAAGCTAGAACAATAAATATTATAAAAATATCAAAATAAAAAGGAACGACTACAAAATACAATGTTACAAAAAGACCAAGAAAAAAGTTACCAAAACGAACTCGAGATAAGCAAACAAGCATTCTAAAAAGAGGGTTTCCAACAAATGAGTTTCTAAAACAAGACATGCCTACAAAATCAAATGATACAAATATGTTTGCTAAGGATCCAAACATCATATTTATTTCATGCATAGAGGAATGGAAAGTTAAGGGCAATACTACAAAGTTTATGCTTTCTTCATCACAAAAAAAAATCAAGGCATAAATTTTAACTTTTCATAGTGTTCAAGCAAATATACATGACTCTCTTCTAGTCCATAATGAGATGCAAGCTCCTAACAATGATGAACATATTCAAAAAACAACTCCAATCTATGGTGCAATGAGTTTTTCATATATAAATGTTAAAAATGGTATATCACAAGCTCAAAAACAACCTAAGAAGTTACATCTTTCTTATACAAATGATTACATTGGCGATTATGTTCCTAATAATAGAAGATTGGTATGATCATGATGATATTGATTATGTAGCATATGAATATGACACACATGATATAAGGCCTACATAGAGGTATCCCCTTGATGAGATCCTTAGCTTCTAGTAGAGCTTTTCTTTGAACATGTCTTCTTTGCTTGTCCTTCTGAATATTCTAAAAAACCCAAAAAATCAAATATTCAACAAAATAAAAAAACATTCAAAATAATTTCAAAATACCAAAAATATTCACATGTTTACTAGTTTTTGTAGATGTTATTACTTTATGTTAGTAGATAGCATATCATTTTTATACACACATATGTTTCATGGATAAGTGAATGTGATACAAGCATACATCATACCCATGATATTCCGCCATACAAATGTAGGACCTTTCCTCTTCTAGTGTGATACACCATATTGGGGGCATCTTACTTTTATATAATCACGATCGATACATGTTCTATTATTTTATGATCATTTTCCATTCTCTTGTTGAGCTTATATATCTTACACATGTATGCCTATACTTATGTTGTTATCTTACACAATGTATTTGATATGCTATTATAAATGATATTTTGCTAGCACATGTATGCATGGACTAGTATGACATGCTAATGCTAGTTGATTATATCTCACGACTTCATCTATTTATATTAGCTCACTTGAGAGTGCTTCTTCCTTACTTATTTGCTTTGCTTGTCAAACATTTGAACATGTTCCTTGCTTGTTGGCCATAATGCCTCAAGTGTTGCTTGTTTATTGGGTGTGTGGACATTTGCATATGTCCTTCACCTGAGTGTGTGACATTTGAGCATGCCCTTTATTTGCAGTCTCCTTCGACCCCCTTTTGCTTGACATTTGAGTATTATTGCATGTGTGTTTAATTATTTGTTGAGCTTGTTATCTTTTAGACATTGCCATGATTCATATCATGCATATTCAAGATTATTATGTATGCATACTATGATCTTAATTGATATATCTACTTCGACATGACACTATTATATACTTATTTACCACCTTTATTCACACAAATACAACATAGTTGTCTTATTCTTTTGAGATAAGGTGATTGTCACTTTTGCAATCCACTCACCTCAAAAGGGGGGGAATATTCATGAGGGCATGTCATAGATACATGGCTCCACATGCATGAAGTTGATAGAATGGGTAGAATTTGAATTAATTACATAGTTTACATGATTCATATAGACATTTGAGACAAAATTATATGCATCTGTCATAGATTTGGGATAGAGTTTTTCAAAATTGTGATACATATTATACATATTTTACATACCAGAGGTTACATTTTAACATATAATTCAGCTTGAGAAACATTTGAGGTGCATATGCCATGAAAATGCACTAAATTACAAATACATTATTCACATTATACCAAAATCCATGCACTGACTCTGCCAAGATGCATCATTTGAGATTTTATTTGCTACAACAATTGGCTCATTTTTAGTAGTGTGATCGAGATTATGTGTCATTGATGGACTTGACACTACTTCTATCATTTTGGGTTGATATGGTTATACCATTTGACTCAGGTGAGATTGGCTAGATTGGATAAATTGGCTAGATTGGTTATATGAGATATTGATACACTTGAGTTGTGTTATTGAGATTTTGTGCTCTCGATGGACTCAGTGCAATCCATCCTTATACTAGATTGGGGGCATGATCACCCTCCAATTCCGCTCTTCACATATTTAAGGTTTAGTTGTGAACTTATATCCAATGTTTCAACTAGGAAACATCTCTACCAAAACAAGCTACCAAGGGGTAAAATGGTTGCATCGACACACAAGTGTATTCTTTTGCCTTATTTATTTCAAGTAATTTCAAATTATTTAATTTTTAATTATATGCACTAATTACACTTGTAACACGTTTTTATTTGTATGTCATTCACATACAAGAAATCCAAGTGGGCTCAATCAAAGATAAGGTGTATTGTACAAACCACTGTACGGTTTTATTTCCTTTGACCTAGTAACTTCATATATATGCATTACTATATTAAAGTGGGGGTGGATGCTTAAATATGGATTTATATGTTAAACTAGTCTTGTGCACTTGACAAATATCTCTCAAGGCTCTACCATTCAGTTTGACATTCCTTGCAGCTAAGAGGATCACATTTGCCACCTCACTAGATCTAGTTACTTATTTGTTTGTCCAACCTTGATTACTTTGATTATATAGATCACTTGTAACCATACAATGCCTAAAATATGTTATATATCATGCACTATCATTTATAGAACCTCATAAATTTTCCTCTATCCTAGATTGTAATGCCCCCAAATTGGGATAAATGACCAAAACAAGGGTTTCCCACAAATCATAACAATTTTGCAATTTATTTCTAGATTTTGAAATTTAAAATCAACAAACCCTAGCTAGGAAGAATAATCCAAATCCCAATCAAACACACTCCAATGCAACCTAAAATTATTGAATATGAAGCTAAAACAAAAGTCCTTTTAATTATCTAATCCATTTACACGCTCCCCACTACTCAAATCTTAACGGACCTCTTCTTCCTTTCTTATCCCCTTCTTACCATCTCTCGCTCTTCTCTTATTCCATATGCTTACTTTATGACTAAAACACATTGACAACTTGATCCATACATAGTTATAATATTCTTGACAACTTTAGGGTTCTTGTTTCCAAGTACTAACTGGTTTCAACCCTCTTATACCTTCTATTCAATACACACAACTCCAAAGTACACACCTTCAATATTGACTAATTCTTTCTTTTGTCACATGCTTTCTACTAGCCTTTTTTAAGACCTTTCCTCTTAGTACGGATAGGTATAGTATTATCTTGGGAAACTAAGAATTATCTCAAGTAACCTCTATCACCTACCTTCCTTCCACAAAGTTTTATGCCCTTTCTCTTATCTTAAGGCACCTTATTAGCCACTTCTTAGGCTTTGTTAGGCCTCATTAGGCCTGCTCTACCCTAACACATACACAGTCGTACAAAGCCGTATTCACAAGTACCATACAAACATAAAACCTTAAAAATCTCTCTTCTCACATTAAACCAATTTTCTTGAAATTTGGACGGTGGATACTCTTCCTACAATGGTTTTGGTTTTGAAACCCTAGTTTAGGGTTAAGACTGTTTGTATGAGCTAAAGAAGGATTTAACTAAATTTTCAAACTTTCTAATGAATTTCCTCATACTGTGACAATTATTCAAGGTCTATTCAATCACATTTTTCCTTTACAAACTCATTGGATGTCTTCTAGACACTTATGCCCACCATTTAGCACAAACTTAGGGATTGACTGTGTGTACATACATAGTTTTATACAATGTTTGAATACTCTATATGTGCAATCTATATATAAATGAGTTAAAAATTCACCATAATATATAAGAACATTGAAATAAATAGCTTACCATTTCATATAAGTAGTCAGATCAATGTTCTTTATTGACTTTCTTTATACTCCCTACATTCTCAGTCACATAGGGTATAAGAACATTGTCTCTGCAAGTTAATTCTTCATAAGGCACTTTTTAGACAATTAAAATAATGCTTTAACAACCTTTAAAAACTTGTATCAAGCATACTAAATTCATAATAAGATTCAAAGGCATATCATTATTATACCTTTTGCCATTACTCTGTTATACACAATCCATGTCTTTGCACATGTACAGGAAGCTAGTCTGCAATCATTAGTTTTCATAAATAATAATCCTTCTATTAATTTCCTTTGGGTTCAAAAAAATTCCTCCTTAGAATCCAACCCCACAAATTGACTCTCACATAACCATTTACAAGTTTTTTTATGTTATGTAAATACTCTAACTGACTTTCAACTCCCTAATGGATGTTGGGAGAAAGCTAACTACCTTAACCTTTGACATGAACATCAAGATGACTAATCATATGAGTCAGGTATGTATTGAAACACCCTTGACCCATTTATATAGCCTAACCACACAAATTACAACATTAAAACTTCTTTAGACAAGATTGAAGTCTCCAAACCTTGACATGAGAGTTTGAAAATTCAAATCAAGGAATTTGGCGAGAAAAGGCCAATGTGACTCCAATTCAAATTTGACATAGATCTAGCACCTAAGAATGACTCCTACAGACTTGAAATGACTATAATGACTTACTAATGACTTAATTTTTTTGAAATAGACTAAAAGTTATAAAGGGCAGTGATGCTCCTGCATCATACTATCAAGGAGTAAAGAAAAACTTTCCAAGAAAGTTATAACTAGTCTGACATAGATATTTTGTTCAGCATATCTTGTTCATTGGCATGTCCTCCTAGATCCTAAGGTCTATTTAAATCATGTAGAGCTTATTAACTCTTGCTCAAACTTATTATGGCTCTTCTTTTGATGATTTATTTATTGTTATGGATCTCAAAATTTATTATGAGCAACTGATGCTTATTTTCTTTATTCCAAAGACCTACACATGAAGCAAATAAGTCAAACAAAACTATTCCTTAGTTTCTCTCTTGGAGTTCAATTTTTTTCTCTTCTAATTATGTTGGCTCTTTGGATGGAAACTTTCCTTCATCTTAGCTCAAGATTTTTATTAATGCACACTCAACTACTATGATGAAGTTCTCATCTCCTATTAAACTCAAATCTTCTGATTCTTACATTATGTGTTGCCACGTATGCTTTTCCTCTATAGTATATTCACCTATATCATTGTTGGCTTTAATGGGTGCCCAGTAATGCACCTTAAGCTGCTACCATTCAAAATTTACAAGCACTTCATTATGTGCTTCTTCTTCATACTCTTTTACTACCACCTCATAGATTTCTTCCTGCCTATCAAGCACTTCATTTGGTGTTGTTGTTCCTTCTTTTCCTTCCACTAACATATTTCTTAGATTAAATGTACTTGTTGTCATTCAAAACATGCACCTATAGATTCTCAACAGCACAAGAAAGCTTTGTTGTGGGGGACCAGGTATGAGACTCAATAGACGATGTGAGAGCCTAAGGTGTTAGGCATAGAATTATTACTATGCAGCTATGTGCATGAGCATCAACTATATTTCCATAACGATGGAAACATCCCCAAGGTGTGGGACCCTTGTGTTCCTTGGGATGAATCTCCATAGTAGGTCAAATTTGTTTTAGTCTAAACAAACCTAGTTTAAACTAGCATGCAGACCTAAAGAGCAAAAAGGTAACCTACCACTAGCCTAAACTTAATAACTTAAAGGGAAATGAAATGAGAAGGTAAGAGAATGCATAAAACAAAAGGGTTGATACACCTAAAATAGAGTGAGGGCTTCTACTACTATAAGCACCTTGTAAATGCTTGAGAATAAGATAATTTATAGACAAATTACACCAAGGATATTCTTCATGTAGGGGACTTTACATAGAGATGTAGGGACACAACACGACATTAGGAGGAACGAGAAGCATCTAAAGGTGATACCTACATAGACTTTGATGCACACAGGATGCAAACAGTAAGTGAATTCCAAGTTCAATGAAGAGGTGTAGGGAATGAAAATACCAGAGAAAGGGGTGAGGGGCACCCATGAGTAGGCATTAATCAAACACAAAGAGCACATAGATCAATATAATAATAGAATGAGGTGAAGTTAATTCTCATTAATTTTGTAGGACTTAGCCAACATAAGAACTCATGGAGGGCAAAATTTTGGCAGTGTGAGGCTACAAAATGTGTCGACCCTTTTACAATAGAAGAACCAGGCTTTTATTGAAGATCAAGTTAGTTTTTTAATAAATATGCCACTTGGGTGATGGATAAAACATTAAATTATTTAGTAGTAACTTGGCCATGTTTCTTGAAACTTGTTTGATGATTAGACTTGGGTTGGTGGCAATCTGGATGCACGTGTTGGAGAATGAAAGCTTTTTCTAACAACATTAGAAGGTGGTGTGCATTTAGGTCCTAATGCATGATGTCTGCTTATGCATTTAATTTTGACATCACCTCAAGCTCTTCCCAACCTTCTCTAATGGTCTTCATTAAATTTGGTAACCACTTGACACATGGCACTTTGATGGGCTCCTTGAGAGAGCTCCCTTGGCTTTCTAGATAGGAGAAACATGGGTGTGACTTATGGAAGGCTGACACTTCCCCTGGGATGATTGTGAAGGTCCCTATGTTGAATAAGCATGATACCACCATGTTGTAGTCTCGAAATAAGGTTGTGTGTTTTGCAAGGAGAAGGTGCAGATGTAGAACATTGTGCACAGGCACTGAAATTTCTAAAATAGGTATGAAAACCATTTTGAAGGATAGTTTGCATGAGTATTTGAGATCTTGGGCACATTCAAGTTGTTTTATGTCTTCTTTTTACACTGTGTTCCTTACTTAGCCACTTCTGAACCTAGGGTCTTTACTCTAAAGATTGTGTGCTTCTTGATTTATGCAACACCAAACCCTGCACATGGATATGCATTGAGTTCCCTATACTGGCATGGATTAATGTGGCCATGCTACATAGATTTACACATTCATTTAGGGCTCTAGCATAGACAAGAAGTATCTATGTCTTTTCTATGTAGAGCATGAAATAATCCATAGGTGCACTAACTTTTGTAGGACTCTAGGAGGCCTTATGATGATTAAAAGGGGTGACTTAGAAAGTTAACACTTTTGGTGATCTTTGTGGGCCGCTCGTTTGTTAAGCAGGAACCCAGTAGCTTTTGTGTGATCCATTGGGCAGGAAGACTTTGGGACTTATAAACCCTCACTTATGAATACGCAATCTATGCATCCCAACTTTTGAGTGAGCTAAGATTTAACTTACAAAATAAAAAACTATGCCAGAGGTGCTTAGAGGAAAAGACTTAAACTAAGAAAACACTACACACAAGTGCTTGGAGAAAATGAAACTAATCTAGAAATATGGGCACGAGAGGTGCACCTTTAGGGAATTTAAAAACATCTACTCTACTTATTTACAAAGATATACAAGGTTTTAAAGGAGATAGTGCTTGAGATGAATCCCATTGACTAGGATTAAAAGCTCTTCTCCATTCATTCTAGTAAGCTGGAAGGCATTGGAGGATTTGCAATTGGTGATGGTGTATGGACCATTCCATGTTGTGTCAAATTTAGTGTGCCTTCCAAGCTTTGTTTTATCTACATCCCATTTCAGCACTAAGTCCCCCACTTTGAGACTTCTAGTGCTAACCCTTTGTTGAATACCCTCTTGGTTTGTGCATGTTCTAGTTATATGGTGTGTGTAGCTTGAACTCTAGTCTCTTTTAGCTCCATGATCTCTACCATTCTTATTTTAAGGGGATCATTTTTTAGCAGCTCTAATAAAGGCAAGTCAAAGGATGATGGTAACTTGGATTCCCTTTCATAAACTAGCATGAAGGGTGAGTTTCCTAGTATACTCTTGGGCATAATTCGATCAACCTAAAGCGTGATTTTGAGCTTTGTGTCCCAAGCCCATTGATTACCCTCTAGAGTCCTTTTGATAATATGAATTAGGTTCTTGTTCATGGACTCGACTAGACCATTACTTTGAGGGTAATAGTTTGATGAGGTGCTCAAGTAGATGTTATGTTTGATAGCGCATTCATTGATTCTGGTCCCAAGGAAGGCTAGCACATTGTCAGAGATAATGGTGGCTGAAACATCAAATTTTGTCACAATGATTTCATAGAAACTGAGGATGGATGTCTCATTAGCATCTTTTAGCACAATTACCTATGTCCACCTTATGAAATAATCAGTAGTCATAAGGATCCATTTGTGTCTCTTGATTGATGGTGGATTAATCATACCTATGAAATCTAGGCCCCACTATACAAAAGGTTAATCAGCTTGAATCAGGCACAGGGGTAAGGATGTTAGCCTTTGTTTGATTGTGAAGAAGGTACATTTTTTACAAGCTTGCACATGCACATGCACATCTTTAAATAGGGTTGGCCAATAATAGCTAGCCTACATGATTTTCATGACAGTGGTCTTAGGTGAGTAGTGGCCTCTTGTAAGGCCATCATGGAATTCTTAGAGAATTATACTCATTTGTTCTGCTTCAACACATCTCAGGAGAACACCTTGAGGTCTTTTCAAAAAAGTGCATCATTCATAAGCACATAGGGAATGGACTATAATTTGAAGTGCCTATGATTGACCTTATCAAGACCCAGAGGGTATATGTTATGTTAGAGGAAGGACTTCATATCCTATGCCCAGATAGTTATAACTTCATTTGCACACTTTTCTTCATGTGATACTAGGACTATTATGTCCTTTGGCTTTGCTTCTTTAGCTAACTGCTCATAGAGTCCCTTTCCTCACACCAACTTGGTGACTTGGATGTCTATGTCATACTCCATTACTTTATTGATCCAACCAACCCTTTTTTCACTGATGTCCCTGCTAAGGAGGAACTCCTTGATACCTGCATGTGCTACCATGCATTGGATCTTGTTGTTGGAGAGCATGTGCCTAAATTTATTCATTTATCTCATAATTTCAAGTGCATGCTTCTCCATGAAGTCATAGCATAACTCATAATCCTTCAGCACCTGATAGAAGAAAGCAATTAGTTGCTCTAGCTTATCCTTGTTCTATTGCATCAGGATGACTGAGATGCCCTCAACTCTACTGAATGCATAGAAGATGAAGTCCTTATTATAATGTAGGTTAATTAAGGTGGGAGCATGCGAGATAACATGTTTGATGGCCTCAAATCTTTCCTTGCCTTTGCACATCTAATTGAATGCAACATTCTTCTTTAACATCATAGTGAGGTGCTTGACTAAGATAGCAAAACCAGGCACAAACCTTCTCACAAAGTTGATTCTCCCTAGGAAACTATGGAGGCTCCTTTTGTGAATTGGAAGGGGAAGAGATGAGATAACTTTGACTCACTCTAGATCTATTGTGAGTCCCTCTTTAAAAATAATGTGCCCAAAAAGAACACCTTCATGTACTACAAAGATGCATTTGCTAGGGTTCAAAGATATTCCAAACTTGTGACACTTCTGAAAGACTTGCTCCAGGTGATCCAAGTGATCCTTTGTGCACTTGGAGAAAATAGTTATATCATCAAGGTAAACCAAGATGATCTTATTGATTAGTTCCTTGAATTTCATATCCATGGCTCTTTGTAAGATCACACCTATGTTTGTTAGGCCAAAAGGCATGCATTGATAAACATAAGTTCCCCATTTAGTGGTGAACATTGTCTTGTATCAGTTGCACTCTTGCACTTGATTCTAGTTATAGCTTGAATAACCATCCAACACTGAAAATATTTTCGTGCCTACGACTGTTTGCAAGATTTTCTCTATGGGTGGAAGAGGATAGTGGTCTTTAAGGGAAGCCTTATTCAGGTCCCTGAAGTCCATGTAGAGATGTATCTCCCCATTCTTCTTTCATACTGATACTAAATTAGTGACCCATGAAGAATGTTTGATTGGAAGTATTATATTAGCCTCAATGAGCTTGGAGAGCTCCTTGCACATCAATAGCTCTAATTTTTGGTTGACTGGTCTGTACTTTTGGTGTACGGGCTGCGTGCCTTAGTCCAGTTTGATTGTGTGTTGTGCAATGCCTAAATCGAAACCTCTAAGATATTTGTAGCTTTATACAAAAATATCATCATACTTTTTACTGAGTTGAATGAAGCTTTTGATTTCTGGTACAAAGCACACCTTACCAGCTTTAAGAGCCTTTCCTTCTAAAATATTTATAGGCACAAAGATGTTTGCCTTGGTTGTCATGCTACGCATTTCTCCTATGAATTGGTAATCAAAATCAAAGATACTCTCTAGGGTGACTAGCCCCTTTTGAAATTTATTCCCCTTTAGCTGGATGACCTGTTATTCATATTAGGCTTGTAGATATAATTGATTTATGGCATAAAACTTTGCTTCATCTTGAAAGAAATTGATGATTTGCTCATCACTGTCAAACACTTTCCAATTTTTTAAATTGTTAGGGACTACTTGTCTGACCACTAGCTTGACAAGTTGTTCAAATTATTTTATTATATTGTGTGGAATGTCATATTGTGCACCTACGGTTGCCAACCTATCTGCATTTGCATTCTACACTCTTGTAATGGAGGTGATAATGAAAGTGTCAAAACCTTCTATCAAATCCCATATTCTATGTTTGTATTCTTCCATTAAGACATTTCTATCCATGTTTTGTGTCCTGACTGGATTAACCACTAACTCATTATCACCCAGTGTTTGTAGTGCCTTGATTCCATTTTTATGCACCAATTGGAGGCCTTGAATAAGTGCCTCATACTCGACAACATTATTTATGTAAGTGAACTATAGTCTATAGGCATGGAAGTATTTTTCCTTTTGGGGAGAGACCAACATGACACCATCTCCTACACCATTCTTACTCTGGGAGCCATCGTAGTATAACTACCATATGCGTTCAAGATTCTCATGCACCTTCATGAGTTTAGGCAGCGTAGGGTTCTCCTCTATAATGTGATATATGTTGAGCCCTATCTTTGCATTATCATATGGTTCAAACTCAAAGAGTTCGTGTTCCCATTCATCTTGTAGGTTGTCTAGGGTTTTTTCCAATGGTGTCATGACCTCATGGAGAATCAAATCATCCTCTTTGTCAAATATCTCATAGTTTTGTTCAACTAGGCTAGGAGTGTATAGATTGACATGGATTTTGAAGATAGGCTCTACCCTGATGGTTATTTTCATCCCATATCCGGTCTTTAATGACACATGTGACTAATCTAAAGACAAATACCTGCCCATTTTTACCATGAAGTCTTGAGAGAGACAAATGGCAAAATAGGGAGGTAAGTCAATGATAACGATGTCCTATGCAATAAAAAGGCTTGGGCATGCATGTAGCATAAATTTAAATCCTTGATTAGACCTATAACCTTTACTATTGTGCCATCAAGTTGGATCACTCCTTTAGAAATAAGGGTATAGATAATTTTGAGTGTATTTATAATCTTTTTTGGCATTGCTAAACTGCTTGCACCATAATCTATCATACAATTATGTACTAGGTGCTAGTTAATGATCAAAGATACATAGAATGGGGGTGGCCTACTACTGACATTGTACACCTACGCTTCATTTTTTAGTTGGCATAAGCTTGTAGAAGTGGTGAGTGCTGGTTGGGGCACTTGACACTCTTGGAAGCCTTTCAACGCATTTTAAAGCAAATTTCATTGGGATGGAATGGTAAGTGCATCATACATTATGAAATTTAGGTTGGTATTCTTCATTTGCTCCACTATGTTGAAAGTAATTAAGGATCCCTTTGATTGTGGTTTTGAGGGGATAGCTTCTTCTAAAGTTGACATGCTAATTCTAGGTGGTCCTTGTTCCTACGTAGCTTCTTTCGAGAGCAAGGGCTACATAGGTACCTTAGACTATGCACTTACATGATTGACTTGGACCATAGAAGAAGTGGGTGATGTAGTCAGCATGGCCACCTCTGTTGCTCTCCTCTTAAATCTTATATTGAAATCAACTAGGGTTCTTCCCTTACTAGATGCACTCGCATGGTTTATATAACCAAAGTCCTCATCCTGCTAATTTACAAAGGTAGACCTATCATGTGGGTGAATCAACATTTAGGTCTCTTCCATTTGTGGAGTTATGCCACTTGTTTGCTCCTATAGCTAAGGCATGTCTTGTACCATAAACGCTCAGTTCAGGATCTTGTTTGCACAAGTAATTTGATCGTGCGGTTGGTTATATGGAAAGCACAATTCTGAATCTTGTGCTATATTATTTTGCATTAGGACAAGGGATTTGGATGTGCTAGTGGCATCAACCTTCTACGCATAAGGTACTATATTATATATTAACTGGTTTTGTGCCTGTGAGTCACCTTAGTAGGGAGGTTTATTTGATTGGTATTATTGAATGAATGACTAATGTCTAGGGTATTACATTTATTATTTTTTGAGGGAAACTATCTCATTCCCAAAACTTTGCAATAATGCTTTCACCTCATGTAATTCATTAGAAGGTGTAGAGTATAAGGCAGGGGGGCTTACTGAAGTAGGGACAAGATCATTATGGCCCTACTACTTAGATTTACACATTCATCTAGGGATCTGGCACATACAAGAAGTATTTGTACCTTTTCCACTTGAAGCACAAAATACTCCATAGGTGAGCTAACTTTTGTAGGACTCTAGGAGGCCTTGCACTGATTAAAAAGGGGTGACTTAGAAAGTCAACAGTACTCTCATACAACTCATCTTCATCAACTTTCAGATTAGCAAACTCATCAAAAATAACATTGAAATGAATACCTTGTGACTCTTTGCTCTCCTCAAAGCTTTATTGCCTCAAACCTTCCTCTTTCATGCTTACCATGAGGTATGGTGTGGTTTCAAACTCTCTCTCTCTCCTTCATCTTCATCGAGTGGTTCACCTTCTTTAAGATAGCATAGAATTGAATCACCATACTCAGTTGTCCAATCATCTTGTTCTTCATCATTAACATGATGTTCATGATTCCCTCTTGTCATCCATTTCTTGTCTTGTTTGACATCTTCTTTGTCTTCATTAAACTCTTTACCTATATACACACATACTAAGAATTCATTAGTCATAATCTTTTGAGGTTTGCTTTCCTCTTTGTTTCCTCTTCTAGGTTGCCTTACTATCATCTTCATCATTTATCTTCTTCAATTCTCTATCATTTACTTGAGAGGCCATCTCACTTTCCTCTTGATGTGTTCATGGAATATTGGTCTCATCTCTTCCAAGACTTGCTCTAACCTTGCCAAAACCATCTTCATATCAAAAATATCCTTTTCTCTCTCTAGTTCTCTTTACTTCACTTCTTTATTTTTATCCATATTCTTGTGGCATTCCTCATTCTTTAAGCCCCTCATCTTTCTTTCATTCTTCACTCTCTCTAGGTCCCTCTCTTAGACCTATCTCCTTTTTTACAAGCCTACCTATTTATCTCCTTTGACCTCACCTGGGTCTCTCTCACTTGACTCTCTCTCTCTCTCTTAGAGTCTCTTTTCTTTCTTGTCCTCACCTGGAACTCCTATCTCTATCTTTAGCTCTTCTTGAGCTTTCTTCTTAGAGCTTTCATTAACTCTTTTCTCTCACTCTTTCCAAGCCTCTTGGCTTAAGGCCTTTAGCCACACAATCTTCCCTTTCTTTTATATTTATGCCTCTCCACTCTTTCTTACAACTTGCATTAGTAGTCTAACGACAACATCTCAAAGCAACATTTTTTTTAATGTTCTCACAAACTGAATCAACACTTTCAAAAAACTCAAAACATACCTCTCCATAGAATGTACCATGCTCTGATACTAAATAATGGAGAGGTCTTCAAGAAACTTGTATTTATTAATGTAAAACACGATCTCATACACCTTTACCTTGACCTTTATTCACTTAGCTCTGATCTCATTAGACTAGATATCTTGATCTACAATCACTTCACAACTTATCTTCTCTGGGTACAAGACTCTTAAGCCACTCTTGAAACATCAAATTTCTCACTGTTTGCAAACTCTTCTCTCTTAACCTTATATGAACATATTGTTATAGTAGTTTTTCTTTTTTTCTTTAATTTAATTAACTTACTAAAAACTCAATGAGAATCAGGGTTTATGATGAATGCATGTAGATACAGAGATGGTTATGCACTGCTTGAATCTAGTGATTAAAGGAACTTCTTTTTGGCTTGGAATAATAACATACACACAAATAAACAACTTGGACAAAAATAGATTAATAGATAGATGGGTGAGTTGCTTATGAACCGGTCCCAGGAAGTTGTGAACTTCCTCAAGTGGATGTCAGCTCATTGTTTTCACAATTAAGTGGATAAATCAACACTAAAATTACAAAAGATAAAGATGTGATAGTAAAAATGATTGTGATTTAATATTCGTTTAAGCTATCAATGTAAGTAAAGTATTCATCCCAATAAGTTGTAGCATCATTCACATCCTATTATATAACATTAAGTTGGTTGGCAGTGGCTTCAATAGAGAGAAAGTAAGCAATGACACAAAGTGATAACTCAAACGCTATGTCACTTTGATCAACGAAAAGGGGTTGGGATACTATAGGCAGGTCAATGATATTAATGACATTGTGCACAATACCTAATAGAGTCATCTACATAACAAGGCCATGTTTAAAATGACAGAAAATCAAAATAAATTAAAGATAGGGGTCTGAGATTAGAGGCTCGAGTTTTAAAAACTAAGTACAATGGATCAATGTTGATCTTAAAAGATAGGTGTCGATTCATAATGAATAAACGTCAATCCTTTCTAAAACTACACTTAATTAAAATAGAGATTTTAAAAGATGATAGAGGATACTCAATAGACATGGAGGGATATAGGTTATATTCTAAGGACTGGATAAGTAGATAAAAGCAAAAAAACTAATGAGAAATGCAATAAATAAGACAAGTACTTACCTTGAACCTAGTTGCAAGTAGAATTAATTCTTTCCCACAAATGCAAGCAATTTTTCAGGCTTGAGATGGTGAATGCAGATTGTATGTAGTAGAATTTTGACATAGTGGTGTTAAGGCTTCCTTAATCTCATAAAAATCCAAATAATGTTTTAATGGGGAGAGTTTTTGGTCCCCAATCCAAATGATTAGTTGGGTATAAATGGATCGATGCTGATTTGGAGAATCAGTGCTGATCACAGGAGAATCAACATTGATTCACCCAATTTAGCAGTTGAAGGTTATATTCATGTTGGTTTGTTCCAACCATGGGTAAATTTGGTTTTGTGTGTGTGAGTTTGTTGGGGACAGGGTTATATGTGGGTAAAGTGGTTAAAGGGGTAGGACTCCCTAGGTTGTTAATATATTTAGGTGGTTAGGGAGGTGAAAAGGTAAATTGTAAAAACAAATTACTGGGTGACTAACAATAAATAAACTAAATCTTAGGATAGGGATATTTAAGAGATTAAAATAATAATAAGGGCCCATGACACTTAATTAATTGTATCTAGTATATGAAATTAAAACTTGATGATGTGCACAACCCCATAAATCAAGCTCTTTCACCTTGAAACCTTGGTGTGTTTGTGATGGCTATAAACCTATGAAAAATAATAAAGTGTAAAGGTTCAAACTAACCTCAATCACCCACATTGATGATTAAACACTACCTACTTATTTGATACTGCAAGGAAAGAAATAAAGTTACATGTAGTTCTCCCACTTAGTGTGATTATGCAATTGTGCTCCTTCGCTATATGAATACAACTAATGATTTGAATTTGATACTTTACAATGGTTGCTTTGACTTTGAATTGTTATGCTTCAGACTTGGCTTTTGAGTGCTCTTAATGATGGGTATGAATTTTGGATAATTTGATATATATGAGTCCAATTAGGTAATTTCACATACTACATCATCTAAAATGTACAACTCAACCCATAGAAATGCATTATATTCTAAAAGCAACATTGATGGGAGATGGTTGGTATCATCAGTCTCAAGTCATATTAAGTGGTGTTACTAACCTAGTCTAATGATAATGACCCATGCACATGAGGACTAAACTGAGTATTTGGTCATATTTGTGTAGTATATTATATAGGTTTGAAATAGACAATGAGATTCTTTCAAGTGTCTAACAACAAAACAAAAGGGTCAAACCCATAAAAAACACTAGGATATGGTGAGATGATGAGTTAAGACCATATTTATGTGCACAAGTCATGCATGGTAAATATATATTAAGCTTTCCATTTTCAAGTACTTAATAACATATTTAAATGTCTAAAAAAACTCCTCTTTTATTTTAATATAAAAAATTTATAATAAAATAAAAAGACATACTTGATTGTGTATAACACACTTTATCTTTGGTAGGAATCTCTAATTGTGCATGTCACTCCAATGCAAAACCTATAACAAACACACATCAATAAGCACACATAGAATGATCATTGTAACAAGCAACAATGGTCACACAATGTACAGTTATCAAGAATCACACATGGAACATGCAATGTATCACGCACAAATAGTCAATCATCACTTGATGTAACACATAATGCAACTACAATGTAACCACACATCCATGATCACACGAGAATTAAATAGAAAACACCATATATAATTTCATACACAATCAATTATCATACCATGGAATATGAATCAATAAACACATAATGAACACACAAAGTAACAAGCAACAACATCAACACACATAGAAAAAGTAGTGCTGCTAGTCCATAAAATTCATCAATGTCATAATCAAATGTAAAAAAATCTATATCCATATAAAATATATCACCCTAAAAATTATACACAAGAGGAATCCATTTATAAACTATCTAATTAGCTCAATATGATCAATGAAAAGTCATGAAAAAATACAACATAAAAATATTTATTAGGATGCCACTAGTGTAGGCATGCCCGAAATGTAAATAGGTAGCCCTGAGTGTAAGAAATGTCCTACATTAGTAAATCCATGCATCACATGTATCTGCATTTTTTGAATCACTCATATATAACATGAAAATCATGTGTGTAGATAATGGATATGTAATCTACCACGTATATGATAAAGAACATAAATCAATCATGTAACTAGCATAACATGTCATGCATTAGTCTTGATTTATTAATTTTTTAATATTTAAATATTTCATATTTTGGAATTGAAATAATCTCATATTAACCTATGATATCATCAATGTCATAATCATATGTATGTCTTGATTTTATATATGTCGTAATCACCAATTGTATTGCCACAATCATCCATTGGTTTAGAGTCACCATCCAAATGATCTTGTGTATTTATAGTAGGATATATATAACCAACCACACCATACTTTGGAATTGATTTATATGATTTCCTTTTATCCTCATCAATTGGTATTCATGGCCTATGCCTTTGCATTTGATAACGTTTCATAAGATGACTTTCTATGGAAAATCATTCTGGAAAGCTATGTGTGATAATTGGATGTTATTTACACATTGGCTAATGTGGAGTGACCTGATGTGGCTCATAAATAAGTGGATCATGTAGATTTTCATTTGACATGAAGCTCTTAGGAATACTAACACTTGCATTATATACTTATTTTGAAACTACTTGAGATTATGCGTGTACCAGTACTTCCAAATGATAATAGTTTGAAATTATTTATTTTCATGATCCTTTTGTGGATCACTCTTTATTTTCTTAATTCTTTGACTTGTATCATGTTGGATTTTCTTCAGCACCCACACTTTCATGCTTTAAGATGTAAATATTCCCTTAATAGGAGTCCTATTTTCAAGTATTTTGTCTCTTTTATATGGAAGCAAGCCACCTTAGAAATCAAATGAAATAGTCATATTAATATTATATAATCTTGTTTCCATTTGTCTTAACCATGATTATCCAAGTATTCCATTTAATTTTGTAATAGTAGACTTCACATAAAATAATGTCTCCATTGTATTAGGCTAAATACAAAATGATATATCAATATGCCCTACTACATCCTAATAAGTGCTTGTATGTTGTAAATTAATCTCATAATATCCTAATTCCTTAAGAACTCTAAATGTGCATGTATTGTTTTATAAAATTTTATCAATTGTAATAATTTTTCTAGGTTCACCAGTTATAAGAGCTCAAATTACCATTAGTTCCTATCCATAAGTTGTTCAATTCTATTCTACAATGCATAAAAATTGTTATCTCTATGCCCATTGATACAATGATATTTACAAAATTATCTTGGCCCCACTTGTATTAGATGATGTGGAGGATGATGATGATTAGAAATAAACTTGATATAATTATTATCAAGGAGTGTCCATAAAATAATACCTGGTTTATCCTTGAAGCTATTAAATCATATAGGTTGATTCTCATTTTAAGGAATATGACTCATCCGAGTTGTCATCGTATGAAATATATTTGTTGGAGCCTTCTTCTTAAGTGTACATTCACTTTTAAAACATGAAGTTATTGACTTTTGAGAACTAGAATAATTAGAGGCATTAGTACGTGCATGCACATTATCATCCAATTCAACCTTATGTGGCTTAGATTCTAAAGTCAAAGTAACAACTTGGTTTTGAAGCTCATATATTATATGAATTATGTACCTTATATGACTAGTAGCTATAGGTTATGGTATGGAAAGATTAGTTCACAGGTTTCATAATTTTACCGTCTCTCTTAAACACAGTGAAATAGATTCATCACAAACATTTTTATCAGCATTACTTAGAAACATTGCATATTGAGAAAAGGAATAACATCACAATGCATATCAAGAGAAAGACTAACATCACATTGCATATCAAGAGAAGGAAATGCATCATTATTTGCTTAAATATAAGGATTAACATCATATTTCATGTCATTAAAAGAGTAATTACATTTAGTATTAACATGGAAAGGTATAGTATTAAAATAATTAACATGTATATCATCTATCCATTTATTTATTGTATCATATTTCTTAATTGGAAGCCTAGTAACATCAAGAATTGTGTTAGTTAACTCATTTTTAATTTCTTCTTGTTCTACTTCATGACTAGTGGATGATTCTAAGGAAGGTGTAGGAGATTTAATCTCTTGAATTACAAAATTAATTTGATCCACTTCTTTGTCATTATCATTTTACAAAGATATATCACTAGCATACCAATCATCCACATCATCATAATCATAAACAAATTAGTCATTTCATTTAGTTATGAAAGCATGATTCTCATCCACATATATATTATCATTATCCACATAATCATGATCATCTACATTCACATTTGTCCATTCATTGGCATAATCATAAGGCACAACATGGGTAGATACCAAGGAATCCATAATATTACTAATGACAGGGTTTGAGGGATGCATATGTGTGGAAAGCTTGCCAAAACCTAGATGACAAGAGATAAAATTACAATACATAATTCTAGGATAAGGGAAAAAATAGAAATATAGGGTTTAAAACATTGCATATAAATAATTCTAACCCTAGAAGAAAAAGACGCCACTGAAGGGGAAATTAAAAAATCAAAACACATAGTGCATAAATAAAGAACTAACCACCTCAAGAAAAACATGAGTAATTTTGGGATTTTTTTAATGAATACCAATAGGTAAATAAAGCCCATAATTTATTTCAAAAATAGATATGTCATTTCCATGTTAGTCCAAATTTAGTATAAATAGAGAAATCTTAATTTCAAAAAATTTGTACAAAATGTTAGGGAACAAAAATAGGTTTTTGATCCAATCAATACAATTAATAAAAATCTATAATTTTTTTGAAATTGTTAGGAATAAAACACTTAAATCCAGATCTACTATTACCATAAACTAGATCTAAATTTATGCAATAAAATGCATCATGGAAACATTCCTTAATTCACCATTAATATGAAAGCATAAATGGGAGAAAGATAATAATAACATAGATACCATATATCTAACGTGGTTCATGCAATGTGGGCTACATCCACCAATGAAATTTCTCAAATAAATCAGTAATCTAAAACAAGATTACAATGAACTCTCACAGAGATAGAAAAAGTCTCATGTAGAAAGTGTTGCATAAAAAGCTACACTTTCACCTACACCTACACAAAGCTGTATCTCACAAGTTGATAAACCACACCTTTTAATGAACACTTGCACTTTGAAAAACACCTACACTTTGACTCTGATCCTTAAAGCCACACCCTACAAATAAACATCAACCTCTAAACGCCACACCACACCCTATATATATAGAAAAATGAAGAAAATCCATAAAAAGAGGAGCAAATATGCAATGCTTATCTAAGATAAGCATTATCCAACATGTGACAACCCTCCTCCACCTCATCAAGCTTATCTAAAAGCTCTCCCAAGGAGAAATTCACCATATTCATCTTCTCCACCTTCTAAGGGCACATTTTCCCATGAACATGTGATCACAACCAACTCCACTCAACAAGGAAGGAGTTCCTTTTCCCAAAAAATAACTAGCTTCCTCAAAACAAGGAAGTCAACATGGGAAGAGGCATCTAACAACTAACTCCATGAAATATGGAATACATAGAAATTAGGAATACAAGGAATATTCCACTCACATGTGGAAAACATGAAAATTACACCCCCCACATCCTTGGATCTCTATAGGCCCCCAAAATTTATTCCTATGGTCATGTGATAGCCCCATAGAAATTAAAGTAATTTTGAATTAGATATCAACTAAATATGAAGACAAACCCTAATAGAGGAGACCCTAATAGGAAATAAGCAAGAAACCTTAGGAAAAATAGAAAAACTTTAGATTTGTACATATTACAAAGGGAAATTTAAAAATCAAATCTAAAAATCAAACCCTAAATATATAAATCTAAAATTCTAAGAAATAAGGATGAAACCCTAAGGTAAATGGACCTAAGGTTTTTTTATGCACATAATAAAGATCGGGTTCACTAGTGTGATTTAACTTATTTTAAATTAGGTGATCTAAATAAGTATAAAATTATAGAAATTCAAATTATATAAGATATCAAATTTAACCATACAAATTTGAACCTAATATATAGATTGATTGCACTTGCTAAATATAGAAATGACTAAGAGAAAGGGTTCTTAGTAGATATTGTATTATGATTTTCTCACTACTTATGCATAATCATATTACATAGTTAGTGTAAGCTCTATGAATGCTCAACTAAAAAGCATATTATTAAAATCTACTAGGATTTTACTGATGAAGCTTAGACACCTAACGTGACAATCCTCATCAACTATTTTCCATAATTGTTCCTATAGGTTTTGCCAGTCTATTCTACTACAGATCAATGTGCCCACCTATTAAGATAATTTTATATGTTTTGTTAACCTTGTTCATCTATGCATATCCTAATTTTGTCTTCCTTTGCCTTGAAACCCTATCTCCACTTTTGATAATTGCTTAACCTAGAACACACCTTATTGAGTGACTGAATGTTTCTTACATTATAATACTTCAAATAAGTCTAAAACTACATGTAATTCTCCTACATATGTGTATGTGTCATTAATAATGTTCCACTATAATGCAATGGAATTCTTTAGCTTTTGACACTTGACAATATGCAACTTTGAAATTGTGATTTTATTTAGACTTGGATTTTAGGACTATTCCTTTGATGGGTTTTCAGATTTGGATGCTTTTGGATAATGGTTCAAGGGTATGCAAATAGATCTCTCAATGTGCAAGTGGTTTTCTTGTAGTGACCAAATGAATAAGACCTTAGGTTTGTCTTATATATATATATATATATATATATATATATATATATATATATATATATATATATATATATATATATATATATATATATGGCTCTTCAAGTAATTTCCCTCTAGAAATGACATGCAAAACATGTGCAGGCTGACCTAAGTGAGAGATTTGAATTTGAAAAATAGATGTTTGAGAATCTTGGGACACTACTGGTGAAGGTAGATGCTCTTGGTAATTTCCAGTATCTGGACTCTGACTGTTGTTGAAATAATCTAAGAAGGTAAAAACTATTATCTGGATTGTGGCAATAATGTGCTTTGGATTATAGCTTGCTTTTGAAATGACTAAGGTGATCTTGAGTACATATGATGGAAAATTGGGATCGCTAGGTCCATAGGTAGATAAATAGATGGGAGAGAATGTGAAGAAGAGTTAAATTTTCACACACAAGTTAGGTGTGTCAAAGATAGGTCAAAATTAATGTTTTTAAGTGTCTAATGCCAAATTTATGTGTATAATAGTGAACATGACACAATTTTCTCTAGAGTTTTTTTGTCATGAGTAGAGCATGGAATCACTTTAAGAGTATGGTATCTATTACTAACCTTCGATATGATGATAATCCAAGTATTGGTTATATACACACCATACTAACTATGCATATATGAATTCTAAAAGGTTATTTCATAGGCATCAATTGGTGTTATATCAAACTAGCTTATTTTTGAAATAATGGACAACATATTAAAAACATCAATTGTGAGCGATATGTATACCATCGGTATTTTAGGAATTGATCCATACCAAATTGAAAATATGAAAATGAGGCATGATTGAAAGATTTAACCACTTGGTTATTTTAGAGGTAAGATTCTTCATACTCCTACCACTAATCATAAAATATTGTGGCTACCATTGTACCCACATTTGCAAATGGAATAGGAATTTTTCTTTAGTATCTAACATTGTTGGTGTGGTTTTTGTGTTGTGATAAGAAAATTATGGGTCTATGTTCTCTACTTTAGGAAATGAATGAAATTATAAACCCTATGTTTCTATGTTCGTAGGAATTTTTTTATGCATATGGAGCTTTGTGTTTGAGTGGTTGTATTTTTGTTTGTATCACTATTTACCTATCTTAGATGGTTTTAACATGTGTAAATAAGGTGTCTTATTTGGCACAAAGATGTTTCTTATTTTCCATTTAGATTTTACTCTTCCTTAATGATTACCACAAAGTAATATGATTCACCTAACATCTTGAGCTTATAAAAAATAAGTTTAGACTGAATGAATGGTTTTAGACTATTACAATACTCTAGGACTATATGTTTCTCTGACTTGAAAGAGTTTGATTTTTCACACAAGTCATGGGAGGCATCGGTGTATGTTTGGACTGACTAGTCATGTCGTTGTCATAGTTGTTACCATTGAATGTAGGCTTCAATGTAGAAATATTTAGGATAATATTTATTCTTGAAGGGTTCTAGATTTTTTTCCCAAGTTGGATCATACTCATATTTTGTGTGTTATTTCCCATAAAGTGTGGTCTTGGAAACACTTATTTATGGGTGAAAAAACATTTAGAAATGTAATATTGATCTTCTCTTCAATATAAAAGTTACTCATAGAAAAATATGACTCTAACTAATCTAAATAGTTATATATTGCATTTGAATTTATTTTTCCCTTAAACACAATAAAATATAGATTTAATTGAAGCCTAGGGGAACTCTACCACCAAAAGCTTTACCGGATTTTGGAGCTAATGGAACCACTCGTTCAAGGAATTTAGTGAACTGGTTGAACAAAAATGTATTTTATTCTTAAAGAGCCTTTTCAATCTCATTATTGATCATTAGATGTATTTCATATTGTGTTGTGTTGTCTCTCACCATCCAAAATTTACTTAAGCAACATAATGGATGGTTTGAGGGATATTGTGGTTTGATGTTGAGATTGTAATACTCCAATGTCATTTGATGGGACATGCATGATGAACCAATCTAATACTAATGACCTGGATCCTAAGAGGTGTAGTGAATGACACTCTACATGAGGATATATATGTGTAATAGGCATATGCATAAGCAATATTCAATAAGCTGGAGAATAGAGAAAGTAATAGAACTAAAATAAAATATTATATTAATTTTGTATTTTATACAAGAGAAAAAGATGTAAGGTTATAAAATTCTACTATATACCTTTTATCCAATAACACACACACACATACACACACACACATGGAAGTTTAACCATTTGGGCTTCCATGATGGTTAGAATTCATTGATTAATAGGTGCATGGTATGTTGATAAATGGTCAGTCATAATAGGAGCTCTAGAAGTGTCACTTAGTATGATGTAACATAACATGGAATGTTTGCCTGGATGATGTGAAATATGGAAGTTATGCACATAGGTTGAGCTATGCATTATGTCTGAAGGTGATCTACTATTAGTAGATGTTATGTAAAGTTTGTGTGCATGGCACAAAATGGAACAATGTTATGTATATTGTGTAGAGTGTATGGAAGTTGTAATATGTTGTATTTTTGAAGGTGTTTCACTATTGGGTGATGTTGTGCAAAGGTTCCATGCATGGTGAAAAGTGGAACATACTTTTTTAGGTTGTGTGAAGTGTGTTGAATGCAGAGTCATGCTTAATGATGGTGAGATTGATCATTTAAAGCTTACACACTCAGTGCCTATCAAGTGAAGTGTGAAACATAATCCTCTAATTTGTGTGTCATGTTTCCTAGCACTGTGCATGATGTACATGATGTGATAGCTTGCATGGACGTGTTCCAAGTGTGAAGTTGTGTGGAGGTGTAAAATTTACCAAGGCACTCAAGATAATAGTGAAGGTTAATGAAAATGTATATAGATCAATATAATAAATGTAGTTTAATGAATTTAAAGGCAAATAAAGTGATTAAAAATATAATTTAAAATAAATTCAATACCCACATATTGTACTTTACTATGTCTCTAGATTCTCAAAAAATAACTTTTACCAGTATTGTATCTCGACACAAAACACTTTATTAAATTTATTTTTGAAAAGTTAAAAAATTGGATTGGAAGAAGTATATTAAAACATGCTGAGAGTGTTATAGACCTTTTCAACATTAATTTATTTACTTTAAAATCAACACCAATAAAAGAAAGTTTCTCATTGTTTTCAGATAACCTATAAATTGTAGTGAAATGAACTATGTAACCAAAAATAAATGATGATACGAGCATCACCGCCAAAAAAAATCCATGAAAAGTTTATACATATTACATGTTTGTATTACTCGGGTGATTCTACACATAAACTATTTTTTCACATCTTGCATTGATACTTATACTAAACAATCTTAAGTTATAATAGTTTTTTTAAAATAATAAAGGATGATCTTACTATGATCAACATTGCATATTTTATCAAGGAAATAATCCATAGAGGGGGAAAGGATAAACAATAACTTGCCAAGGAAGAACAAAACAAGTAGTAACTTTATCTGAAACAATAAAAAATCATGGAATTGCCCATGAATGTGATGTAGGTGCATTTAGGCAGGGTGTAGAATGAAATATAGAACAATGGGATTTTAGATTAGTTACTTTTCATTTTCTATAAAACTTAAATCTAAAATATGTACTTATGTTAAAAAAAACAAGGAATGTAGTTGTAGTGATTTGATCATGTGTTGGTTTGTTATTAAAACTAGGCAATATTTATGGAAAGAATTTATTTGTAAATCTAAGTTTGATATTTAGTTGTAACCCCCAGATAACTCCAACTCCAAGCAGGAAGGAAAATCAGTCGGAAGATGATATCAATTATATAACAGGTTTTAGGATTGAAGTGTGTTTTTTTTAACAGTAGAATGAAAAAAATAAAATCAATGGAGAATTGATAGTTGTATTATTTTGTTATTTCAAAATTTTGTTACAGATTAATTTTTGAAAAAGATCTTGTTGGAGTAAATTGGAAGGTAGATTAAGACAAGTGTTGCATGTCTCCAGTGGTGTAAATCAACCAAAAAGTGACAAGGGAAAAGGAATCTTGTTTGTTTAAGAGAATCCACGTGTGATTATGACACCAACATAAGGAGTTCTCTTTTTAATTCTTGAATATTTTCCAGCATCCCAATTTATTAAGGCAATAAAATTATTGATTTATTATCTTTTCTTGATCACTCGACTTGAGGAGATTGATAACTGATGTATTAATTAATCAGTTGGCTAACGAGATAAGTACTAAGGATTTACTACTTTACATGGTGTAAGACTCTTGTTATGCTACAATAGAACTAATTGTTTATTTTGTTATATTTATTCTCCATAAAAAAATGGTGCCAACCTATTAGTAAGTCAATTTGCATGCAATGTTTCTAATTATGTAAAAGTCTTATAGATTAGAATAATACGGAGGGCGTTTAATATGACAGGAGATAAAAATAGAAAAGAAGGGCAGAATATGATATATATATATATATATATATATATATATATATATATATATATATATATATATATATATTCCACTGTTTAAGATCAATTGAAATGAATATGGGATGCTTTGATGTTTTGCTATTCAAGACAAATAAATAGATATGGGGCGATTTGGTTTTTTCCCTGTTGAATAAGATGTATTGAATGAATATGGAGTAAATCAAAATTAGGTTGATTTATAAATATGCTTTTCATTATAATTTATAATATATCGAATATTAATGTGGAAAAGTTGACTTCAACATAATATTGGATGCAATATTGGATATTTATATATAGTTGTTGAATCATTTGTGATAAATAAATTTTAGTGCATATTTGATTTATTTATTGTATCAATTATGGTATCAGAGAAATAAGATATGTAAAATCCATTGATCTGAATGATTTTAAAGCAAATTAACAACACAGAGGTAGCAAACTATTAAGATGATAATGAGAATAAGAGGTAGACGAAGGAGGCAACCAGGTCAAGCTGATCAAAATGCTCTAATGAAATAAATAAGGAATCTTATAGTTAGATTACAAGATTTATAAATGGCTCAAAGAAGAGGCACTAACATGGGGGAAGTCAGTGATAGAGAAGAGGAATCACCATAGGAAGAATTGGTGGTAGAAGAAGAAATAGTGGAAGAAGGAATGATCAAAGCCATTATGGGTGTGAGTGCAAAACCTAAGATAGAGGTTCTTATGTATGGTAAGGAGTTATATGACTTACCTTTTTCAAATTTAATTTACTTACCATTTATATGGATACCAAATTATTAGTACTACCACTGTTAATAATTACCTCACAACATTTACCTTTTGCTTTGCAAGTGGTTTTGAACAATGTTTTTCTTTGAGGTGGTTCCTTGATCTATTTAGTGGGTTTTAGCAAAACCCTTTTCATCAGCATTACTTCTCCTACCTCTAGATCATATTCATGAGGAAGTGAACCTACAATTTCTACATCTTCAACTTAGGTAAGATGAACATTTCCCTGACTTGTAGATGGACTTTTAGGACATTTAAAAAACCTATGTCTAAATTTTACACACTTGAAACATCTACCAACAAACTCTCTACCTCTATTAAAAGGTCTTATACCTCTGAAGGAATACCTACCTCTTGGTGTAAATTCTTGTCTCTAGAAATTACTACTGGCTTGAGAGCTACTAGTTTCTCCTTGATTTGTCTATAATTGAACTCTTCCTCCTTGTTGTCCTTTTCCTCTATAAATCTTGCCTCTACCCCTTACATGTTGAGGCTATCTTCTTGTTAATTTTTCTTCTAATTTTAAGGCACACTAATATTCTTCTTCCACTAGCTCAGGAATAAGAATATTGATCTCATTTTGAATAAAAAATTTCAATCCATTTATATATCTTGCCACTTTTTATACATCATCTTCAACATGCTCTACTCTTATGGTTAATCTATAAAATTTTTAGTATATTCTTTTACAAACATTTCTTTTTATTACAAATTTTGAAATTTATTAAAATTATTAGATTGATAATCTTTGGGCATGAACTTACCTTTTAGCTTAGTGACCATCTTGTCCCAGCTCTTGATCTTTGGCTTTCCTTTATTTTCTTTCTTTTTGTATTCCATCCAACCACATGGATGCATGACTCTTTAGTCTTATCATGTCAAACTTGAATTGTTTATCATCATTAACTCCTTCATATTCGAAGTACTTATCCATTGCACTGATCTAGTTAATAAGTTCCTTTACATTCAGATTATCAAAGTATCTTAGTTATAGAAAGGTCACCAGGTTTTGGTTATTGATCAATACAAGATAGAATTTCAAATAAGGAGTTATAAGGATGAAGTTATTTATGATGTAATGCCTATGGATGTTTATCATGTTCTCTTAGGTAGGCCATGATAATATGATAGGAGAGCTATACATGGTGGTAGACAAAACACTTTTACTTTTAAAAAGAATGGTAAGAGGCATATTCTAACACCCTTAAAAGAAGATGATACAGTAGTAGATAAAAATTAGAAGGTGTTAGTTATCAATGGAAAAATAATTTCTTCAACAAGTGAAACATGAAGAGGTAAGCTATGCTCTTATTAGTAAGCCAAAAACTATAATCACTACTACTAAGTTGAATGAATTGCCTTTAGAAATTCAAAATCTACTCAGTGAATTTGTGGATATTGTAGTAGATGATTTACCAAATGAATTGTCTCATAAAATAAGTATTATCCATCATATAGATTTGATACCATGGTCTAACTTTCCAAATAAAGAAGACTACAAGATGACTCCAAAAGAAAATGAGAAAATCAAAGGCAAGTTTAAGAGTTGTCAGATATAGGTCTGATGAGGGAATGTTTAAGTCCTAAAGCATTCCCAACTGTACTCTCACCAAAGAAGGATGGAAGTTGGTGGATGTGCACTGGCTCAAGGGATTTAAACAAAATTACTATCAGGTATAGGTTTCCTTTACCAAGAATAGATGATCTAATGGATTGTTTGAGTGGTGCCATATATTTTTCAAAGATAGATTTAAAAATTGGATATCATCATATCAGAATAAGAGAATGAGATGAATGGAAAATTGGATTCAAAATTAATGACAGTTTGTATGAATGGATGGTAATGCCATTTAATTTAACAAATGCTCCAAGTACCTTTATGAGGCTTATGAATGAATTACTTAAACTATTCACATATAAATTTATTATTGTTTACCTTGATGATATTCTGATCTTTGTAAATCAAGAGATGAACATATTGAATATTTAATAATGGTTTTGAAGAAGTTACAGGAGGAAAGGTTATTATTAACTTTAAAAAGTTAATTTTTTTTAAATATAATTAATCTATCTGGGCTTTGTTATTTCTCAAGAAGGGTTGAAGATGGGCAAGGATAAGGTAAAAGCTATAGAAAAATGGCCTACACCCAAGAATCCATTTGAGGTAAAAAGTTTCCATGGCCTTGATAGCTTTTTCAAGAAATTTATTAGTATATGTGCTCTTATTGTAGAAACCATTAAAGGGAAAAATCAACCATTTAGATGGACTGAATTAGTTAATAATTTTTTTCAGATTTTGAAAAGAAAAATCATAGAGCAACTTGTATTGGCATTACCTGATTTTGGTAAGTTATTCCAAGTAGAATGTGAAGCAATTGGAACTGTCACATGAGCTGTGTTAAGTCAGGAAGGTAAACTTATGGCATATTTTTTTTGAAAAACTTAATGAGGATAAAAAGAAGTACTCAACATATGATCATGAATTTTATGCTATAGTGCAGGCCTTGAAGAAGTGGAGGTATTATTTAAAGCCAAAAGAATTTGTTTTGTTTATTGATAATCATGCCTTACAATTTATAAGCACTAAAAAAAAATTAAATCAAAGGCATGCTAAGTGGGTGGAATTTTTACAAAGTTTTTCATTTGTTATTAAATATAAAAGTGGCCAATCTAACAAGGTTGTTGATGCTTTGAGTAGGATAAGTTTGGTCTTGCAAGAGATATAGGGGAATGTTATAGGATTTAATACGTTAACAGAAATTTATGAGAATGATGCAGATTTTATGGAAACATATGAAGTCTAAAAAAATCCTACATGTAGGGATAAAAGTTCTTGGATGGACTATATGCTACAAGAAGGAATTCTATTCAAAGGCAAATAGATTTGCATTCCAAAAAGGTATACGAGAGAAAATATCATCAAAGAAAAACATAGTGGCAACCTTGCAGGAAATTTTGGGCAAGATAAAACATTGGATCAAGTAGATGTATCAATTGATATAAATAAGTTTATTGAAAATTGGAGAGTATGTTAGCTTGCAAAAGGAAGAAGTTATAATACAAAGTTATATCATCTGTTACCTATTCCCAATAGACTATGTGATTCTATAAGTATGGATTTTCTTCTTGGTTTAACAAAAACACAAAAAGGGGATGATTCTATCTTTAATGTAGTAGATATATTTTTTGAAGATGACTCATTTTATACCCTGTTAATAGACTAGTGATGCAATTCACATAACTGATTTGTTTTTCAAAGAAGTAGTAAGATTGCATGATTTACCTAATAGTATTGTTTCAAATAGATATACTAAATTCCTTGGGCATTTTTGGAGGACTCTTTGGAATAAGTTGGGAACAAAATTAACTTTAAGTTATGCATACCATCTTTAGATAGATGGACAAACTGAAGTAGTTAACAGGACCCTGGGAAATATTTTAAGAAGTTTGGTGAGTGATCATCCCAAATAGTGGGTTCAAGCTTTAGCACAAGGAGAATTTGCATACAATGATTCACCAAATAGAAGAACATGTATGATTCCTTTTTAAATTTTATATGGAATGCATCCCAGAGGTATTTATCAATTGATAAATATAGGTGAACAATAAAAAAGAAGTGCTGAAGGAGAAGAATTTACGGTAGCTATGCAAGAACTCTAAGAACAAGTAAAATAAAGATTACATTTAGGCTTTAAAAAGTATAAAAAGAGAGTAGATTTGAAAAGAAGAGGAATAAATTTGAGGTTGAATATCTTGTATTAGCTCACTTGAGAAAATAAAGATTTCCAAAAGGAAAATATAATAAATTAAAATTGAAAAAGATTGGACCATGCAGGGTCCTTAGAAAATTTACAGCAAATGCATATGAGTTGGATCTTCCAATAGACATTGGAATCTCACATAAATTTAATTTTTTTGATATATATCTTTATAGGAAAAGTGAATAACAAGAAAAAGTGTTTAAAATTGAATTAGAACAAGACATTCCATAGAAGCAATAGTTGCCAAAGAAACCACTAGATCAACCTGAAGCCATCTAGGAGAAGAAAATCATCAAACAAACGAAAGGAAAAGATTATTTCCAATATTTGGTTATGTGGAAAGATCATCTAATTGAATATTCAACCTAGATGTAAGATATAGAAATTACTAAGCATGGTTTTATAGTGGAACAACTTAATAATAGGAGTTCATAATTTTTTTTTTACCCCAATGGTTTGATGCAGGTGCATTTAGGCAGGTTGTAGAATGAAATATAAAACAAGGGGATTTTGGATTAGTTTATTTTCATTTTTCATAAAACTTAAATTTCAAACATTTACTCATGTTAAAACAAACAAACAAGAAAGGTAGTTGTAGTGATTTGATTATGTGTCTGTTTGTTATTAGGACTAGGCAATATTTACGAAAAGAATTTATTTGTAAATCTAAGTTTGATATTTAGTTGTAACCTCCGGATAACTCCAAATGCAAGTAGGAAGGAAAATCAGTCAAAAGATGATATCTATTGTATACAATTTTTAGGATTGAAATGTGTTTTTTTTAATGGTAGAAAAAAAAAACAATGGAGAATTGATAGCTGTAGTGTTTTATTATTTTAGAATTTTATTGCATATTAATTTTTAAAAATATCCTATTGGATTAAGTTGGAAGGTAGATTAAGAGAAGTGATATGATGCATAGGTAAGGGGATAAGTTTACAAAGCATCATTATCTGGATCTAGTCCCAAAAAATATCTCATTGGCATGCTATGCCTCTCTTGAAGATTTCATCTCCAACCCAATCTTTCACTTTGATGACTAGGCCTAACAATATCCTTCAGTATGTACCTATTTAGATTTCAGTTATAAGAATTTTTGATTACATTTTACCTCTCCCATGATAGTCACATTCACTATCTACCTCATCCAATTCATTCCCTTCACAAACTTCTTCTCTATCTTTCACTAGCTTTTCAAAAGGCAAGTCTCTTAGTTCTCAAGGACCAAAACTTGGTACAGGTTTTAAGGACTCAAATTTAACTCATCAATGGTCTTATATGACATAAATAAATTTGTTCTAGCCTTCTTAAAGTTCTCAAACAATCCCCATACTCTTGTTCCATACCCTATGGTCACAATGTTCTCTCAAGGCTTGTAGCCTTTTTTGTGATTTTTTCCTTTGTTTGATCAAACTAGGCATTTTTTCAATAATTAATCACATTAATATCCACCCCTTATCCTCATTTATGTGTTTTCCAAGTTTCATGGTCAGAATCCACTCCTAGACCACACTTCCTTCATTAGCCTCCCTTCAGTTAGGCCTAATTAGCCCTATTCCAAACCCTCAGTTCTAAAAACCGTACTTATCCATACACTCTTAGACTAAAACATTTTGATTCACCTTATCCATTTTTAGACAAGAAATATTATCAAGTTTCATTAATTTTCCATGGTTAAAACTCTCTAAAATGTCAAAACCCTAATCTATTGTTTTCATTCTCCTGTATAGGCCCAAGAGCCTAATAAATTCCATATCTTGAGTTTGATAGTGTTTCAAAAGACCCAAATACCACCTATAGGTTTATTTTGATGTCCTTTACCTTATCAAATAGGTTTTAGACCTTGTTCAATTCATCAAATGCTTAAAGACAACCAAATATAGTGGACTATGCAATCTTTCCATTGACTGTGTGGGGTTTTAATAAAAAATTCACTTCAAATGACATTAAAAATTCACAAGGGTTTTTTCAAAGTCTTAAGGTACCTTCCAACCATGATAAAAATCAATTATAATCTCAATATCTTACCCTTTTGAGCCCTCACAGTGATTCTGACTCACCAATTGACTGCGAACATGGGTCTTGATTATACAGGCCTATGTTGTGTTTTGAGGAATATGAGCACTTTAAACTCTACAAGAATATTATCTAGACTTGTTCTCATTATCCTATCAATTCTAAACTTCTTCTCTTTCATTATTTGGTCCAAGAACCCACATTTCCTCTTCACATATGACTATGAACAGGGTTTAGTGACTATATAACAAGGTTCTTATTACACAGGGACTGTATACTACGTATTTACCCTAAAATTTAACCTTAGACAAATAGGTATATTATTCTATCTCAAGTTATCTCTTCTACAAAACATTAACTCAATAAGCAAGGATTCTCTCTCACACCAACCTTCCAAGCAATGTCATAAGACCATACTTTGGGCTGTCTCAAGCTATGAACATGGTATTCAAAAGGAGTTGTATTCTCATGGATTCCTTCACTTTGTAATGTTTAATTAGTCATCTAGGGGCCTATATGATCCTAACAACATTCCAAAATGAGTACTTCTTATTTCTTTCCTCTAAAATAATTGTTCAATCCGTTCCTTCTTAACTGTAACATACAGTCCTCCCCAAACCTATAGACACACATACAGATTCTGTATATATATGTATAGTATTTAAGGCTTCTTAAAATAATGTGTATACATACAAAAAACAATGCATAAATATTTAAAAGGAAACAATATAATGATCAAGTTATCTTTATTAAATGAATCAACATTTCATTACAATACAATCCACAAATGGACTTGTTATCTTCATGAGGGTTTTTTAACTTTATCTTTCTTTTTTTCCCTCCCTCTCCTTGGAGACTCTCTCACCCTTCACACCAACCAACTGACTACCAACTGCTCCCGATACAACTTCAATGTTGGTTTTTGGGTTGGTTACACCAACTTGTTTTTCATAATCAACTACAATGTACAAGGTGATTTACATTACTAATCTTGACTTTTCATTGTTTCTTGATAGGACCTAAGTTCCCCAAAGCTCTGACACAACTTGTCAGATTTAAGAGCACACATGATTACCATTGTATAAGCAACTTAAACATGCATAAATACCCATAAGAACAAATAATTATCAATGAGAAATAACACAGAATATGAGAGGCAACACACAATTGTATTCAACTCATTACAAAGGAAATTACAATAAAGAGATCACACTCTTCTTCCACCTCTGTGAGGCTTCCTCGTCAAGGGCTCTCAGTAATCTTCCCTCAAGAGTAATCTTCTCTCAATAGGTCACAACACACAGCTAACACACGCTGTTGTTCACCTCATTGTACTGTCAGTACAATCGAGTACAAACCGGTACTCCAAGTAGATCTCACCATGATCTTGCTCCTTGATGTATTGTTGTCACCTTGGATCTTGCTCCCCCACTGATCTCCTTTTGACCCTCACATACACACACCCCTGCAGACCAACCTGATCTTACTTATCACATGTAGATCTCCACCATGATCCTACAACACCCTGCATATCAACCCTGATCTTACATACATGAAGAATCTTACTTGATTCTACCATGGGAAGAACTCTCCTAAGTTCTAAAACTTAACAATACAGCCCATGAGTCTATTATATATATCTCATGCATACAATAATTAGACAAGCGGCTCAAAGACTCGAACTAGTCTTTAACATGCAAACAACCCATTCACTTAACTGACTGTTCGTCAACAGCAGTTCTGGAACCGCACAGGCGACCGACGTCGGTCCCTGTCTGACTGGAGCTGACCGACGTCGGCTGACTGCTGCTGAGGTCAGTTTCCTTCTGCACTGTCCACTGACCAACGTCAGTGATTCTGCCGATGCCGATGACTACATACTCAACATCCTCCATGTTTGCAACAAGGTGAAGCTTTTAGCTCCACACCTTAACAATCTCCCACTTGGAGATAAACAATTGCACTTGTACCTATACCAGTACTTTGTCTAATCTGCATCCTGGCTTGTATTCCTCTTCAAGATCCCACTTGAAGATAACCCACCACACACCCTGTGGTGTTAATCCTATGCCTGAATTTCTCCATTCTCAGCTTACCTTCTTATGCCATTGCTATACTCCCACTCAAACAACAACCCCTGTGAGTAACCTATAATCAACAAACACTTAACAGATCTGAAACACCTGTTAGTCAAACTCGCTCTGAGAACGTCCAACCTCGCTCTGATACCATTTGATAGGACCTAAGTTCCCCAAAGCTCTGACACAACTTATCTAATTTAAGAGCACACATGATTACCAATGTATAAGCAACTAAACATGTGAAAATACCCAGAAGAACAAATAACTATCAATTAGAAATAACACAGAATATGAGAGGCAACACACAATTGTATTCAACTCATTACAAAAGAAATTATAATAAAGAGATCACACTCTTCTTCCACCTCTGTGAGGCTTCCTCCTCAAGGGCTCCCAATAATCTTCCCTCCAGAGTAATCTTCTCTCAATATCACAACACACAGCTAACACAAGTTGTTGTTCACCTCATTGTACTGTCAGTACAACCGAGTACGAACCGATACTCCAAGTAGATCTCACCATGATCTTGCTCCTTGATGTATTGCTGTCACCTTGGATCTTGCTCCCCCACCGATCTTATTTTGACCCTAGAATACACACGCCCCTGCAGACCAACCGGATCTTACTTATCACATGTAGATCTCCACCATGATCCTGCAACACCCTGCATATCAACCCTGATCTTACATACATGAAGAATCCTACTTGATTCTACCATGGAAAAAAATCTCTTAAGTTCTACAACTTAACAATGAAGCCCATGAGTCTATTATATAGATCTCACACATATAATAATTAGACAAGCGACTCAAAGACTCGAACTAGTCTTTAACATGCAAACAACCCGTTCACTTAACTGAATGTTCGTCAACAGCAGTTTTGGAACCGCATAGGCGACCGACGTTGGTTCTTATCTGACTAGAGCAACCGACGTTGGCCGATTGCTATCGAGGTCGGTTTCCTTCTGCACTATCCACTGACCGACGTTGGTGATCCTGTCGACGCCGGCAACTGCATACTCAGCATCCTCCATGTTTGCAACAAGGTGAAGCTTTTAGCTCCACACCCTAACAATCTCCCACTTGGAGATAAACAGTTGCACCTGTACCTATATACCATTTGATAGGACCTAAGTTACCCAAAGCTCTGACACAACTTGTCAGATTTAAGAGCACACATGATTACCAATGTATAAGCAACTAAACATGCAGAAATACCCAGAAGAAGAAATAACTATCAATGAGAAATAACACAGAATATGAGAGGCAACACACAATTGTATTCAACTCATTACAAAGGAAATTACAATAAAGAGATCACACTCTTCTTCCACCTCTGTGAGGCTTCCTCCTCAAGGGCTCCCAGTAATCTTCCCTCAAGAGTAATCTTCTCTCAATAGGTCACAACACACAGCTAACACATGCTGTTTTTCACCTCATTATACTGTCAGTACAACCGAGTACGAACTGGTACTCCAAGTAGATCTCACCATGATCTTGCTCCTTGATGTATTGCTGTCACCTTGGATCTTGCTCCCCCACCGATCTCTTTTTGACCCTCGCATACACACACCCCTGCAGACCAACCTGATCTTACTTATCATATGTAGATCTCCACCATGATCCTGCAACACCCTGCATATCAACCCTGATCTTACATACATGAAGAATCCTACTTGATTCTACCATGGGAAGAACTCTCCTAAGTTCTACAACTTAACAATATAGCCCATGAGTCTATTATATAGATCTCATGCATACAATAATTAGACAAGCGGCTCAAAGACTCGAACTAGTCTTTAACATGCAAACAACCCATTCACTTAACCGACTATTCATCAACAACAGTTCTAGAACCACACAGGCGACCGACGTCGATCCCTGTTTGACTTGAGCTAACCAACGTCGGCCGACTGCTGCCGAGGTTGGTTTCCTTCTGCACTGTCCACTGACCGACGTCGGTGATCCTACCGATGCCGACGACTGCATACTCAGCATCCTCCATGTTTGCAACAAGGTGAAGCTTTTAGCTCCACACCCTAACAATCTCCCACTTGGAGATAAACAGCTGCACTTGTACCTATACCAGTACTTTGTCTAATCTGCATCCTGGCTTGTATTCCTCTTCAAGCTCCCACTTGAAGACAACCCACCACACACCCTGTGGTGTTAATCCTGTGCTTGAATTTCTCCATTCTCAGCTTACCTTCTTATGCCATTGCTATACTCCCACTCAAACAACAACCCCTGTGAGTAACCTGTAATCAACAAACACTTAACATATCTGAACCACCTGTTAGTCAAACTCACTCTGAGAACGTCCAACCTCGCTCTGATACCATTTGATAGGACCTAAGTTCCCCAAAGCTCGGACACAACTTGTCAGATTTAAGAGCACACATGATTACCATTGTATAAGCAACTTAAACATGTGGAAATACCTAGAAGAACAAATAACTATCAATGAGAAATAACACATAATATGAGAGGCAACACACAATTGTATTCAACTCATTACAAAGGAAATTACAATAAAGAGATCACACTCTTCTTCCACCTCTGTGAGGCTTCCTCCTCAAGGGCTCCCAATAATCTTCCCTCAAGAGTAATCTTCTCTCAATAGGTCACAACACACAACTAACACACGCTGTTGTTCACCTCATTGTACTGTAAGTACAACCGAGTACGAATCGGTACTCCAAGTAGATCTCACCATGATCTTGCTCCTTGATGTATTGCTGTCACCTTGGATCTTACTCCCCCGCCGATCTCCTTTTGACCCTCGCATACACACACCCCTGCAGACCAACTTGATCTTACTTATCACATGTAGATCTCCACCATGATCCTGCAACACCCTGCATATCAACCATGATCTTACATACATGAAGAATCCTACTTGATTCTACCATGGGAAGAACTCTCCTAAGTTCTACAACTTAACAATACAACCCATGAGTCTATTATATAGATCTCATGCATACAATAATTAGACAAGCGGCTCAAAGACTCGAACTAGTCTTTAACATGCAAACAACCTGTTCACTTAACTGACTGTTTGTCAACAACAGTTTTGGAACCGCACAGGCGATCGACGTCGGTCCCTGTCTGACTGGAGCTGACCGACGTCCGCCGACTGCTGTCGAGGTCAGTTTCCTTCTGCACTGTCCACTGATCGACGTCGGTGATCCTGCCGACGCCGGTGACTGCATACTTAGAATCTTCCATGTTTGCAACAAGGTGAAGCTTTTAGCTCCACACCCTAACAATTCTATCTTAATGACCTATAATGAAATATGTTCTAACCTTAATTTCATTACTTATTGGACTCCTCAAACTAACTTTTCTCACCTAACCCTACCATACATGTATTTGTGCTTCTTAGCCTTAATTATAATATTTGAATTTTCAATTCCTTATTTTGGAGGAAAAACTCCTAGAAGCTATTTGACACACCTTGAGGACTCTAAGTGGACTCTAAGACAAAAAATGGACCTTAAAAAGGTCCCACACTCACATTGACATCAAAGTTTGACCAAATTTTACCTCCTATTGACAAAAACACAAATATGTTGTCTTTTATCTTGATGCTTCTGCATCACATTGCATGTCTCCAATGGTGTAAATCGACCAAACAGTGACAAGGAAAAAGGAATCTTATTTGTTTAACAGAATTCAGGTGTGATTATGATGCCAACTCAAGGAGTTTTCTTTTTAATTCTTGAATATTTTCTAGCATCCCAATTTATTAAGGCAATAAAATTGTTTATTTATTGCCTTTTCTTGATCACTCGACCTAAGGAGATTGAAAACTGATGTATTAATTAATCGATTATCTAATGAACTGAGTACAATGGATTTTCTACTTTGCATGATGTAAGACTCTTGATATGCTACATTAAAACTGATTGTTTATTTTTTATCCATTGAAAAAGTAGTGGATAAAAACATAGCAATTAAAAATGTAGTGAAAACGTAGCAAGGAAAAAATGTAGCAAGGACAAAACATCGTAGGAATTAAACATAGCAAAGGATGTGCTCACACAAAAGATGACACAACTTTCAACTAAAGGTCCAAACTCATGAAATCACATTTTCCTCTGTTATTTTGCTTGTAAATTTGGTGCATTACTTTCCACCATGAAATGTTAACTACTATCACCAAAATGAACTAGATAACTAAAAATAATGTGATAATCACTAAAATGTCCCAATGATGCTTTTAGCGACATTTTTGTAATATTACCAATACCACAACATTTTTCCTTGTGATGTTTTTGTCATACTATATTTTTATTGCTATGTTTTTTACCGCTACTTTTTTGTCTGCTACATTATCACATAGATCCATTATTTTGTTATTTTTAATCTCAATAAAAAAAATTACGCCAACCTATTAGTAAGTCAATTTGCTTGCAATGTTTCTAAATCTAGAAAAGTCTTATAAATTGGAATAATACAGAGGGTGTTTAATATACTAAGAGATCAAAAAAGAAAAGAAGGGTAGAATATGATATATATATTATATATTATAATTATTCCACTGTCCAAGATCAATTGAAATGAATATGGGATGCTTTGTTGTTCTGTTGTCCAAGACAAATAAATAGATATGGGGCAATTTGTTTTTTTTTCCTATTGAACCAGACGTATTGAATGGATATGGAGTAAATCATAATTAGGTTGATTTATAAATATGCTTTTGATTATAATTTATAATTTGCTAAATATTAATGTGGAAAAGTTAACTTCAACATAATACTGGATGTAATATCGAATATTTATATATAGTTATTGAATCATCTGTGATAAATAAATTTCAACACAGATTTGATTTATTTATTGTATCAAAATGTCTCCATAGATAATGCCCATACACTTCATAGGTTTTATGTTCTGTTCCTCCACCAAAATTATCCTAGCATGATCTCGCATGATGTAAAGAGAATTAACTCAGCCTATCTACACATCATATCATAATATTAATATGAATTACAACACCAAGGTTATCAGATGTGATGAAATCTTATTTTTTAATCATATTAATAGGAGATTATTACCTTTCTAAAAAAATTGAATAAACAATGGAATAATGCTTTTATAGATTTTTAAAAATAATATTATTTGTATTAAAAACCTTTTAGAAAGTCAAATATCAAAATAATATGTAATATGATATGTTTAGTTGTATTACTACTAATTTTAAACCTAAATTTACATCTCTTTATGTGTGGAAACCACTTAGCATAAAAAGTGCAAATATGCAAAGTATGTGAAATTTTTGAGTAACTTTACAGGTTATTTTAAAGGGGTTTTCTCGATCTTTATATATTTTTACTCAACATAGACCTGCATTCTAACATCCACTCTATTTACCTACCCAAATCAACGTAGGAAGGCATGTCTGATCCAATTCCTACTAATCTCAACAATGAAAAATATGAAACCACAATCTCCCCCCAAAACCCATTAACCCACCAAATTATAAAACCATGACCTAATTAAATGATTCCCTAGATCTCCCAAATATAAACCCTACTTTTCAAAGTTTTAGACGTTCCACCACAACTCCACTACCTAAAAATTATGATACCCACTTAATCCTCGTTACGGGAAATAAATACATCAAATTGGATCCTCAAACTACTTTATTTTTTCATTTTTCTAAAATACTTGAAAATTTAAAGTATATGATGACCCACTTCAAGTCAACAATAGCAAATTGCAAAATCTAAAAAATATCAAAGAGATGGATCAACTAAAAAAGGGATGAATAAACATGATGTCTCAATTTTGAGTGGCATTAATAATCATTTTTCTTGTGATCAATTGACTAATACAATGGCCCGCAAATGTTAGAGCTCAGGGATCGACCCACCTAAATGTTAGAGTTATTAGGATCCCTAAGGGATCAACCCTTTGACCTAGAGATTATCAACCATTTTTGTTTATTGCTAAACCATAGCCCTAAGACATTAATTATTTCTTACTTCATATATCAATTGAAATGAAAAGTATAATGTATATATTTTAAAGCCAAATCAATATGTATTGATAATTATTTGTTAATTTAGTTAGTCAATAATTAAAGTATTTATTTATTTAATATTTTTGAATTTGTTTGTATGTTAAATTTTATAAGTCAACTTAAATATACTTGAAATTATGTAAATTTTTATAATGTAAAGAGTTAGAATGTGAGGTTTATGGAATCATCATGTTGGTATAAACAACATCCAGCATTTAAAACATGACCAAATTTAATCATCATGTTTTGTTAGTTAGTTTTTTTTTAGCAACAACTCAAGACAAGACCAACTTTATGAAATGTACAACTCCAAAATATAGAAAAAACTCCACTTAACATGACTGCAACAACTAGTACAGATTGGTGATGCATTAGAACATAAAGCCTTGCATTCATTCAAAGGATACATTAAACACATGGGTGAGTTATATTAATTGATATTATCCATATGTTGTTATAGAGAATGAGCTCACTGGACCTTACCACCATTGGGGATTTGTCGATGTTGGCACCATCACCATTGTTGCCTATGTGAATGAAGAAGTATACGAAGGGAAAATCTGTGAAGTAAATACATGTTACATATATATAGATGGATTTATACCTAGGATATTTCAGTGCTTGTGTCAATTAAAACCCCATATAATGTAGTGGCATGCCATTTTTTTATGTTTCTTAAAATATAAAAGTTAAAACCTCTATAGCTTAAATTTATTTCTCTACCTTAAAATTCATGTGGAATAAGGCCCTAAACAGAGAAAAGTAGGGCAAAGTACATGTTAAAAATTACATATAATGAAATAAATTGTTATAAAAACCTAATTTTTGTTTGGGGTTAATTTAAATGTTATTTCTTAGTGATTTAGGGAAATTGATCATGTGTTGATTATCAATTCATATTAGGCTCTTATTGACACATTTTATCTTGTATTCTAGGCCCCATATTTCCTTTTATAACTATGTTTTCTTTGCAACTTCAATTTTTGTTGAACCTGTGCCACTGATAATATCATTGTTCAATTGGAACATATAAAAATCTATAACTAATTATTTATTTTCCTTGGTATGACTTTGATGCTTCTGAAATGTCCAAAACAATGTCTTAATGTTTATGGGCTTTTTGCCAAGACTGTAGTGTATAACCCTGGGTGACCAAGAATGTACTATATAATTATTTTTTTGGATTTGGTGTGTCCCTTTGAACCTTGACCCTATTTATTTTTTGTTTTTAACTCATTTCAATGGTTTTGCTAGCCTTTGTGTGGTGGCTTGTGTGCTAATAGGGTATTGATTTGAATTTTATAATTTTACATATACATAAGTGCATTACTACATATAATATAAAGGAAAATGTGATAAGAAGAGTAAGAAGAGTAGGTCTAAAGTGAAATGGAAGAGTAAATTCTATGGATTACATCATATTTATATTATAAGTATTCAAATGCCATCATTGCTTTGATATTTTAGTAAAATAACATATAAAGATTTAGGGCTTGCATCATCATGATTACTTGTTAAATTGCATTGAATGTTGGTTTCTAACTTGATAAAGAAGAGGGGGTTGATTGAGGCAATAACCTCATAAATACACCCATTTTAAAGGTTTTTCAAGGTGATTTGAGTGAATTAGGGTTTCTAAAAAGGAAAAGGATTGTAAGGTTATCTATAACATTTTTATACAAAGTGAGCAAGATTTTTGGAGTACAAAAGTATAGGAACGCAATCATTAGATTTATTTCAAAAAAAGGATAGTTTCTAAGACAATACTCTAGCTTGAATAAAACTATACTCTAGCCTAACTAGGACCGTAATCTATGACCAAAACTATAAACTGCATTCTTATTCAAAATTTCAAAGTTTTTAGATTACAAAATGATTTATGGGTTTTGTTCATCTTAATCTTTGGACATTTTTTTAATTAATTTCAGCATTTGATAGTACACAATTTTTTATTTTATTGGTAAGTGTACAAGGTTAAATAATACTACACTACACCAACAAATAAGAATAATCTGATTGATCTAATATGAATACAATAACCTAGTATATAAAGACTTCAATGTGTTTAAATATATAAATGAAAATACGTATAATGATTGAGAATTGACACATGGGATTTAAATATGCATACTTGATTTTTGGCTCATCACCATTATGATAGAGGCTAAAAGCATTGAGAAGGTCCAAAAATAGTGTAGAATAAAATCTAAAAAGATAGTTATGATTTATTCAAGAAATCAAAATCAGTCTCAATCACGACTGACTAGTATCAAACCACTATGATAGTGGCAATTTATCTCAATAACCATAGTTTGATTTTGATAGTGGCTATGTATGTTATATTAATATATTTTTTGGATGCCTTTTTATATGTTTTATTGACAAAAACATCTCCTATAAAAATGAATTGATGCGAGAAACTACCATAATGATTTCTACTTTGCTCAAGTCTTAATTTATTCCAATAGACATTGAAAGGACAAAAACACACATTGGTGTGGTTTTGAGGGGACTACCTCAATTAGTCCCCTATTCAATGATAAATTGGAAATCAACAGTCACATAAGTCAACAAGTTTATTTGTGTAACAGATAGTCCTACTCCTTATCCCTATGTATGAGATGCAAGAAAGTAGTTAATTATATACGCTCTTTCTATAAAATTTATTTTGGTACAAATGCAACAATAACACTTCAATAGATTAAAATGTAGTAAAATAGAAAGTGCAGGAGAATCCTTTAAATAATGTGAGCATAGAATGTAATTTCATGATGTGTTCTTTTGTTTGAAATGCATTAGGTCACCTTTATGTGTGTGTGTGTGTGTGTGTGTGTGTGTGTGTGTGTGTGTGTGTGTGGACACTTCTCAAATTAAAATTAACACTTTATTAGTGTATAATCAACCTTATGGAAGCAGGGAAATTAAAAATCAATGAATAATGAATAATGGTGAAAGGGACCAAAGGACCCACAAATAAAAAGAACACAATTAAAATAATTTAATAACAATTAGGATGACCAAAAACCTATAAATGAATATCTACTAGTTTTTAGGAGTATCTATAAGTATCCCAAGGTAAACAAACTATATATTTAAAGGTGTTCAAGAATGAATTATGGGAAGGGAAGGATATATCAGGTACAACACAAATATAATTTCACCAATTATAACCTAATTTAAAACAATGATCCATATGTACAAAAATATGATAATAAAAGTGTAATTACAATACCTATACAAAAATTATTTGTCTACATAATTCCCAACATTAATGTGTGTGTATAAACATGAACGTAAAATAAAAAAGTGATGTTGGGAGGGACTGATTACAAAGTTGTGGCCAAAACCTGTAATTCATGCTTGAAGCATATTGAATATGAAAATGATCTGAAAGTTGAAAGGATGAGAGAGGTTACCTTATATTAAAGTGCAACTAAAACAACTTGGAAAATAAAGAAACCTTAGCTCCTCACGATCTAAATGTATGTCTTGAATAGCACATCATATAAACACCCAAATCTAATATTATATGCTTTGGATACATTAAATTTGACCCACTTTCACATCCTTAGACATTGCATATACATTTGACTCTTGTGCACACTCTCCATCTATTTCTCTAGCCACATGTTTTCTTGGCCAACTCTATTCACTAGATACACCAATTCATGATCAATCTCGCTTATAAAAGAACATTCCAAAATCTTAACAAACCTTATCCATAAAAATCCTATGATAATATTTGTAATGGTTGGACAATTATAGTTACCACATGTGTATTTCTCTATTAGCAGTGTTCATGAACACTTAATGACTATTTTTAAAATTGGTAAGTCTCCATTAGATTGAGCTAGACATGTTTCATGGGTTTGTCATATTGGGAAATAATGAATGAAAAACTATAAATATAAATCCATCCTAAAGTTATAATCATCCTAGCAAGTCCTAACAAACTTGGGGAATCAATTAACACTCTCTTGAGACACTATCACAAAAGATATATTTTTCAAAACTACTCAAAGGATTAGCCCTATAGTCAAGTCTACATACACATGATAGTCAAAGTTTCATGATTCCAAGCGTCAAAACCAAACCTTGCATTACATTCTAGATTGGTCTTGATTGTGCACACACACATAAGTGGGAGAATTATGTGCAGTTTGAGCCCTCTTCAGAGTATTAGAATGTAGGAAACACTCAACCATTCAATGTGGAGTGGTTATGTTAGTCCAACCAAAATAATAACCCATTTTTCAAGGGAATATTATTATGAAAAGCGTAATAAGGGTTTGGATGGAAGGAGAAGGAAAATATAGGTTAGCACAAAGGACTGAAGGAAAGAACACACAAAAATAAGTTTTAAGCACATGCACAAAGGTATAAAGAGTTACATACCTACACAACATACATGGACACTTCAAGTAGAGGTATGATAGTAACATCTACCATATTATTACAATTTAGCGATAGTGTCCATATAGGGTTTTAGATATTATTTCTTGATCTGAGTAGTGTTGGAGAGTTGTTAGTGATGCCATGGTAATGTCATGGAGGTGTCCTTGTGAGTGGATGAAGTGCTTTGATAGCCTAAGTAATAATGGCAAAGTGTGCAATATGCTTATCTTGGTGAGCTTAAAGGAGGCTTGGTTGATCTTTAGTTTTGGCATGATTAGATCTTTTAGGGTTGAGTATGGTGATTGGAGCATGTGATAGAGGTCCCTAAGATGTTATCTATATTTTGAGAGCTTATGTGCATAAGTGAAATTTGTTTGGTTATCCATAGTTTTCATCTATATAGTTTGGGTCTAGTGGTAGAAAATATGAGTAGGCATTTTGATGATGTCACTATTACCACATGGGAATGAGTCAAGGGGATTTAGTCATATGGTTGTGATCACATTAGTCTGTAGTTGTTATGTGCCAAATATTAAGTCATGCATCAAAATGAGGTCAAATATATGAAGGGTGCAAAGTTGGCTTCTCAGTCAGAATTCATTGTTTTTCCCATACTTAGCCAAATTTACAAAGTGGCAAGAAGAGCCGAGTAAGTATTTTTATGGTGGGAGATCTTGCACATGTGGACATTTCAGGAGAAGGTGATCATATGGGTTTGTTTAATTTTGATCCTAGTTTATTTTTGTTAAACTTTAGATCATGCGGTAAAGCATGAAAAAATTTATGCAAGAGCAAAGTTGGTTTGATAGACAAATTCTAAGCATAGTTAGATCTGTGATAGAAGATTTTGAGAAGGCTTTTTAATGTCATTATATCTTGCATGCGTGAAGGTTTCAAGAGTTGATTACTATATGAATGTATTATCCTATATGAGGAGATCATATGGTCCAAATTTGATATCATGCATCGAAGCATAGAAGTTGTTAAGATTCAAAAATGGCTACTTAGGCATATTGAAAGGGTCCCCATACTTAGTCATGTCTGCATAAGTTAAATTTCAAGCAAGATCAATAGTGCACGTTACTCCAAAAAGTTAAGAAGCAGGGAGATGAGGATAGGTGCATGATGTTTAATGACTGAGCAAAGGTACAAGATAAGGATTTAATGGTGAGCAGGTGTTCATATAGTTTGATTAAATGGTGAGAATTGATTATTAACGACTTGGTAGATCTGCAAAGATCAATAAAGCATGTTGAGTCAACATTTCAAGATTGCATGAAATGAGGTCAAAGTGACTATTATTTAATGTTTGGATTTGATAGACTATGTACTAAAGTTTAAACAAGAATGATGGTTTGAGATTGATCCAAAGATGAGAGTATACAAGATGTGAGCATTGTGTTTGAGGTTTAACTGTGACCATTGTCATTTGAATATTTGAATTTTTTAAGGGCAAAACCAATGTCTGGTCTTTGGGCCATATCTTTCGATAGAAGACAAATTTTCTTATGCAGTAAAAAGAAAATATGTATAGGAATCCAAGGTGCATCTAAAAATATGGATTTGAAGGTCTGGAATGAGTACAATCAAATATATTAACATTTAAAGTTGACTATGTGTCCGTGCTTGTTCTACAAGTGACCCAAAAAGGATATTTAAGCTCGTGTTGATGTTGTTTCGATGTTTCTTTATGAATTGGATATTGGAGAGTGTTGTAGACTCCATGAGGTTGCTCTAAGGTTGCTCTATGATTATTTTAGAGGTGTGATGAATTTATCTTGAGTATAAATAATGCTTAATAATTTGATTGTATGTTTAGTAATGTTGTTCCTGTGTATAAGGTCTCTATTTGAGTTGATTGAGCATATGTAGAGGTGAGCAAAGGTGGCTTTGATCATTTGAGGATGTCCTAAGGGATATAAGGAGTGAACCTATTTTTTTTTAAGTTGTATTGTGTTCTTATTATGCTTGAAGAACTGTCAAAGAGTTGAATGGGTCTCTATAGGATCTAAAAGTGACTTAGGCCTATTAGAAAGTGTGTTGTGCTTAAGTGTGACCCATATGAGATGCCTTAAGGGTGAAGGTATGTTTTTTTGCCAAAAAGGAAATATTTTGATCTTGTTAATTCATAATTTCTATATATATAGTGAAACCAAGTATGTTGGTTTCTAGACTTGTAAGTGAGAAACTTGGGAGAGATTTGTGAGAGGCTTATGTGTGTGGTTTGTAGAGTGAAAGATAGGTAGTTTGCCTATTGGTGGAGTTAATGAGCATAACAGTTGGTTGAATATGTGTATAACTTATAGGTCATGTTCCTAATGTTAAGATAGTGATTTTGTAGTTTGAGGATATACGAAGAGGTCTGAGTGTGCATATGAGGATAGTTTGAGTGAAGAAGGAAAGAGGTTGTGACATGCCTATGCAAGAGGCCTATTTGAGATAGAGAGTGTTTGTGTAGAGGTTAGAAAATAGAGATCCATCATTAGGTGTTTAAGATAACATTTCTAAGGTTTGAGGTGTTCAAAGGAGGGTCTAAAGGACTTGGTCTTCCTTAGGGGTAGATGCTCCTTGTGAAATAGGTGTTTCACGAAATACCTTTGGTTAGGAGGACATCATCAAGGTTTGTTGGTATAAAGGAGTTGAAAGGTCTCTTGTTTGTAATTTATTATAAGATAGTAGTCCATTTATGTTTTAGGCTTGAGAGTAGGTTTTATTCCCCATGAAGGTTTGCCACAGGAACTATGTGTTATGTGTTTGATCTCGTGTATGCATTGAATGTATGAATTCTGTTGTTAATGCTTCTTGATCAAGTTGATATGTATTGACTGGTTAATAGTTTAAAGGATTACAACTAAAATTTAGATATCTGGGTTGACTGATTCACCCCCCTCTTAGTGATTGTACCTCTAACAATTAGTATCAGAGCAGGTCCTTTGGTAAAGGCTTAACAACTTGAAGGTGATTTGATGTACAATATGGGTAGTCATCAAGGAGGTTTGTCTACTAAGTAAGCATTGATGTTCAATAGATCCAATTATGTTTTTTTGAGTACCAAGATGAGGACATATATTATGTCCCTAGGGTTTGATGTATGACAATCTATTGTGGATGGTTATGTTGTTCCTACTACTCCTCCATTTAGTGCTACATACAAGAAGCTGTTTGAGAATAATTCTAAGCAAATGAATGCCATCACCTATGGTCTTAAAGAAATATAGTTCACCAAAGTAATTCATTGCATATCTACCAAGGAAATATGGGATAAATTGAAGATTATTTTTGAAGGAGATTCAAAGGTTAAGTTGGCTAAGTTACAGACTCATAGAAGGCAATTGGAAAGTCTCAAGATGAATAAAGATGATACTATGGCATCCTTTCTATAGAAAGTTGATGAGATTGTGAATATCATCAAAGGTCTCGGAGTGAACCTTGAAGAATCTACTATTGTTCAAAAAGTATTGAGGTTACTATTCCCCAAGTTTGATATGAAAGTATCTACTATAGAAGAGAATCATGACCTTACTCAGTTGAAGATGGATCTATTAAACATAAAATATACTGAGAGGGGGGGGGTGAATCAGTATATTATATATATTTTACTTAATTTGATTTCTTTTCTTTAATCACTTAATCACACATTCAAGATATGCAATAAAATTGAAACAATAACATGCACCACATAAGGGAGAGAGAGAGAGAGACACCAGATTTTTACTGGAAACCTAAAGTGGGAAAAAACACAAAGAACAATCTCAAGTATAGGAATGATCACCAACTCAAATTACAAAATTCAAAAGCACCAACTTGCAGGATCACCAACCCATAGGAGCACTAACCCCTTTCGAAGATTTGTAAGCACCAACCCACAAGAGCACCAACCCCTCTTGTGTATAAAACACAACTATCTCTCAATGTTGATTACTCAACAAATGATATAACTCTACAATATCTCTTGCTTTTATCTCATCTAAAACAAATACAAACCATGGAATCTCTTGCATATTTCGAATGGCTTCTCAAGTCTTTATTTATAACTTTCCAAATAACCTTTGGCATTCACCCTTTGTGACCCTTCAATCCTCATGGAAAATGGTGCCAAACTTGCATGACCCTTTATATCCTTGCATTTGAAAAGTCACATGGTGACCCTTCATAAGAAAATGCATCCTTTCCTCTTTTATCTTTATCTTGGTGACTTTTTGTATTCCTCAAAGTATCCCTTCATGAAAAATACACCATACCCTCTTTTGTCTTCACATGGTGGCTCTTGGAATTCCTCAAGATGACTCTTCATGAGAAAATGCATCCCATTATTCTTTTATCTTTACCCCATGCCACTTTTACTTCTCCACGGGCCCTCTTTTGACTTATATGCAACCAAAAATATATTCATTAATATTAAATAAATATTAACACACATTAACCAATATATGAATATTAAAAACACCATTAAATTAATAAGGTTTTTATCACCAATGATAGAACTTTGACATTAATGACAATATTTCTAACAATCTCTCCCTTTGTCATTGATGGCAACCTCAAACTGAAACTGCCACATCTTGAAACCTACACATACTACCATCTAAAAGACATACAGTAACTCCCCCTTACTGTAGCAACCTATACCTATTCCCTTTACTGGTTCTACACTTATTTCTACACCTGTACCTATACCTATTTCTATTCTTTTCCCCCTTTGATATCAATGGTAAAGGGCATATCCTAGAGCTAAGACTTAGCTCCCCCTCAATTGATGTTGAGTTTCAATAGCAGTAAGTAAAATAAATTACTCTCAACTTCTCTCGTAGATACTCAAATATGTATTTTGGTAGTGTCTTTGTGAAAATATCTGTAATCTACTCTGTATACTGATATATTCTATCTTAACCTATTGATCTGTAACTTTTTCTCTCAAGAAGTGATGTCTAATGAGAATATGTTTTGTTCTTGAATGCATCACTAGATTCTTTGAAATATTAATAGTAATTGTGTTGTCACAAAAAATAGAAATAGGTTCATCATATTTTACCTTGATATCTTCCAAAGTTTGCTTCATCCAAAGCACTTGAGTACAACATAATATCGCTACAATATATTTTACTTCAGCTGTAGAAAGTAATACTGAATTTTGCTTCTTTCTTAGCCATGATACTAAGCTATCACCGAGGAAGAAAGCTCCTCCACTTGTACTCTTTCTATCATCCAAACAACCTGCCTAATTTGAATATGTATAAGCAACCAAAGTAAAATCTCTGCCTATAAGATACCACAATCTATAATCCAATGTCCCCTTGATATATCTAAATATTCTGTTCACCAACTAAACATGACTATCTTTTGAAGCTGACTAATATCTTGAAACCATACCTACTGTATGCATGATGTCTGGCCTCGATGCTGTCAAATATAAAAGACCACCAATTATAGATCTATACAAATATTGATCTCTAACAAGTGAATATTCATCCTTGCTCACCTTATTTTTTGTACTTATTAGTGTGCCAACTAGTGCACAATCCTCAAAACCAAATTTCTTCAATATTTATTTGGAATATTTACTCTGAGAGATGAAAATTCTTGTATCTGATTAAAATATTTACAACCCTAAGAAAAATGACAATTATCCAAGCATAGACATCTCAAATTCTTTTTGCATATTATCAAAAATTCTTTTGTCATATTTTCAATGTTTCCTCTAAAAATGATGTCATTAACATATACCACAATAATCAATTGATGCTTACCTTCTATTTTGATGTAGAGATTACTGTCAATAAATCCTCTCTTGAAACCTTGATCTTGTAGGTACTTATCAAGTCTTGCATACCAAGCTTTGGGAGTTTGTTTCAATCTATACAATGCTTTCTTCAATCTACTTACATGGCTACTAATATTTGAGAGAATAAATCCCTTAGGCTGCTCAATATAGACCTCTTCTTCTAGATTCCTATTTAGGAAGGCAGATTTGACATCCATCTAAAACACTTTAAAAATTTTAAACGCTACATATGCAAGAAATATTCTAATAGCCTCTATCCTTGTCACTAGTGTAAAAGTTTCTTCAAAATCTATTCCCTCAATTTGAGCATATCTTTTACATACTAATCATGTTGTATTCTTGGTCACTTATCTATTTTCATTTAACTTATTTCTATAAACCCATTTTGTTCCTATCACATTGTGATCTTTTGGTCTAGGCACTAGTTTTTAAGTATCATTATTTTCTATCTGATTTAATTCTTCATCCATTGCCTTAACCCAATGTTTATCATGTCTAGCTTCTAAAAAAGTTCTAGGCTAAATTTTGGATAACAAAGAGAAATTAACTTGCTCAAATTCACTTACCATCATTTTTATAGTGCGAAATCTTTCATTTATATCCCTGATGATGTCACTTTCATTATAATTTCTCTAGACATATTTGGATGTAGTTTTGGTGTCCTTTTTCTCCTTCTCATCTTCATCTGATTCTTCAAAGTCTTCCTCTTTAATGATTTCAAGAATGTCTACTGGATCACTGATTCTTTGTGTTCCATCTTTTTCTATCCTGACACTTGTACTTTCAACTATTTTCTTGGTTCTTTTTTTATAACATTTGTAAGCTTTAATTTTGAAAGAATAACTAAGAAATTTGCATTCACCTGCTCTAGATTCAAACTTACCAAGTTTTTTATCGGTTCTTTTTATGAAACATCTGCTACCAAAAACTTTAAAATAATCAACTATTGCTAGTTTATCTTTCCATAACTCATAAGGAGTCTTATCACCATTGACTCTTAATAATGCTCTGTTCTGAATATGTACTACTGTAGTAACTGCCTCTCTCCAATATTTAGCTGGTATCTTGGATTCATTTAACATTATCTTTGCCATCTCCTAAATTGTTCTATTTATCTGTTTAACTACTCTATTTTGCTATGGAGTTCTGGCTACTGAATAACGTCTCTTTATTCTATGGTCTTCATAAAACTCAATAAACTGATCTAACATGAATTCTCCTTCTTGATCTGATGTTAGACACTTAATCTTCAAACTAGTTTCATTCTCAACTAATGCTTTGAATGCTTTGAAATGTCTAAAAGATTCTAATTTTTTCTGTGAAAACATTACCCAAGTCATACATGAAAAATCATCGATAAACAACATAAAATATTTCTCACTTTAAGTACTTTGAGTTCTCCTAGGTCCACACAAATTAGTGTGAATAAGCTCTAACATCTGAGTGGTTGAGTACTTTTTTTTTTTGAATCACCTTCTAGCATGCTTCTCATTCTAATAAGGTTCACAAAGCATGTTAGATGGCTATGTAATCTTTGGAAGATTTCTGACTACTTGCTTCTTACTGATGTTGACAAGATTATCAAAATTTATGTGTCATAGTCTCCTGTGTCATAGCCAACTTTCTTCAATATGACTCAAACAAAATATATGACCTTTGATGTTTGATAACATATATAAATTATTATTTATTCTCTAAACATCTGTAACCAACATATCTAAATATTTTCTCTTAATTTCACAACCTTCTACATAAAACATTAGTCTATGCCCTTGATCACACATTTGACTTACACTCAAAAGATTATGCTTAAGACCTTCTACATACAAAACATTTTTAGTTTTAGTTATACCATTATACGAACTTAGCGTACCTTTTCCAGTAATTTTGGTAGTAGTATTATCTCTGAATTTGATTGTGCCACTATTGATCTTCTTCAAGGTTATGAGATTGCTCTTATCTCCTGTCATGTGCCTTGAATATCCACTATCAATGAACCATGGATTTTCTTTATTTTTTACATGTAAAGCTATCTGTATTAACATAGATTTTTTAAGTTGTTTCTTCTACTATGAACCTATCTAGACTTTTTTCTTGATGAATAGAGCCTTAAAACTCTAGTCCTTCTTGACTGACTTAAACACACTTCTACAGTACTGAGCTATGTGTCTAAAGTTGTTGCACTTGTAACATATTATAGCCTCTTCATTAAAGCTTGATAGAGGAGTAAAAGAGTTATGGATTCTGCTTGACTCTACATGAATTTTCTTCTCCTTATTTTTGAAATTGTTAGCCCTTTTTCAACATTCTATTTTCTTATGACCATATCCATTATAATAAAAATAGTAACCATAAAAATCAGTCCTGTTTGTGTATCTCTAACATGATTATCTTTTGTATCTCTATTCCTTCCAACCTTATTTATTTGAGATGTCCTCTGTATTCTTAACTTCTCTTTTTATTTTCTCTTTTTTAAGAGCTTCAACATAACTCTTTCCTTTTTTTGTGGTAACCTTGTTTGTGAAAGTAGTGGCCTTCCCTTTCTCTTTTTCAAATCTGATACCTATCTTATCTGACATTGATCTTTGACTTTATAATATCTTATTCAACATATTAGTGCTATTCTTAAATTTTGAATCATTGGCTGCTCTATCATTGATTACTTTATTTGTTTTCTCAAGATTTGCTTTTAAAAAAGTAATTTTAATAGCATACCTTTCACATTCTTCACTTATTTTTTGTAACTGTGCTGTTAGATCTTTTTTATTCTTGTTGACTTATTCAAAGTGTGCTTGTAGATCTTCAAATATTTCCTCTGACTCATTTTAATTTTTCTTGATCTAGAGCTTTAATCTTCAATTCTTCTTCTTAAAAGATTTTAACTCTTCTAAGGCACAAATGAGTTCTCCTTCTAGATTCACTTCAGCTTCATCCTGTTCTTCTTCTTGATCATCTGTACTTTTGATTATGGAGGTATATTTATATATGGCCATAAATAGAATCTCTTCTTTTGAATCACTGACTCCACTATTTTTGGCTGAGCTAAGATCTTTAGAATACAAACTCTTCTTCTCGAATCTCTTTGTGAATTTTCTTTTGAAATTCTTCTTGTATGTAGACTTTCCTTCTTCATTGTCACCATTACCCTTATCTCAAAACTTAACTAAAAAATGTCCAATATTTCCATAATTAAAATATTTAAAAGGTAATTTTCTTTGATATTTATCTGTGCCCTTTTTCATCTTTCAAAGGAATAGAGCTCTATTTTCATCTTCATCATTGTTAAAACTATCACTTGATTCTTAAGTCTTAGCCTTCTCTTTCTTTGATGTCTTGAAAGCAACTTCTCTCTTTGAGGGTTTCTCTTGTTTGGTCTCATCTCATATACCATAAAAATACCATGTAGCTCATCCATCTTTAGCTTGGCTAAACTCTTTATCTCTTCAGTTGTCGAAACTTTTGCATCATATCTCAACTGTAGAGATCTCAAAACTTTTTGTACCACAACTGATTCTTCTAACTTTTCTTTAAGACCTTGAATATAATTAACTATTTGATCAACTCGCAAAAGGTAACTTGCTATATTTTCTTCCTCTTCCATCTTCAAACTCTCAAACTATCTTTTGAAAGTTTGAAGCTTAGCTTGCTGAACCTTTCCATCACCTTTCGAAATAGTCTCAAGTTTTACCCAAGTTTCATGAGTAGATTTACATTGCATAACTTTAACAAATTTTGATTCACATAAACCACATAAAATAGAATTTAAAGCTTTAACATTATTTTCACTTGCCTTCTTTTCTATCAGAGTAGTTACAAGTGTCTGTGGCTCTTCATAATCCTCCACCACTGCTTGCCAAATGTTGAATCCAAGGGCTATCAGATAATTCATCATCCTTATGCTTTAAAAAGCATAATTTTTCCCATCAAACAAAAGTGCCTTATTTATAGAAAAAACTTCATGTGATCCAACCCTCATGCTTTCCTCAATCTATCTTCAAGCTATAAAACTTTTTTAAAAAGAAACTTACTCTGATACCAATTGTTAAGCACAAAATATACTGATAGGGGGGGTGAATTAGTATATTATATATCTTTTACTTAATCTAATTTATTTTTGTTAATCACTTAATCACACATTCAAGAAATGTAATAAAACTAAAATAATAACATGCACCACACAAGAGAGAGAGAGAGAGAGACACCAGATTTTTATGTTGAAACCTAAAGTGGAAAAAACTATAGAGAACAATCTCAAGTATATGAATGAGCACCAACTCAAATTACGAAGTTCTCAAGCACCAAATTGTAAGAGAACCAACCCCTTTTCTGAGCACCAAAACATCAACTATTTGTGAGTACCAATCCATAGGAGCACCAACCCCTCATAAAGATTTGTGAGTACCAACCCATAAGAGCACCAACCCCTCTTTTGTATAAAACACAACTATCTCTCAATGTTGCTTACTCAACAAATGATAGAACTCTACAATATCTCTTGCTTTTCTCTCCTCTAAAATAAATACAAACCATTCACTATTTTTCATATTAAAAATGGCTTCTCAAACCTTTATTTATAGCTTTCTAAATGACCTTTGGAATTCAATCTTTGTGACCCTTCAATCTTGATGAAAGATGGCACCAAATGCATGACCCTTCATGTTCTTGTATTTGAAAAGTCACATGGTGACCCTTCATAAGAAAATGCATCTTTTCCTCTTTTGTCTTTATCTTGGTGACTTTTTGTATTCCTCAAAGTGTCCCTTCATGAAAAATTCATCATACCCTTTTTTGTCTTCACATGGTGGCTCTTGGAATTCTTCAAGATGACTATTCATGAGAAAGTGCATCCCATTCTTCTTTTGTCTTTACCTTATGACTCTTTTACTTCTCCATGGGTCCTATTTTGACTTATATGCAACCAAAAATATATTCGTTAATATTAAATAAATATTAACACACATTAGCCAAGATATGAAAATTAAAAACATCATTAAATCAATGGGGCTTTTATCACTAATGCTAGACCTTTGACATCAATGACAATATTTCCAATAGGATCAATTGCATGACACCCTTACTGCCTATGAGATGAGGAAGAATGATGATATAACATGAAAGAAGGAAGTAATTTTTAAGTTTGAAATGAAGACAAAGAATTTCCAAGGTAAGAAACTCAAGGAGGATGATATTCCTAATATAGATGAGGATGAACTAATTGCTTTGATTTCAAAAAAATTAAGAACAGGTTTAGGAAAGTATAAAGGTAAGCTACCCCTAAAATGCTTAAATTGTGGTGAGATAGGATATTTCACTAATAAGTGCCATCATAAGTATAAGAAAGATGATGATGAAGAGCATGATCAAGATCATAATGATGGCAAGAGAACATTTAGGTCTGATAAAAGCAAAATGAGATTCAGAAGGTTTGATAATAAGAAGAATTACTTCAAGGACAAGAAAAGTCTCTGCACCAAAGAAGATTGTAGCTCATCAGATGAGAATGAAGTTAGTGATTCAGAATATGATCTGAAAATGATGGTCTTGTTGAAGATGAAGATCTATTCATAGCCGATGAAGGAAGTTGTTCACATCAAAAGGAGTTGACTTGGAGTGATTTAGATGATGATGAAGATGAGGTGGAATATGAAGTCGACTGCATTGAAAAATGCTCATGAAGAACTAAAGATTGAGAAGAATATCAATAAGAAGATGAAATTTAAACTCAAGGATTTTAAGGAATAATTCAATGTGTTTGAAACAAGAATGGATGAAGATGCCAAGGAGCATGAATATATAGTCAAGCATCTCAATTGTCAATTGGAACTCCTATCTACAACCCTAAAAACTAAAGAAGATGGATGGAAAGGTATGTAATTGAAAATGAGTCATTGAAATTTGAGTTAGATAAGGTATCTGGTAAGGTAATGTCATTTATGATTTTTGAAAAGGGCTCAAGTGAGGTAAACAACATTCTGAATGATAAAAAGCATGAAAGTGTAAGATTGGTCTCGAATACAAAGAAGAACCAGAGAATGAAACTCAAGACAAGATGAAGACTAATATGAACAATGTGGATCAACCTTTGAAGATAAATCAGATCAGATAACCAAATGTCATGAGGTATGAAAATTTTAATGGTTATTGCTATACTTGTAATTAGTTTGGGCATAGAACCAGAGAATGTAGAAGACTTGCTAAGAATGAATTTGCATGGAACTATGATGGGGGTAATCAGTCAAAATTTCTAAGCAAGGTTGAGTGTTTCAATTTTCATGATGTGGGACACTTTTTAAAATGTTGTCCATTTAAAGTAAGACAAGCCAAGTTTCCTTTAAAAAATGTTCAGTGCTAGAGTTGTTATGACATAAGACACATTGTAATATTTTATTCAAATTTGGAAAGGTAAAAAGAGATTTTTGAAAAAAATACGGTGTGCTTCAACTGTGAACAAAGAGGTCACATTGCTAAGTTCTACAAGCAAAGGTCTACAAGTCAGAAAAGGCTCAATCAGGCTCCTAGAGTACATGGAAGAAGACAAGTTAACTCATGGAGACCAAATGTGGTAAGTAGGAGTTATGATGAGTATATAGGTCCAACTAATATGTCTACTATGGTGGAAAATGTTTTAAAATTTGAAGAGTGTCAAGGGCTCTCATTATTTATTAATGTTGAGAATAAAGAGACCAAGCTCAAGGAGAAGACCAAGATACTAGTTGAGGCTAGTTCTAAGATATGTATGGATCCAAGTGAATATCTTGTTATTGTTGAAAAAGTACCTCATAAATGAGGATCCAAGATAAAAGGAATATTTTTCAAATGAAAAGGTATGTCATGAATCTATGTTGTCTCCATGTATTGATAATCCAATCGTATAAAAAAAGGAAAATGTTATAGTAGTTGAGGAAGTTGTTTCTCTAATGACAAAGAAGAAGAAGAAGAAGAACTATATGTTTAAATTGAGAAAGGAGGATAAGGAATATGAGGATTTGTTTTTGTTTTAGAGCATTGAGGTATAGAGGGTGTCTTTATCTATGCTTCTTAAGAGACTCCTTTTAAGTGGAGAAGCAAGTGTTGTTGTGGTGTTTTTCAGTTGGAAAAGTTTGTAGGGTCAGATTGAAGGTTCCTAGATGGAAAAGGAGGATTTGTGATTTTTCAAGGTAATATTTTTCATACAAAGGTCTGTTGACCTTATTCTAGTATGATCCAGGTGGTTTTGTCATCTAAAGGTATGTTGAAGTCAAATTAAAGATTTTTGTCTGCTCTCGAGTTTCCTAGTTTGTGCTTATGAGTATGCAGGTCTTAAAATGGGTTATAATAAGTCAAGGTTCCATATGGTATAAAAGATAAAATTTTGGTCCATAAGTGTGTAATGGTTGTCTCCAGGTGTACACAAAGTTTTAGAGGTGGACATTGACTAGAAGGTGTTGTATTGACTTTGTTTGTTTTGAGATTCTAGGGTTTTAGGCTCTGCTAGAAAAGTGGTCTACCTTATGAATTAAGGTATAAGGTTTCTTAATATGTTGAATAGTCCAAATTTGTTGTCAAATCAATCTCCACATATATTTGAAGGTTTGTGATTTTGAAGTTATTCAAGTTTTTTGTCAAATTGGAGGCCTAATTAAACAGTTGGTTTATGAAGTATATTTTAGAAGATGAGCTAGTTATTACAAGTTGGTGTCCTTGAGGGGGCATATGAGAATTCTCTAGATATGGATTTTTAGGTTTTGAAGATATGTCTACTAAAAATTGTGGGCTCTGTAAGTTCTACGTAGGGCTACATGGAGGCTAGTCAAACCTAGTTTTTAGAAGAGTGCCTTTTTTTTCTCAGTTTCTCTAAAAGAGAAAGGTATGTGTATTTCAAGGTGAGTTCTCAAATTGGTTTAGTGCATGTTTCCTATTTGGTAAGTGGCATGAAGTTCTGTTGGTGGTTCTTATGGTAGCTTGAGAGAGAAGGCTAGTAATTATATGTGGTGATTCTTCATAGTGTGTGTAGATTTGAAGATGCTCAGAAGGTGTTATTGCTTAGAGTTTTTAGGGGGAGTCTCTCTTTGATGTTTCTTGATGTGTTCCATTAGATTTATATGATTTTGTGTGTTATTTCTTAATTGGTTGTAGTACTTGATTGAAGAAAGTGTTGTCATGGAACAAGAGGATGTTTGTCAAGGCAAGAAGTGGTAGGCTCAAAGTAAGGGGTAGTTTGTATCATATTTATAAGATGGTGTTTTACTATTTTTGATGGTATTTTAAGGTCCCAATTATCATTTGGTGCCCAATTTGTCATTGTGTCAAAGGGGGAGAAAGTTCATGTTGTGGGATTGCTTGAAGAAAGAGAAGGTGAGTTGTATATATATATATATATGATGTTTGTGGACATCGATGACAAAGGGGGAGATTGTTGGAGAATTGTTAGTTATGTCATGGTAATGTCATGGAGGTGTCCTTGTGAGTGGATGAGGTGCTTTGATAGCCTATATAACAATGACAAAGTGTGCAATATGCTTGTCCTAATGAGCTTGAAGGAGGCTTTATTGATCTTCAGTTTTGGCATGATTAAAGATGTTGAGGGATGAGTATGGTGATTTAAGCATGTGATAAAGGTCCCTAAGATGTTATATATTCTTTGAGACTTGTATGCATAAGTAGAATTCATTTGGTTATCCATAGTTTTCATCTAGATAGTTTGGGTCTAGTGGTAGAAAATTTGAGTAGGCAGTTTGATGACATCACCATTACCACATGGGAATGATTCAAGGGGAGTTGGTTATATGGTTATGATCACATTAGTACCTAGTTGTTATGTTCCAGATCTCAAGTCATGCATCAAAGTGTCATCAAAGATATGAGAGTGCAAAGTTGGCTTCTCAATCAAAATTCATTGTTTTTCCCATACCAAATTTACAAAGTGGAAAGAAGAGTCAAGTAAGCATTTTGATGGTGGCAGATCTCACACATGTGGATATTTAAAGAGAAGATGATTATAAGGGTTTGTTTAATTTTGAGCCTAGTTTATTTTCGCTAAATTTCAGATCATGCGCTAAAGCACGATAAAAGTTATGCAAGAGTAAAGTTAGTCTCCCAGACAAATTCTAAGCATAGTTAGCTCTTGGATTAGTATATGAATGGATTATCTTATGTGAGGAGATCATATGGTCCAAATTTGAGATCATGCATTGAAGTGCAGAAGAAGTTATTAAGGTTCAAAAATGGATACTCAGGCATATTGAAAGGGTCGGGCAGGCGGGTTAGATCAATTGGTTTCATGGATTGAGGGAAATTGCGTCGTGCTCCGTAGGTCAAGTGTTCAAGTCCCTTCCTGCCCCATGGTATCGGAGGGTGTGCCGACTCATCCGCATCGCCGGTCACATTAAAAAGTTTACCCGGTGGGCGCCTGGGGGGTTTGTAAGTTCTATACGTCAAAGGTGGCAGGGCTGAGTTCCCCCCCGGCCTAAGTAAAAAAAAAAAAAAAAGGGTCCCCATACTTAATCATTTTTGCATAAGTTAAAGTTTGAGTAAAATCAATAGTACATGTTGATCCATGAAGTTAGGAAGCAATGCTATGAGGATAAGTGAAAAATGTTTAATGAATAAGCAAAGGTATAATATAATGATCCAACGATGAATGGGTATTCATACAGTTTGATCAAATGGTGAGCGTTGATTTCTAAAGACTTGGTTGATCCGTAAAGATTGATGGAACATATTGAGTCAACATTTTAAGATTGCATAAGATGATGTCAAAGTGACTGTTATTTAACATCTGGCTTTGGTAGACTATGCATTAAAGTTTGGATAAGATCAACGGTGTGAGATTGATCCAAAGTTGAGAGGACATGAGATGTGAGCATTGTGTTTGAGGTTTAACTATGACCGTTGCCATTTGAATATTTGAATTTGCTAAGGGAAAAACTAGTGTTTGGTCTTTGGGCCATATATTTTGATAGAAGATGAATTTACTCTTGTAGTAAAAATTAAATATGTTGAGGACTCCAAGGTGCATCTGAAAATATGGATTTGAAGATCTAGAAGTGAGTACAGTGAAAGATATTAATTTTCCAAGTTGACTGTGTGTTTGTGCTTATTCTACAAGTGACCCAAGAAGGATAGTTAAGATTATGTTGATGTCTCTTGATGAATTCGATATTGGGGAGTGTTGTAGAATCCATTAGGTTGCTCTCTGAGTATTTGAAGTGTGATCAATCTATCTTGAGTATAAATAATGCTTAAGCAGTTGACTGTATGTTTGGTAATGGTGTTTCTCTATATAAGGTCTCTATTCGAGTTGATTGAGCATGCACAGAGGTGAGCAAAGGTGACTGTGATCATTTGAGGATATCTTATGGGACATAAATAGTGGACTTATGTGTTTTTAAGTGGTCTTATGTTCTTATTATGCTCAGAGAATTGTCAATGAGCTGAATGGGTCTCCATAGGATTTAAAAGTGACTTAGGCCTATTTGAAAGTGTGTTGTACTTAAGTGTGAGCCATATGAGATGCCTTAAGGGTGAAGGCATGTTTTATGGCCAATAAGGAAATATTGTGATCTTGTTAATTCATGATTGATCTATATATAGTGAAACCAAGTGTGTTGGTTTTTAGACTTGTAAGCGAGAGACTTGGGAGAGATTTGCGAGAGGCTTATGTATATGGTTTATGGAATAAAGGATAGCTAGTGTGCTTGTTGGTGGATTTAATGAGAAAAATAATTGGTTGACTATGTATATGACCTATAGGTCATGTTCCTAATTTTAGGATAGTGCTCTTGTAGTTTGAGGATATACGAAGAGGTTTTGAGTGTGCATATGAGGACAGTTTGAGTGAAGAAGGAAGGAGGTTGTGACATGCCTATTTGAGATAGAGAGTGTTTGTGCAGAGGTTATAAAATAGATATCCATCATCAGGTGTTGAATACATCATTTCTAAGGTGGGGGTGTTCAAAGGAGGGTCTAAATAACTTGGTCTTCTTTAGGGGTAGTTGTTCCTTGTGAAATAGGTGTTTCACTAAATACCTTTGGTCAGGAGGACATGATCAAGGTTTTTTGGTCTAAAGGAGTTGCTCAGTCTCTTGTTTATAATTTCTTATAGGACATTAGTCCATTTGTGTTACAGCATTGAGAGTGGGTTTTATTCCCCATGAGGGTTTCCCATATGAACTATGTGTTATGTGTTTGATATTGTATATGCATTGAATGTATGATCTCTCTTGTTAATGCTTCTTGATCAAGTTGATATTTATTTATTGGTTAATAGTTTAAAGGACTAAAATTGAAATTCAAATATTTGGGATCATTGATTCATCCCCCCTCTTAGTGATTGTACCTCTAACAAGTAGTGAAAGAGCATACACAAAAAAAATTCAAAATTGGTGACAACTAAAGTGAGTGACAAATTATCAAAAAAATCTAAGTACATCTCCCATATTTTAGTTTGTTGTTTTCAAATTGTCTAAGTGCAATATCTATGTTTCCATTTTAATTTAGATTTTTAGGTAATTGCTATATTTTACATAAACTAAATCTTCACTAGTTTTACTTTATTTAAATCATCTAAATATAAATTAAGTAAAACATTTTGGTGAATCCAATCATTGAGATAATACGAAAATACTTAGGCTTATTCCAACACTAGGGTTTCAAATCATCTTTTATTAGGGTTTGAATTTTAGAATAAGATTTATGATTTCCCCTGATTTTCCTAACTAAAACCCTAACATGACTACAATGGATGCTAATACTTTATATTTTGTAATCCATGCTATGATTTTCATGGTTGCATTTTTATTTCTTAATTTATAAAAAATGGGTTAAATTTAGTTGCAATAAAAGTAAGGATGATATTACACATGATAAAATCTTAGATCTCCTTAGTAACACATATTACATGAATGTTGAATCTAATTTTCTTCCAAATACTAGTATAAGGGAAAGGAAATGTACAACTCTTTTCATTCATTCTCCCTCTATACCTCCTAGTAGTTATATCTAGCATCCATCCCCTATTATTCACCTCAGTCTTATATTGGATACAAAGGTCCATGCTATCATAATATGAAGAGGTAGGGTACATAATCATGTAGGAAAAAATGGAGGTAATACACATATTCCTCCAAATCTCCCTACCCCAACTAAGGTACCAACCAATTCAATTATAGATTATGATGTCATAGATAAACTTAAAAATACTCAAGTCAAAACTGCTATATTATATTTACTTCAAAGATCCATTATCTATAAGAACGTTATTGATATGACATTGTGTGATAAAACCTCACAAAACAATATAGAACCAACTTATTTTGCATATATTGTCAACATATTATGATGGAGTGAAGATAGTGTTTCCTTTAAGAGATAAGATTTACCTCCAACACATATTATGATCAAACACCTCCCATTGTATATTAAAGCATGGATTTTAGGTAAGGGGGTTAAACATGATTTGATAGATAATGGATCATGACTCAAAATTTACAATATATCATTTCTTAAAATAATTGGTGTGGTAAGAAAATTTACATTGAATATCATTGTAGGTCCAAGAAAAAAAGCCATAATAGGCCAAGTTATCCTTAATGACCTTAAATATAATATTTTATTAGGTAGACATTGGATTTATAATATGAATGCAATACCTTTTGCCTTGTATTTACATATCAAACTTAGCCTTAAAGGATACGTATACACTTGTCCTATAGATTATGAACCCTTCTAGCATTGTGAAATAACCCTTCAGTAGGTTTGGTTATTAAACAATGATTTAAGGGTTCATAATCCATAGAACAAGTGTATACCATTAGACAACATACTAGAATATAAGAATGAAGTGCATCATAATTATCCTCACCTTACAACTAAGTCTACACAATCCAAACCAAATAACTGTGATTCAATACAATTGTATTACTCTCCTCAATAATATGGATGGCCCATCCTAAAAATGGACATAAAATCATCAACACCTACTAATATTACTTCTCCACCACCAAAAAAATCGGATTTAAAGCAATATAGTTTTAGAATAAAACATATGCAAAAGCTAGGATACACTGGACAAGGAATAGGAAAGCAAGAAGAAGGCATTATTAACTATGTATCCATCTGATCATATAGGCAATCAAGGCCTAATAAATAATATTGATCCAAATCTTCCTTATAAATCAAATCATCAATACTGTAATAAGGAAAGTGAGATAAATATAGTTTCTATCTATTCACATTTTGTTAGGTGAAAAATGACTTGGCAAAAGAAGTTAATCATGTAGCAAAACTAAATTTAGTGAATCTGGAGCTCTTTGATGATACAATCTCCTTTGAAATATGGGCATTGGATAAAATTCCTAATGATGAGTCTCTGCTGTAATGTTTGGGGGCATATAAGGATTCCCCTTCCTTCTATCTTAAGAAAAGTTTCCTTTCACAAGAAATACCCATTCATATTTCAGAGAGATTGAATCCTCACATGATGACAATGTCAAATTATATGGCCCTAATACAATACCTATTACACCATATGTATAGGATATTTTAGTAGCGTTAAATTAAGAAATAATCAAGTTTAATTATGGAACCACTAAAGACCCGCAATCGATCCTTCTCGAAGCAATGTCAAAAGCTAAGGAAATTACTTTAAATAGATATTACATGGTTTCCCTGAGTTATTCACTTAGTATTATTTGGATATGCCAGGCATAAACCTTTGATATCATTACATAATAACATTATTCACCCTGATGTGAAACCAACTAAGCAAAAAATTATGAATATGCATTTGAAAGTGGCCTCACTACTTAAAAATGAGATTCAAAAGTTGTTTAATACAATATTTATCAAACCCATTTATTACTCACCTTATATTTATAATGTTGTTCCATTTACCAATCCTAATGGACAAATCAAGATTTTTATAGACTTTTAAGATTTGAATAATCTTTTTCCTAAGGATGAATTTCATTACCTAACATTCATATGATTTTTGACTCCATAACTAATTATGAAATGCTTTCATTTATGGATGGTTTTGTGGTGAACAATCAAATAAAGATTAATCTTGAGGACCAAACCAAAACAAAGTTTACTACTCCATGGGGAACATTATGTTACATGGTCACACCCTTTGGATTGATGAATGTTGGGTTTAGCTATCAAAGGGTAATGACACATATCTTTCATGACATTATATATAAAACTATGGAATATTATGTTGATGTTTTACATGCAAAATCTAAACATCAACAAAATCTTGTTACAATTCTACAATGGATATTTAAATGCTCAAAAAGATACAAAGTACGCTTAAACCCAAAGACATGCATATTTAGGGCATCTTTAGGGAAATTATTAGGTTCTATCATATCTCAATGAGGTATATAAATTGGTCCAAAAAAGGCCAATGTTATTGTTACAATTATCCAACCTAAAGGATTAAAGTAATTAATATTTTTATAGATGATAATTCAAGTAATAAGATGATTTATGCTGGACTTAGCTGATAAAACATAACCATTTACACAATTTCCAAGGAAAGATATAAAGTTTGAATGGGATGAATGTTTCAAAATAGTTTTGATGAAATGAAAGAATATCCTCTTAATTCACCTATCATGATGCCTCAAATTCTAGATAAGCCTTTATTGCTATACATTTTAACCACATAACATGCATTAGGAGTCTTGTTATCATAATATGATGATGTCCACAAAGGACACACAATTTATTACATTAGTTGCACACTTTCAAATTATGAAAAAAACTATAATGTAATGAATAAATTATACTCGGCCATTATCTTCGCCCCACAAAAACTTGGATAATACATGCTTAAGAATGAGACACATGTTATTGCGAAAGTGGACCTAACTAATGTCTCATGATTAAACCATATATGTTTTGACACATATCCAAGTGGGTAATGTTACTTATGGAGTTTAATTTAAATTTCATATCCAAAAAATCCATAAAATGACAAGTAATTGTAGATCAATTAGCGGTAACACCTCTAACTGGTGCATTGCCTATCGATGATAATTTTTGAAATGATTTTACTGTATTTAACATCGATGATGATTCTTGGAATATGTATTTTGAAGGATCTAAATCTACCTTAGGCATTGAAGTAGGGATATTTATAGTCACTCTTTAGGAGTATACCACACCATTAGTATACCACTTAGGATTCTCATGCACAAATAACATAACAAAATATGAAGCATTCATTTATGGTTGTGCACTACCTGCACTTTAAAAAAAAGTTTATTTAAGTATACAATTATTCCCAAATCATATTCAACTAGGTTATAAATATATGTCAAAGAAAGGAATAAAGGTTTCTTCCATTCATAGATATGGTGCAATAATTAATGAGATATTTTGACAAATTTATGACTACAAGCACAATCATCTTGTAGATGTGATGGCCAGTGTAACTTCTCTTATTCCTATTGATGTTAATGATGATTAGTCCATACTAACCAAACAATGTTTATAATAGCCTTTCATTACAATTAAATATTAGGATGAATTAATGATATTTTACATTACACGTATTATACATAAGTCATAATGGTACAATGAAATTTATAATTTTCTATGAAAATTAATTACTCTGGACAAATTTTCCCAAAATGACAAGCAAAAATTATAGAGGGATGTAACTCACTATGTTATAATCAGAGGGGACCCTTTTAAACAATCATTTGAATGTTAAGTATTTTCATGCCTTAGCCATGACAAGGCCTAACTAGATTTACAAGAAGTACATGATAGTGAATGTGATGAGCACTTTAGTGGAAAATTTATGCCATGTGTGTGATTATGAATCAGTTATTATTGGCCTATAATGGACCGAGAATTCTAAGAACATGCAAAAATATGTGTAATGCTATTGACATAGTAATTTAAGCCATGTGCATTCACAAGGGGTACAACCTATTGTATCACCTTGTCTCTTTTCCCTTTGGGGATTTGATTTGGTAGGCAAGATAAACTCAATATCATTATAAGGTCACAGGTTCATTATTCATTATCCCAACTATTGAATATTTTATAAAATGGGTCTAATACATATCTTTAAAATCCACTACACTAGAAGACATATACTGATTTTTAATGACTAATACCATCTCGCAATTCAGGCTTCCCTTGATTATCATTATGAATAATGGGTCATCATTTTAAAACAATACAGTTAAGAAGTTTTATGATACATAAAAAACCCACCACACATTTTCCAATCCTTATTATCCACAAAGAAATGGACAAAAAGAGACAACAAATAAAACATTTTTTAAAATCCTAAGAAAAATAGTTGTAAAACATGGCAAATATTTACATAATCAAATTATTTATGCCTTATAGGCCTATTGCACAAGTTTTCACACACCTAAAAAGGATACTCTCTAGTCCCTCATCCATGGTACTAATAAAATATTAGCTTTAGAATTGGAGATGTCATCTTTGTATATTTATCTTGAAAATATCTTCAAATAAATTAACTATCGTGAAAAGTGGTTACATCAATTATAAACACTTGATAAAACATGAATCAATACTCTTGAACATCCGAGTTTTTAAAAATTGCATTAAGAAATCATATAAAAATAATATTAGAGACAAAGAATTTAAAATTAGTGATTTGGTACTACAGGAAAATCAAAACAAAACAAATGCAAATAAGGAAAGTAAAGGCAAATTTAAACCAAATTGGCTAGAACCGTTTGTTATTATTTACAAGCTTGGCATGAGGGTTTAAAATTTAGCGTTAGTTGAAGGGAGACCTATGAAAAACCTTATGAATATTATGTAGTTACATTGGTTCTACACTTGAGTATCATAAAACATTCAAAAATGCAATTTAAAAAAAAAATTATAATATTCAAAAATACATAATCAAGACCTATACATGGCATTATTTTCCAGTTCACATAGATTTATTAATGTTATTCATTATATACATGGTTAATTTCGTAGTCATCTTCTATCCACATGATTTTATTGGTATGAATGAGTGGGATGCAAGATAGACAACTTAAAGATAATGCATGGACATATAGATGTGTGACATTACTTATACCTAGGGGAAACCTTTCTTTATCGAAAGCATGCCTATACTAGGGACATATTTTTAATTCTCAGTTTAAATATTTCTATACTAGTCCATTGATCATATTAGATTGTTATACATGTCTTAATCTTGATCATAATTTTAAGAGTGTTATTCCCTATGGATACTGATGAGACCATAAAATGGTTCATTGTATCCATGAAATAACATCTTTTTTCTTACATAGGAAGTGGATCTAAATGTATTTTCCAAACTAAAGGTTTATTTAGAATAAAATATCAAGTATATATAATGTTTATTTCATTAGAATTCATTTTTATCTATTTATTAGTTATTTTTAATGATTATCGAGGAAAAGATGTCAATATGTGCATACACAGTTCATACTAAGCTATAATGATTTAAAGTATGAAGATTAACCATTCCAGAACAATGTTGGGGTAGTGTTAAAGTCTTTTACAATAGCTTCGGTCTTAGTCCATAACTACACCCAATAGCTACAAGTTACATCATACTAGCTACAAATTACATCAAACCAGCTACAGATTACATTAGACCAACTACATATTATATCAGCCAATTATAGATTACATCAATCCAGCTAAAGATTACATTAGCCTAACTATAAGTTACATCAACCTAGCTACAAATTACATTAGACTAGCTATGAATTACATCAACCTAGCTATGGACTACATCAGACTAGCTACGAGTTACATCAGACTTGCTACATACTACATCATATTTAATATAGATTGCATCAGGACTAATAAAAAATTAAACATAACCACTATGGAATTGTTTATAAACTATTCTTAGTCTATTCCAACTATCACAAGAATCGTTTCCATTCAAAGTCTTTCTATATATAAATTTCCATGTATAGACTTTCCAAATATAGATTGTATCCAAATATAGATTTATGTAATTTCATTCTAATAATATCTCTCTCCATATTTTGTTGAGATTGAGATTATGTTGTAATATATTACATTCTTATAATAAATATCTCTCTCCATATTTTGTGGAGATTGAGATAGGATAGAATATTTAGGTTATTACTCTTAAATAAGGTGTTGGTTAGAAGCATGCGATTATAAATGCAACCTTCCACACCCAAATGAATCAATTAATATACTTTTATCTTTATCATTCTGAGCAGTCTATTTTGAAGTTTGTGTTTTGATTGAAATCCTCTTCTAAGGAATAAGCTGGCCACTTGTTCCAAGGAATATGGATAAATGTTTTTTTTTTTTTTGATATGTAATTATTATTTTGTTGTAAATTATTATTTCATTTTTTTGTTGCTGTAAACATTTATTTTCATACAATTTATTGTAAACCTATGTGCATTTATTTATTTGTCATTTATTTTCAATTCAACAATTTACTTTATACAAGTATGATTTTTAATTCCTACAAGTGTGGATTGTGATAGAAGGAACTGTTTGCCAAATATCTTTTTCTCTTATTGCATACAACCTTCAGACACCAACCCTAGATTGACATTATTAAATGAAGAAGATTGATGACCCCCATCAGATACCATGATTTTACTATAATGGATGAGGACATTGATTGACTATATGAACTAACATTACTTTTTCCATGCATGCTTGATATTGATGATTGTGACATTATGTGATCATTAAGATGTGATATAATGATATGGGTGCATTAAATTTGTTTTGTCATGTCATGTGCCAATTGTGTTAGAGGATCATATAGTCTAGGTCATGGTCATATCATGTTCATGTCGAGTCAGACTTATGTCATGGATTGTATGCTTATGTGCTTCTTGATCATGATATTGTGTGCATGTGCATGTGTGTGGTTACATATATGATTGTTACTATGAGTTTGTGTTATGATTTATATCACACATAATTTTATTGTGTGTGATGATATGATTTATATCATGCATCTACTAGCTATTCTCATCATTTTGTGTGTAGTTGATATATTTACTAGACATTGACACTTGTATGCCCATTGCCTTGGATTACATATTTTATACGTGCTTGAATTATTGAATCTTATTAGATGACACATCTAATCATGTTTGTATACATACTTTACATGATCATATTTTTATATCTAACACATGTGCACTAAATCCTTCTTTTGAGAGGAATGATTTTATGGATTCATCCCTCGTATCAAAAGGGAGGCATACAATGGGATTGTCTTAGAGATTTAGGCCATGACAAATAAAAAATCACATTTTAGGATAAATTATATTATTCAATTGGGTTAGATTGGGTAGATTGAGAAATATATAGGGCATTCTTTAGATTATGAGGAATGGTTAAGGAATTATATGACATTATGACACACAAATGTTGGCATTCTATATCACTTTGAGGTACAAGTGGTTTAGATTGGGGAATGGACTTTGATCATGCAAACACTTTTTTATTTTATTTATTAAGGATCAGTGGGGAATGATGTTACTACATAATCACTTTGGGTCTATAATTTATCTATATCAATTGAACCTTTGACATAAAAACCTATTTTGGGTTTCCACTTTGGCATACAAACTTGGTTTTGGGGTTCCACAAAAGAGTTAACATGATATTCAGAGTAGTTCAGTTGAGGTTTCTACTTCACTTAACTTCTAGCATTTTTTTTCTAATTGTGGTTGAGGCATTTATAACCCTCAACTTGAAATTTTAGTGGTTTCATCTCCTTGGGACATGATCACACCACGATATTCTCTTAAAAAGTTCAACATGTGACAACATGGTTCACATAGCCTCAGGTGTATTCATTTCTTGGATTTTAAATTTCATGCAATTCAATGATTTAGATTATTTAAAATTACTTTTCTTGAGAATACATTGATGTATATATGTTTTCTTTTAGATTTCACATTAAGAAAAGGGTAAATTTTGGAAATACCTGTCAACACCAAGTGTGGTTATCACAGGTACCAAATTTATTTTTTTATCCTTTTAATTTAGATTTTCAATACTAGATTAAAAGGGGAGCATTTGTAGACACCTAAATTTGGTATTATACACATTGGAAATAATAAATTTGACACACTTTAACATACTTGGACATTTACTATACATTTAACTCTTTTGTAAACTTTCCCTCTATGTGTCTACCCACCAATTAGCTTGGCCAACTTTATTCATGAAATAGACCTATTTAAGATCATCCTAGTCTGCACAAGTTCTTGATGTCTTAGATCATTAATATATACTCACATGAAAGTAGTGGTAATGGTTTCATAGTTGTAGTTACCACAATTGTTTGTATCTGCTAGTAATGTCTAAGAACACTAAACAAACATGTTTCATAAGTCATACATAGTAGGAAATAACAAAGAGTCAACTATAAATACAAATCAATATTAAATTTATACTCTAATTTTAAAGTCCTGAAAAACTTGAGGAATCGATTAACACTCTCTTGAGACACTATCACAATGGCATACCTATATGAAAACCAATCAAATTAACAACCCTAGAGCTTAGTTTGAATACACATTTAATTAAAATTTACATGGTGTCAAGTATTGAAAGCCAAACGTTGTATTATATTATAGATTGATCATGATGTTTTAGTTAAACACATAATTAAGACTTCTTTGGAGTTTTGGAACATAGGAAACTCTTATCCATTTAGTGGGGAGTGGTTGGGGATGTCCAACCTAAAATATTGACACCCTTTTCAAGGGAATCTTGTGGTTGAAATCACAATTAGGGATTATAAAAAATGAGATGGAAAATAGAGGTCAATGCTTAGAAAGAGGGTGAGTACATATGTAGGAAGAAATTATAGGCATAGGCATAAAGGTCTAAATAGATATAGACCTTAAAAACATATAGGGACATTGACATCAGACCTAAGACAGTACCAACTATTATTGGGGTCACAATTTATCAGTAGAGTCTAAATAGGGTTTTAGCTACTATTTTATGATCTAAGAAATGATAATCCATATATCATTTTTTTTCCAAAATTAGTGATGACTATTGTGAGCGATAAAATATATAAAAAAGCTAAGTACATCTCCCGTCTCTTGCTTTGTCAATTTAAAATTGTCTAAGTGCCATATATTTCTACCATTTAGCTTATTGTTATATTTTACATAGCTTGAATATAAATTGGTTTTAATTTATTTAAATTATATAATTAAAAAATAAGTAAAATGTATCCATGAGCAATCATCAATTCTCCTATGTCAACGTCTTAAACGTAAATGCAAAAAAATGAGGATATTTTCAAGTAGATAAATGTCTATATAAATCTATAATAATGTGACTAGTGAACTAATTGATAGATGAAAATAGACCTTTGGAATGAATACACTTGGTGGTATACAAATCATGTTATTGTCTCTTAAAACCTTGAACTATCATGGGTCCAATATAACCCTACCTAGTGGCCAAGTAACTGAAACATGGGTCTAATTAAACCTACCAAGTGGCAAACTAATTGATCTACTAGTCTAAACCACCTTACCAAGTGGTGAAATATTCAAAATTTGGGTCCTATTAAACTTAAAGAGTGGTGAAAAATCTCTACTTACTAGATAAATAAACATAATTTTGGTACTTCTATAATCTCTTGAAATCGTGTAACCAAGATAGAATAAGCCAACCATCTGGCCCCCTTTTGAGGTGAGGGATATTTCTGCATATCACTCATCTTAAAAGAAAAGGATTACATGTGACGTATAAAATAGATAAAAACAAAAGTTGTAATAATTGTTAAGCAATTATTAACACATGTATGTAATCATAAAAAAAAATCATCATCACAGGTCATTGATAACCAAATACGATTATGTCAAAGCATAAAAAATAGAAGCAACTAGAATCATGAAGGGAAAGTGATATGCCCCAATATAATAATATGCCCTACTATGGAAAAATGATAGTAATTAAGCACAAAAATAGCATGCCCCAATATTAAAAAGACATATGAAAGGATATATGACAAGTTCCTAGCCTGATATAAACATGCATGATATGTAAACACATGGGAAAATGATGCTTAAGATGGTAATTAATTAAATGAAGCATAATGATAATCTTAACCAATAGATGCATGAAAAAAAACTTGGAAACATAAGAAACAAACATATGATACCTCAATTAATAGTGTTCATGATGTAAATCATGGCACCAAACATATAATATCACATAATATATTCAATAAATGTAGACACACACAATCATGTACGTAACATATGATAATTGAAGCAAACAAATTCAACACAAAAATAAAAAACAACAAAGGAAATGATACTTTAAGCAAACAATTTGAACACAAAAATCAAAAGCAAAAGAGGAATCAATCACACATAATGACACATGATGTATAGCTAAAGGATCTTCTAAAGGCAAAAAAATAAAGGCATGCCAAGCAACATGTAATAACACACACAAACACAAGCCATCACAAAAAGCATAGAGAAAATAAGAGACACAAAAAATATAACAAACATGTGAAGAAATATAGAATCAACACAAAGTAACCATGTAATAAATCACACAAGATATATACTAGATCAAGATATGTATAATGGAATAAAAATATCAATAAGATAATGGAAAATGGGAAAGATAAAACTTTAAATACACTAAAAGTGACCCCAGTGTAGGCATGCCCCCAATGTATGGATGCCCCTAACATAAGCATGATGAAGCTATTGAAAAAAAATCGATAATCATACGTGACATGCATAACCTACATTTAACTTAGTGATACCATTAGCAACAAGTGTCTAAACAATGTATATGTAAAACCTCTAGTAGTAGGAAAATAATTGTAATATGCTAAACCATGTAATAATGTAACACACAAAGATAAAGGCTGATATGTTTTTACTTATTTTTTACCATTTTCTAGGATATTGAAAGCATGAAGTATCATAAATTAATGAATCCATAAAAATAATCTAGGAGGCAAAATAGAGAAGAAGAAAGAAGACAAAGATCCATCAAGCAAGCCAAGATGAAAATTCAAGAAGAAGCAAAAAGAGAAGTATTAATCAATAAATCTAAGAAGAAAAATTGAGTAGAAAAAATAATAGGAGGATGCATACAAACCTAAAAATTCCCTTTCATATATGTTTTCTTTGGGATACAAAGCCTCTTTTAGTAGAGTTTCCTAGAAATTCCCATCAGAACATGCTAATGTTTATTTTGTGCAAGTTTAATTATAAATTTTGAAACTCAGAGGGGGATAAGGAAAGTTGGTTCATTAATTACATTCATAATTATTGGATCTTCATTTAAACATAATTTATTAACCTAGATCGTATATAGTTGTATTGAATATGCAGGTTCAAACAAATGAATGTGCATAAAACAACATAGAAAATGTTTAACAAAACCCTCAATCAATCTCTATATTAGTATCTCATAAATTGAAACTCTACTTCCTTTATAGTTATATAATATTTATAGAGATTCAATAAGTCTCTGTCACTTCATATTGCTAACCTTTCATTATTATCCCAAAGGACTCTTTTCATCTTCTTATAGTCCTTTGACATACAATCATAGGTTGATGTAAATATAACATATTGTACATTAAACAAAATATAATACATCACACACATATCACTTATATATACTCTATGATTTTACACTTCAATGTCTACTACCAACACTTTCCCATACTTAAACAATTGTCTCATCCTAAAACAAATTTGTAGGAAGTGTGTTGAAGTCTAGAGCTAGTGGAATTTCTTATGTATCACTAAGGGATTGGTCCAAAGCAATGGTTGCAGTTATCAATGAAAGTGACATTTACTAATTTTGAGCTCTTTCACACTACATAACTGCCCTTTTAGCTTTTAAATGAATCAACATACCAATTTACTACCTTTTTCAGGTTTTCAATAGCTTGGTATAACTAGACAACCACATTTTATAGGTTTTCAACCTTCGTATCCATGCTCATAAATCTTATGGATTTACCTTCTTCTACAATCTTAGAAAATTTACAAAATTATGGAGTTACAGTGCCTATTGAGAGGTTAGAGGCATTGGCTTTATATATAGAGCTGACTTAGGTTGTGAAGGTTGTGGTACTATTGGATCCATTTCTAAATATGTTCTTATAGAGTTAGATAACATAGGTGTTTGATGTGTTGGTGGTGATTGTTGCATTGTTTTTGTCGATTTATTAAGCTACAACACTTGTGTGAGCTAGGTAGGAAGAATGAACTATGGTTCATAAAAAATGGCTTGAATGGAGTTGTTCAAATGTGACAAATCTTAATTTAATTATCTCTAATCCACCAATATGTCATGTACCATACTAATCAAAATCTGCAGGGAATATTGGCTCTAAAGAATTATTTGAATGTCCTCACCTTTTGTAACCATGGCGATAACCTTGTGTTGTGTGACCCTAAGTTGAATGTCATGTGACATCACCTCCATCCTATCCATGTATCTTTGTGTTTACACATTGGTGAACATATTGTGGAGCATCTCATTTTCCCAAGTGTGCATCTTATTAATCACATTATCTCTCAAAGTAAGACGCTTTAAGAGCAACATCCATATAAGGCAGTGTTGACATTTGACCTGCTATAATTGCTTTAGCTTTATCTACCTTGGAAAGTTTTGGATCAACTTCATTTCATGCATCTTATAGATGATTTTTAAAATCAATAATTTCAAAATAAATTTGGGTTTCCTAATGCATGGCCATGTCAATGACTTAAATCATATTCTTCAAGGAGCTAAAAAATTAGTTTAGTTTCAGCTTGCAAGTGTTGACCTTGAGCTTACAGTTGTTGTAATTATATGCATTATCGTAATCCTTTGTGAGATGAGTTAGCAAGGATATGAACTAATTCTCCTTAGACATCACCTATTCTCACAAAATTAAATGACCAACACTAGAAAAATATCATTGATTATATTGCATGTTTTGGCCAGTTGATCATGCAAGTTTTCCTTCTCCTCTTATAATTGAAGGTTTTCCTGCTCAATCATACATGCCTTCTACACAATAAACTCCTAGAATGTTATTGTTACTTTAATATATTTTGACAATGTGAGTAGGGTCAAATTTAGTGATACATATTGGATTATTTTAGCTAATGCAAATGAGGCCATGATAAATGTTGATGGTATTGGCTGGTGTCAAATTTGTGTGATAATGAGTGCGAATATCATTCACCACTAAGGTCAAGTTTTGACATCCCATAGTCAATGTCTGCTAGACTGTGGTTTTTCCTATGACATATCTTTTTATACCCCTCTTTGGGTCAATCATGATCCCTGAGATGAGCCTGAATATTTTTGGGCCTTAGCAATCGGGTCCTTCTTCACCTCAACCACTAACTACACAACTTAATCTTGGCTTTTAGATTTATAGGTTTTCACTATGAATTTTATCTTTTTATTCATTTCTAACTCTTCCTTTGCTTTGGTAGTTGTCTATACCTTCACCTTTGATCCTTTTTCAACTTGTTCAACCTTTCTGACTTTCTCTACAATATCCTCTGCTACTTTCTCTTCTATAATTTTGTTTTGAAAATCCTATTTATGCAGGTCTTCTTTCTTCTTTTCTTTGGCTTCCTTAGATGTTACATTAGTCTCAACTTTCATCTTGTGTTCTTATTATTATTATATAGCCTCTTTCTATTTTTTCTCAACATCTTTAGTTTCCATCTTAACCTTTGATTTCTTTTGTTACTCCTCCTATGCATCCTTATATTCTTTTTCTTTCTTCTTTTGTTATTTTTCCTCTAGTTTATTTTTCTCCTTTGCTTCTTCCTTTTTATTTCTTCTTTTTCTCTTCCTCTCATATTTGGGCCTTCTCTAGCTCAGACTTTTATTTTTCTTCCTTAGCCTTAGTAGCTTCTTATGTAAACTTCAGAATTTATTGTGCTTGCTATTTTGTGATGTCAACCTATAGGTCGACTTACTCTAGTTGTTTCTGTGTTAGGGGTTGATCTTTTGTAGTTTGTTCATGTGCACTGGTTGCTTTAGACTCAATTATTTTGGGTATGCATGCTTCAGTTGGGGAATATAAAGAAAATGATGGAAAATGGGGTGAAGGTGGTGGAGGAGTTGAATAATTATGTGAAAATGAAGAAGGAGATGGTAAAATGACCACTATGTGATTTTTTATAGGTGTATTTTCATGATCCAGGGAACAAAAAAATTATTCTAGAGCTTGGATGCATGGGTCTACATAATAGATTATTGTTACACTCCTTGTTCTTCTTCAGATTACTCCTCCATAACATCTTGCACCATGATAAAGGTTACCATGCACTTTGAAACTATTAGAGGTAGCCTCATAGTTGTATGAGTGTGTAGTCTGCATGTTAATGACCTTTAGGGATTTCTTTATTGCATTGTTACTTGATCCATCCATGTTTGTTATGCAACTATCTACATCGGTGTCATCATTATAACTGATGAACCTAAAATTGATGCTCCTCCTTAGAAAATGGACTATGTTCTAAATTTTCTCTCTTCCTCCTCTATAACTATGTCAATAATATGGACTGTGGAGGTGTGGGTATATGAACTAGAATTATAACTAGAATACTATTTAGCATTTGGCACATATGCAAGACCTTCCAAATAAAAAAATATTTCTCCTCATCTTCATCATAAATTTCTTCCATCATGAAATTTTAGATTTCCTTCGCATTGACCCCCAATTTATTCAATTCATATTCAATGATAATCTTTGGCATGCTCTTATCAGTTAGCCATGGATTTATGCTATGAGTCTTCTTCTTTGGTGGTGAAGATGCTCTATGAGTTAGAGGTTTCCTCTTGCCTAAAATTTATTTTGATGAGGACACAAATGGTTTGGGTTATACTTGCTTCAGTGCCTGGGATTTTACTTGTGCTTACAGTAATGGTTGTTCTACATCGAGTGGCATAGATCACAGTGGTGGCACTAATCTTGCCACCATAAATTTATACCTCATTACCTCCACATGTGCATCCAACTTGTTGATGAAGAATGAAATGTGTGTCACTGATAACTTTTTAAGCTCATGGATTCATATCTAAATCCCATAATGAAGTTTGGTGACTGTGGAGAGTGGACCTAAGTATTGTCATACATCTATAGGCACTCAAGGGTGAAAGGAAATCAACCCATAAAATTCAATCCACCATTGGTTAAACTACCCAATATTTACATAGTAATGACCTATTTTTGTTCGTACGAGGTTTATAAAAGTAGTAGCAAGATAATAGTCTACATCTTGTGTGATATGACTGACAGGTGATTTACATCATGCAAATAAAAGCATCAATACCAAAAATTGGTATTGGAAACTCTATGATGCATTTTAACAACCTTCTAAATATTGGTGATTAACTCAATTACTAAAAACTTTAACCAATTGAATTTTTTCCCAAGTCAGATCATGTGATATGTGATGTCAATGACACCCTTGGTTGTTTATTGCATAATTTTCATTATTTGCCAGTATTGCTTTATGATTCATTCTATGAGTACTCAAATAAGGGCATTATCCATTGAATCAATCAGAATACCTCTGGATGCTCATTCATATTTTATTTGATGTTTGAATAGATCATAGGGTATTAATTTTGTATTGTGCTAAAGATTTTCTTTATGCTGGATGCTTGGTCATGTGCATCATTATGGTGGCTTTGATGTAGATTGTGTTAAGATTTAATTCAATATTCACATGACACTATTCATGACTAACTATTCATGGTCAATATTCATGTGATGAGGTGGAAATTACTATTCACAATGGTGAGTTGGTAGTGTGAGTTGGAGGTGACTGTACCTATGAGGTGGCACTTTATTAATGTGGCATGGTCCACATGAAATATTTTATTGATTAAAATATTAGGATAGAGAAATGGAGCACCATATCTTGATGGATGACCTTTGGAAGCATGTGGGAAATAAGCATCTTCATTATATGCTTGTGGGGCTTAATTTGTCCTTAGACATGTGCATGTGAAGTCAAGAGTTGAGGAATCTTTTGACTCATGTGGATGCACATGGGAAAGTAGGGACAAGGATCACTATTCCACATTGGAGGCCCATGTCAAGTGGGGAAAAAATATTGGAATCACATGGAGGTGGGATCCTCAGGTCAAACGTGGGAGTATATTTTGACCAATCCCATGTGGAGGGGGGGAAATGGTCTCTATTCCTTAATAGTGAGCCCACCATAAGGGTGGCAAATTTTTCTTCTCTCTCATGAAGTTTCTCCAAGATTATCTTCTTGTTTATATTTTCTATATATGCTTGTCTCCCCTGCTTTTTTATTTGTATCCTTAAGCAAAGAAGCTCAGAGATGTAATGTCCTTTTAAGAAAGCTTGTACAAAGAGTGTTGTATTAATAACTAGCTTGATAGTTAGGCTTGTTCTATGATTTATAAGTAAGCATTGTAAAGGAGTTGAAAAGGAGAGGAAGATTTGTAGAAGAGGAGGTTTTTTTGAAGTCAATAATAATATTAGATGCTGCCATTTTCTCATGGTTTTACCTTGCACTTAGCAAGGTTTCCACGTAACTACTAGTGTAATGTGTTTTTCTCTGTCATTATTATTTTAGCTTATTTTTTTTGCATTTAATTTCTTGCATAGTAGGATATTATTTCCTAACATTTGGTATCAGATCTAGGCTCTTTGAAAAACTCTATTTTTGAGTTTTTTCTATTGAGTTAATGAACTTTGTGCAAGTGGGAGATACTACAATGATAGGAGGAGTAACCAAATTTGAAGTAGAGAATTTGATGGCATAAATTTCTCCCTACAGAAGTTGAATGTGGAGGATATTTTGGTGCATAATGACCAAGCTCTAGCCTTGAAGGGTATTGCAAGCAAATGCAATAGTATGATAGATGAAGATTGGAGAAAGATAGATAGGAAGTCGATTTCTATAATCTTTCTTTATCTTTCTAATTTTTTGCTCTTTAATGTTGCTGAGGAGAAGATCGTAGAAGAGTTATGGGAGAAGTTAAACAACTTGTACTAGATAAAGTCAACAATAAATAAAGTATACCTAAAGAAGTAGCTGCATAGCCTGAGGATGAAGGAAAGTTCATCCATTACTACTCACTTGAATGAGTTCAACATAGCTAGTATCCATTAGTGTGAAGATGGAGGATGAAGACAAGGCTATCACCTTGTTGTGTTCACTCCCTGATAGTTGGGATCATGTGGTTATGACCATGAGTAATTCATCATAAATAACTCTTAATTTTGATGATGTGGTTGCAACATTTCTTGGAGAGGAGATGAGAAGAATGTCTTTAAGTGCATCCTCAAGTAATGAAACTTTAGATGTGAGAGGGAGATCTAGTGAGAGTAACACATAAGGGAGATCACCATCTAGATCAAAGTCTAGAGGACCTAGGCCAAATAGTCTAGGTGTTGGCACTATGGAAATCTAGGACACTTGCAAAAGGATTGCTAGCATTTGAAGAATGAGAAGGATGAAAACTAGAATCCACCTTTAGTTGAGGCCAAAACAAGAGATTTAAAGGAATAGAAAACACATGAAGATTTTTACCTTAGTAACATTAAATCAAGTGACAATGCCTAGGTGTTAAACTCAGGTGCATCTTTTCACATGTCTCCACATAGAGATTGGTTCATGGGTTACCAACCATGTAGTAGAGAGTCTATCTATATGTGTAATGATCATCCATTAAAATTTATGGGAAGAGGGGATATAAGGATTAGGATGCATGATGGTAGAATTATAATATTAAAGGATGTGCATCATGTTCCTATTTTGAAGAAGAATTTGATGTCCATCAAGAGGATGGATGAGCTAGGGTATTCATGTACCTTTGGGAATGGTAAATGTAGAATTTCCATAGGATCCCTAGTGGTGGAAAAGAGAATCTCATGGGTGCTTGTATCAACTGTGCAAAGATTCAATAAAATCAGAGATTGTTCAGGGTGATATGATGCTAGCTAGTAGTAAGCTCTGTAAGAGGGTGAAGTTTAAATCATAAGTCAAAGTCTAGGCTTGGTTTGAAATTAAGCAAGTGTAGTTATTGGTAATAAAGAAGAAGGGGTGTATGATGTGGTATCCTAATGACCACATGTTGTTAGCCAAGATGCTATAGATGAAGGAAAATGCGTGCAAAGGAGGACATACAATAGATACCTAATATTATACCTATTTGAAGTAGTGGAAAGAGAAGATGAAGAAGATAAAGTGAGACCTAGTGTTATTAGAAGAATAAAGTCATGTGTTTGGACATGTGGTAGAGCATGATGCATTTTGGATGCATTTTTTAAGCTCAAAACCTAGGTAGGTGCATTAATACACTGAGTAGTGCGATGACTTTCATAAACTGAGATTGGTTCACTTGTGCCATGTTTGGGCATGGTTGATAGCTAAAGGCTATGAGGAGAAGTCTGGTCTTGACTTCTATGTCATCTTATTTCTTGACTACTATCAATAGTGCTATGTGCACTGGTTACTATTTAGAGTTAGAGTATCTTGATTCCTACATGGTGATCTCTCTAGAAGAGATAGAGTAGTCAGAGGGATATAAGGATGAGGTAAAGAGTTGATGGTTTACAAATTGAAGACTGTATGAGTTAAAGGAGATGTGTGGATGGGAGAATAATGGTAATTTTATGGAGAGCCAAAGTGTTTAGTAGAGGTTGACATTAAATGTGTTGATGAGATGTTGGATGCAAGCCCCAACATGATCATTGGTGTGATGGCTCAGTGACAAGGACATGATTAAGGTTGTATAATGAGAAAACCAAATATGGAGATGCATAAAGATGGGAAAGCAAAAAAGTACCCTAATGATTGCAGTGTGAGTTGTTTTCCTAGGAGTGTCCTATAATGGAGGAGAAGACATGTTGTTGTCCTATGTAGGAAGCCTCATGAAGCCATAGTGAGCACTAAACTAGATATTCCCAAGCAGTGGGAGTTATGAGCGGTTCATGGTAGGATCCTAATAGGAGGATTGGTTTGTGTGTAGAGAAGTGAATAATCACTTCAAGTGTTACAATATGCTATGCAAGATCAAATTTGGACAAATCTAGTTAGGAAAAATAAGTTTTAGTAGTGTAACAAAACTTCTATTTGGTTTATGTTAGGGCAACATAGGGCATGATTGGCAGTTAAATGGAAGAATACGTAGGTGTGACAAATCCTATGTATATTGATTTCAATTAGAAGATTGTTAAGATGTGAGGTCACTATTCACATGACATTATTCATGAGTCACTATTCATGGCCACTATTCATGTGATGAGGTAGTAGTTACTATTCATCGCGTTGAGTTGGCAGTGATTGTGCTGTTGATGTGGTAGTGTGAGTTAGTAGTGACTATACCTATGAGGTGGCACTTTATTGATGTGACATGTTCCACATGGAATATTTTATTGATTAAAATATTAGGAGAGAGAAATGGGGTGCCATATCTTGATGGGTGACCTTTGGAAGCATGTCGGGAATAAGCATCTTCACCCATGTGCCTTTGGAGTGTAGTTTGTTATGGATAATGTTTACATGGGATATTTACGGGATAGTAAAAAGTAAATTAGTATTTACTATGATTGATATTTATCGAGAGGTAAATATAGTTAGTAAGTTTGTATATCAGAATATTGTTATATTAATAATATTACGATAATAGATATATAGTTAGGATATGTTGTTTACATTTTTATAACAATATATTGGATTACATAATCATAGGGTGAGAGATTTCAAGTGAGAAATAAGAGGAGAGAATATAGGATACTTTTCCTATATATATGTATGTATGCCCCATAATGTTTATTGATTCAAATTAATGAAAACAGAGTGAAAAATATATTTGTGTTGAAAATAATTATTTTGTGCATCTTCAACTTCTTGTGCATGAGTTAATTATCTGTGTTTGGCTCCACTAATTCCTATCAGTGGTATCCAAGTAGTTTTATGTTTATCTTATTTATGGAGTCTTTATATTTGTTCAAGATATGAGTTGTTCAAGATGAGAGTCTTGATATCTATTATGTATAGTTTCTACATTCAATTTATGCTATATAGTGTTATGGCTTATTCAACACTATAATTTGAGTATGGAGTTATAACAATGACATCACCAAAGATGCATATAATCTGGTCTGCATTATTGTTGACAGTGATGTCTTCAATCATCTCCTCTTTCATGCCATTTGCATTGCATTTTATTGCATTTACATCAGAATTAAAATCTTGGCAATCCATAAACTCAATTATTTCTTTTAATTTGAGAGATCCTGCACCTTTGTGCCTTACTCAACAACATTAAAACTGCCAGGTTGATTCACTCAACATTGGCATTGGTTCATGGTTTTTTATTTAAGCATGATCTATGGAACTTGTCAAAGTTACTTATGGTTTGTTAAATGCAAAGTGTTATTCTCTTACAAAATTGACATCTTCAGATTATATCTAGCTAAGGAAAGCATTAAGAGCATCCTGTACAACAACACCTGCTACATCTGCTTCTTCAGTTCCTTCATGCTGATCTGCTACCAACCAACAATAATCTTTTACCTGCTCTTTCTTTCCATGGGACCGTAAGTGACCATCTGTGCTTTTCAATTCCTCCATTCTTAGCTTACTTTCATCTGCTATTGCTCTACTCCCACTCAATCAGAAACCCCTGAGAGTGACCTGTAACCAAACACAAAACCTGCTTCCTGCAACCTAGCTCTGATACCACTTGTCAGGATGCGAAACACCGGAAGCATACAATTGATTACCAAACCAAGCAACTTAATATGCGAAAATTAACTAGAATCATAAGTAACTAGAATTTAGAATAACACATGATATGAGAGACAATACACAACTTGTATTAATACTTATATAGAAAAGAATACAATAAAGAAGATGCCACTTCTTCTCCACCACCTCTTCAGAGGCTTCCCACACCTCAAGTGAACAGTACTTCTTTCCTCAAAGCTCTCTCTCTCAGGTCCCAACACACAACTCAAACACAGAGTTGGTGTTCACCTCCTGTGCTCCACGCACACCACAAGTGCTCCACGCACTCCACAAGTACTCAATGTACTTCAAGTAGATCTCCCATGAACCTGCAATTCAACATACCATACTTATGGAAGGAACTCCCTTGCCTTCCTCTCTGCTCTATCCAAGTACACACCTGTACTCCAAGTAGATCCTGCCTGATTCTACTCCCTGTTGTGTTGCTGTCCTATCTGATCTTGCACACCTGCAAATCAACTTGATTCTGCACACCTGTGAACCTTGACCTTGCACACACATACACCTATAGATCAACGATCTTACTTACCATGTAGATCTCCTATATAGGCCATGCACACCTGCTGACCAAGATCCTACACCCTTGAAGAATCTTGCTAACTCTCCAAAACCAGTACCCACCTTGGTACTGCTGTGGAACTAGGAGGAACACCCTTGCTCACCTCACACACAGAAGGAGCTAACTTTGCTCAACTCAAACTAGAACACTTTTCCAATACAACCATGAGTCTATTATATAGATCTCATCCAAACAATAATTAGACATCTAATTACAATAATTAGATCCATAGCTCTCAGTCTAAAAATAGCTCTAATCATGCAAACACTTGGTTCGTTAGCTAACTGCCCGTAATAAACTCGCAGTCGAACCACACAGGCGATCAACGTCGGTCCCTGTCTGCCTGGAGGTGAACGACGTCGGCTGATCCCTGACTAACGCCGGTTGCTTCTCTTCACTATCTTGCCGACGTCGGCTGATCAGACCGACACCGATTGCTCTGACACTCAGCAACCTTCAGCAACTCCTCCAATGGCCTTCTCCATGTCTACATCAGTGAAGCTTTTAGCTCCACAACCTAACAATCTCCCACTTGGAGATAAATAGCTGCATTGTACCTGTACCTGTATTCTATCTAATCTTTTTCCTGATTTGTATCCCTCTTCAAGATCAATCCTGAAGACAACCCACCACACAACCTGTGATGTACCTCCTGTCATCTGAGTACCCTACCACATCTGAACCTACAAACACATGTAATGAAGTCCTGACCCTGCATAGCATGAATCCCTGCTACTAGTCCCTCTCAAATACCAGAGAACACACTTCCCCGAATTGGCTACTAACTCTCTGACAGCTCCCACTGCATGGGAATACTCAGGTCTATACCAGACCTCATGTGATTTTAGACACTGTACCTGTCCATCCCTTAGTGTGCTCTGGCTTTGCATCCTGAACCTTGCCAACACCTGATTCACATCAGCTCCCACTAGAGACAAAATCAACCTGTGATCTCCATGTCTCCCATGTCAAAGAATTTCGCTGCTCTAAACTCCTCATGACATGCCACTGAACTAACCTTACCCTTAGCTCAGCAAAACCTTGTATGTCTGAACCTGTACCAAGTTCATCCTCCACGTACAGCAACAGGATAATGTTGCGACCATCATTCACCTGGTAAGACAAACACAATGGTTATACTGACATTGACTAAAGCCCTGCTTTGTCATCCACCTGGTACCACCTGTCAGTCCTGTCCCACTGTCCTGCAGCTCCCTCAAGACCATATGCCTGGTCTTCCATCTCATGTATCCGTTCTCTCTATTATTCAACTAAGGAATCCATTCGTCTCTGTGCTTTCATACCTGCTGGCAACCCTACCAAGACTCCGCTTGGTTCTGCATCAATATCCCTGCCATGCTCCCACCTGTTTCCTGGATCCTTCCTGCTCTACAATCAGCAACATGTATAAAGAAGAGGAACAACGAATTTGAGGGCCTACTTACGTCTTCAGTCCTTCGTATGGGTGTTTGAGACTCCTTGACAGCGTGCTGTCCACCCAAAATCCGTTATAGTGACCGACCTCGGTCACTCCACAGTCTGCATCCGACCGACGTCAGTTCCCATGCGTCTGTCCCTGACTACTGACCCCGCCGACTTCGGTGTCCCTTCTGCCGACGTCGGTCCTCCTGACTGACATCGGTCTTACCTACTGCCGACGTCGGTCCCCCTGACCGATGTCGGTCTTACCCTGCCCGACATCACCGGCTTCGGTCTGCACATGACCGACATCGGCACCTGTTTGTTCGATGCCAGTTCCTCCTGACCGATGCCGGTACCTGTGTTCGCCTGTGAGTGATGACTTTTTTCCCTTGAGCTCCTTTGAATCAATACCTATGTCCAAACTGCTCTGCTCAGAAGTATCCAGCACCATCCACTGGTCTCTGTTCGCCATCTCCTCCAAGTACACCAAGGCTTTCCAGTTCTTAAGTCTGTCAAATATATCTGTCTTCCGCTTAAGAACATGCATCTCCTTCCTACTCATGTGACCAAGCCTACAAAGCCACGTCTCTGCAACAGAAGAAGAATTAGTAATATAAACAAGTAGATAAAGAGTACCTGTTTTCTTACCACCAGCTAATTCAAGTGCATCCACTGTGAGAGTTCTTGTGCATCTCTCATCACCCAATCTTTCTAAAGAAATTAGCCATATCTCCAAACCTGAGACCTGCATGACCTTCATCAACACCTGTGTGTTGGCTGCCTGCAATTTCAGCTTCACTTCCCCTTTGCCAATTCTTTGGCAAGGCTCACCAGCTCCTCTACCTGGGGCTGCATGGAAAGAGGCAACCGAATCTTTTATCCAAGATTCAACTTTATCCAAGAAACCTCCCAGAGCATCCTGTGCAACAACACCTGCTACATCTGCTTCTTCAGTTCCTTCATGCTGATCTGCTACCAACCAACAATAATCTTTTATCTGCTCTTTCTTTCCATGGGACCGTAAGTGACCATCTGTGCTTTTCAACTCCTCCATTCTTAGCTTACTTTCATCTGCCATTGCTCTACTCCCACTCAATCAGAAACCCCTAAGAGTGACCTGTAACCAAACACAAAACCTACTTCTTGCAACCTAGCTCTGATACCACTTGTCAAGATGCGAAACACCGGAAGCATACAGTTGATTACCAAACCAAGCAACTTAATATGCGGAAATTAACCAGAATCATAAGTAACTTGAATTCAGAATAACACATGATATGAGAGACAATACACAACTTGTATTAATACTTATACATAAAAGAATACAATAAAGAAGATGCCACTTCTTCTCCACCACCTCTTCAGAGGCTTCCCACACCTCAAGTGAATAGTACTTCTTTCCTCAAAGCTCTCTCTCTTAGGTCCCAACACACAACTCAAACACAGAGTTGGTGTTCACCTCCTATGCTCCACGCACACCACAAGTGCTCCACGCACTCCACAAGTACTCAATGTACTTCAAGTAGATCTCCCATGAACCTGCAATTCAACAGACCATACTTATGGAAGGAACTCCCTTGCCTTTCTCTCTACTCTATCCGAGTACACACCTGTACTCCAAGTAGATCCTACCTGATTCTGCTCCCTGTTGTGTTGCTATCCTATCTAATCTTGCACACCTGCAAATCAACCTGGTTCTGCACACCTGTGAACCTTGACCTTGCACACACATACACCTACAGATCAACGATCTTACTTACCATGTAGATCTCCTATATAGGCCATGCACACCTGCTGACCAAGATCCTACACCCCTGAAGAATCTTGCTGACTCTCCAAAACCAGCACCCACCTTGGTACTGCTGTGGAACTAAGAGGAACACCCTTGCTCACCTCACACACAGAAGGAGCTAACTTTGCTCAACTCAAACTAGAACACTTTTCCAATACAACCATGAGTCTATTATATAGATCTCATCCAAACAATAATTAGACATCTAATTACAATAATTAGATCTGCAACTCTCAGTCTAAAAATAGCTCTAATCATGCAAACACTTGGTTCGTTAGCTAACTGCCCGTAATAAACTCATAGTCAAACCACACAGGCGACCGACGTCGGTCCCTGTCTGCCTAGAGGTGAATGATGTCGGCCGATCCCTGACCGATGCCGGTTGCTTCTCTTCACTATCCTGTCGATGTCGGCTGATCATACCGACGCTGATTGCTCTGACACTCAGCAACCTTCAGCAACTCCTCTAATGGCCTTCTCCATGTCTGCATCAGTGAAGCTTTTAGCTCCACAACCTAACATTTGTTAAATGCAAAGTGTTATTCTCTTACAAAATTGACGTCTTCAGATTATATCTAGCTAAGGAAAGCATTAATATCTTCTTCCATATCTTGTGTAAGGCATGGTGAAAATTAGGCATACCTAGATGCTATTTAAACTAGGAATTCATGTTTGCATTGGGCAGTACATTCTCTATTTGGTATATCAATTACCAGATATGTTTGCACTTTGTTGATCTGCCACCAATCAAGGCTTGTGCATGCAATCCACATGCTCTTAATTACTCTTTTCATGCATCACAAATCACTTCAAGTTACTAGTTTGAGATCACTCTCCATTTCACTATTGTTTCGTGCATAAAATAAAAGTGAAACAAAGTAAAAAAAAGGCTATAATTGAAGTTATAATATGTGTCAGTCACTTTGGTTTGTTTTTAGTAGTCTTTATTTATTAATGTCATTTAGTTCTCTAAGTTATATATATTGGTCCACGTTATAAGCCATTTAAAAATAATAAATTCATTTTTATTTTGGTCTTAGTCTTTGTTATGAGTGTGGTTAATACCATTTTAAAGTTTTTAGAGTCTAAAGTTAAGTGGATCATTTAAAGTTCAAAGTTTGTTTTAATATGTCAATGGTCGTTTAGTTCTATTAAGGTTTGAAGTCATTACAATTTCAATAGCATGTAATTATATATATTAAAAAAAGTTTTTTCAAGTCTATTATTTTAAGGGTCAAGTCATAAAGTCCTTATGTCAATTTCATGTTTAGAGTATTTAAAAAGTAATTATCATTTATTACTTTTTAAATGTTATGTTTGTTTAAAGATCAAAAGTGTGGTTATATTAAGTCTCGTCATTTAGGTGAATTAGGTTGATTGAGTCATTTTTTTTTACAATGTTTTATAATATTATAAAAATGTCAAAAATGAGTCATTGTCAAAATATTATAAAAATAAAAAACAATTTACCTTACGAATGCATTTTCATTTGTACGTGACGTCTGCATTGTGGGAGGGATTTCCCTTTAAAAAAACATGAATCAGAGCTTCATCAACATATCTACTGAGTAAGAAATATCATCTACTTGAGGTTGGAGGATACATAGAGGAAGGAGGTCTTTCAGTGACCTCTCGTCAGTCACCAATGACGGGGCCACATCATGTTTTGGTGACGTGTGTGGTGTGCATTTGCTTTTTAGTTGTGTGGTGTATTTTTTTTTGGAAATGTTCACATTGTGGGAGGGGAACATAGAGCAATGTTGCATTTTCCATTCAGAACCAAACTAGCTAAAGTCAAGAAACACTACCAGTGGTAGTGGTAGTCTTCTTTGCTGTGTAAGATTGAGTGGCACGATCATACACAATGGATACAAGTAAGAAGTTGATTTATTATAAGATCAAATCTGACATTCAGTGTGTTTTTTCTTTCAGTTCTAGTTTGGTGTGTAGAAGATGTAAATAAAATCTTGATGTTTTAACTCCTAGTAGAAAACATTGTAGTTTGTGTCTCTAAGTTTATTGTAACACTCATAGATTTGGAAAGGGTTGGTGGTCATTCTAGAAAACCATAAATGTAAAAAGGTAGATAAAATTTTACTGGTGTAACGTTCCTCTGACTACCTTCCTTCTTCATGAAGATGATCCGCCAATGGAATGCTGAGTGCATTCTTTTCATGGATTAAATACCGGATACATTCCTTCTCATAGTTGTGGTCATGTGCAGCAAGAAAGTCAACCAGTTGGAAGTTTACATGCCTTTCTTTGATCTAGATTATGAGGCAAGCCTGTGCAACATGTTACAATAGAAGGAGTTATGTTTTACCATGCCAACATGAGGGAGGTGAATGTTACAGATAATGTTTACATAGGATATTTATGAGATAGTAAAAATTAAATCAGTATTTACTATGATTGATATTTATAGAGAGGTAAATATAGTTAATAAGTTTGTATATCAGAATATTGTTATATTAACAATATTATGATAATAGATTTATAGTTAGGAGATATTGTTTACATTGTTATAATAATATATTAGATCGCATAATCATAGGGTGAGAGATTTTAGGTGAGAAATAAGAGGAGAGAATATATGATACTATTCTTATATATGTATATATATGTGTGTGTGTGTGTGTGTGTGTGTGTGTGTGTGTGTGTGTGTGTGTGTGTGTGTGTGTGTGTGTGTGTGTGTGTGTCCCAGAATGTTTAATGATTCATATGAATGAGAATAGAGTGAGAAATATATTTGTTGAAAATAATTCTTCTATGCATCTTTGACTTCCTGTGCATGAGTTAATTATCCATGTTTGGATCCACTAATTCCTATCACAATTGTCCTTAGACATGTGCATGTGAAGTCCAAAGTTGAGGAATATTTTGATTCATGTGGATGCACATGGGAAAGTGGGGACAAGGATCACTATCCTAGATTGGAGGCCCATGTGAAGTGGGGACAACATATTGGAGTCACACGGAGGTGGGATCCTCAGGTCAAAAGTGGGGGTATCTATTGACCAAGCCCATGTAGAGGGACAATGGTCCCTATTCCTCAATAGTGATCCCACCATGAGGGTGGTGCATTTTTATTCTCTATCATAAAGTTTCTCCAACATTATCTTCTTGTTTGTATTTTATATATATGCTTGTCTCCCTCCTTTGTTATTTGTATCCTTAAGAAAAGAATCTTAGAGTTGTAATATATGTACAAAAAGTGCTGTCTTTATAACTAGTTTGATAGTTAGGCTTGTTAGAAGCTTTATAAGTAAGAATTGTAAAGGAATTGAAAAGGAGAGGAAGCTTTGTAGAAGAGGAGGTTTTGTTGGATTTAATAAGAAGACTGGATGTTTCCATTTGATCATGGTTTTTCCTTACACTTAGTAAAGTTTCCACGTAACTGATGGTGTAAGGTGTTTTTATCTATCATTATTATGTTAGCTTATTCTTTCTGCATTTAATTTATTGCATAGTAGGATATTATATCCTAACATATTGTAACATCCTTCAATAAATATATGGCCCCTTCATTATAATGGTTCAAGAGAGTCATTACCACTTAATATAATTGACCAAAGGTAAGGAGTTTGATAAGGCATTCTTCATTCAATCCTCGTAACCTATATAGTATGGCTAAGGATCTTGGTTGTGAATTCATAGCTTATGCTTGAGAGAACACTTCGACCTCAGCTGAATTGATGAATTCAAAGGGGTTAGGGTCATGATATCTCATTAATCTAAGCACAAACCCAATCCCCATATCTTCCTTTTGTGAGTTGGACAATAACACTAGAATATGGGATCTATCTCTTTTCAAAGTGTAGATTTAATGTTCCTTCTAAGGACCTTCAATGATGTGATGCACCACCTTTTATCTTCTAAGTAATTTCTTTTATTGTGCATTAACTTATTCTAAGGAATATATCTGTTTCAAAAATGATGTAATCTTTGGTGTGATTGGTCATAAGCTACCTTAGTAGTTACCATTTTTTATCTCTTCCCCATACATTTTCATCAGTACCTCATTCTTGGAATTATTTCGTTGACACATTCATCGGCCGATCTATGTTTCTTTAATGTTCTATTACTTCCTTTTTGTTTTCTATAAATATTAATTTTATAATGTCTCTAATGTTTGTGATATAGAGATCACACCATACATAAATACACTAAAACCTACAAAAATACTATATAAAAAAAAATCTCAACTACATGGTGTTACTCAACACCCAATGTATTCTTATTCTGATATTTATAGAGATAATTAGTGGTAGGGCTTAAACTTGAAACTATTTAATCACCTTTGTAGGATGGTTCCTTGAAGGTTCCTGAACACTATAGTTCCTTATCAAGATAATTCATGGATAACATATGGTCCTTTCCACTAAATACACAAATTTCCTAGATGCACCTAAAATTTGCTATCATATAATAATACTGTCTATTCTAGGTGAAATTCCTTTGATAGTAGGTTGCAATCATGCCATGCCTTCTAGATATTTTTGTGAAGTCATATACAATGTCCAAATTGGTATCTTGAGTATGGTTTGTGACACCCAATCCATAGGACCTTCTTGCATGCTTTCATAACCCTTTCAGACACCTTTTTGATTATATCTGGTCATATGTAGACTTCTAAAACCTGATTCTAGCTCAACCATGATGCATTTCCTAGGTCAATTCTATCCCCTAGGTCTCGAGCCTATAAGATAGGAGCACTAGATCTAGACTATAGCATCGGACCCTAGGGTTTCCCATTTTTGGCAGTCCTATCTAATCACATTTCGATCCCAAATGATCATTTCCATCTCATTCTTGTTCTTCATTATGTTGTCCTGGCATGAATACATTTAACCCATGACCAATAGATCCCTATCAAATTCCATTCAAATTTCATTTATAAAGGAGGTGACAAATCTTAGAAAACAAGCAAGAATATAAATAAACCACTCAGAGAAATTTCCTTATTCTTTGCATACAATCAACCAACATAGTTGCAAACATAGTCAAACCCTCACACCAGTTCCTATCCACCTCAAGCACTCTCAATTTGGTATTTTTACATCTTAATTACACTTGCAAAAAGCACATCATGTGGGAGAACTACATATGGCTTGATCCCTCTTCAGAGTATTGGTATGTAGGTAGCATGCCCATACAAGGGGTATGGATACATGTTCAGTGCATATTACACACATTAAGCCCCCCTCTTTATCAAGTTTTATCAAGCACAATGAAAGTTTATGGTTTCAAGATTGAATCATCTCTATAAGGAGCTCTACTGATATTCAGGACTCGAAATTTCACAAACAAGTTCACATAGGGACATCGAACAAAACCCAAAAAAAATTAACCTCTGTTATCAGTTTGGAAAATAGTGACAGGAGTGGATTATAAGACCAAACCTCAAAGTGTCCTATTTTTTATGCTTATATCCTTTCACCTAAAAAAATCCAAATCTAGGTTCATGACACTGTCCTAGTCCTGCATAGCCAGTTTCAGCCTCTGTCTCAACTATCTCAGTCCAATTTTAAACTAAGTTTCATTTCTTCTCTTTGGTTACTATTTTGGAAAGATACCAAAGGCAAATAAATTATACAAATGAATACTATAATTATTAAAATATTATTTACTAATTTATTATTACATACCCTTAACTAAATTAGAAATAAAATACCAATATTCCCAAAATTGTTAAATTATTTGGTGAACCCGACTTACTTCATTTGCGCATAAAAACCCTAAGAAAAATTCCTTGCTGATTTTTACAGTATTTTTTTGATTTTTTCTTGCATATTTAAATAAAAAATTTACATTTAAATTTTTAAATTTACCTCAATAATTTTAAAAATAATTTCTTTCAAACCCTTTTTGTATATACTAAGTCTCGATATTTTTCTAGTATTATTCTATTTTTTTCCTACATATTTAAATTAGAAATTCACATTTAATTTTTAAATTTACCATAGTAATTTTTAAAATCATTTTATTTCAAACCCTAGTTGAATTCATTAGGTCCATTTGTATTTGAGATATCACTTTACAGATTTTTTACAGAAAAATTACAAATGGATCTTACTCCTTTCAAAACATTTCTTGTAACTAATAAGGAATTCATACTTAGTCCTATCATGTATATGAATGATGAAGTTTGCTATATGTTAATGCAAAGCTTCATTCTTTCCCTTTAATGCTTACTTCTTATAATAAGGGATGATATTACAAAATTTATTACTAAAAATGTACAAGATTTCAATATTTCTTTTGTTTATTCTCTCTTTCATGCGAAATAATTTCCAACTCTATTTTACTAAACATGTTAGAAATGTTATGTTACAAGTCAAAGTTTTTAATGCATTAGTACAAAAGTCCATGCTCTCTGTCCCTTGTTTGCTACCTCTCATGTAGAATATTATTTAAAATCACATTGCTATACAACCTATAACTCTAATTACTTATTTAACATGTTATCTCTCTATTATGGGTAATTCATTCAAGTGTAAAATACTTACATACTTAGAGGATCCATTGCATAAGATAACAACCATCTATCATATTTCAATGTCATATATTATGCACAAAAAATAATTTCCTTCTCTCCTCTCCCCCAAGAGGGTGATAGCTACTTTCCCTCTAACCAGGTCCATGCTATCACCCCTCCAAAAGGTGAGGTAGCCTATACTATTATTCTTAATGCATACATTCAGCCTATAACATCTTCAAACCCTATTCAACATATGTGCTTACATGTTTAATCAAAAGCAACTAAGGTTTTCACTTGTGAGACTCTAAGGAATCAAATCACCAATATGAGCAATTTAATTTTATATTTATAAATGCAGAATCAACTATTACATGAGAAGATCACAACATTGAAAAATTAGATCATAATACAAAAGCCTCAAAGGCACCCTAGTGTCAATCATGTATACACACCTTCACCTAGTCAATTGGTTGCAAGAAATGTTACATATCAAAACAAAAAATCATAATAATGTAAATCTGCAACTAGTGATTCAAAAATCATTCAAAAATCAAATAAGAGTTCAAGTGAGGTAGTAAGGGAAATGATTAAATATAAGTTGATCAAACTACCTCTTCTATATCTAATAAGAAGATCCATATATTATTGTGCATATCATAGAATGCATGGGCATCACACAGATTCATGTTTGTCATTGAAAAAACATATACAACAGATAATTGCTAATGAGGACATTATACAAGGTAAATTAGTCAAGAAATCCATAGTGACATAGGAACACATTCACAAAGGGTCAAATTCAAAAATAGTACAAAAGTGGTTACCAAAGCATAACTCAAAACAAAAAAAGGATCAAAAATCAAAATCAAATAAATAAACAATACCATAAGCATAGGTAAAACATGACAAAGATGCAAATCTACCTCTCCAAAATGAGGCTCAATTTTAAAAGCAGTATGGGTTTGGTCAAAAATATCTACAACAATTTGATTATCAAGGTCAAGGGTTGGGAAAGCATTCTCAAGGCATCACTAATCCTATTCTAGCAGTTGATAATGTTTATCACCAAAGTTTGGGATTTATTAAACATCCTAAGGCAAATCATTTACATACATAATTTATCAAAGGAAAAGATCTAGATACAACAAAAGTCAACACTAGCATCCCATTGGTTCAAAATGAAGATGATAATGATGAGTTGAAGAATACATGTTATTTTGATTTCTAAGATACCGACAATGAATCCAAATATTTAGAGTCATATTCACAACCATTCTTTCATGCTTCACGATCACACATGATTCCTTTGATATAGAACACCATGATAGGGAGTCTCTTTCGAGACTCATCAGTTAGTATCATTTTTTCTCAACTTACTTGTACATAGTTCCTTTTTGCTTACTTGTACATAGTTCCTTTTCACTTACTTGTATATATATTCTTTTCAATTACTTATACATAGTATCCTTATGATTGATTATACATAGCTTATTTCCAAAATATCAAAAACATTTAAATAAATCAAAACACCAAAAACATTTCAATTGTATACATTATCCATGATTTACATTTCTACTTCCATGCTAGACTTACATTTTTCTATTCTATAATATTATTTGTTGATTTATCTACATTACCATGCTTCACTTGATTTTTTTGAGTGTGTGCAGTGACACACAGATCCTTGATTACTTCACTCTACCCATTGAAAGGGCATCTTACTTCTACATCGAAAACATACATTGATATATCTACCTATTGGGGGCATCTTCGACATGAATACACCATCCAGGTTATGCCATTCTTACACCACACACTCTAGTTATCATGTTAATGTACATTACTTACTAACTCATATAGATTACTCTATCGACACTCACTAGTATATAGTACTTGTGTATTTCTTAGTATATACCTAGTCATGTACTACATGTTTTGTATACTTTCACTTCTTGCTTTGATTAATTAGATGAGATTGTATTTCTAGCATATTACATTCCTTTCTTTCTTGCTTTGTGTAGCTAGATGTGATTGCATTTCTCAATTCATATTTTGTCTCTTATATGTGCCTTATGACATTTGCCAATGTCCTTTGCTAGTTCTCTTTTACGTGCTTTTGGTCCTCGTGCCAACCCTGCTTATTTTCAAATTGTTTGTGTATGTGGGCATTGCAACATAACTTGTATGCTTGATTTATAGTTTGAGTGACATGTGCTCATGTCCCTTATTTTCTTGGCCCCTTGGCCACTCTTGTATGCTTCTTGATTTTCATCTTACATGCTAGTTGCTTGTTTACTTCTCAATGTTTACAATGTCATGATTCACATCATGCATTATCTTGATTTCTTGGATGCTATGATGAACATAATGCTCCATCCCTCCTTGAAAACTAAAAATTACAAATTTAAATTCAATATACTTCACATGCTATTACATTGTTATGTCTATCTAGGCATTCCCCTGTTGATCTACTAATCTCCAATAAAACTATGCTATAGCTTGAGACATCTTTTCAATTATCATTGCTATATCATGTATTTCAGAGCATGACACACTTATAAGACTATTTTGATGGCAGTCATTTCAGGGTCTTCATTCCTACCCTCAGAAGAGGGGGTAATAAACAAAGGTTTTGTCATAGAGATCAGAGCTCTTACCAATTGAAAAATCAGTTTTCAAGACACTTAAAACAATAATTAGAAGTCAAACCAGGAACAATAGACCAAAAAAATAATGAAAATGATAGAATAGCAATCAAATTTAGTAAAGGAAAACAACACTAGATCTAGATAATAACATCAGATAGTAGGGTGTCCTATTTTTAGCACTCCTATCCAAACAACAAAAAACCTAGATTTTCCAAAAATAGGTAGAAAGGTAACCTCAGCTATAGTTTTGTCAAATACAGATTAGTTTAGATTTAATAGTTTTAATACAATTTTTCTCAAAGAATCCAAATATAGGGGACATCATGCATGACATGATGGCTCTTGCTTCCAGTTTTAGATTGGGCAATTGGTATAACTTTCAGATCAGAATCCATGTTACAAAAACTAGTAATTAGAGGTAATGTGTGTAACACATTTGACTTCTTTTCTTTCCAAGTTCAATATATTACCTAGGCATTCTTAGTAGTTGTGTGTCTTATTCCATCTTTAGGTGGTTGACATCATTTTAGAGTGGATTTCATACAAGCCTAACCTCCACATTCTTGAGTGGCTTCCACATAAGCCTAGTACCCAGTTTCAGAGTGGCTTTCATATAAGCCTAATCTCCTCCTTTCAAATTGGCCAAGATTGGCTTAATTTCTAGTATAAATTTGGCTATCCATGACATATTGTTAGATTTCAAAGCATTCATAGGCTTTAAGATCCATCTCATATGATGCACATTCATACTAATATTAGTTCATAGATTCACTTAGTAGGAAATAATGGAGCCAAAGGACTAGCTAGCCTTTTTATTCTTGAGCCATCTACTCAGAGGGATTGGATATATAGTCCAAACATCAATTAGAACATATATGATCACATAACTTCACTTAGTGGGTTATGATGGAGCCAAAGGGCTAGCCTTTGCATTCTTGAGCCAATCTCAGGGAATTAAGCACTCAACTCTGTTCATGATATTACTTTTGATATAGCACATACCCAACATTATCCAACATCATTACTCATCACTCAATAATATATTAGGTTTTATATTGGTCCACATATCTGGTGAGGTGTATTCATTCTTTTCTCTTCCTCTCTCTCTTACCCAACTTTTGTATGTTCTTATTTTAGATATAGCATATCTAGTAATAACTGATCTACTCTTTATTTTCTCTTACATTTACACATCATAATGTGCTCTCTCTACTCACACTCAACATCACATAATTTTAAGGGCTTCACCCTTACAGGTAAGTTCAGATGCACTTTCTACTCTCTTTTATCTTAATATTTCATTTTATTTTATCACTAGAATAAAGGGGGGGGGGAAATGTATTCATATAAAATGTCTAAATTGGTAGCTTGAATGTGGCTTATGACACCCAATCCATAAGACCTTCTTGCATGCTTTCATAACCCTTCCAAACATGTTTTTACTTATAAATGGTCATCTATAGACTTCTAAATCTTGAGCCTATAGGACAAGATCTCTAGACTAGGACTATAGCACTAGACCCTAGGGTGTCTTATTTTTAGCACTCCTGTCCAATCACATTTTGAGCCCAAAGGACCATTTTCATTTGATTCTTATTCTTCATTATGTTGACCTAACATGAACATATTTAATCCATGACCAATATATTCCTATAAAAGTCCATTCAAAGTTAATTTAGAAAAGAGGTGACAAATCTTACAAATCAAGCAAGAATACAAACAAACTACTAAGACAAATTTCCCTATTCTCTGCATACAGTCACACAACATAGCTACAAACATATTCAAACCCTCACACCAGTACTTAACCATATCAAGCACTCTCAATTTTGCATTTTTGCATCCTCATTACACTATTACATAAAGTACATCAAGTGGGAGAATTATATATGGCTTGATACCTCTTCAAAGTATTGGTATGTAGGCAGTGTGCCCACATAAGGGGTGTAGATACATGTTTAGTACATCTTACACACACTAACCTTCATTTTTCTCAAGTTTTATCAAGCATAATGAAGGTTTATTATTTTAATATTGAATCATCTCTACAAGGATCTCCGTCAACATTCAAGACTCAAAATTTCATAGGTAGGCTCACATAGGGACAACGAATAAAACCCAAAAAGCTTAGACCTTTGTGACTAGTTTGGAAAATAGCAACAATAGTGGACTATAGCATCAGACCCTGAGTTGTCCTATTTTTAGTGCTCCTATCCTTTCACTGAATGAAAGCTAGATCCATGTTCATGACACTACCTAAGTCTTGCATAGCTAGTTTCAACCTCTATCTCAGTCTAGTTTTAAGCTAAGTTGCATTTTTTTTCTTTGATTACTATTTTAGAAAGCTACAAAAGGCAAATAAATTATACAAATTAGTACTATAATTATTATAATATTATTTACTGATTTATTGTTCCAAACCCTTAACTAAAGTAGGAATAAAACACTAATATTACCAAAACTATTAAATCATTTTGTTTACTGCCTGCATCTAAATTTCTCTTTTCTTGGTTTTTTCCATATGAGTTAAATCCAATAACCTTACCCAAAGTGAGACCTGATATCCCAGTCACATTATCAATGCAATTCATAAACTAGGAACTATGTATTCCATGGGCATCACTACTTCCATCCCATAATTTGATTGAAAATGATTGAATCTTATCACATTTTTATAGTTGGTCATGTATGCCCATAAAAATAGAGATATTTAATCCTCCTAGTCATCCCTCTACACATTTCATATCTTTATAAGCATATTTTCAAGAACTTTGTTTGATGATTTTGCCATCCCATTGGATTGAGGATGATAATTTATGCTCTTATGGTGAAATATCATGAATTCCTCAGTCAAAGTCATGATGGTTTATTCATGAAGTGTGTTCCACTATCATTAACTAGTTTTATAGGACATTCAAACCTAGTTATGATGTTTTCTTACAATAAATTAGCTATGTATTAACACTACAACTTGGTGTCATAGTAGTTTCTACCCATTTTAAAAAGTAATCCATTGCCATAATTATATATTTGACATGATTGTGTTTTCTAGGTGGATCAATATGCCCAAAAAATTTAATTCCCCATTGTTGAATGGTTGCATAAATAACATTGGATTTAAAGGAATTCCAAACCATTTACATCATTATATACCCTTTAAGATCCAAAGGTTACATCTCTCCTCACATCGTTACTTTTGATAACCATTCATTTAAAAATATTTAACTTCTTAACAACTAATTAGCAAATATTTACATATATATCATGTTATATATGCATTTTACTCATGTAAATTATATTATATTATTCATTATTATTATTTTGATATATTTTCAACTTTTATGACATCATTACTTATTTTGTGGCATCAATCCCTTGTTTCATGTTATACTATAATGCTCATATAATTCTACCAACATTTCTCCCTTAACTTAAACATTTGTCTTGTCCTCGATACAAGTAAACATGTTTCTTCCCATGGTATCATTAATTGTGGTATGTTTTTTACTTCTGCATTATATATAACTTTGATGAATAACATTGATGACATCATCCCCAAATTTAAACATTTGTTCGAGGTTATTTATTTTCATCCATGTTAAAGTATTATTCCACCTTAAAATAATCATTTTTATTTGCAATATACCTCATTCATTCCATAGCTTTATTTGTGTTTATTGTTTATGTGGCATCATTCCCTTGTTCCATGGCATATTTAATGGTTGTCCCATTTTTTCATCTATGACATTGTATTCTTCACCTCCCAAGTAATTTTGTCTCCCATGGTGTGATTCCTTTGTTCCTAGTATAATGTCCTTATTTTCCATTCATGGTATGGTATTAGACACCAAATGTTAACATAAACTAAGCAAACATATTTCTATTTTATAGTTTGGGTGTCCTAACTACTTGTATGATGCATAAAAGGATATATTTACTTAGATTGAATACATCATTTAGATTTCTCTTAAATTATTTACATTATATATATTTACATGATAAAACATGATGTAATATAATTATATTTTGTGATGGTGATATATTATATGATATGCCATGCCATTTACATCATTATATACCCTTTCAAATCCATAGATTACATCTCTTCACTCATCATTACTTTCTATAACCATTCATTTACATTTATTTAACTTGTTAACTACTAATTAATGGATATTTACATATGTATCATGATATATATGTATTTTACTCATGTAAACTATTATATATTCTTCATTATTATTATTGTGATATGTTTTTGGCTTCCAAAACATCATTACTTGTTATATGACATCATTCCCTTATTTTGTAGCATCACTCCCATGGTTTGCATTATACTATATTACTCATATAATCCTACCAAAAATGTGTTTATTATATCAATAAATTTCTCTCATGATCTAGGGCTACTCTATGTATGGAGTCCTTCTTTCAACCATGGGAGTGATGCTACAGAATAAGGGAGTTATTATATAAACACAACCCAATCAATTAGATAAACCTCCATAAAGTCATGTATGAAGTCCTTCAACGTAGTGATTATAGCTCTAGAAAAAATATCATGAACATTTTTTAGACCAAAGGGCATTACCTTATATGCAAACAAATCCCACTCTATTGCAAAAGTGGTCTTAGTATGATCTTATGTTGTGATTAGAATCTAATGATAGCCATTAAATCCATATGTGATTGAGTATACTTCATGCCTTGTGATTAAATCAAAAACTTCATCTATGAAAGGAAATGTATGTGGGTCATTTACGCAAACATCATTTCATGCCTTATAGTCTCCATAGATTGATCTTTCTTGATTTATTGGGTTAAACAATCATGGGTCTTATGCAATCTACTTTGTCTACTAGATAGATGATCCATGTTTCCTACATACATTCAATCGTAGCCTTGATTTTGAGCTTCATATTAGGATTTATTCTGTATGATCACTTATTAATAGGCCTTGCACACTCCTTCAACTCTATATGCATTTCTCCCAATGAAGGGTCAACACCCTTTAATTCAATTTTTTTTTTAAGAAATACATCTTGATAATCTTGTAGTAAATGTATTTCCTCTAAAATTTGATCCTACATCCAGTAATCTCCTACGGTCATAAGTTTGGTCACCAAGTTTGAACCAATATTTTCTACTGCCTTCCATATTAGTTCTTGATATATTTTGTTTGACCCATTTGGAAGAGAGTCTCTTAATGTCATTTCCCCTTCTTGATCTTGAATATTTAGGTTTTACAGGTGCATATCCTTTGTTTTCTCTATTATTTTAACTTTAGGCTCCTCTATCTAGCGTTTGTATTCAAAAAATTATTTTAAATCTAAATCTTCCTCACTATCATTAGATTCTGCCTATTCTACATTATCTAGAATCCTATTCTAGGATTTGAAAAAAAATATTATTTTTGTATGTTGATCCTATAATTTTTAATAGCTTTGTTCAAGTCCCTAACTAATTTCTTGTGCAAAATTTGATCCTACATAGTTATTATGTCTTCCTCCCATCCATGACATAAAAACATCTTCAAATTTTGAAGAGTGTTTTACACCATGGGATTGTCATCCTAAAATACAAGTGTTTGTATAAAATCATGTTTTACTTGTGGTCAATTATTAGTCTCATGCCTATATTTCTAGTGAATGTACCATGTTCATATAAAAATAATGAGATCATGCTATAACACACACACCTACTATCTTGGTTCAACACCCTACAAATACCATTTATCTACACATCTATGGAGGTGAAATTTAGAACACTATCCTTCTTAAAAAAATATACATTTTTCAAAGATCATAGACAATACTTGGAATCAAACTCTCAACATTTTTAAATCCTTTTCCTAATGCAACTGATTTGATCTGTGCACTACTCACCATGTCACAATAATGCCCTTTAATGCAATGACTCAGAGGTCTATACTAGGAACATTTTATTTAAATCTAGAAATGAATTTCACTAAATCCTCCATTGCAATGTACTAAGGCAATTATCTCTTGGTATCAAAAACCATTCTCATTAGCCTCACCTTGTGGTCTCAACATATGTGCATCTTAATCACTATTAACAAAAGACGTAGACTCCCCTCATGAGTGGGTTCTATCTAGTCCATATCTGTCAGAGTCACTTAGTATAATAGATTCACTTCTAACCTTGTGGGGGATCACACATATGGAGACTTACGTTCTTCCATATGCAACTGTAAGACTTGCTCGATGATTTTGACATTGTAGATATTAAAACTGAACTATATGTTGCATCTGAGGAATCAATTGAGCATGTTGTGTGAAATTGGTTAATCCTCTAATTTGTAAAGCCTACGACTTTGGTTTTGTTCCAACCTTAAACAAATTATCTTTTCTATAGGATTATGGTTATGTAGGCTATTTAACAATGATAAAAGGCTTGATTTATGCCTTGTTCAAGGGTATGATTATACTATTATCCCCTTGATGTGCCTCTAATTGATTATTTATTGTGTTGATGGTCATCTAGACATAATATGCCCAAATGTTTTGAATTAGCGTATGGCAATGTATTTAATTGGTCTTCATATCAATGAATTTAAAATCCCCTCATAGACTTAGATCAACAACTTTTATTTCTACATCCTCCAGTATTCTAATGGGTTTTACCCTTCCATAATATGTGAGACTTAGTGTAACCAGGTTATAGATAAGACTAGGCCATCTAATGGCCTTCCATGTAGACATAGGATTTATATTGACTATGTTCCAAAAGTTGAAAAAAATTAGGATTTCATATCCTGTAATTTCAATATCTATTCAGGAATCAACATCCTAAGCCTTCTTAGTTTTGACATACTAGACTACCCTTTCAGTTCATTATTGTCTTATTTTTGTGAAGTCTAACAAATTATGTAATGGGTTTAAGATATTTTATGATATGTCCTTATTGTATAGAGTACTTACTAGCTTAATAAGATCCATCAAAGTTGTAACTACTCTATCTTTTCTTAGTATGCAAACAATATATACATATATTTATGCATCTATGATTGCATCATCTCCTGCATAATCATTTTGATTATGTATGTTCTATAGTAACTTCACTACTTCATACATAAAAACCTTTTCCTTGACAGGATCTAGATAATTATCCTGCCAAACCTTTATGATTGGAGGCTTTTGTGGCATATCCAAGGGTGGAAATCATTATTATTTTTACTAGTTCCAAGTGATAACTTGCATAACTATAGGATCCTTCGGGTGTAAATTTACCATTTTAACATTATACACTAGATTTTATTTCATTTGATTCTCTAGTATAGGAAAATATTATGTGTTATTCTACCCTAAAACTATGATATAAAGAGAATATGTGTGTCTTTGCAAATTACATGGATAATTTCATGCGATGTTATTATATTCAATACTCATATAGTAGACAATAGGTTGTCTGTGTTATTTTTCATCTCATCTGGGATATTGATTACCTCCTTGGTATCCTACTTAATATATTCCCTATCTTTGTGGAGAGCCCCACCCTAGCTGTTGTTGGTCATCTTATCCCCCATATTGACGCTGAGGGAAAGGTGGAGTTAATACTAATTTCTATGGTGGAGATGCATAATTACAAGGTTTATGGTACTGTGGGGATAGAGGTGTCTATATAACATGGTACTAAAGTGACTGTGATGTCCATTCTATGAGAATATAAGGTTGATATTAAGGATATTATGGAATCCACCTAAGATTAGACCATGTAGTTTGGGTCATCTCAACTTATGGACTTGGAACTCCTAGTTTTACAGTTAGAACCTATTGTGTAGCTACTGTGAAGAAATTCCCATTGATGTTTTCCTTCAAATCCTAAAGATATTGATAATTATTTTCATCGTGATTATGTGATTTAGAAAAAGTATAATACATGTTGTTTACGTATTATATATACTGCTGCAATAGATGACACTTGGTAAAGGGGTGTCCAACTATATGACAAATATTGAAAAATTTCATTTAGATTTTTATATAACCATTCCTATAATGCCATTCTTTACCACACTCCATGCACTGTGTCAAAGTTTGGGTATGTTTCACTCATGAAATTCTTCCATTTTGTGCAAGACAACATCTATCTTGGCATCTATTTTTGCATTAGGATACGTACTCTCTTCATAATCTTCTATCTACTCAACTCAAATAGAAATAGATCTAACATCAAATTTATTACTGAATTAAGTTTTTACAATATCAAAATTGATCCTAGGTCGCAACTAGGTTGCAAGCTTTACATAAACTAAGTGGCTTTTTTTTGTGTTTTAAAACTAGAAATTCACTCAATTTATGACATATGAGAACCTTTGGTCATAATCCCATACAATTCTCCTAATTTATGATGAATCTCATTTAGGAATTAAATAGTTTAGCTTATACATTTATGAATCTTGAACTCTCTAATCAATATATTTTCAACATCTTATAAGGATGCAACTATTGGATTACTCTTGTACATCAATTCTAGAGCTCTACCTGTCAAGGCCCTATGAACTCGCATTTTTTCATTTCATTAGTGGTGATACATTTTGCCTACCACTTCATTTCGTAAGTTAAAAAATATTGTTCAGGATTAGTAGACACATAATGTCATGTCAAATTTACAAAAATTACCTCATTGGGATCTATGTTTCCTTCATTTACACCTAAAATAATTGGCTACTTTAGACTAAACTTAATAGTGTATTAAAATTGGTTGCAACTATCTTTGGAGTAGTACTCTTATTTTCAAGTTACTTTTGCATTTCTAAATTTAGCCTTTTAAATTTATCTATGAAATCATCAAACAACTAAGCATGTCTATCAACTTATACATTATTTTATTTTGTTAACATATTAGGCACATTAGATGCTTTCCCTTAGAGAGAATGATCCTTATCTGGGGTATCTCCCTTACTTCAACTTGAACCCAACTTTAATCTATGATTTAACATAACTTCTTTAAGAGATTGTCATTCCTCATCTCTAAATAATATCCTCCCTTGTAACTTACTTCCTAAAACTACCATCTAGCTGCTCTAGTTGTTTATCTGTAACCTTTGCATGATCTCTTTGTTCTCTTTATACTACTTTCTCCAAGTCACTTTTATAATCTCGTATGTTTCCTTCAATTTATTTGGCACTTTCAATGCCTTCAGGTACTTTGATTTACCCCTCTTCATAGTCTCTATATTCTCTTGGAGGTTTATCTCCTTGTGTAGTCTTTGGATTATCTATTTTACTCTTACTTGTAATTACATGAGGATTATTCTATTTATTCCATCACTTTTGATGTCACAACTTTCTCTTAATCCCCTAATTTATCTTATCTCTCTACTTTTCTACATCCTTCATCTTTTAGGTTTAGGTTCTATTTCATTCTCTTAATTCCTCATCATTCACCTCCATTAATCCACATCCTTATAACACCCTAGATGATTATTCCATATCACCCGGGATTGGCAATATGGCCTTATCCATAACCAACATTTTCAAAAGTATAAGTAGTTTCTATATAAATTTGCCTTTGATGCCTCTTATAAATAAATCCTACACAAATTCAAATGTGATGTACCCTTGCATGGAAAACCTACCATTATATCCATCAATTATGGTTTTCATCTAATGATCTATCGTATGCATCCAATCATTGTCCAAATTTAAATTATTTTCTAAATTTTCTTAGTAAAAAAAAAGTGATTTATTTCTCTATGCCTAGAGTAATAATATTCATTTCTTGACAACTAGGTAGATAATAGTTGAAGCAAATCACACCATAAAATATCATAAATTTCACCATGACTGTGCTTAGTTATGATTTATTTCATAGTTCTTCTAATTCGTCTAGCTTTTTATTTTGTAAAATTTTGAATTCTTTCATACAACCTTACTTTTATATCTCTTTGACCTAGTAACCATTTCAACATGTTTCAAATTCCATGCTAACTGCACCGTTTTTAGTAGAGGTTCTTAACAATTCCCATCAGAACATGCTAATGTTAATTTTTATGAGTTTAGTTACAAATTCAAAAACTTAGACGAGGATAAGGAAAACCATTTAATTTATTACATTCATAATTATTATATATTCATTTAAACATAATTTATTAACCCCAATAATATATAATTATATTAAATACGTAGTTTGAACAAATGAATGCAAAATAAACAACGTAAAAAATGTTCAACAGAACCTTCAATCAATCTATATATTTGGATCTCATAAATTGGAACTCTCCTTTTAAAATTATACATTATGGAGTATTTTCACATTCCTAACCTTTCATTTGAGTTCTAATTTATGAGATCCTAATATTGCATCACATTCACTCATTGATTTGTGGCTTAGTAAACCAAGGCATTCTCAAAATCAAACCTTGGGTATAAGGGTATGCAAAGAAATCACATGTTTCCACATATCCTTACTTAGAGACACACAAAAATATCTTGAATATTTTAATTCTTAAAGGAGTCAACATTGAATATGAATCACTATGATAATATGGGCCAATCACTGCAAGCCACTTGTTGCCATTTCTCATCCTCTCACCTGATAATCAGTCATCATCATTTTAAATGGAAAAGGACTATGGGTTTGAGAAAGAATCATAAGGAAAAAAGTATCATCACCACATTGGTTCACAAAAAAAGGGGATATGTATTCAAAGCTCAAAGATTAACACCACGACTATGAGAAATAGCTTCATGTGGCAAGCCCATAAAGGAATAGTGACATAGAGGTGCCCAGTTCGATATCACAATGACCATGTCATTCTAGTGACACAAGGTCAAATTTGATGGTTATCATTACCTATCAAACCATTAAATCCATGGGCATTACGATGCCTTGTAGTCCTCCTCTATTAAAATTTAAGACATTGAAAGGGGTGGGAATTTATCAATAATGGAACAATCATGATTACCCATATATACTGTAAGATATCTACATGGGCTTGTAAGGGAATTAAATGAAAATGAAGACTTTTGAAGTGTCAAATAAAATGGAGGGTCCTAATGAAATGGCCCATTATATTGATTGTCTATGATTGCCCACTTACTTCCTTTTGTCTTCTTATGTGTTTTCATGTTCTATTTTAACAAACTTTTTCATCATGGAAAAAAGTGGGTACGTAGGGTCCCATGCTCTATATAAGCATCATTTTTAAATATTTGAAAAGGTCAATCGATATGTTTTCCTAGATAACTAGTAGGCTCCCTAAGGGTTGACTCTCTAACTTTCTAGACAAACTACATTTCTAGTTTCCCTGATTGATTGGTTAGCTACCAAGTGAAGAAGAATTTGGCAATAGTAATGCAAGATTCAAAAATTTAGAATAGATTTTATGAGTTGTGTTTCTTTATTTTCTCTCTCTATTTTTATGTTGTGCATGGATAATTCTAATTAAGATAATCAGTTTGTGAAGGTGTTTTATGCTTATAATTTATACTAGTTAGATTGAGAAAGTAGCTATTCTAACTACTTTATATGTTGAGATCTCACTATGATCTTAATTTGTGATTGAATGTGCAATTGATCAATTTATCATGAATTAATATCTTTTAGGTTGAAGCTATAATATTCTTGTAATTTATTTCCGTAGACTCTTTACTATGTTTAATTTTATTTTATTCATTTATAAATTAGTGTAGATATATTTTTTTGATGGCATGATTCACCTAATTAGATTAAGTTGTTTAAAATTAGAGTAGATATTTGTTTAATGGCATGCCATCCTTATTTTATACCCCACCCTTCCTTCCTTTTTTATTTTTTTATGATACCTAGTTGTTTTATTATAACATAATTGTAAATATACATCTTAGGGTGTAATTATAATCATTTGTTTGAATCTTACTCTTGGGATATAGGTCACATGATGCTATTCCATGCAGACTACATATGAGAGTTAAAACTTACAACTCGTGCCCTGAACAAATCCCAACAGTCCTTAAATGAGAGGGTTAAAACCCATATGGTCATTAGTGTGCCTAAAATGCACCATCGAATGATTAAAAAATGGTGCTAGAAAGATGGATTCCTTATGATTAGTTCTTCCCCCTATGTGTTCTCTTTTCAACTTTTATCAAATATGTAAAAAATACCTAAAAATTATAAAAGTATAAATTAAAAAAGAGATAAAGCATGTCTTGGATTGGTGAAATAACCATTAGTATCCTTGGTGTCCAACGTGAAATTCCCACAAATGATTTCAAGTACATTCCAAAATTTCAAAATGATCTAATTACTAAAAAACATATTCATGCTTTCAAAAGGTTTATGAGATTGATTATTTTCACACTAGATGGTCTTGAATTTGAATGGTTTATGAATTTAATTCCTATTTCAATTCTCAATTGGAAGGAATTAGAAGATGCATTTGTTTTACATTTTGAATTGCTAATTGACCCTTTTATTTTGGTAAATAAGTTGCTCATACTCAAGAGGCATCCCAATCAACCAATTAGATATTTTAATCTCAGATTTGAAGATATCTATTTCAACATTCCCAATAGTTATAGACCTCAAGGGGATGCCATTATTTATGTGTGTGTGGGTGCGTGTGCATTTAGATCCCCTCATGGCCATGTTCTTGAAAACATATGCATTAGACAATCCACAATGATCAATTATGACTGCTTCCAAAATGTCATACAAAACATTACTCAAGCCCCAAAATATTGAAATTATCTCATGGTTATTCATTCAAATCATAATTTTATTCATATAACCAAGCCCATCACAAAATAAAATTTTGATCTTTTTCTTAAATATGACATAAATTCAGTTTTTATGATTGAACCAACTACTACATTTATTATAGATACAAATGAATGTATTGAAAATAATTTCATTGAGCATGAATATTTTATGAATGATATGTATTTTGACTTCACCTGTGATGTGTAAGAAGTTCACATATAAGAGGAATTGTAGGAAATTGAAGAAGAATCAAATAAAGAAGAGATATTGCCTTGCATGGAATTCAATCAATGAATTATTATTGAAGTTAATTTGTTAAATTAAATGTTGGTGATGAGATAATAATAGATAAAAATGATGCAAAATCAAAGAACATTAATTTCATACACCAAGAATAAACAAAAGATCATGATGCTAATGATGATTGGTTTGTCATATTTGAACAAGAATATGAGATTTTAATGAGTGTAGAATGTTGGGGTGTTGAACATCGGCATTGTCAAAATTAAGAGGACGTGAAAGATGAGAGAAAAATAATTTTTTTGTATCCTTCAGGTTTGTTATTCTCCCCTTTAAAAAGAACCAAAAAATATTTTTGAACTTGTGCAAAATAAAGAAACCAAAGCCTATCGGCTAGATGAATCACCTCACAAAGAATTGGTAGTCATTATTTCTTATTTTAAAAATATCATAGAGGTCTAGGTAAAAGAATTTTATAAATTCAATTGGTTTGAAAATAGCTATATTTACCTCAGCCCAATCCTTCTACTAATTTCATGTTTGGCAAGTTTCTTCATGCAAATTTTTTTCTTCTACATCTTATTTTATTTTGAATGTATAAATTGAATGAATTTTGGAAATAATATAAGGATGTTTTTGCTAGGCTAAGGACTATGAAAAATTAAATCCTAATTTTACAAGGAAATTATAAATGTTTCATGAATTTTTTTAAAGTCCAACCTCCAATCATTGGTTGCACATTGTTTGTTTAGGAGTAGTGTAGGATTAGATTAGAGTTAGATCAGTTTGCTTTCTTTTTTCTATTTTTATCTTGCTTTCTATCATTTTTTATTTTTTGTTGGGTTTGCCCTACTTTTTTTTATTTTTTTAAGTTCTCTATGGGTAACTTGGGAAATGAATCAGAAAATATTTTCCTTCCCTTCCTTATAATGTTTTGATTGACCTAGTTACCATAACACTAAAGCCCTTGGACACTGCTAAATTGGATAAAGAAGCATTGAATCCAATATAAAGAATTAAAATTTGGAGGGTCTAATATTATTTTAGATATCAAAATACAATGGTATAAAATTTCATATTTTATATTAAAATTGTAATAATTGTTTTATGAATCAACATGTGAATAAAGTATAGTTTTCTTATTGAGGAGAGGTCAATACTACACTCTGATGCATTTAAAAAGTTACTTTGCGGTCTATAAAACAATAGAAGAGAAATATTTAATGACAATATTTTAAATTGACCCCTTTATTCATGATTATTATGGTTCCCAACCCTCTTGGGGAGAATAAATTAAAAAAAAAGTAAAGAAGAATGTGAATATCTCAAAATAGCATTAAAAATCTCCTCCTAAGAAAGGGTGATTCAAGCAACCTCCATCGAGGTTATGAACACTAAGATGACAATAGAGAAAGGCCTAGAATGGAGCCAAAGGTATCTATATTAGGGATATAAACAAATGATTGATAGCATAACAATGCCCAAGTATTCCCTCCCTAGACAACAAATGAATAAAATGAAACAACTTTCAAAAGTTCGAATCATGAAAGTTAGTGTTATGCTATATCAAAAACCTCAAAGCTAAAGGAATATAAATCACTTTCCACACATTTTTGCTTCTTGGATGTATTATAAATTGGTATGTTTTGTGTTGAAACTAACCTAGATGTTTCACTTTTATTTGAATATGTGAAAATTTCTCCCATGATCTATTTGGCTTAGCTAAAGTAAAACCAAAAATTCTAAGTTCTAAACACTTAATAGTTTTTTTTTCTTGTAGAGGTCACCATTTGTTTTAACCAACACACTCCATTATTTATAGAATGAGGACCTATATTTAAAACAAAAAATAGAGCAAAACATCCAAAATTCCATGAAAATAATTGAGAAAATTTGATTGTTTAGGTCCAATATTCGTTGATATTTGATATCTTATTCTAATATATGCTAACAATTATTTCATGAGTTATTTAAAGATATATGTATGCAAGCAAATTCAGTATCTTTTCACTACGTTTTGGCTTGTTTTCACACTTTTCTTGGGGTAAAATTTTAGGCTAAGGATTTTTAAGGCTTTATAAGGGTTGACTTTGCATTGTCTCGTAAGTCACTTTACTTAGTTGATATTATGAATTGTTTTATCTTTGAATTTCATCCTTTGTCATAGGCATTTGAGTTTATTTGCATCAATACTACTTTATGGGTTTTCAAAACTCATAATATTGGCTCTTGTTCACAACTGATAGACTTATTTGTAACACTTCATAATAATTTAAAACTTTTGAAAGTAGTGACTTGATTTTCCTAGTCCATGTGCACTTATTCATAACATTCAGACTTGGAAAATTTATCATGTTTCTTCACATTCAGCTTGAGCTTACCACACATATATTTTTCATAGATTATCATCTTGTTACATTACTTCATAGTGATTCATAACTTTTTCTAAGGCAAAATTAGCTCAACATTACCACATGACAAGTTATAACAATCTTTCATCCTTGTAACTTACCAAATAAGTTTATGAAAACCAAGGTTTATGGGACTATGAATAAATAAAAATGTGCTTATTTTTAGTATCATGTTCACTCATGGATTCATGGCTTAATGAACCAAGGCATTCTCAAAATCAAAGATTAAGTCTATGGGTATGTGAAGTAATCACATGCTACCATGTATCATTACTCAGTGACACATGACACTCTCCCACACCTCATAGTTCTCAAATGAGCCCACACTAAATATGGTGCATTATGAGACTATGAATCAATAATTTCATGCCACTTATCACCATTTATCTTTCACCTCATGACTAGTCACGAGTGTTTTCAACAGAGGATGAATATGAGACTGTGAAGCAATCAAGAGGTGCCAAGTATCATGATGTAGGAGCATTAGATTTAGTTATTTATTTTGAAAAATTTGGTCTTGAATAGGTTTAGGAGGTCATATTTTGTTTGTAATAAGACTTTTCATGCTTCACTTTGCTTTGTTTGGGTCATTTTGGCTTGTTTTCAAGTTTCCCACCAAAACTATAAATTTGAATTTTTGAACTTGTTTTACGCATTTTTGAAGTTTTCTCATATGGAGAGGTCAGGGAATATTTTATAACATATTTTTGAATATTATAAATGATTTAACTCCATTTTAAACTCACTTAAGGTTAAGAGTTGTGTTTATGAGTTAGTTAGACAATTTAGGAGTTTGTAACAAAGGAGAGAGGAGGAGAGAGTGGATTACATGTTATTGAGGATAAAAAACAAGATAATAAATACTAAGAAACTTTAAGATTTGAAGAAAAATAAGAGAAGTTTTAAAAATAGGTTATATACAACACTGTGTAACATGTTTTGCATTAAAAAATAATGACAGACTTCATTAATGAGTTCTTGATTCAAATTCAATATGAGATTACATGTAAGTGAATGTTAATATTGTTTTAGAATCATATTTTTCACTTTGTAATAGTATTCATTCATGTTACAAGATTCAAGAGAAAGTATAGGTTTTATGCAATCAAGAAAAGTGCTTCTCCAGTCAGACAAAGTTATTTTTATCATGTTTTGAGATTTTTCAAGGTGCCAAAATGGGTGAAAGAGTAATATATACATGTGGAAAGTATTTTAAAATAAAAAATATTCCAAATTATATCTTAAAATTGGAATTTATCTTTAATTCAAGCTCTCAACTTGTACACAGTTAGAATACCCTAAACTAGGGTTTTGAAAAACTAAAACCTTTATAAATCCAAAATGAACCAACCGAAAATAATAAAATTTTGTGGAGAGATGTGTTAGAATATATCTGAAGTGTTTTAAAGGATTTTACCCAGTTGGAGAGAGAGTTATCCAAGTTTCTCAGTGTGTATGTCTAATTATAAGGTCTATATACCCTATTTTCATAATTACTTATATTTTTAAATTTAAACAAAGGTATATATCAATATGGTGAGTTGAGATAACATATAATGAATTTTTAAGAGGATTTTTTAGCATAAATACTCCTTTTTAGTTATAATTATCTCTCAATAATAGGCCTAATCTTCCTTAACCTCTACATTATTTTTTTTGGTATTAGAGCAGTGTTTGGTTGTACTTTAAAGGTGACATAAGGAGAAAGATATTTCATTGAGAAGAGTGGTGAGTATTTTGTGGAATATAAACTTGAAAGAAGTGCAAAATGACACTATGAAGAACAACTAGAGGTGGTGCTAGAGGAGGTCTAAGAAGACAACCAAGAGATGTATTGTTGGAAGAGATGAGAAATTTGTAAGAATGTTTAGAGGCAATAGAAATTATTCAAATAATAAGTTTAATGACATGTGATGTGAGTGATAAGATATAATAACCACAAGAAGAGGTTTCATAAGAAGAAGAGGAAGAAAGAACGGAATAAAGAATCTTAAAAATAATCATAGGAGTAGGTTCTAAGCCTAAATTGAAGGTTCTAGTATATATAGGTAGTCTAAATGTTGAAAAACTTGTGGATTAGATAAATTCAATGGATAAATACTTTGATTATGAAGGAATAAATGAAGACAAGAAGGTCAAGTTTGCTTGTACAAGGGCTAAAGGGACATGCATCTCTTTAGTGGATAATGTCCAAGATGAAAGAAGGAAAAGAGTTAAAGTGAAAATTAAGTCATGGGATAGAATGATAGCTAAACTCAAGTCAAAATTTATGCTTGTAGACTATCAGACAAACTTATTCAAGAAAGTCCAAAACTTGAAGTAGAAAGACAAGAGTGTAAAGGACTACACTAAAGAAGTTTATAAGGTTACAATCAAAGTTGGTCATGTAGAAGAAGATGTTGAGAAAATAACAAGTTATATTATTGGTTTGAGGTTTAATATTTAGGATAAAATCAATTTGTTGTCACCAAGATCAGTGAAAGAGGCTTATTAATTTTCTCTTAGGGTAGAAGATAAATTGGTTAGAAAATAAAATCAGTAATCTATAGGAAGAGGCAAAAATTTCAGAGATAGAGGACACAAAGTGGTACAAGTTAGTTACAAGTTAATAATGAAGAAGCAAGTAGCTCTCAGGGTCAAGCTAACATTAAAATATGAGGTTATTCATATAGAGGAAGAAGGCTATATACAAGAGGTATATGAAGAAACTTTTGGGGAAAATGTTTCAAATGTAATAGGTATTTTATCCATAGGTCATATAAATGCCCTGAGAGCCTAGAAATAAGCCATACAAGAACTGAAGGCAACAATCAAGTTGTTCAAACTAAGGAAGAAATTGTAAGATCACCATCACATGTAGAAGAACTTGAAGTGAGAATCCTTACTAAGGAAAAGAGTATTGTTGGATCCAAATAAAGAAATGAAAGAACCAACCCAAAGGAAGACCTTGTTTAGAACTACATACAAATCCAAAGGTAAGTGATATAAGGTTATCATTGATAGTGGTAGTACAATTGACTTGGTTTCTTCAAAAATAGTTAAAAATTTGGGATTGAAAATATTTATACATCCTACACCATACAAAGTGTCTTGGCTTCAAAAGGGGCATCAAGTGCTAGTTAATTAGCAATGTTAAGTTGATTTTTAGATTGGTAACTATAAGGATGAATTAATTTGTGATATCATGCCATGGATATTTGCCATGTGTTGTTGGGTAGACATTAGAAATTTAATATAAAGACTATACATGATGGAAGGAGTAACACATATATACTGGAGAAGGATGGAAAGAAGCATACCTTGACACCATTGAAATATGGTAATGAAACAGTTGAAAATAATGCTAAGGTGTTGATAGTAGGTGGAAAATAATTCTTACAATTTATAAAATAAGAATAGGTTGGTCGTGTATTGATTAACAATCCCAAAATAGCTATTACAACCACTAAATTGACTGATTTACCCTCATAAATTTAGAATTTGCTAGATGAGTATGTTAATATAGTGATTGATGAGTTACCTATTGAATCGCCACCAATGAGGAGTATAATCCATCATATGGATATCATTCTAGGAGCTAATTTTCCAAATAAAACAACTTATATAATGATACTTAAGGAGAATTAAGATATCAAAATGCAATTAAATGAACCGTTAGATAAATTTTTGATTAAAGAGAGTCTAAGTCCACGTGTTGTACCAATATTCTTAACTCCTCAGAAAGGAGGAGAATGAATAATGTGTACATATTATAGAGCCATTGATAAGATAACGATCAAGTATAGGTTTCCATTTTCAAGGATGGATTATATAATGAATTGTTTGAGTTAAGCGCACTATTTCTCAAAGATAGATTTGAAGAGTGGTTACCATCAAATTAGAATTAGAGAGGGTGATGAGTGGAAAATAACCTTCAAGACTAATGATGGATTGTATGAGTGGCTTGATATGATATTTGGTTTGAATAATACTCCTGGTACCTTCAGGAGGTTAATGAATGAGTTACTAAGGCCATTTACAATTAAATTTGTTATTATTTACTTGGATGACATTTTGATTTTTAGACAATCAAAGGAGGAACACATCAAACATCTTATGATGGTGTTGAATAAGATACAAAAAGATAAATTACTGATTAACCTCAAGAAGTGTACTTTCATGTAAATTGAGTTGATTTATTTATGATTTATCATTTCCAAGGATGATTTGAAAATGGTCTAAGAAAAGGTAAGAGCAATAGTAGATTGGCCTACTTTAAGAAGTGTTTTTGAGGTGAGAATTTTTCATGAATTAGTTAGTTTCTATATAAAGTTCATTAGAAAATTTAATGGTATTTGTGCATCTATTGTTGAAACTATAAAAGGTAAAAAGAAGAAATTTCATTGGACTGAATCAACTAAGAATTTTCAGATTTTGAAGAAAAATATAATTGAGTAGCCTATCTTGGCCTTACCACATTTTAACAAACTCTTTCAAATTGAATGTGATGCTAGTGGGTTATTTATTGGAGTTGTTTTGAGTAAAAAATGAAGGTGTATTAATTGATTTAGTGAAACTTTAAATGAATCTAAGAATAATTATTAAACCTATAATCAATAATTATATGCCATAATCTAAGAATTGAATAAGTAGAGGCATTTCTTATTGCCTAAGGAGCTTGTGATATATACAAATAATCATGATTTGTAATTCATCAATAGTAAAACTAAGTTGAGTCAAAGACATGAAATAGATAAAGTTATTAAAAAAAATAATCTCAAATATAATATTGGGTAGTCCAATAACATAGTTAATTCATTGAGTAGGATAATTAAGATCATACATGAATCTTAAGTGAGTAGTTTGAGATTTGAGTCATTACAAGAGTTGTATGAGAAAAATACATATTTTAAAGAAGCATATGAGGCTTTTAAGGATCCAACAAACATGTATGGGAGTCCATGTATGGACTAAATGACATAAGAAGGATTGTTATTCAAGGGCAAACAACTATGCATATCTAGGGGGTCTATGAGAGACAATTTATTGAATGAAAAGCATAGTGGCAGTTTAGTAGGACATTTTAAACAAACAAAGACTTTTTCTCAACTGAATGCATATTATTATTGGTTAAGAATTCAAGTTTATGTTAATAAATTTGTGGAGAGATACAATAGTTGTCAACATGTCAAAGGAAAGAGTTAAAATGTAAATTTATATTATCCACTACGTATTCCAAACAGGCAATGGGATGTAATAAGTATGGATTTTGTATTGGGTTCACCAATAACACAATATGGTAATGATTCTATTTTTGTTTTTGTTGATATATTTTCAAAAATGACACACTTCATAGCATGTAAGAAGATAAGTGATGATGAAAATATTGTTAATTTGTTAATATAAGTAGTAAGGTTACATGGAATTCCTAAAAGTATTATTTGTGATAGAGATACAAAGTTTGTTGGACATTTTTGGAGAACACTTTGGAAGAAGTTGGGAACTATATTGAGTTTCAGTTCAGCCTACCATCCCCAAACTGATGGCCATACTAAATTTTTCAATAGAAGCTTAGGGATCTATTAATATATTTGGTAATTGATAGTCCAAAATAATGGGATCAGGTGTTAGCTCAAGTTGAATTTGCATACAATGATTCACCTAATAAGATTACATGTTTTAGTCCATATCAAATTATCTATGGAATAAATCTAATAGGATTTTGTGAGCTTAGATATTTGTGTAAGCAAGAGAATAGGAGTGTTGAAGGTGAGTACTTTGCTACAACCATACAAGAGCTACATGAACAAGTGAGGAAGCAGTAGGAGTTGAGTGCTAGTAAGTATAAAGGAGATGATGATAAAAGAAAGAATGAAGTGAAATTTCAAGTGTGAGATTTGGTGTTATCACACATTAAGAAGGAGAGGTTTCTTATAGGTCAATATAATAAACTGAAATTGAATAAGATAGGACCTTGTAAGGTCTTGAAAAAAATTCTATTAATGCCTATAAACTAGAACTCATATTTGATATTGGGATCCCATCTATTTTTAATGTAGCAGACGTCTATCCTTAAAGATTAGGAGAATACATAGAAAAATCATATAAATATGATGGTGAATAGATCATTGATTGGGAAAAATAGTCACCCAAGACATAGAAGGATGAACTAAAAGCTATTTTGGACAATTAAGTTGTCAATAAAACTAGAGGCAAGGAGTACTTCAAATATATAATCAAGTGGAAAAATCATCCACTTGAAAATGTGTCTTGGTTGACTCCATAAGAAATAAACCAATATGGAATTGTTGCCACTTTGAGTTGTACCCTTTGATGAGGTGTTTTAGGTCTCTTCACTCAATTGACACAATGAAAACTCTTTAAGTTTGTGGGTGATCTATGACTAAAGATAACTTCTAGAGAAGGCTGGCTTCCTTGATGTTACACCTAAGATTAACATTAACCCTATTCAAATTTGTAAGAAAAATGGAGAAAAAAAACATGAAATAAATGACTAAAATGGGTGATGAACCAAATTATAGTTATCCTCTACTTTATTATGATTGCTACTATAGACTAAAACAAGATTAAAATCTAATTTCACAACTACAAAATAGTCCTTCCAACATAAGCGTTTCAATATGGAGGCTATAGTTCATGAATGAATCAAGAGGGATAATAAAAAGGTCTAGAAGAAGACACTAGTGAAAATTTTTCACACTTAACCTTTGTAAGACTACTTGACACACACCATATGAACTATTAGAAGATGACTAACTCACAAAGAGATAATAATGAAGAGGACAAATGTAATGAAGTTGAACACTATCACTACCATTCATTAATAATTCATCATAAGAACACTAGATGCAAGATGGATAAGGCATAATTGAACTTGTATTCAATTTAAAAGAAAGAATTAAAATCAATTTGGCAAGGCTACACCATAACTAGATACATGATATTTACAATGTCCTTTTCATGAGTATACATATAAGAATGGGTAAGAGAGAGAGAAGCAGACATGTAGGAAGCCTATCATGATTGTAATCTATCATGAAATCAGTGACAATGCCAATAAAAGGTGGAATTAATAGTCCTATCATTCATATTAAACATGTGTTGGGTTGTATTGATGATGGCCTCATGAGATGTGGTATAGAAGTGGCTCTTCGTCTCCCATGACTCATCTTTTCTCTCTTGAAACTACCCTTTCTTATTGAGAAGTTACAAGTTTTTATCTTGAAACATGGCATACTTTAAATTCTTGACATATTTCTATACCATTCTTGGCTCTTGAAATGCATCTCTCATCTTAGTGAGAATTAGACTTAAGCTTAGACATAGTCACACTTTTATCTCTACCATTAAACCTGCACCTTCATGTATAAATTTGCTTGATCCAATGGAAAGCAATGAGGACAAGTCTATCGCTTCATAAAAGATATAGTAATTATTTTAATTTTTCCAAAATATCTTGTCTAATTCATGTAATTCTTTTAGAATACCATACAACATCTCTCCAAGCTTATATATCACCTTCAATTGATTAGCTATCTATTAGGTCTTCATAACTTACTAGAAAGGAGTTTGGAGAGGGTTGTTGGGTCTCCACATTGATGTTTAAAGTGTATTATATCCTATTATGAGTCTTTAATATCATGTTAAATTTTGAGTCAATCTTGAATAGTTGATAGATTCGTATTAAGCTTCTTTGAGTGCTCTCAACAACATGACTAGTGGGTTGCTTGTGAATAGGCTCTCAAAATTGCCTATAGTCATTAGAATGATATTTTATACAACATGTATAGCCTTCAAAATATTTCATTATATTCCTACATATATGTCATGAAGTGTCTTCTTTCCATGGGTGACCTTGAGAAGGTCTGCAAACTCGGCTCTCTATGTAAGTATGAGAACAATCTTCATCTAGGCCTAGTTTAATGACTTGAAACATATCTAATCATCATGGAGATATTTTTAATGAATATTGGGAGGTAATTATTACTATTCATAGGTATATTATGTCTCTTTAACTGATCAAAATGACCTCATTCATTCAAACACCTGTAAATAGGCTTGAAAGTGCAGTTTCTAAGCCATTTTCATGCATTTATCCTCTGTACATGCCAATATTATTGACCCAATAGGTTAAAATGAGGTGTGTATACATCATAAAGGTGATTTAAAGTAATTTTATATCCATTTAAGTCTAATTGGAACATATACATTCACTTAGTTCTTTTAGGGCACAAAAGGTAGTTTTAGTTCTCTAATCTTCTTAACAATTGTTCATAGAGTTGAGCCACATAATGGATTGAAAAATTCAATGAAGTTAGAGTATATAAAAATTATAATAATAACATAATTTAATTGGGTCCATATATCTAATAAATCAATTTATTGCGTGAGAAAGTTTACCTTCTCAGGTATTAAAGGACTGTAGTGTGCATTCAAGAGGACTGTTTGAGCAAAAAAAAGTTATAATTGCTTATTTTTGAATTTTAAAACACATTATATATCCTTGGTACATACCCAATGACTCCTATAGATATTTTTATAAATCACTTGACCCACTTGATGGCCTTAAACCTTGATTTGTCCATGGATAGGGTTTCTTGACAATTTGGGGGTTTTGATCCTAGTTATCATATTTTGGTGTCTTATCCTCATTAAAAGGATTCTAATCACTAAATAAAATTTATAAAGAGTCATTAACATCCTAAATATCCTTTATAATTCAATTTCAACACAAAAATTGTATATTTTTCCCATATTTTTGTATGCAAGCTTATGGGTGTGTACTCTAGGTTCTAAACCCATTGCAAACTTACTTTTAAATTGATTCTCCTACCATTGATTACCTAAAATGATCTTGAGATAAATTTGGATATTATGTGACCTATTTTAAAACTTTCCAAAATGATAAAACACATAGGATTTTCCAAGAGTCTTTCCTCTTTGCCCGTAATCTTACATAATCCACTTGATATGCATAACTACATTGTTCTTTTTGTCATTTATGACAATCAATGATCATGAAGAAGATTGAAGGATTTGGTTGAGGTCTGATCATCAATATTGAAGCCTAAATAATTCATTTTGGGTATTAATTTTGGTTATAAGTCTGTTACTTGCTTCTTTAACACTTAAAACCTTGTTCAAGAACACTAGCCCAATAGCCTTAGCTAAGCCTATCCTATATAAATTCATATCAAGGATGATAATAGAGGGTTTAAACACTTTTTTTATGATTCATGAGTGTTACATACAATTATATTTTAGTGATTCAAACCCTATTTCATATGTATTATTCTTCAAAACATCAAATATGTTTACCTATAGGGCTGTGTTTCTTCCATTTGAGGCTTGTGTGCTGAACCAACATAAGAAGACCAATTTGGAGATGGATGTAAGCTTTGTAAAACATGGAATGAGATGTGAAATAATATTTAAAGTGAATTACATGTGTTTTTTATTCTTTTATAAACCCAAAACCCTCTCAACAATGTCAAACAATCATAAAATTTATACTCTCAAACCCTGCAAACTTATACCTTTACATTTGACTCATCCCCGCATTAAATATTTTATTGAATATGGTGTATGATGGATTATTAGACCTTGAAATATTCCTCATAGTATATAATTTTCATAAATGAGATCCTAAATGTATTCAATAAGAGAAAACATAGGCACTAGGGTTTAGTAGGGGTTTTAAGGCAGTTAACTTGTTAACAATGGTTCATAAAGCTCTACCCCATAATCCCAAAACTATTGCCATGGATTTTAAGGGAATAAATTTGGTCAACATACCATAATATAATTTTCCCTGATACCTCTCCTTATTCATGAAACAACTTCATCAAAATGGCTCTTCTTGATTATGCATGTAGCCTTGTAAACTCGATGGAAGAGTTGAGTACATTTTTATCTTGTTCTGACCTATACCATCTTCTTGAGCATGGTTTTGATAATAGGGAAGATATATTTGGTATTGAAAAGGCTTATAATATAATTTTCAACTTGAAAAACCTTTCAATGAGACCTCTTTAGAAACTTGAACTGCTTTCTCAATGTCATAAACCCTTCTTCATCAAGAAAACTATTCATTTTGCCAAAATGACCTATTGTAGCTCATGTAGGTATGTACAAGATGTTTCATAAAGTCATCCATAACATTTAAAATAATATTTTAACATATGATAATCTCTCTTTCCTGCCTTTCTTACCATTATGCTATATTTGGATGTTTGAGCAATGAGCAAAATAGGTTTCAAAGTGAATGTACGTTGGAAAAGGAGCATATTAACACCTTGACCAAGTGTATGAGTAAAAGGGATATTACATTATATTTAATAAGTGTAAAATGACCCCAAAAATACCTCTTTGACCTCTATGCATGGTATTTAACCTTCACACTTGATGTCTCCTCAAAGGGTTATACTAAAACATTGCAACAAGCAATATACCAAGACAAATGAAACCTTAATATCTCCAAAATTACCTTAAAATCCTCAAAATACTTGAAGTTACAATGTTTCCATCTTACCAAATTTTATTCTATATCCATCATCCACTATAGAACACTATGTCATCTTACAAGATCATAACATTACTTCATAGTTTTCGCCATGCAACACTTATACCTTGAATTTCACAAACTAACCTTAATAAAGTTACCTTAAACTTTGCTAAACTACATTGCAAAAAACCTCATAAAAGATCAAGGAAAAAGATTAATTGGAAAAGACACATGTCATAGACATTAAAATATTAATAAAACCTTGCTTATACCTCTTTTGAAAGGGAAACTGATGCAATGGTCAAGTTTTAGATGGTAGAGGTTAAATTTTGACCTAGTAGGCCAAAATGTCAACATTTTTGGTGACTCATAGGGGTTGGTCAACCTACTAAACAATTAGATTATAAGCCTTATCAGTCCATTGAGATATGGAGTCACCCATCACTCAACAACAAACATGATTTAGACCTTTAAGACTGACTGTAAGCCCCTAGAACAAGTTGAGACAGCTGAAGATACCTTCCAAACACACACAATAGAATAAATAAGAAAACACAAAGAAAGACACCACACTATGCTAAGAAGATTTTAGAGAAAAGAGAGAAATAACAACTAAGAACAAATTGTGTTATAAGTAGCTGGAGAAAGTAAAAACTATCTTAATATTTATAAGACCTCAAAGGCCTACTCCACCTAGATCAAAAGGAAAATTTTTAGAATATTTTTGACTCCATATGAGAAAATTGGCACTTGATGGATGGAGTCTATTCCAAGCTTGATTGTGAGGTTATAGGTTTGCCTTAACTTTTGAGACATTGACATGATCATGATATTCTTGATTGATAATCAAGCTTATCTCCTTCATTTATTTACCTATGGACTGGTCATGCAAGTTAAATACTATGCCATACATTTTCCAATATTGATTGTTTGATAAAAATAATGTAATTTTTGCCTTGATCAAAGGTTTCTTCTAATCCCTCATGATAAATTGAGGCAATTCTATTTGTAAGTCAGCTGGTGTTTTCTAATTTGTATTTTCATTTTGCCCTTTAGTAGATGTAGGTCTACTAAGGACCTCAAATTCTGCAATGAAATCATAGTGATGCATTCCTAACTTATTATGATCATCCTCTTATCCATTTGGGAGGGAAACAACCTCTATGACACCCTAATTTTTATCCTCATGAGCTATAGGCTTGTCAATATCTTCAAATTCTTTGTAAATTTAAAACTATGACTACCACATGCCATTGAAGTCTCTTTCATGCCTTGCTACAACCTGGTTGACTGTCATGTCTTCTTGAACCTCCTCATAGCCCCCTTGAGTAATGCCATGGGTTGAGATGATAAGGTCTTGATCACATGCTTGTGAAACCACTATTACAATCTCATCAACTACTAAAATATAATCATATTCCTCTTCCATGTTGAATGGAATTTCCTTTATCCAACAAAGCTCTTGTTCCTACCCCTGAATAAACTCTTGAATAAGAAGGATTTAATTATATTCATCTAGATGATCCTTCTTTTCTTGGGCGCTTGATACATCTTGATGAATGTTCAATTTCACCTTTACTGTAACCACTACTTGAACATCTTCATCATAGTATTCTTGAGGTTAATTTACCACAACAACTAGAAAATTAAACTCTTCATCATGTTCACTTGAATTATCCTCATCTACTCTCCATATAACAAGTCCTCCAATGAAAAGGGAAATGGTGGGAGGGAAAGAGGAATGTCCAACTGGTGGATCAGGGGTATAATACTCATTGTCAAATGGGAAGTGAGTCATCAAGGGCTCCCTTTTACTTGCCTTCCATACAATAGGTCAACCTTCAAAAAGGGAGATGGTGGGAGGGAAAAATGGCTGATTTGGTAGAGTGGGATGAATATACTCATGAGTTGGTTTGGGGTTTGGAGGATTACTCTTCCAACTTGGAAATTTGGGGGTAATGGAATCATTTAGGAGTTCTTGAAGAAAATGAAAAGATGATTATGCTAAAGTTTCTTTATTCTCCTCTTTCCATTTAGCAATCATCCTATCAAATTATGATATACCTTCATCCTTGTGAATGATTCCAACTTGAGGAGTGGATGAGGGGCTCAAGAAACTTGGAAACTTTCTTGGCTTGGCTTCTACAACTTTCTACCTCTTTTTATTTTAGATTGGCATATGAGAAGTGGGTGAGAAGCCTCCCTTGGTTGAGTATTTTTAGGAAGTTGAAGAAGCAAGTTTCCAAAAATATGCTCTTCTTGATCAATTTCTACAAGTTTGGCCTTGATATCACTAACAATGTAAGATAAGCTAATATCATAAGAAGGTTGACTTGGAGCAAAATGGGGTATATAGTACTAATGGCATGTTTAGAAAGGTTGGCATGAAAGTTTACAAACTTAGTAAGGTTGTTAGATGCATAATTAGAGCCATATGAATGGGAAATGGGATAATTATGGGGTTGGTATGGATCTTCATAGGCTTTATATGGATCAATAACTTGGACCAAGCTGGAACCTACTTCAAACTTAGCCATGAAACTTCATGTGAAAAGAAAAAACAAAGGGTAATTACTTGGAAAGAATAAATGGGATGGCTAAATTGGGTTAATGAACTCAAAATTGCCATTGATGCTCATATAAATGCTTCTAAAGGCTATTGTGTTGAAGGATAATGCCAACAATCCTTAAATAAATAAGGTACTTTAAGTACTTGTCTGATCAGATGTGCCAAAAAATGTTGTCACTTTGAGTTGCACCTTTTGAGGAGGTGTTTTAGGTCTCCTCACTCAATTAACATAGTGGGAACTCTTTAAGGCTATGGGTGACCTATGACTAAAGAGAACCTCTAGATAAGGTTGGCTACCTTGATGCTACACCTAAGATTAACACTAAACCTATTCAAATTTTCAAGGAAAAGGGAGAAAAAAACATGAAAGAAATGACTAAAAGGGGTGATGCACCAAATTCTAGTTATCCTCTACTTGATTATGATTGCTACTATGGACTAAAATAGGATTGAAATTTGATTTCACAACTCTAAAACAATCCTTCTAACATAAGTGTCTCAATATGGAGGTTATAGTTCATGTATCAATCAAGATGGATAATCAAGATGTCTAGAATAAGTCACTAGTGAGATTTTTCCACACTTAACCTTTACAAGACTACTTGACACACACCATATGACCTGCAAGAAGATGACTAACTCACAAAGAGGCAAGAATGAAGAGGACAAATTCAAGTTAGTTGAACACTATCAATACCATTCATTAAAAATTGATCATAAAAATACTAGATGCAAGATGGAGAAGGGATAATTCATCTTGTATTCAATTCATAATCAAGAAATCAACATCAATTTGGTAGGGCTATGCCATAACCAATTAGAGGATTATTACAATGTCTTTTTTAGGAGTATATATATAGAAGAATGGAGAAGAGAGAGATAACGGGATGTGTAAGAAGCCTATCATGACTATCATCTATCATGAAACTAATTACAATATGGATAGAAAGTGGAAAAAATAGTTCTGTAATTCGTCTTCAACATGTGTTGGGATGATGGCCTCATGAGAGGTGGTATAGAAGTGGCTCTTCATCTCTTATGACTCAATTTTCCTCTCTTGAAACTTCCCTTTCTTGGTTTAGGAGTTATAATTTTCTATCTTGACACATGGCCTACTTGACCTTCTTGGCATATTTCTATGACATTCTTGGCTCTTGAAATTCATCTCTCATCTTAGTGAGAATGAGACTTAAGATTAGACATATTCATAGTTCAAACTCTATCATTATAACCTGCACCTTTATGTCTAAACTTGTTTGATCCAATTGGAGGCAATGAGAACAATTATATCTCTTCATCCAAGACATATTCCTTGTTTTAAGGTTGCCATAATAGATTTTCAACTTCACGTAAGTCTTGTAGAAGATAATACAATCTCTGTCCAAGCTTATAGATCACCTTCAATTGATTAGTTATCTATTAGGTCTTCATAGCTTACTCACAAGGAGTTTGGAGAGGGCGTAGGTATTATTGTCTATGTTCCATGAACTTCACATTGATGTTTTAAATGTATTATATAGTTTTAGGAGTATTTAAAAGCATGTTCAATCTTGAGGCAAGCTTGAATATTTGATAGGGTCCTATTATGTTTCTTTGAGTGTCCTCAACAACATGACTAGTGGGTTGTTCATGAATAAGTTGTCAAAACTACCTATAGTCATTAGAATGAGCTTGTATAAAACCTATATATCCTTCCAAGGATGTCATTATATGCCTACATATATGTCATGAAGTGTCTTGTTTCCATGGGTGACCTTGAGAAGGTCTGCAAAATTGACTCTCTATCCAAGTATGAAAACAATCTTCATTTAAGCTTGGTTTAGTGACTTGAAACCTATCTAATCAGCATGGAGATATATATAATGGATTGTGGGAGGTCATTATACCTCTTCCCAGGTCTAGGAGGTCTTTTCAACTGATCAAAAGGACCTCATTCATTCAAACACCTACAAATAAGCTTGAAAATGCAATTCTAGGCCAATTTCATGTATTTCTCCTCCACACGTGCCAAGATTATTGACCCAATAGGTGCCCATGAGGTGTGAGGACATCATAAAGGTGATTTAAAGGAATTTTATATGCATTAGAGTCAAATTGAAGACATATATAATATTCAAGCTCTTTAAGGGCATAAAAGGTAATTTTAGGTCTCCAATCTTCTTAACAATTGTTCATAGAGTTGAGCCCGTTAATGGACTAAAAAATGAAATTAATTTAGAGTATAATTTTTTTATAATAATACCATAATTTCATTTTTTCCCATGCATCTACTCAATTAATTTCTCACTTGAGAAAGTTTACCTTATCAGGCATTACAGGCCTATAGTGTGCATTTGAGAGGACTATTTGAGTAAAAAATGTTTCAATTACTTGTTTTTGACTTTAAAAACACCTTATATGGCATTTTTACATACCCCATGATTTCCATAGATAGTTTTCCAAATCCCTTGACCCCCTTAGCTGCCTTAGACCTTGATTCAAAAATGATTGGGGCTTATTAACAGTTTAGGGTTTTTTTATTGTCTTCTCCTCATTACAAGAAATAGAATCACTGTATAAAATTTATCTAAGGTCCTTCACATATTACATAGCCTTAAAAATTCATTTTCAACACAAAAATTTCATAATCTTCCCATATTTTTGTATGCAAGATTGTAGGTGTGTATTATAGGCTCCAAACCCATTGCAAACATGCTTTTGAATTGATTATCCTCTCATTGATGACCGAAAATGATCTTAATATTAAGGTTGGGATTATGTGACCTATTTAAAAACTTTCACAAATGAGAAAACATAGGATTTTCCAAGAGCCTTTCCTCTCTACCTACAGACTTACACAATCCACTTGATATACATAACTACATTATTCTTTTCCCCATTTATGACCATGAATGATATTGAATGAGTTTTATGGATTTGATTTAGGTTTGGTCACCAAGATGGACACATAAATAATGAATTATAGGTCTTATTTTTGGTTTCAAGTCTATTCCTTGCTTCTTCAACACTTGAAACCTTGTTCAAGAACACTAGGCTAATGGCCTTAAGCCTGCCACTTGTAACTTCTTATCAAGGATGATCCTATAGGGCTTGCTCATTTTTTGTATTCTTAATTAGTGATACATATAGTTATAAATAATTTATTAAAACACTATTTTATATGTATTATTCTTCAAAAAATTAAATATGCTTGCCTACAAGACTATTTTTCTTTCGTTTGAGGCCTGTGTGTTGAACTAGCAAAAGAAGACCACTTTAGATATGGATTTAACCTTGGTAAAACATAGAATGAGATGCTAAATAATATTTAAAGTGAATTACATGTGTTTTATATTATTTTATAAATGCAAAACCCTCTCAATAGTGTCAAATAATCATAAAATTTTCATTCTCAAACCCTGCAAACCTATACCTTTACATTTGACTCATTCATGCATTGGATATTTTCTTGAAGATGGTGTAGGAGGGATTATTATAAATTTTAAGATTGATCATAATATTTTATTATAGTCAATGAGCTCCCAAACACATTCAACAAGAGAAAACTAAGGCATTGGGGTTTAAAAGGGTTTAAGAGGCAATTAACTTGTTAACAATGGTTCATAAAGTTATGCCCCCTAATCCTGAAAATACTACCATGGATTTTAAGGGAATATGGTTGGTTAAAATTCCCTAAGATAATTTTCCCTGATACCTATCCTTCTTCATGAAACAACTTCATCAAAATGGCTCTTCTTGAATGTGCTTGCAGACTTGCAAACTTGATAGAGGAGTTGAGTATATTTCTATCTTGTTTTGACCTATACCATCTTCTTAAACATGTTTTTTAACCTATGGAATCTTTAATTGGCCTTAAATAGGCTTAGAATGCAATTTTCAACTTGAAAAACCTTTCAATGAGACATCTCTATCAACTTGAATTGCTTTCTCAATGTCATAGACCCTTCTTCATCAAAAAAATTATTCATTATAAAAAATAGATACATAAAAGATCTTTCATGAAGTTTGAATTGACTTTTACAATAATATTATAATGTAAAAGAATATCTCTTTTTTGCCTTTCTTGCCATTGTGCTATATTTGGACGTTAGAGCAATGAGCAAGATAATTTTCAAAGTGAATGTACATTGGAAAAGGAGAATTTTGACATATTAACAAAGTGTATGAGTAAAATAGATATAATATACTCTTCAAAAAGTGTCAAATGACCCTAAAAATACCTCTTTGACCTCTATACATGATATTTTACCTTCACACTTGATGTCTCCTCAAGGGGTTACACTATAACACTGCAACAAGCAATATAACAAGACAAATGAAACCTTAATATCTCCAAAATTACCTACTCTCCTCAAAAGACTTGAAATTGTAATCTTTCCATCTTACGAACTTTGTTTCTAGTTCCATCATTCACTTTAAAAAACTATGTCATCTTGCCAGATCATAACATCACTTCATAGTTTCCATCATGCATCACTTATACCTTAGATTTCACAAACTAACCTTAATATTTACAAAGTTACCTTTATTATGAATAAAGCCCTGATACTACATGTTATATCAATGAACTATATCTTACAGTGCAAAGATATAAATGTGGAAAATAAGCTACATAAAACATGAACAAGAAAGAGGACACATTACATAGAGATTACATGGAAACATTGAAATGTACAAGTAAAAACCACATAAAAAATGGTAGCTTCAAGAATTAATTAATTTAGCATCACTCTCTTCTACAACAACTCCTCCATAACAACTCCTTTAGTGCTTACAAACAAAACACTCAATACTTCCACATGAAACATTCAAATTGTGAACCAAGATAATCTAGCCTACATGATCCAACCTCCAAGAATGCAAACCTAAGGCTTGCATGGATCCACTAATTGGATTAATAAAAAAGAGAGCTTCATGCATATTATGCATTTTACAACATGAGAGAGAGAAGGGAGAGACAATGAATAATGGCACCAAATATTTTTGGCCCACACATGAGTGGGGTGTCATGTGATCTCCATAATGGTGGTGTTGTTGTCTCCACATTTAAAAAGTCTTTAAGACATCTTCACTTTAGACAAGAACATGTGCCACCTCTACGTGACCTAAAAAACATTGTCTCCCACACACATGTGAGGTCAATTTTCTATAGTAACTTTCTTGTCTTAATTCTCCATGTGACCACATGAGTCCAAAAGATGCTTACAATCACCTTTTAACTCTTTCCACACATAAGAATCATGGGGCCCCTTATAAATTTGACCCACAACAACCCTTTTATCGTTTGCACCATATGACACCACCCATGTGACTACCAAGGATAAACCCATCTACCTTGGTGGAGTGTTATGCCCCACTCCCATCACATCAACCTAATCACTCATGGGATACCCTCCATAGGCTCCTGCCACATCACTAGTAGGCCATGCCATCATGAATAGTGACCATAAATAATGTGTCTAAATAGTGATTCATGAATAGTGAATTCACATCCTAACATTATCCCACTTGAAGTCAATATATATAGGCCTTTACCACACTTGAGTATTCAACAACTAGCTAATCATCAATTGCCTATGCTACCCTGACACAAACCCAAGAGAAGTTTTTTTGAACTACTAAAACTTATTTGTGTTGACTGGCTTTGTCAACATCTGCTCTTTAATAGAAAATTGCATCACTAAAATGACTAATCACATATCCACACATATACCAATCCTCCAATAGGATTCTGCCATTAAATGCTCATAAATCCCACTTCTTGGGAATCTCTGGTTTAGTGCTCATTATGGCATTACGAGGCTTCTTACTCTTGATGAATCTAATACATAGGATATAACATGTCTTCTCCTCCTTTGAGACACTCCTGAGAAACAACTCAAAATACAATAATTGGGGTACTTCCTTTCTCTCCCATCCTTATGCATATCCATCCTTGGTTTGATCCACCATACCACCTTCATATCATGTGTCTCTATTGATCCATCACAATAGTGATCATGTTGGGGCTTGTATCCAACATGTCACAAAACACATAGTCTCTCCATGAAAGTACTAAATATCATGTACTCCCTCAACACATCTATTGGAAACCTGTACAATGACTTCTTTAACATGCAAACCAACAACACCTTTACCTCATCAATTTATTTATCTCTCCCTAAGAGAGATCACCATGTAGGAATCATGTTGCTCTAAATCCTTAAATAAAAACTAGTGCACATAGCACTCTTGATAGTAGTGAGGAGAGAAGATATCATAGAATTTAATTTAGACTCCACATAGCCTCCAAGATATTAACATGATATAAGTGGACCAATCACAACTCTAAGTAATTCATCATGATACTCAATGCATCACTACACCTACTGAGTTTTCAAGCCTCAAGAATTCATCCAAAATACATCATGTTCTACCAAATGTTTCCAAAACACTAACTCATGTGACTCTAATGTTAGTTCATGCATTAATTTACCTAGCCAATTGTAGCAATCATATACACAACATTCCAACACCCTAAGTCAAATGGTCAACATCAGCCTCATCCTTCTAGGAACACCATGTCTCACTTTTTCATTTGCATCTTCATCTTCATCTTTCTCAACTACTTCAAACAAGTACAACTTTAGGTTTGTCTGTACCGCCTTCCTTTGCATGGATTTTTCTTTTTCTTCTATATCTCGGATAACAACATGTGGTTAGTAGGATACCACATCAAAACCCCTTTTGTTTGTTTCCAAGAACCATAACAAGGTCATGCCTTGTCTACCATCTCCTCCAAAGGAATCCAGTTTGCCCCTCAAGATGTAGAGTTACTCCATCTTCAACAAGAATACTGTGTAGGCTGTTGAATATCTGGTAAAGCTTTTTCAAATTTCTCCTCCACTCATCTATGGGATTATCCTCAAAAACATGAAGATATCATGATCTTCACTAAGAGATCCTTCACCTTGATCCATCGAGAGATACCTACCAAAACAAAACACCTCATTTTTTTCTTCTTCTTTAATCTCCAAGTCTCTCCTCCTATCATAGTAGCTTCATGTTGCACATAACTAGCCAACAATAGAAAACACTCACACACATGGAGTTTTTTATCATGGCTATGATACCAGATGTTAGAGCCATACATTGTTAGCTTCAAAACCAAAGCTTTGATATCATATGTTAGGAATAAATCCCTGATACTACATGATAGCTTCTAGAATTAATTAATAATCTCAGCATCAACTCTCTTTTACAATAGCTCCTCCATATCAACTCTTTTAGTGCTTACAAACAAAGCACTCAGTGCTTCCACCTGAAGCATACAGGTTGTAAACCAAGCTAAATTAGAATACATGATCCAACCTCTAAGCATGCAAGCCCAAGGATTGCATATATCCACTAATTGGATAAATAAAAATGAGAGATTCATGCATATTTATGCATTTTACAACATGAGAGAGAGAGAGAGAGGAGAGAGAATAAATAGTGACACCAAAGAATTTTTACCCACACATGAATGTGGTGTCATGTGATATCCATAATGGTGGTGGTGTTGTCTCCATGTGAAAAAAGTCTTCAAGTCATATTAAATTTAGATAAGAACATGTGCCACCTCTATATGGCCCCATAAACATTTTATCCAACACACATGTGAGGTCAATCTGTTATAGTAACTTGTCTTTATTTTTCATGTGACCACATTAGTCTAAAAGATGCTTGTAATCACCTTTTGAATCTTTCCACAAATGGGAATCATGGGGTCCCTTATAAATTTTACCCATACCAACCCTTTTATCTTTTTTACCATGTGACACCACCCATGTGACTACCAAGGACAAACCCATGTGCCTTGGTGGAGTGTTATGCCCCACTCCCATCACATCAACTTGATTTTTCATGGGATACCTTCCATGGGACCCTGCCACATCACTCACAAATTACATCACTAAACATAAACATAAATATTAGACCATTTCATCATGAATACTGACTATGAATAATGACTTCACATCTTAACAACCTTAAACTTTACTAAACTGCATTGCAAAATACCTTATAAAAGATTAAGACACAAGACTGATTGGATAAGACACATGTCATGGACCTTGACATCCTAATAATACCTTGCCTATACCTCTTTTGAAATGAAAAATGATCCAATGGTTAAGTTTTGGATGGTAGAGGTTGAATTTTGGCTTAGAAGGCCAAAATGTCAATAGGGACCACCATTGAAGACCTCATGAGCAAGAGCTCAAAAATGGTTTTGTACTCAAGGAGCTTAATGTAGGAGAATTATATTTTAATTGTTTATTTTTCAATTTTTTTTATTTAATTGGTTTATGATGTCATATTTTATCTATAATAATACTTTTCGTGCTTCAGTTTACTTTGTTTTGGTCTTTTTGGCTTGTTTTCAAGTTTCCCACCAAAACTAGAAATTTGAATTTTTAAATTTGTTTTAGGTGTTTTTGGAGATTTTATCATCTCATAGTGCATTTTTTGGTTATTATCCTTCATATATGGGTTAATTAAGGTATTAAGACATATTTTTTAATAGTATAAATGTCTTAACTCATAATTGACCATTTCAAACTCACTTAAGGTTAAGACTTAGGTTGAGTTTATGAGTTAGACAATTTAAGAGTTTGGAATGAAGGAGATAGAAGGAGAGAGTCATTTCATGTGAAGGGTGATGAAAATAAGAGAATAAATAATAATAAACTCCAATATTTGAATAAAAAGAAGAGAAGTTGTGAATACAAGGTATATACAGGACCATGTAACATGTTTTGCATTCAAAAATAATGAAAGACTACATTAATGAGCCCATGCTTCAAAATCAATCTGAGATTACATGTAATTGAATGTTATTATTGTTTTAAAATAATATTTGTAACTTTTTAATAGTATTCATTCATGTTACAGGGTTCAAGAGAAAGTGCATGTTTTTTATAGTAAAAAAAGTGCTTTTACAGTGAAGAAATTTGTTTTTATCATGTTTTGAGATTGATCAAGGTGCCAAAGTGGGTGACAAAGTAATATATACACATGGAGTGTTTTATATAATATAAAATATTCCAAATTAGATCTTAAAATTATAATTTCTCTTGAATTTGAGCTATCAACCTATACACAGTTAGAATACCTTAAACTAGGGTTTTGAAGGACTAAAACCTCTATAACTCCAAAATGAACCAAACAAAACTAATAATTTTTTTTGGATAGGTGTGTTAGGATATATGTGAAGTTTTGAAAGTGGTTTTAATGATTTTTCCATATGGAAATATATTTATCCAAGTTTATCAGTTTGCAAGCCTAATTATAAGGTCTAAAAACCTTGTTTTCACATTTTCTTGCATTTTCAAGTTTAAACAAAGGTATAAATAAATATGGTGAGTTGAGATAACATAAAATTAATGTGGAATAGGATTTTATAGAAAAAATACTCCTTTTTTAGTTAAAATTTTCTCTCAATAAGGTTTTAGGTCTGATCTTCCTTAAATCCCCTCCATCATATCACCACCACATTGGTTCATAAAGAAAAGGGGTTATGTATTCAAAAATCAAATCTTATGGCCATGTATATGTGAAATAGTGCCACATGATAAGGGAATAAAGGAAGAGGGAAAAAAAGGATCCCAATTGGAAAACATATCACCCATATCATTCCAACAACACATGGTTAAATATGATGGCCATCACCACCCATCAAACCATCAAATCTACAGGTATTGTAGTGACTGATAATCCTCCTTTGTTAAAATTTATGGCATTGAAATGGGTGGGAATTTATCATTCATAGAGAATCCATGATTTTTGATATATCCTGTAATATATTATCATGGGATTGTAATGGAATTAAAGGTAAATGAAGACTTTTGAAGTGGCAAATAGTGTGGGTTGGTCTTAATGAAATAACCTCTTGTATTAATTTTCTAGCTGTACCCACTTAATTTATTTTATCTTCTTTTATGTTTGTCTATTATGTTGTAACAATTTTTTTCATCATGGATGAAAGTGAGTAGGGTCTCATGTTCTATATAAGCATCATTTGTAAATATTTGATAAGGGTAGTTGATATATTTGCCTAGCTTATTGGCAGGATGTCCAAGGGTTGACTCTTTGGCTTACTAGATAAACTATGTTGATAGCCGGACTAATTCATTGGTTAAATACCAAGCAAGGAAGATTTTGGAAATATTAATGGAAGCTTCAAGAGCTCAAAATAAATTCCATGAGCTATGTTTCTTTATTTTCTTTCTCTAGTTTTGTGTTGTGCATGGATAATTCCAATTAGTCTAATCAGTCTATGAAGGTGTTTTATACTTATAATTTTTAATAATTATATTGATCCAATGGCTCTTCTAATTGTTATGTATGTTGAGATCTCAATATAATATTAATTTGTGGTTGAATGTGAAACTGAGCAATTTATCATGAATTAATATCTTTCAGGTTGAAGCTACAAGATTCTTGTAATTGATTTCCATAGACTCTTGAAAGTGTTTAATTTGAATTGAGTCATATCTAAATCAAAGTAGATATTGGTTTTAATGACATGATTTACCTAATCAAATTAAATTGTTTAAAATAGTTTTTCCTTGTAGGCATATGACATCCTTCTTTTTTGGCTTACCCTTCTCTCTTTTTTTTAATTTTTTAATGATACCTAGTTGTTGTATTATAACATCATTGTAAATATGCCTCTCAAGGTGTAATTCTAACCAATCAGTTAAATATCCTTTGTGAATAAATGTCACATGTTGTTATTCCATGTAAACTACTTAAAAGAGTTAAAACCTACAACTTGTACCCCCAGTAGTCCTAAAATGAGAGGGTGAAAACATGTGTTCCTTGGTGTGCCACATCATCAAGTGCTAAAAAATGACTAAGCCACTTCGAGGAGGCAATCACAAAAACCATATAATAGGAATATAATTTTTAATATGACGACAAAATACTATCACTACCTCTTATATATACCCTAATTATGTTATGGGAACACCCTACGCTGACCCTATAAATATTATGAAGATATATAAATGATCATATGACTTAATTAGAGGTTATGAAATCTACAAGTAATCCACACTATCCAAAATTTAATTTTTATAGTCTTTTGTGCTATTACAATTATTGCCTCCATATCTCTTTTGATCATTTTCTTCTAAGGCTAGAGTTATATATATATATATATATATATATATTGAGAACAAAAGTCTATGCATCAGTAGTGCAAAATAACTAGAAAAAAAAAACAAAAGATACATCTAAGAGGGCAACCCCCCACAAGTCAAAGTGAAGTTTTCATATATTACAATATAAAAATGTCCCAAAATAGGTAACACCAATATAAAGTAAATAATAACAAACTATCTAGCCACCCAAAACATAGTGTGGTATCATGAACCAGTAGCCACATCACTAAATCATCAGATGCCCTCCTAGTAGTGGTGTTTTCCACATTAAAATCATCATCCAAATCAATGTCCATAGGAATAATGACCCAACTACAATGTTTGACTTCATAATAAGTCTCATCTAACCCAAACCAATGTTCAAAGGCATGGAGTAAAGTAGTCAACTTTATAAAGTATAGGACTTCATGCTAGTAGATTTAACATAATTCAACACATCTTCAACATCTATATCACCACCCCTTTCAATGATATTTTCTATCTTGCTCACAAAAACATTCACATTATCATCAATCATTTTCCAAAGATAGTTTTGCTCATCATAACCCTATTAGTAAGGATGGGAAAGTAGAAGGGGGAATATATTGATTCACATCCTTTTTAGTAGAGCATATATCAACCTCGAGGTCCAAAATAACATACTTCATCCTTAACATCCTTATTAAAGTTAGCATGAATGACCAAATCAACACTTTGACTATCCATAATTACATCATTATTGGTAGCAAGCCAACTATCAACACCATTCTTATCAGACTTAGATGAATTAATCCATTCATGAACATGATCATTTTCTTGATCAAAGTATACATCTTTGATACAATCCCACTCATATTCAGAAACTTTGACTTCGATAGATGAGCCATGACACATTTCCCAATCTAGATGAGGACTCAATTTAGGATAGCCACCAGAGTCAATCAAGAAATTGAAAGTAATTTTTAGCATCCCAATCCTCAAGAACTGCTCTAGTTTCACTTGTGACACCTTTAGCTGAAGAAAAATTTGCAAGGAAACAATGCTAATAATGAATTCAATAATGAAGTCAATAAGCACCCTAGACTATGCTTGGAAAACATCAAGGTTCCTTTACCTCCATAAAAACCATAATATTTCAGTTGAAAAAACATGCCAAAATTTGTGAAAAAAGGATGGACTTTATTTTTAGGACATACATATCCAAACACAATATTAAACCAACCAATATCATAATCAAAGACCATGGCCCAACCTTTAAGACAATAGTTCCAAATTCTAGAAGCATATGGATAAGAAAAAAAGGTGTTTAATAGATTCAGTATCACTACAAAAAGAACAATAAGACTAACCTAAGCCACTTTTAACCAAAACATCACCAACAAGTTTATTGAAAATCAATTACCATCTAAAATAAGATTTCTTGGGTTCAATATAAGATGCACATATAACATTAAATCTAAAAGAACAAGAATGTAAGGGTTCATAAACACTCCAAATATGATTAAGGGTAAGATAAGGGACCTTAGAGAAAGAGAGTTTATCATACACCATTTTATTGGAAAATTCATAGAGGGGCGGTCCCTTCAACCATTTAACATTGTCCTAGAATTCATCCTCCTCATCCATAATAGAGACATTATTGACTCCCTATAAAGCCTTTAGTAGGAGAGTGTATGCCCTACATTGATAAGAAGGAATTTGAAATCTAGTTTGAATTTCCATCTAAGAGGCCTAACCATTTTGAGAAAAAAAATCCTTAAAATTTCTCAACCCTTTAGTGAACTACTCAAAGGAAGAACAACTCTTGGTGACTACAAGAGGCCTCATGTTAACACAGATATTCCACCATAAAGATCTATACCCCTGACAACATGTCCCAAACCAACTGAAAGTATGTTTAGCAGTGATAAAAGGTTTGATAGAATTCCAAGTAGACCAGATAGAATCAAAGATGGGGGAGCCATTCACTTTAACTAAAAAGGTCCCTGCAAAAAGGTCATTAATATTGAGTCCTTTCCAATTTTATATACCTTTGGGGAAGCCTCTCAAAATATTATTTTTGACTAAGACTTTCCAAGGCTCTTCTCCTTGGAAAGATATGATAATCCATTTAATAGCAAGGGTAATACCTTATATCCTTAGATCTTTCAAGCCAAGGCCACCAATTATTTTAGGTTTACAACACAATTTATAGGAAATAACATGTCTTTTTTTATTCCTTTATCATCCAACCATAGGACATATCTAATAATTTAATGAAGTAGATTGACATGAGATTTACTAAAAAGTCAACAAGAAGCATAACATATATTGTAAGAAGCTAAGACTTTCTTACAGACTCAGATCCTCCTAGGTAAGGATATAAGGTTGCCTTTCCATTTCTCAATCTTTTTATTAATCTTGAAAAAGATCCATTCCCACATGATCTTTAAATAATGGGTAAGAGAAAAGGGAATACCAAGATATCTAATAAATTGATCGGGACCTTTCCATTCCTAGCCAAAAAGAGCAAGTCAATCTGGAGGAGTATCCTTCAAACCCAACATACAAGATTTATGCATAGCCACATTAGATCTAGAGGCAAATCAATAAATATATAGACTTGAGGAAACCTCATCCAAATTATCTTTCTTAATAGTGACAAATAGATTAGTATCATCTATAAAAAGGACATCAATTAACTTGGAATCATTAGGCAGAGTAATTCCTTTGACTGGGGCCCCCATCTCAGAGCTTCTTAACAAGTAGTGTAGAGATTCTACCATCAACACAAAAAAATAAGGAGCTAATGGGAATCCTTGTCTATTAGATATTTATAGATCAAGTGCCTCAATAATCTCACCATTCACTTCAACAACAACATGAGGAAGATTCACATGAGATCCTCTACTAGAGATCCATTTCACAATGTTAGAGGAAGATTATTGAAGATTCACATGAGATCCTCTACTAGAAATTTCTATACTGGAGATCCATTTCACAATGTTAGAGGAAGATTCACATGAGATCCTCCCAATGCTCCAAGAAGAGCGAATACCATCCATACATACTTGATCATTTAGGTGAGAGACATTAAACTTATAGAGCCTTTTTAAAGAAGTAGAGTCTTTACCATCATCATCACTTCAAGAGACACAAACCTCAATGGGATGGTGATCTGAGATAGTGAAGGGAAAAACATTAACCACATTCCTAGAGTTGTTTGGGGTCAGCTGGAAGGACTCACTATTCATGTAGAATATATGTAGACTAGAATAGAGCCTTTTTCCACTAATTTGATTATTACACCAGGTATACCAAATACCTTTACTTTATTTTTTAGTTTTATGAAGAGGGTCAAAGAGTCTCTGCATTCTCTTAAATTTAGACCAAAAGAATAGTTCATTACCTTTCCATGACTGGGGATCCTCCCCAACATTGTTTTCTTTTTCCTTTACCATGTTGAAATCACCTCCAAAGACCCAAGGGACATTTTTGAGGTTGGATGCAAGCCAGTTTCAGAGATTAGATCTCTCTCTATAGTCATTGAGAAAATATATATTATAAAGACAAAAACAATGATTATGTTTTTCTAGTTAAACCCAAACAACTCTATTACAGGTAGAAACACCATGATCAATAATGTATTATCACAAATTAAGATTTTATCAATATGGAAACCCTCCTTAACCTCTCTTATGATTGGTAGAAAATTGAGAAGCATTTGGACAAATAAAATTAAAGACCAAAGATAGATGGGAGCCCATAACTTTAACCTCTTGAAGATATAATAAGTCCAACTTCTCTCTAGAGTGTTTGAACTACCTCAAAATAGGTTTCCTATCAGGGGTTTCCAAATCCCTAACATTCCAACTTATAATCTACATAGAAAATAAATGGGGGGGGGGTCACTTAACTTGACCTTGGGGCTTACCCCCACTTTTATAAATCCTTGTGAATCAATTGAGGACCTTATTCTCTTTTGATTTCCTCTTGTTATCTATATCAAGAATTCTAGGGGGGATGTATTTAGATTTCTTTCAAGTAATCACAGGAGCCTACCCATGAGAGAGAGAGGCATTTTCAATCCTGAGCCTCTTACCACCTACTTTAGACTTCTAATTTTTAGCCATATTAGGTCCCATAAGGAACAAAGGTGAAATAACCTTAGGGTTAGGAGTAGATACTGAGCTATTTAGTTATTTCATCATAGGTGAAACCAACATAAGAGAAGATATTCTCCTTTTTCAATTAGGCTGGGTAATGACAAACTATCAAGGGTATAATTATCAACATCAGGGGATCTGCTAAAATGACCACATATTCATTAGAGGGAGAGTCCTTATGTTGTGAGTCCAAAGAATCCATTAGAACCTTCTGATCAAGGATAGCCTCTTGTAAATAATCAAGCAAAAAATTCTGTAATCAAACATGCAAATCACCATATTAAAAAATGGTGAGGAGCTATAGAGCTGGGAAAAGCATGTAGGCATATCTTTGCCTCTCTCTTCAAAAATCACTGGAGAAATTTCCCCTAAAGACTCCTCAAGGGAGGCACAACTTTTGAGGGGTTCACTACTAAATATGGGGTTCTCAAACAATTTTAGGCCTTCTATTGGAAGAGAACCCATCACACACTCATCCTTCAAAGTCTCTTGGACTTTTTGCTTATTAAGGTAATCCTCATTGTTAACAAATAGTGGATAGTTATTTTTGACATGCCCATATTTTTTACAGAAAAACAAGTATTTAAACCTCTCAGACCTTGACAATAAAAATATGAGAGGCCCCTTTGATTTTAAAATTAAGGGATTCAAGGAACACATAAGGAGGTTTTAGGAAGATCAAAAACCTGACATTCACATGTGTTAAGGATCTTCTAGTAGCCTCAATTCTAAAGACTTCCCCAATGGGCTTTAGAGCTTGAGATGAAAAAATCCATAACTGAATAAGAACATTTTTGATGTCTACCCATCTAGGGGCAATTTTGAAGACAAGGTCCTTACAGTCCATGTCAGTGTTCCATGGGACCACAAACAAAGATTTTTTAATCAAGCTGATAAAAAAACTCCAATATTTTTTAAATAGGTTTCTTCTTCCAATAGGTATTTTTCCACTAAAACATTCAAAAGCAAAGTAAGGGTTTTCCTAGGTCTAGGGTAGTTACCAATTTGGTCTTTTACATGCTCCTTCACTCCATGTTCGAACACATTAGAGATACTGACAAGAGATTTTGCATACTCTAAATGCTCAACACCTCTTCTTACCACAAAATCTCACTGAAAAATTTATTTGATGCTCCAAACTTTCCTTCACCTTTGTCAATCATAAATGTCTCACTGTCCTTGAGATTACAATCTTTAGCAAACCCTAGAGGACTGACTGTTTCATTAAAACCACCATCTTTTTCACTTGTCACACACTCGAGTCTATATTTTCTATCATTCACATATTCAAATACAATTAATATAATAAAATCTCTTATCTCCAAAGGCTATGGGTACAAAAAACTAGGTGGAGGGATGTAGGCATGCATGAGACAACTAGGGAAAATAAAACACACACTTAAAAAGAAAACAAAAAAAAATTAATGAAAGACAAACACAAAGCTGAGACCAACCAAAGCTACCATGGACACCATAAGCAAAAACACATTAACATAAAGGAATCAAAGGCAACCAAGGTGAGAGATAGAGAGAGAGATTATAAAACCATCAATGGAAGATGACTCTTTGCTTCCCCATTACAGGGTTCTAAGCACCTCTCCCTCGAATAAATCATTTATCTCAAGACTAGAGTTATTGCTCAAGATATATTTGCTTTTATGTGGCCTCCAACTACTTTTTCTTAATTTTCGCTACAATTTTTTTTCTCAGATGCTTTTATTAGAGCTTTGTGCTACACCCTTAACCTATAATGCATCTAGGGATATGTGTGGCCAGCTTGTGGGTTACACACCTTCATATTATCTTATTGCATTTCTTGATATTCTAAGTATGGTCAGCCTATGGAATAACCATGGTTAAGTAGATTATATATAGGAGGTAGTGGTTAGTCTTTTAGCATCATATTATGAATTATTTTATTATTGAATTATTATGGAGGTTGCCCCCTCAAAGTGGCCTAGTCATAATATTCAAGTATTATGCTCTTTTTCTATTTTTTGTTGTGGATCTATTTATTCTACTATTATTTTTATGATATATAATTTTATTGTTGAGAATCATCTAAGTAATTTCCTTCCAAGTGGTATCAGAGATTTGATTCGAGAAAGTTTCTACGGTGCATTTTTTTTTGGATCTAGCATCTTGAGCATTAGAAGGCCGAAAAAACATAACTTGTGATCTAGGAGGAATTGAATTTTTTCATCACCATAGTCTTGTTCGTGAGGATTTTTTACAAAAAATAAAAAATATTTTTTTGAATAAAAAACAAATCTATATTTTTTTTACCTTGTGCAAATTAACAGCCATTGGATTCATCTCTATAAGATGATCATAACGGTATATTCTACTAGTATAATTTTTTAAGTCAATTTTTTTTGCCCTTGTACACAATAATAGTAGTTAGATTCATCTCGATGAGATGATCATAATGGTGTATTCCACTTGTACACTTTTTTTGGGGTTGAAACCATCCTAGGGTTTGTGCATGGCTAGTCCAAACACTCATGAATGTGAGAAAGGGTAAGAAACTCTAAAAACTCCTCACATAGATGACATAGAGTTTGTAACTTTTGATCCATCTATTTTGGAAGAAGTTCAACAACTTAAGTCATAGTTTTAGGGCATGGTGAAAAAAGATGATTTTGATATGGTTCAATGGGACATTACAAGGTTAAGAGGGGATTTGGATAGCATGATCAATAAATTAAAATAAATATCTGGGAAATTGGCTAACTTGTCAACTCAGCCACTAAAAAATAACCCTCCACCACTTTAGTTTGGTTCTCTTTTTCCAAATAATACCAACACCAATTCTAGCCCTAAGTCGATGTTGCCAAAAGTGGACCTGCACAAGTTTGATGGTAATGATACACTCACATGGATTACTCAAATTGAAGTCTTATTTGATCTACATCAGACTCCATGTTTATAAAAAGTGGTTATGGCCTCTCTATATTTGGAACCTAAGCCATTAAATTGGTATCATTGGTTGTGTGTTCAAAATAACAAGAAGGGTGTCCTAGTTTGATGGTTGGTATTTTTTGAGGAGTTTCAACTCCACTATCAAAATAATGTCTCTGAGAATTACTTCAATCAACTAGCTAAGTTGTGCTAGTCTAGGACTGCCAAAGACTACATTCATCAATTTTAGAATCTCTCCTTATGTGTGGTTGATAGTATTAAGGAAAATCTAACTGACGTATTTTTAGGTGGCCTCAAAGATAGAATTCAATAGGAGGTTCACATGTTTCTTCCTAGTACTATATCTGAGACCATACCAATGGCAAACATGGTTGAGAAAAATTAGATGATCAGATGAAGACATTTCACCAATGTCTATGAACGCACCTTCCCAGCACCATCATTTCATTAGCCTACTAGATTGACACCTTAGTAAGTGGAAAAAAAGTGTGCAAAAGGTTTGTGTTTTGGATGTGATATAAAATGGAGCAAAGGAAATCGATGTGCTAAAAATAAGTTGTTTTATAATGATAGCACCAATGAGGAGGAAGAAGATGAAGAGGCTTCATGGGCAAGTTTGGAATAAACTAAGGTTGAATCTAAATATTCTCAACCTACTATTTCTTGTCATGTACTTTCAAGTATAAGTACTCCTCAAAATCTTAATATGGTGGGTTTTCTAAAGAAACAAAAGGTGACTATGATAATTGACTCTAGTAGTACACATAACTTCATCAATAGTAAGTTAGCTACTCATTTAAATTATTTCATTTACCCACTCTAGATGTTTAGGTCATGATTATAGATGGTGGTACAGTCAACTATTATGGAAATGCCATAACAATAAGCTTGCCATGGGAGACTATTTGTTAGATTCTGCTATGTTTGTTATTCCCATGGGAGGATCTAACATTATTTTGGGAGTGAAGTGGATCACCACTTTGGGAACTATTGAGATGTGTTTCCAAGAATTATTCATGAGGTTTCATTTAGAAGACAAAACCTTTGAACTACATGGATTATGGGCTAAATCTCCACAACTGGTTAGTTCCCACCAGATGACAGATTTTTAGAAAATGTGTAGAAGGTTTTATGGCACACTTATTTTCCATAGAGGTTTATCCAACCAAGGAGTATACACATCCTAATTTATAAAGGGTGTTGGATGACCATTTTGTTTTTTTTTGGTGACATGCCAAAAGGACTTCTTCCAAGTCATACACGTGATCATGCCATCAAACTCATTCCAAAAATTACACCACCTAATATCAAACCCTACAGGTATCCCTATACCCAGAAGAGTTAAATTTAAAAGATGGTATAAGGGATGTTGGAGTTAGGAATCATTTGACGTAGTAAAAGTGAATATTCTTCCTTGGTGGTCATGGTGTAGAAGAAGGATGATAGTTGGAGGATGTGCCCAAAATACAAAGAACTCAATAAATAGACCATCAAAGACAAGTTTCCTATTCTAGTAATTGATGATTTGATAGATGAATTGTATGGTTTTATTTATTTTACCAAGTTAGACCTTCACTTTGGATATCATTAGATTCATATTTGTGATGATGATATACCTAAAATAGCTTTCAGAACTCATGAAGGCCATTATGAATTTATGATCATGCCTTTTGGCCTCACAAATACACCATCTACATTTTAGAGTTTGATGAATACTATTTTAGGCCATTTTTGAGAAAGTTTATATTAGTGTTTTTTGATGATATCCTCATCTACAGTAAATTGGGAAGACCATTTGCAACATGTGAAATAGGTGCTTTCAGTTTTAGAACAACATCAACTTTATGCTAACCCTTCCAAATGTGTTTTTTGTGTCCAAGAGGTAGAGTACTTGGGTCATACTATTTCATACAAAGGAGTGAAAGTTGATCCTAAGAGAATCCAAACAATGATAGAATGGTAGGTTCCCAATACCCTCAAGAACCTCTGAGGATTTCTAGGGATAATTTTTTTTTCTGGGGATAATTGGTTACTATCACATGTTTGTCAAAAATTATGGTAGCATTCCATCCCCACTCAGCTTTGTGATGAATAAATACTCCTTCTAGTGGATTTATGCAGTTACTAAGGCATTTGAACAGTTAAAAATGGCTATATGCACTTTTGGTTACTCTTGATTTAAAAAAAAAATTGTTGTGGAGTGTGACACATCATGATATGGCATGGGGGTTATACTCATGCAAGAAGGTAGACCACTAGCATTTAAAAGTTGTAAACTAAATGTGAAAAATAGGCTCAAACCAATATATGAGAAAGAGATTATGGTTATTCTACATGTAGTGAAGCAATGGAGACCTTATCTGATGGGTCATCATTTTTAGGTAAAGACTGATCATGATAGCCTCAAATATTTTTTAAAACAATGATTATCATCTTAAGAATAACAAAAATGGGTGAATAAAATGTTAGGTTATGATGTTTAAATAGTGTATAAAAAATGAAAAGAGAATGTGGTGGCAGATGCCCTCTCCTAGTGGGATGAATTAGTTGAGGCATTTTTATGCACCATGACCATGTGGCAGGCAGATTGGCTAGAGGAAGTAAGATCAAAATGGGAGAATGATAGTGCTACCAAGGATTTGATTCACAATCTTCAGCAGGGTTATAATGAATTTGAATAATTTACATGGAAGAGGAATGCATTATGGTATAAAGATATATTATACCTTTGTATGTATTCTCTCCTCAAACATAATTTTTTTTAAAGAAATTCATGCCTCTCCACTTGGAGGTCACTCTATATTTTTGAAAAAATATCATAGAATTAAATAAGATTTATTTTGGGAAGGACTCAAGGGGAATGTTTATAAATATGTGACTAAATGTATGGTATGCCAACAAAACAAAGATGAAGCCATTAAGACCTCTGGTCTTTTTTAGCCTTTATCCATCCTTAGCCAGTATTAGGAAAAGGTTTTCATGGATTTCATTATGAGGTTACTACAGTCTGAGGATAAAAATGTTATCATGATATTTGTGGATCGACTCACCAAGTATGCTCATTTTTGCTCCTTATCATAACCATTTTTTACCAATACAATAAGTTTTGTTTTTCTCAATATAGTTCAAAAATTGCATGGTACTCCAAAGATCATTGTAAATGACCGAGATCCTATATTTACTAGTAATTTTTGGACTAAATTATTTGCATCTTTAGGCATCCAATTGGATCATATCTCATCCTATCATCCTTAATTTGATGGAAAAATAGAGGTAGTCAACAAATGTCTTAAGGGTATCTGCCTTGTTTTATTTCTAACGAACAAGACAAATGGGTTCATTGGCTACCACTTGTTGAATGGTGGTATAACACTTCTTTTCACTCTTATTCCAAGATGTCTCCCATTTTGAAATTGTATGGGTATCACCCCCCATCCATCAATTTAGCTTTGAAAATGCATCCTAAGGTTTGAGTTGTTGAGGAACACATTCACCATCAACAAGAGGTGTTAGTCAATTTTCAAGAGAATTTAGTAATGGCATAAAATCAAATGAAGCAGTAAGTAGATCAACAATGCAAAGAGTGGCATTTTTACATAGGTGATTAAGCCTTTTTGTTTTTTTAGTCATATAATTAGATGTCTTTGAAGTAATATAAAAATGATAACAAGTTATCACCTAAGTATTATGGCCCTTACCAAATCTTGTAAAAAATTGGAAGTGTGGATTACAAGCTAAAATTACCCCCAACCACTTGTATACATCTAGTATTCCATGTATCTTACATGAAAAAAAAAATTAGACACGAGGTTTCCACTCAAACTAAGTTAGATGAATTAGATGAAGAAGACCGAGTTATTCTAGATCTTGAAGAGATCCTTCACACACAAACTAAGTAACTATGGACCAGATCCATTAAGCATTATTTGATCAAATGGAAGAAACTACATTATAAAGATGTAACATGGGAGGATAAAGCGTTCCTAAAACAACATCCTGGTTTGATTCAACATTATTTTGAATGGGAGGGTAATGTTACACCCTTAACTTATAGCGTGTCTAGGGATATGTGTGGCTTAATTATGGCTTACACATCTTCATATTAGCTTGTTGCATTTCTTGATGTTCTTAGACTGATTGGATTATGGAGTAACCATGGCTAAGTAGAGTATATATAGGAGGTAGTGGTTAGTATTTTAGCATCATATTGTGAATTATATTATTATTGCATTATTTTTGGAAGTTTCCCCCTCAAAGTGGCTCAGTCATAATATTCAAGTATTTTGCTCTTTCACCAATTGTTGTTATGGATTTGCTTATTCTACTCTTAATTTTGTGATATATAATTCTATTATTGCAAATCATATAAGTAATTTCCTTTCACTTAGATCTTATGTTTATTTATCTATTATTTTTCCTTTTGTGTCCTCAAGGCTTCAACCTATTCCACCATCATTTATATCTTTTCAATTACTTTGTTAAGTTTTTCTTTTTATAAGACCTCAATGATTTCCATTGCTTCCCTCATTTTATCCAAAACTAATATAATTTAATACTACAATGAGGTGAGAATGGAATCCAAGATATATGCATAAGAGATAAGATTGTTATCAATATATTCCATGATCACCTCAAGGACTCTACCTTTAACAACCTTGTTTTTTGTGTCATATTGGTTCTAAAAAAATCACTCCACCATGGATCTTGATTTTTTTTATGAGGGTTTCCATTTCCTCAAAAGCATATCCTAAATCATCCTTGTCTATTTTAAAACCCAACCTAATATCTATGCCTACTTCACCTTCCCCTTCTTTAGATGATCCATTCTTTGAGTATATAATAAGGCATTATTTTATGGTTGGCAATGATTGTAACCTTTCATGAATTTCATTAACATTGGGTTTTAATTTATACATTTTCAATTTTTTCTTGAAGGTGGTCTCTTTTTTTACACTCATATATTAACACAAGTCCCACATTATTCATTAAGGAGCTTGTGAAATACTAAGCTTTTCTTCAATTGTAATTTTCTTTGATACTCTAGATGGCCCCTCTAAACCTTATATCCTACTTAATTTCTTGAGTGAATATGGTGGTGTTATTCATATCCATCTCCATCTCCTATAACACTTTTCTTATTATGTACTCTTGCACCCAAAATGTTGCAGGCTCTTCTTATTTAAATTGGGTTGAGATCATCACAGGACTTAATGTCATGATCCCATATAAACTTTGTGGTCTCAATGGGGATTTACCTTTACACATTTCCTCTTTTATGGTAGGTGTATGAATAATATCAGTGACTTCTTGCAAATTTTTGTGTTTTCCACTTGTTTCAGCTACAATGGAGGTGTGATGATGATCATGGTTTCTTTCTCTTTCACAACCTCCAAAAATAATACTTGATCAGTCTAGTAAGGAGTATCTTCATCTCATTTTGTTATAATTAGATCCCTAGGGTTAAGATTAAGTGTGCATATTGGTATCACAATCTACTTTCTCATTTGTGACTTCGTATGTGAGTAGGGGTATATAGGCTTTCCTTAAATGGTAGGGGTGTACATAGATATTATCTATGCCCACTCCAAGAAAATGTTCCTCATATTTTTTTACAACCACAACGAATATGTGCTATTGATTATCCACCATGTTCTTCATTTTATTTCCCCACTTCATCACACTTTTGATTATCTTTGTGTCATCCATGTGATCTAGGGCATGAGAGTAGAATTAATGGACAACCATATTTAATAGATTAAATGGGTTATTTTGGAAGCATTTATGTGATGATAAAGGCCAAAGGATATATTAGTGTAATGAGACAAGGAAAGAAATGAAGACTAATGAACGTACAATTATAATTATATTTTTCAAAGCTATATTATACAATAGTTATATACAAGATCTAATATGTGTTATGATTTATAACACTCTTGTACTTCTTAGTCCATCTTTTCTCTTACAATTAATGGAAGAATAAAATAAAATAAAAGTGTAAAAGTCAAAGTGTTGGTTAAACTATTACAAGAGTTAGGAAGACCTACTTTATAATTATAAAAAATCATTGTTTTTTCATCTTCAGGTAACACCACTATGGGGCTATGTGAGAAATAATTGATACTATTGGATCTACATAGAATCAATGAAAAGGAGTTAAGACTTATTAGAATAACCACATGGGTTTGGGATGATAGTAAATATGATGGTGAAGATGACACATGATGTGGTGTACCATTAATATATAAAAAGTATTTCAAAGTATCAAATACTTGTGGATTAATCATCCCTCTTTGATGAGCAATTAATGTGGAAATTTTTGTCACCCTACAATTTTATAAACCATCTTCCCTAGGAAGTTACTTACCTTCTTTCATTATTTAGAAGAGAGTGGTATCTTTTTGTCATGTCCATTTTAACCTAACATAAATTATTTAATTTTATTATAATGGTGTGTTGTAGTCATGATTGACCTCTAATTTTATGAATTGTATTTTCAACATTTGAAGTCTCCATCGAAGGTGGAAAATAATGGCACAAGAATTTTGAATTGAAGATTAGATTAAAATTAAGGCAGGAAAGAGGATTTATCTTTAAAAGAGTTATCTACTAGTTTTTTGGTGATGGTGTAGGGGTTTTACTAACTTTAAAAATCTTTAAATAAGGTGTTATCAATATTTCCTTTGAAAATGAATCCATAATTTCTCTCCAACTTGAAAACTATACAAAGTTTGGTGTTGATCTTGATGCTACTTATACTTAGAATGTACCTTCTGTATAAATATTTACACTTGTTTTTTAATGTGATAAATTAACTTAGAAAAAATTTCAACTTCATTTTGAGTTGGAGGATTTTATAATTTTTATGGAAATTTATAGTAATCTACATAAATGGGTGATAGAGGTTGAAAACCTAAGCATACTTGAAAATGTTTGTGTGAAGTAGAGAAATATGAAACTCTTTTGTAGCTATGTTGAATTAAATGAATAATTTCATCCCATCCGTGTTGCTTCCTTTAATTATACACTATTACAAGATAAATGATCATCATGCTTACCACTTCCTTCTATCCATCAATTTGAGGATAGAATGTGGTAGACTTGTTTAATTTTGTGTCCAAACATAGACTAAAGTGATTTCTATAAATTTATTAATAATATTGTATCCTTATTAAATTTTATAGTTTATGGTAATCCAGAGTGGATCCAAACATGTTTAAAATACAATTGTGTTGTTTCTAAACTTGGAATTACTTACTTATAAGTTGTGATAATTTCCATATTTGAGAATAATTCAACTAGTACATAAACATAATTGTTACCATGCTTGGTAGTAGGGTAGCCTAAGAGAAATTCCATGGAAATGGAATCCCAAGGTCTTATTGGAATTGGAAAAGACATGTGCATATCTTGATTATTGTTGATAGGGTTGGAAATTACACTGGAAATACGAGACCTAATGTATTTAGTAAAATCTAACCTGAGGTGTGTCCAAAATAAACACTTATACAATATTTTAAGGATATTTTAAACACCAAAGAGTCCTAAACTCTTGTTGAAATGGTATTCTCATTTTAGTTTATGTCTCTCTGACTTGTGAAACACATGCAAGTGCCTAATATGATAAATAAGTCCATCCTACAAGTATAAATTTGAAACTTACTTATTGTTGAGAAAAGTATAATATATTATATAAAGTTTATGTTAAACAAAATTTATTACCAAGTGTTAGTCATATGTCCACATGCATCAAGCACAATGAGGAGAGCCTGAACTAAAGGTTGAATTTAATAATATTATATTGGATTGGCACTTTCAGTCATATGATTGATGTTAAAATGGATTTTTTGAAGATAATAAGATTGTTTCTAATGTTTTTCTTATTGCAACTTGTTTTGTGTCTATAGGAATTACAGTGGTTTTTGATCTATATGGATCACCGTCTCCTTTAAAAATATGGAATACTTAAGTTACAACCATGTCAAGACAATAGCATAAATCTCTCAGTAATATTTGGGGTATCTTATTATATAATCAATGAATGTTACACTATGGTAAGTGACTGGTGACCATGTTGAGTGAGGATTTATCCAAGTACATTTTCAGATGCATTGGTCTCTATCTCAAATGGTTTTTGAAGATCAAGTAACACAAGTACTAGCATAAAACAAAGTCTACACTTTATTTTTTCAAATGATTTCTATTGAACAATTGTATAAGTTAATTTTTATTTAGAACCAACTTAGATAACTTTATTTAGAGACAAAATTACATGATAAAAAAAATATGAATGTTAGAAAAAAATTAATAACAAAATCTATAAATATTTTTTATATTATTTGGTATAGTCCATTCCTAGATGACATAGATCTGAGCCATGTCCATATTAAATTATTGTAATTCTATAGTGTATCCTATATATTTTATCTCCCACATACAAATGAACATTTCTCCATGTTAGCATACAACTTATGTTGCCATAAAGTGTGAATCACTTGTTGAATATGGCACAAATGTTCATCCCATGTTTTATTGAAGATAAGGATGCCATCACAATAGACTTAAAAAAATAAAGTAGTGAATGGTCAAGGATGTTGTTCATCATCCACATGAATGCCACAAGTTGATTAGCTAAGTCGAAGGGTATAACCAACCACTCGAAGAAACATTCAATGGAAAATATTTTTTCTACATGGTCAATTAATATCTTGACCATGTAGGAAAAAAATCACTATTATATAATGAGAGTCTTGAAATATATTTTTATAAGGGGTTAGTGAACCAAAAGGATATAGTGCATATATATAGTTAGTCTATACTCCCTAAAATTATTATTAAAGTTTATCTAAATTACACATTCATTATTTAATATTTAGTTTAGGTTTGTTATGTAGTAGACTACCATTTTATTTATGTTACCCTATACATAAAAATTTCATTAACCCAATTTGATTATTGTTTTACATATGTTTGTAGGTTTAGTAAGAATATGGTGATACCTAGACTTAAGATCAATTTGGTGAAGAATTAAACACTTTGAATATGGTCCAATAGGTTCTATATTCTAGGAATAGGGTAGTGGTTCTTCACACTAATCTTGTTGTGAGCTCTGTAATCAATGCACAACCTCCATGTGTGATCATTCTTTGGTGTGATCATGATGGGGTTACCAAAGGTGATGAGCTAGGCCTAATGTGTCCTTTTCCCAATAGTTCATGGATCTATTACTTGTTCTCTTCATTATTTAGAAATGATTTGTGGTATAGTGATGCATAAAAAAAAAATTAGTTCTAGAATCAAAACAATATTTTGTTTTAATAGTGTGTATGTACTCCTTTAGGTGATTGAAACATATTCCTATATTATTCCATAATAATGTTCTATCATGTTTTTGTTGAATAAACCATGGAATAATTTTCTACTACAACTAAAATCTTACATTCAGGTCTTACCATCAAGAGGAAAAATTTATTAATATCAATAAATATATTCTTGCACTTCTTGCCACTAATGAGTGAAATCTCAGAAACTACTTCTAGTATGCGATATATCATATCACCAAAATTTATGACAAAATTTATAGGTTTTTATTTATATATGACATGTTGATGGTAAATATACAATTGCTAAATTAAAAATTCACACACCTATAACGATGCAATGTTGCAAAGGATTGTATCTTAGAAAGGCTTGTTTTTGTACCCAAGGTGACACTATTGAGTAACATATTTCTCAAAGCCCAAATTGAACCATCCAATAGATTATGGTTATGGGCGAGGTGTCAATGGTAAGTTTAATATCTGAACTACTAGGGGAGAAATTAGATGATTCTAATTACCATTTTCAATGATGAAGCATATGGGTTTTCCATTGACCCAAATTTGAGAATGGAACAATATTTCTACTTCCTTTGGGTCTATATTGGAGGTAGAAGTGAAGTTTTACATACTTACCATAACACTAGGTTTATAGCTTATGTTATTTTTACCTTTGCCAAATGTCACAATGTTAGTACCCTTTTCTTTGAGTTGTGAAAGTAGAGTTTTCCTTATAAACACTTCATTGGAGTGATTGTTGGGGTTGTGAACTAAACAACACTTTCTATCTTATACTTCTTGTTGTGATATTTTGATAGTGTGTTCTTATTTGAAGATAGAAAAAAGGACCATTCACTTGTTTAGGATTGTTATTAATTCTAGTCTTGGAGTTTTTAGACTACATTTTGTCTTGTGGCTTAGAATCTTCTTTCTAAGAATTTTTCTTAATTTTTACAAACAAATCTATGGGCTTCTCCAAGAGAGGATATATAAAGGAATCCATATAATATTATATATGGCCTCAAACCTGAACTATAATTCAAAATGAGATTTTATTTAATTTCATGAACATTCAATTTAGAAACCAAAGTATGAAAGGTTTTTGTGTATTCTTGAACATATTGGTCATGACCTCTGCAACTTGATGTATTAGTCATCATATTTTAAAACAAGGTAGTAGGTTTATTTGAGTGTTTCTACAAAACCATTTCATGTATGTATAAATTATTTTAAGTATTCATCTTCATATGTACTGTAGTATTTATCCTACCATTTATTTATAGATAAACACTTATAAGAGAAAAATTTATATTTTCTTTATCACATAAATGATTTACTATGTAGTGTGAACTTATTATATTTATCTAGTTATTTATGGAATTTACATCTATTTTTAACTAAACATAGGGATGTATAGATTGAGTTGTACATTGTACAATGTGATAATGAAAAGGTCATTGTGAAGGAGTTGTGTTAGAAGAAGTGTCATCATGCTTGAGAATTTGAGTGAATGATCAATTATGCCCACTCATTCACATGCATGATGTTCTTAAACACGATTTGCACCAATCAATCCAATTCAATTATTCTTGTTGCATTTTTAAAGGATTCTATATTGTTTTATGAAACATTTATGAATTTTGTATCTCTAAAGGTAATATATATGCCATCTAAGGATTTGAATGAAGGCATAATGAAGGGTCACGAGTTTTAATCCCTAACTTCCAATGATCAAATCTTCTATGAGTGGGCATATAAACAAAGAACGGTTTCAAATATAACTTAAATATTGATATCTATATGAAGTGTGTTTTCTCTAATACCACTAATTTTGGGCCCAGGAGGAGACCCAATGGAAAACCACACATGATAAATTAAATGGGTTATTGTAAAATAATTTATGTAAAGACAGACACCAAATGATATATTAGAGTGCAATGAGATAATAAATGAGACAAAAAAAATAATGGATGCTAGATTATAATTTTATGTTGAAAAATTATATTATGAAATAGTTATGGATAACTTCTATAAGGTCAAATGTGTTATGATGTCTAAATATAATATACATTCTAGTTTATCTCTTCACTTATAAAGAATTGAGGAATATACTAATATATAATGTAGAAGATGAAAATTTTATTGAACCACTACAAGAGTTAGTAACAACCATTTGGTAACTATAACTACTAATTTTTTATTATCTTTGGGTAACTCCCATATGGATCTATGCAAATTAATATTGACATTTATGATGCTATGAAAACATCAAAGATGAGGAATTGTGACATTGTTGTATGACCATGTAGGTTTGGGATGATCATGAAGTTGTGGGTGAAGATTAAACATGTCATGGTATACCATTATGATATAATGATTCTTTTAAAGTCTAAAATCATGTTAGATCACCATAAATGCATTTAATTAATCAAATACCTAGTTACTACTGGTTTCCCCTATACCAAAACCCTTGCTTTTTCCATTATAAGTATGTTCTTAGTAAAGTACAAGATTAACAATATTAATAGAGATCCAATGGAGAGTTTTTGCTTACCCCATTTTATCTTCTTAAGGTTATCTGTCAATTTATCCTAGAGGGTAGCATTGAGGTAATTTTTTTACTACATCATCACCATGTCATATTCAACTTGCATGCTCCTAGCCCTAATTGAATCTTCCATATTTGTGTAGTAGACTTTTTACAAGGGATATTATGTTCCATGTGGTCTTGATAAGTTACATAGTATCCATTATCATGCCACTCCCATTATTTTTATGTATATGCACATCATATCATTCATTCATCAAAATCTTCATGACATGAATCACATCAAGTTTGATTTTTCATGGTTGGTATAGAATGATGGTATCACCATGGACCTTACTCATAAGTATATTCACTATCTATTCATGCTTTATAAATATGGTATATTTGCTCATGTACCCAACTTCATGCAGTGCATGCAAAAATTATTTAGTTTTTATCCCCATTGACTCATTTTTGGGCCTAGGTGTATCATCAACGATCTTTCCACATCCATCATATTGTGATTAATCTCTCCTAATTTTAAATGGGTGATTTTTTGTGTATTGTCATAGTGTGCAACTTTAAATGTATGTCAAATAACATTCCATCTAGATCTAGTAGATGTGATTTCCATGAATTGATTTTATATTTTTGTCACTTAAATTTATCATTAGGATGAGCCCATGGATCTAATATTATGTCTTTCACCCTTCACCAATTTACACTTTTAGTTCTTTGAATGTTTCTCACAATTTCTCTTTTTACTTTTTATATTTTCTTATTTTTACCCCCATTTTTATCTATATTTTTAGTATTTAATTTATTTCATGTTTGTCTTTCCCATTTTAATGGTTCTCTTTTGCATTTATTATTTTTTACCATTTTTGCTTACCTTATCAACAAATTTTGTCTTACCCTACTTCTTACTTTTCTCATATTTTTCTACTTTGTGCCATTATAACTTATCACTTCAATTTCTAAACTTTTAGGTATATTTAGTTGCCTTTCATCTTCCTACGATAACTGTAACTAATATTTGGTAGTGGAAATCATGATAAGAAGATATTATGACACATCAGATCTAGAGGTGGGGTCTTTGAATCTTTCTGGATATACCTGTACTCCTTAGATAATAAGACAAGCTGATCGTGCCGATTAATTATAGACTTGTCTAATTTGACCATGATGAAATTGTGATAGCTCTGTTTCATTTGCTTGTGTCTACTGAGAGTGTTGAGATATTGAGATCCTATATATGTTGCATATAAATATCCATTTTTCTTATCTTTGCCTTGGAAACCTTGGGGGTACTTGTTAGAATCTTGTAAAATAAAGGGGAAGTATAATGGGTTGAGTTGACCTAAATCACCTCCATTAATTATTGACCACTACCTACATATCCAAATAACCTAATGAGGGAATCAATCCACATGTAGTTCTCCTAGCTAGAGTGATTTTGAAATTATATTGTTTGACTATATTTCTGAAATAAGAAATTTGGCTTTGATACTTAACAATGTTAACTCTTGACTTGATTTGAGACTATTCCTAGTGATTGATATTGAATTTAGGAAGAATATGGAAAAAAATTTCAATGTGTAGTAGTGTAAAACATAGATTTTAGATAGATATCAAGTACCTTCATGAATGACATTTGATTTATAGTTATAGTGAACCTTTTAAATAATTTACTTTAGCTGACTTGTAAAATGTGTGGGATGACCCAAATGGATGTTTCAAATTTTGGAAAATATATGTTAAATAGTGCAGGCATATGGCCATGCTAAGTGATTAGGTATGCAACAACGAACCTATCTACATAACAAAAATCTATCCCAAAAAATCAAGGACAACTATTTTAAAGCTAGGAACAATCTGAGACTAATTTAAAGTGATTTCAACATTGACTTATAAATTCATGTATAGTAGTGATGGATAATAAGAGTCATGTATTTGAGCGTAAGTTAATTAGTTTAAGATATGTTAGGAATTAACATTATCAAGTACCTATGACCATATTTATTTATATTCCCCCTTTGTTCTAGTAATTAAATTTATAGAGTAAAAGAGAAAGATATACCTGAGTGTGTACAACACACTTTATATTTTGATAGGAAACTCTAATTATGTAGGGCACTCATTTTAAAAAATTATACAATAACACATGATGTAATCAATGTTTATATTTAAAACTTGAAAAATATAAAATTTGAAAATTTAAATTGAAAGGAGAATGAGTAAGGAGTACATCAATATGGAGATGAAACCATGTTACTGATAGGACCTAAGTTCCCCAAAGTTCTGACACAACTTGTCAGAATTAAGAGCACACATGATTACCATTGTATAAGCAACTTACATATGCGGAAATAACCAGAAGAACAAATAACTATCAATGAGAAAACACACAGAATATGAGAGGCAACACACAATTGTATTCAACTCATTACAAAGGAAATTACAATAAAGAGATCACACTCTTCTTCCACCTCTGTGAGGCTTCCTCCTCAAGGGCTCCAAGTAATCTTCCCACCTGAGTAATCTTCTCTCATAGGTCACAACTAACAACTAACACAAGTTGTTGTTCACCTCATTGTACGTCCATTACAACTGAGTATGAACTGGTACTCCAAGTAGATCTCACCATGATCCTGCTCCTGATGTATTGCTGTCACCTTGATCTTGCTCCCCCACCGATCCTCTTCTAACCCTTGCATACACACATCCCTGCAGACCAACCTGATCTTACTTATTACATATAGATCTCTTCCATGATCCTGCAACACCCTGCATATCAAACCTGATCTTACATACATGGGGAATCCTACTTGATTCCACCATGGGAAGAACTCTCCAAGCTCCACACTTGGGTTCTACAAGTTCAACACTTAACAATACAACCCATGAGTCTATTATATAGATCTCATGCATACACTTAATTTAGATGGGTGGCTCAAAGACTCGAATTGGTCTTTAACATGCAAACAATGCATTCACTTAACTGACTATTCATCAACAGTAGTTCTGACTGCTACAGGTGACCAACGTCGGTCCCTGCTTGACTGGAGGTGACCGACGCCAGCCGATCTCCTACCGATGCCGATTTCCCTCTGCACTCCCCTGACCAACATCAGTTGTGGCTTGCCGATGCCGGCAACTGTCAAGCTGCAAAAACCTCCCTGTTTGCCTTAGGTGAAGCTTTTAGCTCCACACCCTAACAATCTCCCACTTGGAGATAAAGAGATGCACCTGTACCCATACTAGTACTCTATCTAATCTGCATCCTGGCTTGTATTCCTCTTCAAGCTCCCACTTGAAGACAACCCACCACACACCCTGTGGTGCTACACCTGTGTCTGAATTTCTCCATTCTTCTGCCTTGCTATACTCCCACTCAAACAGCAACCCCTGTGAGTAACCTGTAATCAACAACACTTAACAGATTTGAACCACCTGTTAGTCAAGCTCGCTTTGAGAACATCCAACCTCGCTCTGATATCATTTGATAGGACCTAAGTTACCCAAAGCTCTGACACAACTTGTCAGAATTAAGAGCACACATGATTACCATTGTATAAGAAACTTACATATGCGGAAATAACCAGAAGAACAAATAACTATCAATGAGAAAACACACAGAATATGAGAGGCAACACACAATTGTATTCAACTCATTACAAAGGAAATTAAAATAAAGAGATCACACTCTTCTTCCAAGTAATCTTCCCACCTGAGTAATCTTCTCTCATAGGTCACAACTAACAAATAACACAAGCTGTTGTTCACCTCATTGTATGTCCAGTACAACTGAGTACGAACCAGTACTCCAAGTAGATCTCACCATGATCTTGCTCCTGATGTATTGCTGTCACCTTGATCTTGCTCCCCTGCTGATCCTCTTCTGACCCTCGCATACACACATCCCTGCAGACCAACCTGATCTTACTTATCACATATAGATCTCCTCCATGATCCTGCAACACCCTACATATCAAACCTGATCTTACATACATGGGGAATCCTACTTGATTCCACCATGGGAAGAACTCTCCAAGCTCCACACTTGGGTTCTACAAGTTCAACACTTAACAATATAAACCCATGAGTCTATTATATAGATCTCATGCATACACTTAATTTAGACGGGTGGCTCAAAGACTCGATCTGGTCTTTAACATGCAAACAATGCATTCACTTAACTGACTATTCATCAACAATAGTTCTGACTGCTACAGGTGACTGACGTCAGTCCCTGCCTGACTGGAGATGACCGACGCCGACCGATCTCCTGCTGATGTCAATTTCCCTCTGCGCTCCCCTGACCGATGTCGGTTGTGGCTTGCCGATGCCAACGACTGTCAAGCTGCGAAAACCTCTCTGTTTGCCTTAGGTGAAGCTTTTAGCTCCACACCCTAACATTTACTCTATAAATTGTAAAAGCATCAGAGAATCATGCCCCCTTGTTAAAACAATTGGAGAGATGGTTCCTCATGTTGAACCATTGAATATTTTAGAGTGATAAATTCTCAATTTTAAATAACTAATCAAGCACTTGAGTTAAAAATATGCAAGCTCAAACTCTCATGAATTAGGAGAAGTGCCCAATGTACTAATCCAAAATAAGGTGAAACCACAATGGGTTCGCTACAAGTGATGTCAAGGTCATTGAGTGTCATTAGAATTAAATGTATATCATTTATAATAAAAGGTGGAACCACACAATGGGTTCATTAGAATTAATTCTAAAACCATTGAGTGTCTCTAGAATCGAATGTGCATTACCCATAATAAAATGAACCAAACCATTATAAACAAATCTAGATTAAATTTTTATGATCAAAAGATAATGAAGAATATTCATACCCCCATCATGACCAAAATATTAATAAATTTGAAGTGAAATAAAAAACATCTGTTATTGACTTTATAAACTATATTGTAGTGCATATGTGCAGGAACCAATTTTATGAATTTTGAATTTAAAAAATGTGTATATGTGCATGAATCAATATCATGTCCCATAAATTTGTGCCAAATGATATAGAATGTCATGTATCTATATGCTCAAATTTATTTATATATGAAACTTGTGACTCATGTTCCTATAATTATTTTGTATATTTTCATGTATATGCATCTAAGTGTGTACGACTCTATACTCAAGTATCTGTAAATTGAGTGTATATGCCCCCATAGTTTGTATCAATGCACTAATATTTATCATGTATCAAATTTTATTAATTAATTTGAATCTTTAATACATTTACTTTTTCATAAAATGTAATTTTTTATTCATAGAGTCTTGAATATATAAGACAAGCCCATTGTAATACCTCCTTTTGAGATGAGGAATGCAACTTGCAATTTACTTATCTCAAAATAAGAGTTAATTGTGTCATGTAATAAAGATATAATCATGTGTAATCATGTCAACATGTGGAGATAATATTATTACAGTATAGATCATGTCATCAAGACATGTATGAAACATATGCAACATGAGGCATACAAGTGTCATGTCTAGATAGATATAACAATGAGGCATGAAATAAAGTAACAATTTTTGAATAATAATACACAATAGAGGTGCATGATATGGATCATGGCATTGATAATCAAACACAACAAGCACAATAATCATAACACACAGTGTCACTCAATGTCACACAATATCACACTTACGGCAAGAGCCAAATAGAAGGGACATGAACATGTCACAAAAAAAAAGCCAAGGTCCACATGCAAAGACAAAAAATATCTCAAATAAGGGACATAAAGATGTTACACACACAAGAATCAAGAAATGTATAGTCTATCATCTAATAATGTTAAAATATTGAAATAGCATAAAATAAGTGATAATGAGTCTAAACCATCCATATGTATCAATGTCACATCATATGAAAGTAACATATCCATATAACACAAAATGAGATATGAGTAATTAAAAAAACACTTGTAAGATATGTAGTTCACCATGTTAATGAGATCGTAGATAGACATAACTTGTGATGATGTAACATGTAGAATAAGATGCCCCCAACATAGGCATGGAAAGTAGGTAGAAGGGAGTCCAACATCTAGGAATCTATGTATAATATGTATGTCCTACATCACACTCATATAACTTATGAAATGCACATTTTTATATAAAATAATATGTTATATAGAAAAATATGTGATAAATAATATATGTAAAGAAGTAAACTAGCAATTCATGTCATGGTCTAGTCCTATTTTTTATTTTTGAGAATATTTTGAATGTTTTTGTGTTTTTGACATATTTAAATATTTTTTAATCTTTGACATTTTTTTTTGTATTTTAAAAATATTTGAAGTGTGTAAAATGTAAAAGAAGATATCCAATGATCCCATCAATAGGAGGACCATAGTATGTCACTTTTTCATAGAATGAATGGGCGACTTTTTTCAAACAAAAAGTACTACATGTAGATGAATCTTAATATAAAAAGAAATCAAGTGATGTAATGTAACTGTCCTTATCATTGCTCATAGAATCTTGTGTAGGATGTGTAACTCTAGAAGCTACATGACTTGGTGGAGTTTTTTGTATAGTAGGATAAGGTTTCACTAATGTGTTTTCTATGTAACATGTTGAACTATCTATGGTATTGCCTTAACATGCACTATAGAAGATGGAGATCTCTTTAAATTTTGAATAACTCTTTGATGTAAATATTATTGTCCAAGAGTGTGTACAATCTTATCTAAAATTACTATATATAAAGATCCTACATAGGTGCAATAACTAACTCTACATTATGATCTTGATTAGTTATAATAACCAACTGTGGTGGTGGAGGGAAGGGGGGAGGAAAAGGAGATACAACTAATAGTAGAGGGTATTCATATTGAATGCTAGAAACTTTGAACACCTAATTATAATGTATATGTTTTAGACACCGATGTACTGTGGATGGCACTATATAGAGCTTATGCATCGAAAGGCATCCTAATAGCACGTCAAAGACATGTGTTTGGTAATATTAATAATAGAGTAGTCATTCTTGTTGAACTAGCCTAAAGAGGTAACACTATATGCCTAAGAGTATTCTATGTATGTCCATTGAATGTTTTAACTATCTTCAATGTATTTTATAAGTTTTTCTCTATGTATCTAAGAGTGCAAATAAGTGTCATTATACATGCATTTTCACTTGACCCATTGTTTATCATGACACCATGTATGGGTTGTTTCCTGATATAAACTCAAATAAAGAGTTCATGTCTATCTAAATCATCATTGGAAATTGAATTTTCATCAAATGTGATCATAGGACGTGGTGTTGATGTGCTTTTAAATGTACCAATAATACCACCTATTGGATGTCCATATGTTCAAAGAGGATGCACATTGTAAGCATGGTGTACCTCTGAAAAGAGTTCATGTCTATCTAAATCATCATTGGAAATTGAATTGTCATCAAATGTGATCATAGGACGTGGTGTTGATGTGCTTGTAAATGTACCAATAATACCATCTATTGGATGTCCATATGTTCAAGGAGGATGCACATTGTAAGCATGGTGTACCTCTAAATTTTCATTAGTTATTTTCATTTTGTGGATTGGAAATAGATTATTGAAGATTTTAAACTTTGTATTTTCATTTTTTAATGTCTTGGTCTCCTCCATGGAGTGTGCTTAACTCAATAGTATTATCATTGATAATATATCGTATATTATGCCTTGGCCTATAACACTTATTTTTAGAATGTCAAATACATCTAAGATAATCACAATATGTATTTATATCGAATCCCTTACGTTGAGGTTTAGTCATATCAACCTTTAGTGGTGGAGGGAGAGATATGAGATTGCACTTAAGTAACTTTGGTAATAATATATGAGGAGGTGATGATAACCCTATAAATTACCTCCTTAGTGGAGTTGTCAATTGAATCTCATTTGTTGGTTATGTACTGCATTGACTATTACTTTTGCTTCATTTTTTATTTCATTAGATTTTATCTTATAGCTTGGTTTTCTTTAAAACTTAGTGTTTAAATTAATTGTAGAATTTGCTTCATACTTAAGCTTTTTCAAAGCTATGAACTTGAATTCATTTTATTTTACAATGTGGAAAAACTAATAAAAGATTTGAATTTGTCAAACACAATAGACTCATGAAGTGGTGTTATAAAAATTTGTCTGGAGATATATTGTAACTCATTGTGTGCCATAGAATCATTCATCTTAGTTGGCATAGTTTTGTATCAAATAATGTATTCCCTAATTAGCTCATTGGACCCTGGCTTGAGTTTAAAAAATTGTGTATAAGATAAATTTTCACCAATGTTAATAGAAAAGTGTGTTAGAAAATGATCTGCCAAAGGGTTAAATGTTTTAACTGATTAGAGTGGAAGATTATAGAACCATATTAAAGCATATTATTTGAGGCTTCATGGAAATATCTTGGTTAATAATATGTAATTATATGCATAATCCAAGCATACTACATGAAATGAACAAATATTTCATTAGGGATTAACTTTAACTTCATAGAGTGGAAGTTTAGGAACTAAAAATCCTATTGATAATGGGTAAGATGTTATCTCAGGTTCAAAGTAATTATGAATCAAAGTATGGAAATCCATTGAATGACTAGGTCTGAAGACACCTCACTCTAATTGAAACACCTTAGCATGTAGGGATATAACAATATGCTCAGGGGAATGTGCATTAGGTGAGGTTGGTGATAAACCATGCATAGGAATCAAAGGAGGTGTGTATGATGCATGTGTAAAGATAGGCATATTCTTTTTTTGTAAACCTTTTAATGCCCCCATACCTAGGATGATGCCACATATGTAACTGGATGTGTCAATATAAGAATCAAATCAATAATATAAACTAGAACACTTGGAAGTAGAAGTCTTAACAACTCTACAAGACACCTCTTGTTGTTGTTATTGAGATGTTGCAAGCTTATCTTGATGTGCATTTATAAATGCTAGGATAATTTAGACAACACTATTCACATGTTTAGAATTTTGATGAAGTCCTTGATGAAAATTGGATAATTATTTAACTTGATAAGGATCTACACTGTTAAGCTCATTATGTCAATTATATCAAAAATCTCATGATTATATTGATTAGTATGCATAATTTCAATAGATTGATTATGATTTCATCGTCAACACCATTTTTGATTTACATAACTTTGAGTGGTTGCATTATCAAATTGAGAAAAAACATATGTATTGTCCATTTTAGAAGATATCAAAGGACTCTAAATATGCTTTGTATGAATTCCACTTAAAATAGCATCGTGTCTTAGCAGAATAGGGTATTTAGCCTTCTTGAGTGGCATAAGGGGAAATCTTGTAAATGTGTAAAAGGAAAGACATAATGGGTGTATCTAGATAGGGTGTGTTTGATTAGGATCTCAAATATATTGTCTCAGATGTCAATAGTGAACAAGACCCAAAGAGACAATAACTACAAAGGATTCCACCATCCCATAGCCACACTATCTTGTCTTTGAGGGACATTTAGAGTAAATTTTTAGGGCTAACCACTTACTAGTGCACTATAGAACCAAATTACAAAAGACATTAAATGGCTTAAAAATAGAAACTTTATAGATTTTTGATATAATATGAGGTACGTGGAAACTAAAATCCATATATAATATTTTTTAATGACTTGAGTATTGGAGTAGTGCCCCTCACACCAAAACTCAAGTAAAATTGATGACCACTTTGCCTAGAACAATAAATCCTATGAGTTTTACAACTATTGGAACACGGTTCTAAAAAAGTAATAAATTAAAAACTAATAAAAAGAAAATAATTTTTGTATAGAAATCATAAATTAATATGAAACACTAGGACAAAAATTGAAAAAAAAATGCTAAAAAATGTACGGGTTCCTTAATATGTTTTACCTTATTTTTTTTATCAAACATATTAAAATTTTGTTTAATAGGTATGAAAATTGATTAAATATAAAATATATAAAATTTATTGTAATATATGAAATTTAAACATAAATCTGAATGTAAATCATAATTTATTAAAAATAATTGACGAGTGACATATGCTAAAATTAGTAAGTATAACCAATAATGAGATACTTAGCATTTTATGATTTTTGATTGCCTATAACCAATGTCTGGCAATGGAAATCATGATAAGACAATATTATGATAACTCAGATTTAGAGGCAGGGCCTATGAATATTTATGGAAAATTCTACACTCCTTAGACAAGAACGTTGGTTGGTCATGTCCATTAACTATAGACTTATCTACTTTGACTATGATGAAACTATGAATTTTCTACCACATGCACCTATTCCTAATAAAAGAGTTTAAAAATGGAAGTCATGTAGATGTTGCAAAGAAATAATTGTTTTCATTCTCTTTGCCTTGGAAACCCTAAGGGTACTTATAAGAGCTAGAATCTTAGAAAAAGAGAGGCAAAGTGTAATGGGTTGAGCATACCCTAATCACCCTTATTGATGATTGATCATTTCCTATGTTTTTTGATACTCTAATGATGGAATCAAGACACATGTGATTCTTCCACTTAGAGTGATTATGTAATTGTGTTCCTTGACTATATGTATGCCACTAAAAATTTGGCTTTGATACTTGATAATGTTAGTTATTGCTCTGATTTGGAATGCTTCAGACTTGATTTGAGACCATTCCTAGTGATTGATATTAAATTCAGGAAAAATAAGATTTTTTTTTTGAATGTGTAGTAGTGTAAAATATAAATAGCAAATAGTTATCAAGTCCTTTAATAAATGACCTTTGATTTGTATTTATAGTGAACATTTTAAATAATTTCCTTTAGCCAACTTTAAAAATATGTGGGATGACCCAAATGGGTGGTCTAAATTTTGAAAACAATTCATTAAATGATGCAAGGATAAGGTCATGTTAAGTGGATAGGTCTGTAGTAGCTGACCTGTCCCAAAAAAACAAGGACAATTGTTTTGAGGTTGTGGGTAGTCTAAAATTGATATAAAGTCATTTGAGCAATGGCTTGGAAATTCTTATGTAGTAGTGACAATAAATAGAGGGGTCAAGCCCACATATATATTAATGAATAGAGGAATGTGAATATGAGTCATGTATTTGAGCATAATATAAGTGGTTTAAGATATGTTAAGAATTAATATTTTCAAGTACTTATGACCATATTTAAGTATCTATAGTGTGTCTTCTAGCTCCATCAACCAAGTCAATCCCTAGGAATCTATAGACCACAAAATGCAACATGTTTATATTTGACAATATTGACATCATAAAAGTATAGTATTACATTCATGGTATTCACCTATAAATTAATCATTTTTAATTTTAATATAAGAACATGGTGTCGAGTACTATCGAAATTATAATCATTATAATTTAAAACCTTCTTATTTTTCCATTTTAATACCTTTTTAAAAAAACCTGAGAAGGGATTAACCCATATGATAGACTCTGAATGTGAAAAAACTTTTAAAGTGAGTGCTCACATGCATAACTATATTCATGTAATAAATCAAATTAGGGTTTATTTTAGTGAGCCCTATAAAAAAATCTATGGAGGTCTTGATGTGAATCTGATTCATAATGGTGGTGAATTAGGTTGGAAGCTGAATCATTGTAAAGTCAAATCATGTGATGCCAAATGGTGAATCACATAATTCCTACAATCATTTATCATCGATCGATGATGAATGGCAAGAAATAGATGCACACCAACATAATTACAGGTGAGTGGTTGTGTAGGCCAGATGAAAGCCTCTATAAATGAGATGCACATTTGTGCAAATACAGGTCTAGGTGAATGCTTGCATATATTGGATGTATGCTAGTTTTAATTTGATGTGTGTATATGCAAGCTGGGTGAATGATTGTTTGGATTAGATGAATGCCTATCCATACCTAGATGAATGACTAGTTTAGATTGGATGAACGCCTATTTGGATTGGACACACATCATGCATATTGGATGAACATATGTTTAGATTAGAGTTTTAGTCAGGTGCCTATTTGGATTTGGATGAAAATTTATGTAGATTGGATGAATGCCTATTTTAACTAGACACATGCCTATATGGGTTAGATTAACAACTTTTCAGATTGGCCAAATGCCTTTTCATACCCAAAAAAATGCTTGTGTAAATTAGACGGACATCTATTTTTATCAGACACACATTTGTATGGATTGGATGCACACCTATATAGATTGGATGCACATCTATTTAGATTGGGCTAATGACTATTTGGATTCATATAATCATCTATATAGATTAGATGAATGCCTATTTTGACCTGATGCATGCCTGTGTAGTGTGTAGATTGGATGGATGCCTATTTAGATTAGATGAACACCTATGTGGATCCGATCGCATGTATGTCTAGGTTAGGTGGGCATCTAATGATGATGCCTATATGATGGATTAACATGTGACATGTATGCATGTGTCGATTATCTACATGGAACTTTTATGGTTTGACCAAAGATGATGTGATCCTTTCGGTTGTGATACTGGTATCCCCGATGAATGCCAATAATATATGGGTGGCCACCCTTTATGGCTTGAAGGCTTATAAATATAAGAAATGCAACTCATTTTGTATATTTTAATATTTTAGCCTCTTTTGTCAAGTTTAAAAAATTTCCTCTTTTCCCCAACTCTCACTCCCAACTTATAAAACCCATTTTTATTCCATGGCTTCCATTTCTTAGACCTCTTCTAACGTTGGCACAGGGGTAACCAAAATCCCCAAACTCACTTTTCAAATTTTTTTGTGCACTATCATCCAAAGGCTCCTGCAACAACTAGACACATATAGTGATTAAGTGCAACATTGAAAGTTTAACGGTATTATCTACATGCCCTAGTATGATAAATATATTTTTTCATTGAATGTTATGTTGTAAAGATTTGATATTTCTTCCTCCACATTTCACATCAACTTGGACTCCCAGAATATTTCATTTAAAATTCGTCTAGAGGATATTGAGATATTGACAGGTCTACATTCCAATGATGGGTACTTGGTCACCACAAAGGGATTACTAAATGATGATGATAAAAAGTATTTAGAGCCCCATTACTCACTACAGGAGGATGATATGTATTGTTAAATTTATAATTACTACTTTTTGAATAGTTTTACTTCTTTTGTTCTAACTTGGTAATTTTTTTCATAGATCCTCAATGCCATGATAAAAGAGGATTAAAAATTGAATGTGTTAAAATATGTTTCCTCTTAGGAATGATTGAAATTTTCCAATCAAGAATTGTTTTGCAAGGTAGACCATCTGATCTTCCATTTTGGGCTCTTGTTTATATTCTTCGTACTTTGGCCAGTCAACCATTGAATTGGTGTAGTTTTATTTTCAGTAGAATCAAAGATTATTTAAATTATGCTCTGTGTAATGAACATACTCAGTTTTCTTGTTGTAATTATATTATTACATTGTACTACGAAGCAATTTTAGATTTACAAGCATCCTCTATTCCTTCTACCCTCAATTCCAAATTGTTTATCAATGCTCTCTCCCTTGAAGCACATGGGGTTAGTTTGAGTAGTTGTTTGACTCTTTGAGCTATCTATCTATTTTAATTAAATACATAAATATCAATTAATTCATTTTAAATAAAACATATTTTTCTTGTAGAAAAAATTATATGAAATGATTACCAGAAGAAATGTTATAGGCAAAGGACGTCAACCTCCTGAGACCTCAACAAAAATAGAGATGGAAGGTGATGCAAAATTGATTCCACAGATGCCCAAGCAACAATTGATAAGAAGAAAGTGAATGCAAAATTTGATTACACCTCCCGCACCTAAAAAAAACTCCACTCATGATACCGGTATACCTTCATAAACTAGATTTGCTTTTATTGAATACTCTTTTATCATTTTAATATTTTAACTCTAATATAAATTTATATATATATAGCAGAGCCTATGCAATCTATATTCCAAACACTAGTTGGGTCTAGTAGAAATTCAAGAGTTTTCCAATAGCAACAACAACAACAACCACAACAACAACGATAAAGAAAATAAGGTGTAGTAAATAAATATATTTTTTCTTAAATGCTAATATTATATTAGATTTTTTAATTGGTCATTTAATTGATTTTAATTCTTATTTATAGTTCATTCTTATCCAAGAAAAAAATTCCTACCACCACCGCCACCCTGTCATGGCCCTTTAACTACTAGTATTGGGGAATATCTTTTTGTCCTAGCTCAAAGTGGTGCCATAGTTCAGGTTCCAACGTCTAAGTTTTCAAACTTTTCATTTGGTGGTCTTCCCAGCACATCTGAGACTTATTTTTTTCATAATATTGATCTAAATGATGAGTATTTGGGCATTGACAGTGGCACACCCATAGATTATTTCAACCTTCATGATATCATACATGGATCTCAACCCATGGAGCCTTCACAATGACCTCATCCACTTGATTCACCACCTAGTAACACCGAAGATAGTCCTATGCAGGAGACTCCTCAAACAGATGACCTCCCCATTTCTAATTTATTAGTAGAAAATATTAAAACTTATGTTCTTGACTTTATTCTTCCAAACCTTGATGAATTAAAAACATGGGATCATCGAGCAAAAATATTAATTCAAGAAATAAGTGCTCGTTTCTGTAACCACAATCAACAATATCAATTATACACAATGGTGGAGCATGAGCCAGTAAAAATTAATATTTTATTCAACCAAGTAGCTTTAGGTAGTATTGTTATGAATAATAGCTTTAATGATGATGTTATTGATATCATGTTAAAAAGGCTGAAATCTTGAATGTAGAAGCCCAAACATACTATAACAAATGGGCACAGAATAAAACCCTGGTGGATCTTGTGAATGCGAAAAAAGAAAAATTTGTGGTGAGTTTCTTATGTTTTTTTTAAATTAAAATTTATTTTAAAAAATTTAACTAATTAATTATTTTTTGATCATTTTTTGTCAAAATATATAAATTTGAAGAACCAAGTTGTTGTCCTTGACATGCATCTAAAGAAAGCACACAAAAGTATTTTTACGACAATTTCTTTCAAGGAAAGACTTGTATTATTGAATAAGGAAAATAATACATTGAGGAAAATAATTCAAGAAATTGGTTTGGATTTTGATGTTTTGTTTAAAAATAAAGTTGAAGCAGACCCATCATTGCTTTCAACAGGAGATGTTGCTACCAAATAATGAAGTAATCTTATCAATATTCATTCTGCAGTGAAAGATCTCCAAGATTCTGGGATCCCGATCCACATAGAAAACATAACCACTACCAATACCAATGAACAAGTAGTGGAAGTACAAAATGATCCACAATGATTATGAGACTACTATAAGTTTAAAGTTGTTTTGTAATTTCCATACTGTCTTTTAATTAATGAAAAGTGAGGTGTGAGCTCAAAGCCTCAAGTTTTATTATGCTTATATTTTGTAACTATTAGAAACTTATGTTTTACAATATTAATAAATATTTTGTAATTATGGATTCCTTACTCATATTTTGTAATAATTTGATGCAATGTTTATAGTTTACTGCTTTAATTTACAGTAAATTTGGTTTCAAAGCTACTAAAATATTGTTTACAATTTCATTTGAATAAATAATGTATAATTTATTCAAAAAATGTCAAACAATCACAAAAAAATAGAATGTTGAACATGTACTATTTTTTGCAACTTGCAATATTAAAAAATGCTCAATATACTATTGTAGAATATTGAGGGAGCATATCAACTAAGCATGTAATAAACAACTTAACTCAATGTAAACAAATGATAAATAATACTATTGCAGAATGCTAAAGATATTTCAATCAGGTATATCAAATAATCCTTTGGTAACCCGTACTTCATCTCCAACATTTGTATGGCATGTCTCACTAGCATTTAAAGTTTTACTTCTAGTTATTTTTGTGACACATCTTCTTTTAATTAGACTACTTCAAATTGAAATTGATCTATCATATGGAAACATATCCACTTCATAACCTGAAACATACAACCTTAAACATGTCTCAAGATTTTTATCCAATCTATTATGAAGCCTTGATTTGACAAAACATAATGCACTAAATACCCTTTCATCTTCCACAAACCCCAAAATCATTATTTGGCACAATTCATATAAATTAAAATATTCACTAATTTCTTCCTGTAGAACACTACTATGATATAGTTTCTTCCATAGCCTAGTAATAGAACCTATTTATGTTGGTTTAGCTAACAATCGACATTGTTCAACCATTATAAATCCAAAAAGCTTTGACTAGTTTTTCAATAATTTTTTTTGCAAAATACCCTTAACTTCCTCTCCATTAATTTCCACAAACTTAATGAATTATTGATGAGAGTACCCATGTATTTGATAAATAATTTACTTGTTTGTTCTTCACCATTACTGCTCTAAAATGCAGGATTCATCACGCCCATGGCTTCAAGCAAGTCATCTCTTTGAAAATGATCTCGAATTTTAGCAGACAAGCTTTTTAAAATATCTCTTAATTTTATTCACGTGTCACATATGACATTATCATATAAAACCCTTGTTATAGGTACTTATTCAAATTCTGATCCAACTAAATTTGATTGTCTTTGGAGAGTGTGTAATGGTATCTCCTTTCCATTAACCAAAATACAAAGATGATCATGAATATTGAATTTCAAATAGTTTTGAGGGTCCTTTAGATTTGTTAAAGTTTCCCAACTCTCAAATATTGGTCCCTTAAAATTTTTATTCGAGTAGCATAATATATCAAGTGATAAACAAACATGTTTCCTCAACTTTATAAAGTTCACAATATATATTGATCTCTTTTTTGCATGTTTCGTCAAACAATGCATTTCCCTCAACATGGGAAGAATACCATATAATGTTAGCAAAGTTTTGAAATCTGTCAAGTGGTTCATTAAATATCTTCCTTTGTCAACCTCCATCCTATACTTAAACATAAAACCAGCCAATGATTAATATTCTTCAAATGTTCTACATGTAGGTTCATACATTGAAATCCATTTAGTATCTACATCTTTCAATAGTTTTTTTCCATTAGTCACTCCAATTGCAAATTTTTGAAACTCTAAAAACCTTTTTGGACTACATGACATGTACGCGTGCAAATCATGGATTATCTCTTCCACTTTTGTGACACTTTTGAATGTGCTTACAATTTTATAAGCAAGATTTATTCTATGTGCCATACAATAGATTGGAGTCATATATGGGACAACTGATGTTTGTAGGTGAACACATAAACTAGTTTTATTCCCCTACATTACTGATGCACCATCCACACCAACATAAAGCAAATTAGTACCTATATGATGGTAACTCATCCCAACAATATCCGTCAAATTATAAATATTCAATTTGCAAAATTTTTTTGCATTACAATTTTTAATCATTTTATGTATAGATAAAAGGTGAGGTTGCCTTGAATGATTTTGAAATGTATATACATGCATGCATACCCATGGTGTGTTGTCAACCGTTGTTACCTCATCAATAGACAGTGATATGAACCTTGTTGATTTTACTTTCTCTTTCAAATCCTCCTTTTCAATCATTGCAAGGCATTTTTCCATCTCCCAGGCACTGATATTAGACCAATGTGAATGTAAATTTTTTTACAATCCATTCTACTAAAATAAAATCTTGTAATTTGAATAATTAGAGATTGGTCTTCCTCTTTTCAGAATGTGAAATAAAGTTGAAAATTATATATTTTTGGCAAGCAAATTGGACTGAGTAACCTTTTTGAATTGAGCTTGAATTGTTCCTTCTTTCTCAATGAGATGTCCTTGATGTTTCTGATGATTATGATACTCTGTTGCATAACATTGATGTATGCACTCTTTTTCATTTTTTCATCTCGCTATTTTTTTATAATTCCATCTTTGTCTTTTACTGACTCGTATATTTTGCCATGATGTTTTTCAATTGTGTCCAACTTGAGTTACATTTTGTGGTCCTTACCAAGTTTCCAACTACATATGGTGCATTTTCATTTTTTTGGTGTGTCAGTACTATTTTATGGATACACAAGTTCAATAAATGGGAATTTAGATGCCTATTCATACTAAAATGACCTTCTGATTGTCCATATATTTTTATTCTTCTGTATAGTTTTTATTGTACCTATTTGAACTAGAGATTATTTTTGTTGTATAGCAGGCTCATTTGGAGATTATGTTGTGAGAGTAGAATTAGTAGATCTCTCATTTGGTGTTGGGAACTCATCATCAACACCACTACTTATGATGTGATATCTACATTTCCTTGAATTCAATGGGACAATGTGTAATTCTTTCTGAGTGACCCGTTTTGTGCCTTTTTCAACTGAAGAATGTGTTGAGTAAGCAGATCTCTCATTTGGTGTTGTGAAATCATCATTGAGACCAATAGTATTGATGCCATATTTTCATTTTCTTATTGCTTTATGAGTGGCTTCTTTCATGAGAAGTATATATTCAAAAGCGTTATACATTTCTTCAATAGTTTAATCATTGAATTCTACATGCAAAAAAATTGTATGACATTAATTTTTAATAAACGCCAATACTAAATTATAAATAAATAAGAAGAATGAAATCTAATAATATTTATAATATAGTACTTATGTTTGGTGTTTCATTCACAAGTCTTTCCAATTCAATGATATAAATGGGTTTTGCATGCAATATTGTTGTAGAGCTTATCATTATTATTAAAACTTGAAAAGAATATTTAATTAATTAAAAAAATGATATTCTATGAATTAGTACCTTTGTTTGGAATTTTAAATTTATGCCTAGGTATGTCTACATGTGGAGACAATTCTTCAAAAGAGTTATCAGTGGATTCTGCACATGAAATGGTTCAAGACATTTTAATTAGTATTTAACTTTAACACAAGCCAATGAATAAAAACCATTAGTTGATTGAAAATACAGTACCTCTATTTGGTGTCTGTCCAAAATAAGATAATAGGCTATTCTATTTTTTCAATTTCTCAGAGGCTTTAATGTTTTTAGTAGATGCCATATTATCTAGTCTGTAGAGCCATGGACGAAAGAGGATTAATATTAAAATGAAGATGACCAACAACAAAAAATATGCTTGACCAATGAATAAGGAATCATGACAATAATAAAAAATGATGGTGGCTTCCCATAATATGACTACGAGCAAACGTCAGTGGGTTAAATGCAAATGCTAGCAGGTCATGGGTGGACACCAAGAGGCTATGGGTGGATGCCTGTAGACTGGATGGATGCCAACAGACTATGGACATACATCGATAGAGTCCAGACTGTGGGTGGATGCATAGACTATGGGTGGATGCTCGTAGACTATAGGCAGATGCCCAAACTGTGGGTAGATACTCGTAGACTATGGATAGATGCCCATAAACTGTAGATGGGCGCAGGCAGACTATGGAAGGATGTTGGTAGTCTGTCGATGTTCATCCCATCCCTGTATAGGGAACCTAAAGAGCATTAAATGGAATTAGTTAAAAATTACTAAAAAATTATATTGTAAAAAATAAATGTTGCCTACCTTGTTATAAATGGTTGATTCTTAAAGTCACCCGGTAGTATGTGGTGAAATCTCTTAGATTAGCTTTCAAGGTATTGGTGAATTACATTTATATAAATAAATTTATATTCATATGTAGGTGAACTTATCCTCAAAAAAAAACTTTGACCCAAAAATTTTAGGTGATAATGACATGTCAGCCACTCCACTAGAATCGCCAAATGCCAACTTTAAAAAATGGAATATTCGTAGATTAAAAAAGATTCACCACTAAAAAAAACCCTGAATTAAACTGGTGAAAATTAAATTACCATAAACAATGTGCACTAGAAAAGACAAGATTTAAATTTTGATTTGCATTTAGTAAGAATGAACAAATTGAATTCTAGGTGAGCATTGGCTTAGCATTAGAGTAGTACCACTTATTCTATGCACTACATTGAGATGTATTATAAATTTTTACATATTCACAAAAAATGGCATGTTCCCCTTTTGAATATTTTACTTTGATTAAAACAAGAAAATGTGAGGTTTGAACTTATGTCCTCTAAACTATCAGTACCATGAGATTGACATGTAAAATACAAAAAAAATACATAACTCAATCTCGTATTCTCTTAGTTGTCAAAACAAGAGAAATATACAAACACAACAAGATTGGCCCACATAACAAAATTCAACGAAAATATGTTACTAAATGAAAACTATTTGCACTTTTTAAAATATTTACATCTATGTAAAAAAGCAAAAGAAAAATCACAACTTCATTCACTCGTTTCACTCGTGCCTCCATTTCCCTCCATTTCAATTTACCTATAGTTATTTGTTTCACATCTATGCATCATTAAGATTCACACAAAATTATATTTGGGACCCACACTTTGTAATAGTAAACTTCTAACATATAAATATTATCAAACATATTTATGCATCTTAAATTCCAAACATCATTTTTCTAACAAATCACTTGTGCCTTTCTCTCCCCATATGCACTTTAAATTCTATTCTTTCTTAGACAACCCATAAAATGTATATGAAATGGCATATATATAAGTGTACACAAATATATATGATGTAAATATTAAATATGGCTTATAGAAAAAATACATATAAGAAATAAATTATGGCAAAAAATATATTTGGATCCCCACAACTACTATTTTATCTTCTTCATGGACCCCTCATCTCTGTCTTGTAGCTCTAATATCAATGTTGATTTAAATAGAAAACAACATGATTTTATTCAAAAGAGAAAGCTTTACATAATGGAAAATGTTTGAATACATTATTATTTTATACACAAAAGCTAAAATAAATGTTTCTTCTCTGAACTTAACCACCTAACCTAATTACTTAACTACTATATGGTAATACACATGAACAACTATCAACATAATATCATAAGATAATAGTGTTTACCCTAGTTTTATCTTTACACAAAATAATGAATAAACTATTGCAATGAATATATATTTTAATATAGTTGTGAATATACATAATTTAGATCTACCCAATTATTAAATAATAATAAAAAGACAAAGTGATAAACAATCAGGCTATGCAAAATAAGTACAAAGGGATAATGAATGATCACACCTTGTTGTTTTGATATTTTGTAACAATTTTGCACCTCACATGGACTTGACTTGGGAAGATTTATGCTAGTCAAATATGTGTTGCTAGGTTTGTCTCTGTGATATCAAATCTAACCTATACATGCTAAAATTATGTTTTTTGGTCTTCTTGTGCCTTTGCTTTTATGATTTATCAGAAAAAAGTATTGAATTATTGATCCCTTCTCTTTGACCTAGTTTGCCACTCAAAAATAACAAATAAGTTATGAAGTCGATATATTGTTGAATTAATGTTTTAAATTACGTATCTCACATGTTCGAATTAGACCTCCACGTAGTTCTGAGTGAGTATAAATGGAATAGCTCGAGAAGGGGTTTTAACCCCTTTTTTCCTATAAGTGATTATGTAATTACATGTAAGTTAAAACCTTCATTTTGTACAAGGGGATAATAAAAGACCAAAATAGACAACTATATCCCAAGTGTGTAAGATATGACTAAACAAGGCTCATCTTAAACTAAAAGGAGTAAAGTAGTTCAATGTTTGGCTCTGATTTAGGATTAGTCCTTGATATTCTAATTTTTTTATAACCTATTTTATTTGTTTTATTAAATGGTTTATGATGAATTGTATATATAAGGAATTCAAGGATAATATGGAGCACATAAGTCAACCTTATAAATGACAAGACATGAGTTTAAAGGTTCAAGATCCATGGAAATAGGAAAAAGGACCCATAAAGGTGAGAGGTATAGACCTACTTAGGGTGCAAGTCTATTTAGGGCAAAATCACACAAGGCGTAGATTTGTCTAGGGCAGAACCACATAGGGTGTGGGTATAACCTAGAATTAAAAAAGCTCAAATCTTAATAAGGAACATGAAAAAAATGATATTTAGTCCAAGGATTCCAAATAATAGATTGTGATAAGTGTTTAAATGTTCTTTTAAGGCTTAAGGGTTAAATGCATAACAATATGGGGTTAGAGACATCATAAAAATACAAAAATCTACACAAATATGTCAAATATGATAATCTAGGGATAAGACATTGGGTGAAATGGTCTTGTACCAAATTTAGTTGTCTACATAATGCCCCCACTTTGACATGGATATGTGAACATAAGTGAATACATGTGTGAATTAAATTATAAATATAAATAATTTGAAACAAATTCACTTACCTAGGGAAGATAGTAGGGATTTTTATGTTTTACTCAAGTTAAGCCTATATTCACATGGATTTTTGATGTTCCTAAAATTAGTGACAATTGGTATAAGTAGCTAATGTGCATGACAAATAACTAAAGTTTGAATTTTGAAATTTGAAAATTTGGATTTGAAAAGAAAGCATGAGAACAAATACACCTAGCTAGTATTTGCTCTAAATACCACAACAACCGCTTCTAAAACTAGATTATAAATAGTTTATTAAACATAAACAATACTTATTGGGAGTCACTATAATCTAATCCACTTATTAATCAAGGAAGTAGATAAATTTGCTCAAGTTCAAGCAAGTTCACTCAAGTTTTCTCAATTTTTTTTTTAAATATGCATTGGTATATACCCTCATTTTGAGGTGATGGATGAAAATATATGTTGCAATCACTCATCTAAAAATATAATTTTAAGTGCCTCATAAGTTAGGAAAATAATATAGTCAAAACAATAATATCTAGAAACATATGCAATGAAATTTGAATATAGTTCATAAAAAAAACTGTGTAAAAGTGTAAATCTAATGTAGGAAAGATATTATCATATCAATCACAACGTGAAAGGCTAAGATGATCCTAAAGGAAAATAAATATGGTTACTACTATTATGTCTAAAATTTTGTATAATATGCCCCTAATCAGGCTATATATAGCTATGAAAACACACACAAGTAATATGCCCCCATAGATGCATGGTAGATACCATGCCAATGTAGACACCAAGAAAGTATAGTAATATGCATGATAGATAAGATGGATAAAATAATATTATATAATAGGCATGATGAACACCATGGCTACAATTAATGACTAAATTAATGGACCACACAAGTTAGTGACCACACCCAAATTAGTGATTAGACAAGTTAGTGAGACCACACAAGGATGAGACCCATAAAACATGATGATAAGAGGATCTTCTATAGACAAGGACACACAAACAAGAAAACACATGCATATAAATTTAAGCATTCACACCCAACAAAAATTTAACTATGTAACAATCACATCGAAAATATCCATGTAAAATATAAGATATAGTTATTGGCATAAGATGTAGTAACCAATGTAATCTAGTTTAATACGATGAAGGAAAAACAAGGAAAGATATCATGCAAAATCTTTGAAATGATAATGTCTCCAAGATATAAAATGTCCCCTTAAAATGTTGGAAAATAGTGTGTAGTCCATTATTTTTGAATTTTAAAAGCACCCACTTAAAAAATACCATGAAAATTATGTGTAAATCATGGATATGAAAACCTCTAGTATATGTAAATATGTAACCATGTATAAAGCAATATTTTGTTTTTTGTATTTTGAAAAAAAAAATGATAAGTTCATTCCCCTTAATAGGTAGTTTGTATGAATCATGTATATATTAATAATGATGAACATAATGTGACAAGGTGCAGCATGATGTGTAGGTCATAAGGGCCCATCAATGTAATAATGTGAGGCACTTATTTATTATAACCCTCAATCATAATATTATAGCAATGTGTAGTGATCACAAGATATGGATGAATATGTGGCAAGGCCTATAAGTGAAGATGTACTTGGGGAAATAATATGATTGTCAATGTATGAGAACTTAATAGTATAAATATATGACAATAAATGTACCATGAGTGATAACTTATCACCTGTCATTGTATGTGTAATAATCTAGTTAAGCAATGTTGACCCATAAGTAAAATTGGTATAATAGACTCCATGCATAGGATATGTCAATAATAAACATGTGTGGGTGTGATACCCCCATAGGAAAATATGTGACATAAATCATGGGTACCATGCCTTCATTATGAAAATATGTGATCAATATGGAACTAGTGTGGGTATGAAGCCCCCATTGGTAAAGATATGATCGCATATGAATCCATAATTTTTATTTTTTAGTAATACGTGTAGAAGAAGAATATAAAATTAAAACAAGAAGGTATGGGATGACACATGAAAAATAGAGGATCAATGCTTAAAATTAGAGGAATAGTATGAATATGATTTTCAGCAACGTGTGGCTTCCCTAAAAAATTAATGCATGCTACGACTGAAGGTCTTGATAAATGTGGTGTCATAATCAAGAAACCAATGTAATTTATAAGAATGTGATTGAAAATAAAATGGTTAAAAATAATGAAATATAACAAGTGTATACACAAATTTAATCATTAAGTACTTGACAATGTTCATTCTTGACATCTTTACCCTACTTGGCTTATTCATCATTTCACTAACTCATAATCTATAAGAGAGATTTCATTATTTTTCAAACATATAAAATATCATACAAACATCTCTATTTCAACCACATTCATCCCTAAATTACTTATAGGTACATGTCAAGCCTTTTCTAATAGTCTCTATCTTTCTAAGACATGATCGTGTTAGGTCGAATAAGGCCACACTACGACCTTGTCCCCCACACTCCAACAATCACTTTTTCAAATCAAGACATTTAAAAATGGCTCTCCCATGCATTTTGTAAATTTGGTTAGAAAAAATATTCTAAATATTCCCCTATAAAATCATTCAATTAAAACATCCCAAACAAGTTAATTTCAAATTACTACACACTAAGCAAAAGATCACTATTTTTTTAATTTCAATTATGCTACTTTATAATAGTCATAGGCTAGTTTGAATATCATTTATTATAAGTCAAGGGAAACTATTTTCAAGTATTTCAATCAATATTCTAGCTACTTGCATATATTTTCACAATCATGGATCACACAATCACCCTAAGAGAAAGAACTACATCATCTTGATGTTAGGTTGTGGAGCTAAAAGCTTCACTGTTATGAAAATGTGGAGGTTGCTGAGTGTTACAGTAATCGACGTCGATCAGGTCAATCGATGTCAGTCATATTCAGTGTACAAAGTAACTAGCATCGATTAGGGGTCGGCCAACATCGGTTAGACAGGAACTGATGTCGATCATCTCTAGACAGACAGCGACTGACGTCGGTCGTCTATGCGTTCTAGAACTGGTCTAATTTTAGATAGACAGTTAGTTTTCATATAAAGACTAATTTTAGTCTTGAGTCTGTGTTTCTAATTATTGTTTGGTTTGGGATATATTTAAGAGACCCATGGGGATGTATTGTAATCAAGGACCAAGGACAAGAAAGAGATCCTTTCGAGTGTAAGATCAGTTGATCTGAAGATAGCAAGATCAGGGAGATCTACATGGTAAGTAAGATCAGTTAGATCTACAAGTGTGAAAGATCAAGGAGATCTACTTGGAGTACTCGGTGGTACTTGGTGGACTGGCAGTAGGCAACAACAACCATTGGATTGATTGTCACTAACTGGTAGAGGAAATAACTTGGTTATTGAGTTGTGATTGTAATTGATTGAGAGAGAGAACTCTTGAGAGATAATTACTGTACGCCCAAGAGGTGTGGGAAGAGTGTGATTTCTTCATTATATTTCTTTTTGAAAGAGTATTAATATAGATTGTATTGTTTCTTGTATCTCATATTTTGTGATGTCTCTAAATTCTAGTTACATATTACTTTTGATTTAATTCCGTGTTTAGTTGCTTATACAAAGGTAATCAAATGTACTCTTAAGGAGTAGGATCCTGACAGTTGGTATCAGAGCTTGGTTCAGAGCTTGGTTCACTAACACCTTAGTTTTAGAGTGTGTTAAGTGTTTGTTGATTACAGGTCACTCACATGGGAGTAAAGCAATGACATAAGAAAGTAAGCTAAGAATGGAGAAATTCAATGGCAAGAATTATCAATTATGGAGGATGCAGATAGAAGACTGTCTGTATCAGAAAGATATGTACTTACCATTGGGTGGGAGTAAGCCCACATATATGCAAGATGAAGAATGAAATGTTCTTGATAGAAAGTCTCTGGGATCTATAAGGTTGAGCCTGGCATCTTCTATGATTTCCAACTTATCACAGGTAAAGACAATGGTAGAGCTAATGGATACTTTGGCAAATTTATAAGAAAAACCCTCAACTTCGAATAAGGTATTTCTTATGAAGGAATTATTTAATTTTCAAATGCTGGAAGGTGGATTGGTATATAGTCATCTTAGTGATTTTCATGGTTTGGTAAACCAGTTAAATTCAGTCAAAATAATTTTTGATGATGAAATTAAGGCTCTCTTAATCTTATGCTCTTTACCTGAAAGTTGGGATAGCTTGGTAATGACAGTAAGTAATATTGCATCTGCTTCAAATATCTTAAAAGTTGATGATGTTGTTAGTGTAATCTTGAATGAATAAATTCACAGAAAAAGCACAAAGAAATCATCAGGTAATGCTTTAAGTGTTAAAAGTAGAGAAAAGCAAAGAAAGAAGGTCGAGCAAGGGAAATCAAGGTCAAAGATAGGCAGTGGATCCAAATCCAGGTATGGCAGTATAACCTGCTAGAATTGTGGAAAGAAAGGGCATGTAAAGAAAGATTTTTGGTTAGTAAAAGATCAGCATGAAAGAAATAAAGAAGCAAATGATGCAGGTATTGTTGCACGGGATGCTCTTATATGTTCCTTGGATAAAGTAGAATCTTGGGTTTTAAATTCTGGTGCCTCTTTTCATGCAACTCCAAATAGATAATTTTTTCATGATTATGTCCATGGAGACTTTAGAAAATTTTATTTAGGAGATGGTGAGCTTTGTCAAATTATTGGCAAAAAAAAGTGCAACTGAAATTGCAGAGTGGCAACATATGGGTGTTGAAGGATGTCATGCATGTACCCATCCTGAAGTGGAATCTGATTTCTGTAGGAAAGTTGGGTGATGAGGGTTGCACAGTAACTCTCACAGATGAATCTTATAAAGTTTCCAAGGGTGCACTTATATTAGCAAGAGGTAATAAAGTAGGTACACTTTATCTATCTACTTGTATTACTGACTCTCTTTCTATTTTATCTACTTCAGATGTAGATACAAAAATGTGGCTCTGTAAGCTTGGTCACATGAGTAGAAGGGAATGGATGTTCTTGGTCACATGAGTGACACTTCTAAGAACTAAAAAGCCTTGGTTTTCAAGGAGAAGGTGATGGACAGAGATCAGCTCAAGAGGCTGAATAATTTTGAGTAGGGCAATGTTGATTTGGACAAGGTTATGATCCAAAATAAGCTCACAGGTAAAAATCATCACTCATAGGAAAACATAGACACTGACGTTGATCAGGTAGGAATCAACGTTGATCAGGCAGAAACTGACATCGTGTTGGGAGAGGGGGGGTGGAGATAAATCCAAGAACAAACACACCTGTTCTAATTCCACCCGTTAGGATCTTGCTCCTCAAAAAGAGCACAGTATGATTACCAAATATAAGCAATTGAATATGCAGAAATAACCAGAAACACAAGTAACTAGAATTCACCAATAGCACAGAATATGAGAGACAATACACTATCTTGTATTAACACTATACAGAAAAGAATACATCAAAGAGCCGCCACACTCTTTCACCTTACAGAGATTTGCCACACCTCAAGTGTACAGTAATTCTTCTCACACACACTCTCCTACACAAAAAACGGTCCCAACAACCAACTCACACACAGAATTGGTGTTCACCTCACCAACCAGTCAGTAATAACCCTGCCGGTACACCAAGCACTCTATAGCACTTCAAGCTGATCTCTCATGAACCTGCAACCTACAATTCAAAGACCAAACTTACATGTAGATCCCCAATAAGCTTGCAACAACCTGCAACTCACAGATCTTACAACTAGAAGGAACTCTTCCTTTCTATCTCATGCCTTAAACAATACATGCCAATGGGTCTATAAATAGATCTCTAACTCAAACAATAACTTAGACTCTTAATTTAGACAATTATCCTCGCAGCCCAAGACTCTGGGTGGTCTTAACATGCAAACTCATCGTTCACTTAACTAACTATCCGTGAAACGAACACTTCGGGAACACACAGGCGACCGACGTCGGTCCCTGCTAGTCTGGTTCTGCCGACGTCGGCCGACTTCCTGCCGTCGCTGGTGGCCTTCTGCACTGGTCTCTGCCGACGTCGGTCCTGCTGCCGACGCCGGTTCTTGTAGAACTCAGCAACCATCTGTTCCTCAGTTTGCAAAAGTTTGAAGCTTTTAGCTCCACAACCTAACAATCTCCCACTTGGAGATAAACAACTGCAACCTGTACCTGTACCTGTACACCGTCTAGTTTTTTTCCTTGGCTTTGTATCCCTCCTCAAGATCACTCTTGAAGACCAACCACCACAAAATCCGTGGTGCAAAATATGTCATCCAAATTACCTGCCACATCCGCATCTACAACCATGTAGATAAAGAACTTGACCCTGCATAGCATGTGCACCTGCTGTTGGTCCCACTGAACTGCCCTTCAGTATTACTATCCCGAATTGACTCCAAACTTGTGACAACTCCCACTGCTTGGGAAAACTCAGGTTTAGTACATACCATGCACTCAACCTCATTATGTGAATCAAGACACCTGTTCTGTGAACTGTCTAACCATCGGCGTGCTAACCGGTTTCACACAATCATCCTGAAACAAAGTCAACAAGACCTCCATGTCTCTAGAACACACTCATGCCAAGGAATCTTGTTGCTTCCAGATTCTCCATGACAAACACCTAAACTAGCTTTACCTTTAGTTCAGCAATCCCTGTATATGTAACCCTGCAACAAGCACATCATACAGAAAATAGGATAATGTAGCTAATATTATCCGACCTGGTAAAGAGAAGCACAATGATCAAACCTCCATTGCCCTGCAGCTAATACAAGATCATATACCCTGATCTTCCATCTCACGTATCCATTTCCGCTCTTCTTCATCCTCAACATCCATTCGTCTCTCAGTGCTTACTTCCAGCTGGCAACTCTACCCAAAACACCTGTTTGGTTCTCCTCCAAGGAATCACATCCTCATTCATGCCAAGCTCCCACTGTTTCCTGGATCTACCTGTTCTGCTTCTTCAACAACTTCCTGGTTCCATGCCATAAGTGAGCAACAAGTAGTGTAAAGAAGGGAAATGATGAATTTAAGAACTTACTTACACCTTCGGTCCTCCATATGGGCGCTTGAGACTCCATGACAACTCGCTGTCCACCCAAAATTCATCTCAGTAATCGATGCCGGTCACATCTCAGTCTACAGCCGACTGATGTCGGTTCCCTGCGACTGCCTCCCTAACGACGTCGGTTTCCCCTGGCCGACGCCAGTCCTTATCTGCCCTGAGTCACCGACGTCGGGCTGCACATAGCCGATGTCGGTCCCTGTCTGGACACTGACGCCGGTTTTCCTGCCGACGTCGGCCTCTGTGTTTTTCTTGTGAGACCTGAATTTTTTTCGTGAGCTCTTTTTGGATCAAACCCTTGTCCAAATCACCCTTGCTCTACTCAGAATTTCTCTGCACCTTATGCTGAACTCTGTCCGTCACTTTCTCCTTGAAAACCAAGGCTTTCCTGTTCTTGTCACTAACATCAGATTCCTCAAGAAACCTTACCTTCTTCTTCTGCATACAGAAACCACGATCCATGCCTTCCAAATCCAAAAGCATACTCTTTGACTCAAGAACCAGCATCTCCTTCTTATCTATGTGACCAAGCCTATCAAGCCACATCTCTGAATCTACAGCTGAAGTAGATAACCCAGAAAGAGAATCAGTAAAACAAGTAGATAGATAAAGCGTACCTACTTTCTTACCTCTAGCTACAACAAGTGTACCCTTGGTAACCTTCCAAGAGTCCGCTGTGAGAGTTACTGTGCAACCCTCTTCACCCAAACTTTTAACAGAAATCAGATTCCGCTTCAGAACTGGGACATGCATGACCTCCTTTAACACCCATGTGTCACTTGTCTGCAATTTTAGCTTCACTTTGCCTTTGCCAACAATCTGACAAGGCTTACCATCCCCTACACAAATTTCTCCAAAGTCTCCCTGGACATACTCATGAAAAAATTCTCTATATGGGGATGCATGAAAAGAGGCACCAGCATCTAATACCCAAGATTCTACTTTATCCAAAAAACATACCAGAGCATCCTGTGCAACGTAACCCGCAACATCTACTTCTTCTACATGTCCTTCATGCTGATCTTCACCCGATCTGCAATCTCTCTTTAAGTGCCCTTGCTTTCCACATTTCCAACAGGTTATTCTTCCATACCTGGACTTGGATCTTTTGCCTATCTTCGACCTTGATCTCCCACGCTCTGTCTTCTCTCTTGGCCTTCCTCTTCCTTCAACACTCAAAGCATCTCTAGATGATTCACCTGTGCTTTTCCTGCGTATCTCTTCATTCAAGATCACACTCACAACATCATCCACTTTTAAGACTTTTGAAGGAGACACAGTATTAGAAACTGCCATTACCAAACCTTCCCAACTTTCAGGTAATGAACACAAGATTAAGAGAGCTCTAAGTTCATCATCAAATACAATATTCACTGAACTTAACTGGTTTACCAAACCATGAAAATCACTAAGATGGCTATGAACAGATCCACCTTCCAACATTTGCAAATTAAATAAATGCTTCATAAGAAATACCTTATTAGAAGCATAGGGTTTTTCATACAAATTTGCCAAAGATTTCATCAACTCCACCATTGTCTTACACTGTGATAAGCTGGAAATCACAGATGAATCAAGACTCAATCTAACAGATCCCAGAGCCTTCCGATCAAGAACCTCCCATTCTTCATCTTTCATATCCAAGGATTTGCTAGCAACCCCACCCAACGGTAAGTACAAATCTTTCTGATACAGATAGTCCTCAATCTGCATCCTCCATAATTGGTAGTTCTTGCCATTAAACTTTTCCATTCGTAGTTGACTATTTTATGCCATTGCTCAACTCCCACTCAAATAGAAACCCTGTGAGTAACCTGTAATCAAAACACACTACCCAGATCTACACCAATCTGTTAGTATCCCAACCAAAAGCTCTGATACCACTTGTTGGGAGGGGGGGTGGAGATAAATTCAAGAACAAACACACATGTTCTAATTCCACCCATTAGGATCTTGCTCCTCAGAAAGAGCACAGTATGATTACCAAATATAAGCAATTGAATATGCAGAAATAACCAGAAACACAAGTAACTAGAATTCACCAATAGCACAGAATATGAGAGACAATACACTATCTTGTATTAACACTATACAGAAAAGAATACATCAAAGAGCCGCCACACTCTTTCACCTTATAGAGATTCGCCACACCTCAAGTGTACAGTAATTCTTTTCACACACACTCTCCTACACAAAAAATGGTCCCAACAACCAACTCACACACAGAATTGGTGTTCACCTCACCAACCAGTCAGTAATAACGCTGCCGGTACACCAAGCACTCTATAGCACTTCAAGCTGATCTCTCATGAACCTGCAACCTGCAATTCAAAGACCAAACTTACATGTAGATCCCCAATGAGCTTGCAACAACATGCAACTCACAGATCTTACAACTAGAAGGAACTCTTCCTTTCTATCTCATGCCTTAAACAATACATGCCAATGGGTCTATAAATAGATCCCTAACTCAAACAATAACTTAGACTCTTAATTTAGACAATTATCCTCACAGCCCAAGACTCTGGGTGGTCTTAACATGCAAACTCATCGTTCACTTAACTAACTATCCGTGAAACGAACACTTCAGAAACACACAGGCGACCGACGTCGGTCCCTGCTAGTTTGGTTCTGCCGACGTCGGCCGACTTCCTGTCGTCGCCGGTGGCCTTCTGCACTGGTCTCTGCCGACGTCGGTCCTACTGCCGACGCCGGTTCCTGTAGAACTCAGCAACCATCTGTTCCTCAGTTTGCAAATGTTTGAAGCTTTTAGCTCCACAACCTAACACATCGGTCTGGTGGAGACCAAAGTCGATGATGTCAGGCAGGTGGAAACTGACATCGGTCAGGTGAGAACTGACATCGATCAGGTCAGTCACATGAAACTGACATCGATCAGGCACAGACTGAGAGATGACCATGATCGGTCACTATTAGAATGAAATTTGGGTGGACAGTAAGCTGTCAAAGAGTCTTAAATGCCCATAAGGAGGATTAAAAGTGTAAGTAAGCCTCAAATTCGTTACTCCCCTTCTTTATACTACTTGTTGCTCACTGATGGTGGAAAACCAAAAAAATTTGAAGAGACAATGCAAGTAGAATCCAAGAAATAGTGGGAGCATGACATGAATGAAGAAATTGATTCCTTAGAAAAGAACCAAATGTGGGATTTGGTTGAGTTGCCAGCTAGAAGGAAAGTACTGAAAGATGAATGGATTCACAAGTTAAATAAAGGAGAGAATGGACAGGTGAGACAGAAGGCCAGGTTATATGGTCTTGAGCAAGCTCCAAAACATTGGTATTTAAAGTTTGACAGGTTTATGCCAAAGCATGGCTTTAGTGAATGTCAATGTGACCATTGTGTTTATTTTACCAGGTTGGATAATGATAACTACATTATCTTGTTACTGTATGTAGTGTATATGCTTGTTGCAAGGTCACACATGCAGGATATTGTTGAGCTAAAGGTAAAAGTAGCTCAGACATGTGCCAAGAAAGATTTAGGAGGAGCAAAGAAAATATTTGATATGAGTATTTCTAGAGACAGGAAAAATCATAGGTTGATTTTGTCTCAAGAGGATTATGTGAATAAGGTAGTGGAGAGGTTCAATTTGTAGGATGCAAAACCGGTAAGCACCCTTATGGTTGGACAGTTCAAGCTAAGCAAAGAATAGTTCCCTAAATCACATAATGAGGTTGAGTACATGGTATGTACTAGACCTGATATTGCCCAAGTAGTGGGAGTTGTCAGTAAGTTTATGGCCAATCCAAGAAAGAAGCACTGGAAAGCAGTTCAGTGGATTCTCAGATATTTTAGAGGGACTAACAGTAGGTATTTATGCTATGCAGGGTCAAACACTTCTCTACATAGGTATGTAGATTCGGATATGGTAGGTGACTTAGATGGCAGGAGAAGCACCACAAGATATGTGTTCATTATTGGTGAAATGACGGTTAGCTAGATTTCAAAGATGCAGAAGGTTGTTCCAGTCACAAAGGCTAGCAAGGAAATGATATGGATGACTTGGTTCATGAAAGAGTTGAGAAAGGAGCAAGAGAGTTGCAGATTGTACAGTAATAGTCAAAGAGCAATTTATTTTGCAAAGAATTTAACCTTTCATTCAAGAACCAGATATATACAGCTTAAGTACCACTTCATTAGACAAGTATTGGAGGATGGACATTTGAAGCTGGAAAAGATCCATACGGATAGAAACCCTGTAGATATGTTAACAAATCTGGAAACAAAGGCGAAGTTGAATCTTCATTCAAATTTCATTGGTCTTCAAGACTGAACTTGAAGATGGAGATATAATCTAGAAACAAAATTTGAGGATGTTATTGTACAGGTATAGGTACAGGTGCAGCTGTTTATCTCCAAATGGGAGATTGTTAGGTTATGGAGCTAAAAGATTCACTGTTATGCAAATGTAGAGGTTACTGAGTGTTATAGTAACCAACGTCAGTCAGGCCAACTGACGTCAGTCATATTCAATGTACATAGCAACCAACATCGGTTAGGGGTCAGCTGACATTGGTCAAATAGGAACCAACGTCAGTCATCTCCAGACAGACAGCGATCGATGTCGGTCATCTGTGCATTCTAGAACTGGTCTAATTTTAGATGGACAGTTAGTTTGCATGTAAAGACTAATTTTAGTCTTGAGTCTATGTTTCTCATTATTGTTTGGTTTGAGATCTATTTAAGAGACCCATGGGGTTGTATTGTAATCAAGCACCAAGGACAAGGAAGAGATCCTTTCGAGTGTAAGATTAGTTGATCTGTAGGTAGCAAGATCAGAGAGATCTACATGGTAAGTAAGATCAGTTAGATCTGTAGGTGTGCAAGATCAAGGAGATCTACTTGGAGTACTCGGTGGTACTTGGTGGACTGGCAGTAGGCAACAACAACCATTGGGTTGATTGTCACTAACTGGTAGAGAAAACAACTCAGTTATTGAGTTGTGATTGTAATTGATTGAATGAAAAAACTCTTGAGGGAGAATTACTGTAGGCCCAAGAGGTGTGGGAAGAGTCTGATTTCTTCATTGTATTTTCTTCTGGAAGAGTGTTAATACAGATTGTATTATTTCTCGTATCTCATATTCTGTGATGTCTCTGAATTCTAGTTACATATTATTTCTAGTTTAATTTTGTGTTTAGTTGCTTATACAAAGGTAATCAAGTGTACTCTTAAGGAGTAGGATCTTGACAGTTGGTATCAGAGCTTGGTTCACTAACACCTTGGTTTCAGAGTGTGTTAACTGTTTGTTGATTACAAGTCACTCACAAGGGTTTTTGTTTGAGTGGGAGTAAAGCAATGGCAGAAGAAAGTAAGCGAAGAATGGAGAAATTTAATGGCAAGAATTATCAATTATAAAAGATGCAGATAGAAGACTATCTATATCAGAAAGATCTGTACTTACCGTTGGGTGGGAGTAAGCCCACATATATGCAAGATGAAGAATGAAATGTTCTTGATAGAAAGGCTCTGAGATCTATAAGGTTGGGCCTGGCATCTTCTGTGATTTCCAACTTATCACAGGCAAAGACAATGGTAGAGCTAATGGATACTTTGGCAAATTTATATAAAAAACCCTCAGCTTCGAATAAGGTATTTCTTATGAAGCAATTATTTAATTTGCAAATGCTAGAAGGTGGATCGGTATATAGTCATCTTAGTGATTTTCATGGTTTGGTTAAATTTAGTCAAATTAATTTTTTATGATGAAATTAAGGCTCTCTTAATCTTATGCTCTTTACCTAAAAGTTGGGATAGCTTGGTAATGGCAGTAAGTAATACTGCATCTGCTTCAAATATATTAAAAGTTGATGATGTTGTTAGTGTAATCTTGAATGAAGAAATTCACAGAAAAAGCACAGGGAAATCATCAGGTAATGCTTTAAGTGTTGAAAGTAGGAGAAAGCAAAGAGAGAAGGTCGAGCAAGGGAAATCAAGGTCAAAAATAGGCAGTGGATCTAAATCCAAGTATGGCAGTATACCCTGCTAAAATTATGAAAGAAAGGACATGTAAAGAAAGATTGTTGGTTGGTAGAAGATCAGCATGAAGGAAATAAAAAAGCAAATGATGTAGGGATTGTTGCACGGGATGCTCTTATATGTTCCTTGGATAAAGTAGAATCTTGAGTTTTAGATTCTGATGCCTCTTTCCATGCAACCCCAAATAGAATTTTTTTTCATGATTATGTCCATGGAGACTTTGGAAAAGTTTATTTAGGGGATGGTGAGCCTTGTCAAATTATTGGCAAAGGGAAAGTTTAGCTGAAATTGTAGACTGGTAACATATGGGTTTTGAAGGATGTCATGCATGTACCCATCCTGAAGCAGAATCTAATTTTCTTAGGGAAGTTGGGTGATGAGGGTTGCACAGTAACTCTCATAGCAGAATCTTAGAAAGTTTCCAAGGGTGCACTTGTATTAGCAAGAGGTAAGAAAGTAGGTACACTTTATCTATCTACTTGTATTACTGATTCTCTTTCTGTTTTATCTACTTCAGATGTAGATGCAAAGATGTGGCTCTGTAGACTTGGTCACATGAGTGAGAAGGGAATGGATGTTCTTGGTCACATGAGTGACACTTTTAATAATTGGAAAGCCTTGGTTTTCAAAGAGGTGATGGACAGAGATCAGCCCAAGAAGCTGAATAATTTTGAGCAAGGCAATGTTGATTTAGACAAGGTTATGATCCAAAATGAGCTCGCAGGTAAAAATTATCACTCATAGAAAAACACAAAAATCGACATCGGTCAGGCAGGAACTAACATCGATCAAGCAGGAACTGACGTCGGTCTGGTGGAGACCAAAGTCAGTGATGTCGGGCAGGTGGAAACTGACGTCGGTTAGGTGAGAACCGATGTCGGTCAGGTCGGTCACATGGAACCAACATTAGTCAAGTACAAACTGAGTGATGATCGGGATCGGTCACTATTAAAACAAAATTTGGGTAGACAGCAAGCTGTCAAGGAGTCTCAAATGCCTATGAGGAGGACTGAAAGTGTAAGCCTCAAATTCATTATTCCCCTTCTTTATACTATTTTTTTCTCATTGATGGTGGAAAACCAGAAAGTTTTGAAGAGTCAATGCAGGTAAAATCTAGGAAACAGTGGGAGCATGGCATGAATGAGGAAATTGATTCCTTAGAAAAGAACCAAACGTGGGATTTGGTTGAGTTGCCAGCTGAAAGAAAAGCACTAAAAAATGAATAGATTTATAGGTTAAAAAAAAGAGAGAATGGACAGGTGAGACAAAAGGCCAAGTTATATGGTCTTGAGCAAGCTCCAAGACAGTGGTATTTAAGGTTTGATAGGTTTATGACAAAGCATGACTTTAGTCAATGTCAATGTGACCATTGTATTTATTTTACCAAGTTGGATAATGATAGTTATATTATCCTATTACTGTATGTAGTATATATGCTTGTTGCAGGGTCACACATGCAGGGAATTACTGAGCTAAAGGTAAAAGTAGCTCAGACATGTGCCAAGAAAGATTTAGGAGGAGCAAATAAAATCTTTGGCATGAGTATTTCTAGAGACAGAAAAAATCACAAGTTGATTTTATCTCAAGAGGATTATGTTGGGGATCAACCAACAATGTTGATTACAATATGAAAGCAATTAATGCAGAATTAAACTAGAAAGATAAGTAACTAAAATCAGAAATATAGCAAGAAGAAGAGATACAAGAAACCACCCTAAAAACTTGTATTAAACTCTTTACAAAAGGAATACAATTGAAGAAACTTCTTATCTTCCACACCTCTCTCAGATGTACAGATCTCTCTCTAGATATCTTTCCCTCGAGCTCTCTCTCTCTCTCAAGTACAATCACAATTCACACCTTGAATTGTCTATCTTACAATATCTTGTACTGTTCAACATTACATTCATACAATAAGCTAAGAAGATCTTTTCAATTATATAATAATTAGGAAATATGAGCATGCCTTTACAACCAACAGTTATGCCTCTTAAACAAGGGCTCTAAAACAGTCTTACTAATAATAGGGATGTGGACTTAAGACTATGACTTAATCCTATCATGCAAACAATCTATTTTGTCCATGAAAATAGCTTTCTGGATGCATAGGTAACCGACATCAGTTCCTATCTACTTGCACCTGACCGACGTCAGCTAATTCCTACCGACGTCAGCATCTCTTAAACTGCTCCTGATCGACGTCGGTTGCTCTTGACCGATGCCGATGACTGTGTAAACCTACAACTTTGTAAAACACTCCTTTGGTGAAGCTTTTAGCTCCACACCTTAACAATCTCTCACTTGGAGATAAACAACTGCACCAGTACCTGTACAGCAACATCTTCTAGCTCCTTCATCTTCAACTCAATCATGAAGACCAACAGAAGTTGAATGAAGATTCAACTTCTCCTTTGTAATCAGCTTGGTTAACATATCCACAGAATTCTTATCTGTATGGATCTTTTCCAGCTTCAACTCACCATCCTCCAATACCTGTCTTATGAAGTGGTACCTAAGTTGTATATGCTTTGTTCTTGAATGAAAGGCTGAATTTTTAGCCAAATGAATTGCACTCTGACTATCACTGTATAGTCTGCAACTCTCTTGCTCCTTTCCAAGATCTTCCATGAATCGTGTCATCCATATCATCTCTTTGCTAGCCTCCGTGATTGCAATATACTCTACTTCTGTAGTTGACAAGGCAATAACCTTCTGCAACTTTGATATCCAGCTAACCGCCGTTCCACCAACAGTGAAAACATATCTTGTGGTGCTTCTCCTGCCATCCAAATCACCTACCATATCTGAATCTACATAACCATGTAGAGAAGTATCTAAACCTCCATAGCACAAGTGCCTACTGTTGGTCCCTCTCAGATATCTAAGGATCCACTGAACTGCTTTCCAGTGCTCCTTCCCTGGATTGGCCATATACTTACTTACAACTCCCATTGCTTGGGCAATATCTGTCTAATACACACCATTGCATACATTAAACTCCATACTGCGGAAGAATATGGAACTCTACTCATGTACTCTACCTCATCATATGAATTAGGACATTGTTCTTTACTCAACTTAAAATGTCCAGCCAAAGGTGTGCTTACCAGTTTTGCATCTTGCATATTAAACCGTTTCAACACCTTGTTCACATAATCCTCTTGAGACAAAATCAACCTATGATTTTTCCTATCTCTCTTAATGTTCATGCCAAGGATTTTCTTTACTGCTCCCAAATCCTTCATGGCAAATATGTGAGCTAATTTCACCTTAAGCTCAGAGATATCATGCATGTGTGATCCTGCAACCAGCATATCATCTACATACAACAACAAGATAATATATCTACCATTATCCAATCTCTTAAAATACATGCAATTGTTAGATTGACACCTACTGTAGCCATGCTCAATCATAAACCTATCAAATCTCAAATACCACTGTTTAGGAGCTTGCTTGAGGCCATACAAGCTTTTCTTCAATCTGCACACTAGCTTCTCCTTACCTTTGACCTCAAATCCTTCTGGCTGATCCATATATATTTTCTCATCCAAATCTCCATGAAGAAACACTGTCTTATCATCAAGCTGCTCAAGATGCAAATCTTCAATAGCAACTAAAGACAATACAACCCGTATAAAAGTCATTTTAACAACAGGAGAAAAAATCTCACCAAAATCAATACCTGGCTTTTGTGCAAATCTTTTCACTACCAACCTGGCCTTATATCTCATCTGTCCATTCTCACCTTCCTTTAACCTATAGATCTATCTGTTCTTCAGTGTCTTCTTATCTATTGGCAACTCAACCAAATCCCATGTTTGGTTCTCTCTCAAAGAATCAATCTCCTCATTCATGTCTAGCTCCCACTGATTCTTGGATTCCACTTGTATTGCTTCATCAAAACTCTCTGGTTCTCCACCATCAGTTAGCAATAAATAGAATAATAAAGGGGAATATCGAATTGGAGGTTTACTTACTCTTTCTGACCTCCTAATGGGTGTCTGAGACTCATTCACAACATGTTGTCTACCCAAATTCTCTGATAGTGATCGACCTCGGTCACTTCCAGGCCTATTACTAGCCGACGTCGGTTCTACCTGACCGACGTCAGTTCCTTACCTACCAACGTCAGTCACTGTATGACCGACATCGGTTCCTGTATTGCCGACGTCGATTCCTACCTGACCGACGTCGGTCTTTGTGTTTTCCTGTCTATGATCAATTTTTCTTGTGAGCTCATTTTGGACCGTCACCTCATCCAATTCTCCATTGCTCTGCCCAGATTGATTCAGCTTCCTAAGCTGATCACTATACATCACTTTTTCATTGAAAACAACATCACGGCTCCTAATTATTTTGTTAGTTCTTAGATTCTAAAACCTAAATCTGAAATCATTAGAGCCATAGCCAATAAATGTGCACCTCATAGACTTAGCATCTAGCTTCTTTCTATTTTTCTTATCAATGTGCACAAAGGCTTCACAACCAAAAACTTTGAGATATGAGAGATATACCTTTTTACCTGTCCATGCCTCTTCTGGAATTCCACCATCCAGAGCTGTAGAGGGTCCTCTGTTAATCAAGTACACTGCAGTATCCACAGCTTCTGCCCAAAACTCTAAGGGCAAACCAGCATGCAATCTCATACACCTTGCACGCTCCATGATTGTTCTGTTCATCCTTTCAGCAACTCCATTCTACTGAGGTGTTCTTGGAACCGTCCTTTGCTTGTGGATCCCATGCATATAACAATACCAGTTGAACTTATAGCTATAAAACTCACCACCATTGTCAGATCTCAGGCACTTCAATCTTTTGCCTGTTTCATTTTCAACCATAACTTTCCAAATCTTAAAAGTCTCAAATATATCAGATTTCTTCTTAATACAATAGATCCATACTTTTCTTGTAACATCATCTATGAACGAAACATAGTACTGTGATCTTCTAATAAAAGCAACTTGACCTGATCCCCACACGTCTGTGTGAACAAGCTGCAACTTATGCTTCTTCTTTGTTGACCTAGTCTTGAGAAAACTCACCCTCTTTTATTTCCCAAAAACACAGTGCTCACAAAATTTCAAATCTATGCTTTTCAAATCTGAAAGCTTACCTCTTGACTTAAGAATAGACATTCCCTTCTCACTCATGTGGCTAAGCTTTGAGTGCCACAATTTTGCATCCACATATGAAGTAGATAATACAGAAGAAGAAATATCAGTAACACAATTACATAAATAAAGAGTACCTACTCTCTTATCTTTGGCCATTACAAGTACACCTTTGGTCACCTTTCAAAATTCAGTTGTGAGAGTTACTGTACAACCCTCATCCCCTAACTTTTCTGCAGAAATCAAATTCTTCTTTAAGCTGGGAACATGCATAACATCTCTCAACACCCATGTGTTGCTATTCTGCATTTTCAGCTACACTTTTCCTTTGCCAATGATTTTACAAGGCTCATCATCCCCTAAATACACTATTCTAAAATCTCCATGGACATAGTCACTAAAATATTCTCTATTAGGGGTAGTATGAAAAGATGCACCAGAATCTAAAACCCAAGATTCTATATTATTATGCAAAGAGAATATTAAATCATCTTGTGCAATACCTGCAACCTTTGCTTCTTCCTTTCCTTCGTGCTGATTGTCCTCCTTAGGCTTTGACCAGCAATCTCTACTTATGTGCCCAATCTTTCCACAATTCTAGCATTGTGGCTTCCTGCCATTTCTGGATTTGGATCTACCTCTCACCTTTGACTTAGACCTTGATCTCCTCTTGCTCTTCTCTTTTTGCCTTCCCCTGCTCTCAAAACTTAAAGCGTTTTCAGATGTTTTCTCTGTGTTTTTTTTGTGAATTTTCTCATTCAAGATTACACTAACAACATCTTCTACTTTTAAAATATTTGAGGCAGATGCAGTATTACTAACTGCCATTACCAAGCTATGCCAACTTTTAGGCAAAGAACATAATATTAAAAGAGCTTTAATTTCATCATCAAGCACTATTTTGACTAAACTTAATTGATTTACAATTCCATGGAAATCATTTAGATGATTAGATACAGATCCACCTTTCTGCATATGCAAATTAAATAACTGCTTCATAAGATATACCTTATTAGAAGCTAAGGGTTTTTCATACAAATTTGCTAAAGTAGTCATCAACTCTACCGTTATCTTTGCTTGTGATAAATTAGATATCACAGTAGATGCCAGACTCAGTCTTATAGACCCCAGAGCCTTTCTATCAAAAACTTCCCATTCTTCATCATCCATGTCTTTGGGCTTCTTTGCAATCCCACCTAATGGTAAGTATAGATCTTTTTGATACAGATAATCCTCTATCTACATTCTCTAATGTTGATAATTCTTGCCATTAAACGTTTTCATTCTTAGTTTACCTTCTTCTGCCATTGCTTCTCCCACTCAAACAGAAATTCCTACAAAAATCCCTGTGAGTACCTTGTAATCAATACACACTACATAGATCTGAACTATCTGTTAGTGAACCTGAGCTCTGATACCACTTGTTGGGGATCAACCAACAATGTTGATTACAATATTAACTAGAATCAGAAATATAGCAAGAAGAAGAGATACAAGAAACCACCCTGAAAACTTGTATTAAACTCTTTACAGAAGGAATACAATTGAAGAAACTTATTTTCTTCCACACCTCTCTCAGATGTATAGATCTCTCTCTAGATCTCTTTCCCTCAAGAGCTCTCTCTCTCAAGTACAATCACAATTCACACCTTGAATTGTCTATCTTACAATATCTTGTACTATTCAACATTACATTCATACAATAAGCTAATAAGATCTTTCCTATTATATAATAATTAGGAAACATGAGCATGCCTTTACAACCAACAGTTATGCCTCTTAAACAAGGGCTCTAAAATAGTCTTACTAATAATAGAGATGCAAATTTAAGACTATGACTTAATCCTATCATGCAAACAATCTGTTTTGTCCACAAAAATAGCTTTCTGGACGCACAGGTAATCGACATCAGTTCTTGCCTGCTTGCACCTGACCGACGTCGGCTGATTCTTATCAATGTCAGCCGATTCCTGCCAATGCTGGCATCTTTTGAACTACTCCTGACCGATGTTGGTCGCTCCTGACCGACATCGATGACTGTGTAAACCTGCAACTTTGCAAAATGTTCCTTTGGTGAAGATTTTAGCTCCACACCTTAATAGATTATGTGAATAAAGTAGTGAAGAGGTTCAATTTGTAGGATGCAAAACTGGTAAGCACACCTATGATTGGACAGTTCAAGCTAAGCAAAGAACAGTGTCCTAAATCACATAATGAGGCTGAGTACATGGTATATACTAGACCTGATATTATCCAAGCAGTAAAAGTTGTCAACAAGTTTATGGCCAATCCAGAAAAGAAGCACTGGAAAGCAGTTCAGTAGATTCTCAGATATCTAAGAGGGACCACTAGTAGGTATTTATGCTATGCAAAGTGAAACATTTCTCTACATGGGTATGTAGATTCAGATATGGTAGGTGACTTAAATGGCAGGAAAAGCACCACATGATATGTGTTCATTGTTGGTGGAACGACGGTTAGCTGGATTTCAGATATGCAAAAGGTTGTTGCATTCACAAAGGCTAGCAAAAAAATGATATGGATGACTTAGTTCATGGAAGAGTTGGGAAAGGAGTAAGAGAGTTGTAGATTGTACAGTGATAGTAAAAGAGTAATTCATTTTATAAATGATTCAGCCTTTCATTCAAGAACCAGATATATACAGCTTAAGTACCACTTCATTAGATAGGTATTGGAGGATGGACATTTGAAGCTGGAAAAGATCCATATGGATAGGAACCCTGCAGATATGTTAACAAAGCCAGGAACGAAGGAAAAGTTGAATATTCATTCAACTTCTGTTGGTCTTCAAGACTGAACTTGAAGATAGGTATACAAGCCAGAAATAAAATGAGAAAATGTTGCTATACAGGTACAGGTATAGGTGCAACTATTTATCTCTAAGTGGGAGATTGTTAGGTTGTGAAGCTAAAAGCTTCACTGTTATGCAAATGTAGAGGTTGTTGAGTGTTATAGTAACTAATGTCGGTCAGGCCAATCGACATCGATCATATTCAGTGTACAGAGCAATCGACATCGATTAGGGGTCAATTGGCATCAGTCAGACAGAAATTGACATCGGTCATCTCCAGATAGACAGTGATCGACGTCGGTCATCTATGCGTTCCAGAACTAGTCTAATTTTAGATGGACAGTTAATTTGCATGTAAAGACTAATTTTAGTCTTGAGTCTATATTTCTAATTATTGTTTGGTTTAGGATCTATTTAAGAGACCCATGGGGCTGTATTGTAATCAAAGACCAAGGACAAAGAAGAGATCCTTTCGAGTGTAAGATCATTTGATCTGCAGGTAGCAAGATCAGGGAGATCTACATGATAAGTAAGATTAATTAGATTTATAGGTGTGCAAGATCAAGGAGATCTACTTAGAGTACTCGATGGTACTTGGTGGACTGGTAGTAGGCAACAACAACCATTGGATTGATTGTCACTAATTGGTAGAGGGAATAACTCAGTTATTGAGTTGTGATTGTAATTGATTGAGAGAAAGAACTCTTGAGGAAGAATTATTGTACGCTCAAGAGGTGTGAAAAGAGTGTGATTTTTTCATTGTATTTCCTTCTAAAAGAGTGTTAATATAGATTGTATTGTTTCTCGTATCTCATATTTTGTGATGTCTCTAAATTCTAGTTACATATTACTTCTAGTTTAATTCTGTGTTTAGTTGCTTATACAAAGGTAATCAGGTGTACTCTTAAGGAGTAGGATCCTGACAGTTGGTATCAGATCTTAGTTCAGAGCTTGGTTCACTAACACCTTGATTTCAGAGTGTGTTAAGTGTTTGTTGATTACAGGTCACTCACAGGGGTTTTTGTTTGAGTGGGAGTAAAGCAATGGCAGAAAAAAGTAAGCTAAGAATAGAGAAATTTAATGGCAAAAATTATCAATTATGAAGGATGCAGCTAGAAGACTATCTGTATCAAAAAGATCTGTACTTACCATTGGGTGGGAGTAAGTCCACATATATGCAAGATGAATAATGGAATGTTCTTGATAGAAAGGCTCTGGGATCTATAAGGTTGAGCCTGGCATTTTCTATGATTTCCAACTTATCACAGGCAAAGACAATGGTAGAGCTTATAGATACTTTGAAAAATTTATAAGAAAAACCCTCAGCTTTGAATAAGGTATTTTTTATGAAAATTTTATTTAATTTGCAAATGCTGGAAGGTGGATCGGTATATAGTCATCTTAGTGATTTTTATGGTTTGGTAAACCAATTAAATTCAGTCAAAATAGTTTTTGATGATGAAATTAAGGCTCTCTTAATCTTATGCTCTCTTAATCTTATGCTCTTTACCTAAAAGTTAGGATAGCTTGGTAATGGCAGTAAGTAATACTACATCTACTTCAAATATCTTAAAAGTTGATGATGTTGTTAGTGTAATCTTGAATGAAGTAATTCACAAGAAAAGCAAAGGAGAATCATCAGGTAATGTTTTAAGTGTTGAAAGCAGGGGAAAGCAAAAAAAGAAGGTCGAGCAAGGGAAATCAAGGTCAAAGATAGGCAATGGATCCAAATCCAGGTATGGCAGTATAACCTACTGGAATTATGGAAAGAAAGGGCATGTAAAGAAAGATTGTTGGTTGGTAGAAGATCAATATGAAGAAAATAAAGAAGTAAATGATCCAAGTATTGTTGCACAAGATGCTCTTATATGTTCCTTGGATAAAGTAGAATATTGGGTTCTAGATTTTGGTGCCTCTTTCCATGCAATCCCAAATAGAGAATTTTTTCATGATTATGTCCATGGAGACTTTGGAAAAATTTATTTAGGGGATGGTGAGCTTTGTCAAATTATTGGCAAAAGAAAAGTGCAGTTGAAATTGCAGACTGGCAACATATGGGTGTTGAAGGATGTCATGCATGTACCCATCCTAAAGCAGAATTTGATTTCTATAGGAAAGTTGGGTGATGAGGGTTACACAATAACTCTCATAGCAAAATCTTGAAAAGTTTCCAAGAGTGCACTTGTATTAGCAAGAGGTAAGAAAGTAGGTACACTTTATCTATCTACTTGTATTACTGATTCTCCTTCTATTTTATGTACTTCAGATGTAGATGCAAAGATGTGGCTCTGTAGACTTGGTCACATGAGTGAGAAGGGAATGGATGTTTTTTGTCACATGAGTGACACTTTTAAAAACTGAAAAGCCTTGGTTTTCAAGAAAAAGGTGATGGACAGAGATCAGCTCAAGAGGCTAAATAATTTTGAGAAGGGCAATGTTGATTTAGACAAGGTTATGATCCAAAATGAGCTCACGGGTAAAAATTATCACTCACAGGAAAACACAGACACTGACATTGGTCAGGCAGGAACCGATGTCGGTCTGGTGGAGACCAAAGTCGGTGATGTCAGGCAGATGGAAACCGATGTCGCTCAAGTGAGAACTGATGTCGGTCAGGTTGGTCAGGTCGGTCACATGGAATCGACATCGGTCAGGTGCAGACTGAGAGATGACCGAGATCGGTCATTGTTAGAATGAAATTTGGGCAGACAACAAGCTGTCAAGGAGTCTCAAACACTCATGAGGAGGACTAAAAGTGTAAGTAAGCCTCAAATTCTTTATTCCCTTTCTTTATACTACTTGTTGCTCACTGATAGTGGAAAACCAGGAAGTTTTGAAGAGGCAATGCAGTAGAATCCAAAAAACAGTGAGAGCATGGCATGAATGAAAAAATTGATTCCTTGGAAAAAAACCAAACGTGGGATTTGATTGAGTTGCCAATCGAAAGAAAAACACTGAAATATGAATCGATTCACAGGTTAAAAAAAAGAGAGAATGGATAGGTGAGACAGAAGGCCAGGTTATATGGTCTTGAGCAAGCTCCAGGATAGTGGTATTTGAGGTTTGACAAGTTTATGACAAAGCATGGATTTAGTCAATATCAATGTGACCATTATGTTTATTTTACCATGTTGGATAATGATAGCTACATTATCCTATTACTGTATGTAGTGTATATGCTTGTTGTAGGGTTACACATGCAAGAAATTACTGAGCTAAAGGTAAAAGTAGCTCAGACATGTGCCAAGAAAGATTTAGGAGGAGCAAAGAAAATCTTTGGCATGAGTATTTTTAGAGACAGGAAAAATCACAAGTTGATTTTGTCTCAAGAGGATTATGTGAATAAGGTAGTGGAGAGGTTCAATTTTCATGATGCAAAACCGGTAAGCACACCTATGATTGGACAGTTCAAGCTGAGCAAAGAATAATGTCCTAAATCACATAATGAGGCTGAGTACATGGTATGTACTAGACCTGATATTGCCCAAGCAATGGGAGTTGTCAGCAAGTTTATGGCCAATCCAAAAAAGAAGCACTGAAAAGTAGTTCAGCGGATTCTCAGATATCTGAGAGGGATCAGCAGCAGGTATTTATGTTATGCAGGGTCAAACACTTCTCTACATGGGTATGTAGATTCGGATATGGCAGGTGACTTAGATAGCAGGAGAAGCACCACAGGATATGTGTTCACTGTTGGTGGAATGGTAGTTTGCTGGATTTTAGAGATGCATAAGGTTGTTGCAGTCACAGAGGTTAGCAAAGAAATGATATGGATGACTTGGTTCATAGAAGAGTTGGAAAAGGAGCAAGAGAGTTACAGATTTTACAGTGATAGTCAAAGAGCAATTCATTTTACAAAGGATTCAGCTTTTCATTCAAGAATTAGATATATACAGCTTAAGTACCACTTCATTAGACAGGTATTGGAGGATGGACATTTGAAGCTGGAAAAGATCCATACGGATAGGAACCCTACAAATATGTTAACAAAGCTGGGAACAAAGGACAAGTTGAATCTTCATTCAACTTCTGTTGGTCTTCAAGACTGAACTTGAAGATGGGGATACAAGCCAGAAACAAAATTATAAGATGTTGCTGTACAGGTACAAGTGCAGCTATTTATCTCTGAGTGGGAGATTGTTAGGTTGTAGAGCTAAAAGCTTCACTGTTATGCAAATGTGGAGGTTGTTGAGTGTTACAGTAATTGACGTCAGTCAGACCAATCGACGTCAATCATATTCAGTGTACAGAGCAACCAACATTGGTTAGGGGTTGGCTGGCATCGGTCAGACAAGAACCGACGTCGATCATCTCCAGACAGACAGCGACTGACGTCAGTCGTCTATGCATTCCAAAATTGGTCTAATTTTATACAGACAGTTAGTTTGCATGTAAAGACTAATTTTAGTCTTGAGTCTGTGTTTCTAATTATTGTTTGGTTTGGGATCTATTTAAGAGACCCATGGGGCTGTATTGTAATCAAGCACCAAGGACAAGAAAGAGATCCTTTCGAGTGTAAGATCAATTGATCTACAGGTAGCAAGATAAGGGAGATCTATATGGTAAGTAAGATCAATTAGATCTACAGGTGTGCAAGATCAAGGAGATCTACTTGGAGTACTCAGTGGTACTTGGTGGACTGGCAGTAGGCAACAACAACCATTGGGTTGATTGTCACTAACTGGTAGAGGGAACAACTCGATTATTGAGTTGTGAGTGTAATTGATTGAGAGAGAGAACTCTTGAGGGAGAATTACTGTATGTCCAAGAGGTGTGAGAAGAGTTTGATTTTTTCATTGTATTTCTTTTTGGAAGAGTGTTAATACAGATTGTATTGTTTCTCGTATTTCATATTCTGTGTTGTCTCTGAATTCTAGTTACATATTACTTCTGGTTTAATTCCATGTTTAGTTGCTTATACAAAGGTAATCAAGTGTACTCTTAAGGAGTAGGATCTTGACACTTGAGGCCTATTTGGGCTATGTATAAAACACTCAGATTACACGTGCGTTTTTATGATAGCTTGACCATCCCTACTACCCCATTTTTTTTCCTTTTTGTTATATGAATTATATATAGTACATGTGTAAGACTGGGGTTTATATTTTATAGGTTTTTCACACATCTATTCAACTCCTACATAAAATTAGGAAACCTTCACAAGTAGTCTCATAGACCCAAATCAATAAACTAGGTGCATAGTCAACTAGGATACAACCACAGTCAAACAAAAAGGCCATAGTGTGGCTATGTCCTCTTATCGTGGCCTTGTACTAATGCAACTTGTATTTTTATTTTTAGATGTGACATAATTCGTAGGTATTTTTAAGATGTTTCTAGTCACTGTCAACCTGCATATTAAGCACAAATTCTATTTTAATGAGGTTTACACTTTCTTAAGCTCATTTACTATTTTTATCAAATGCTAAATTATGTAGCATATTGTATTTTAACATCAGATCCATATATTCTAACATTTTCATTTCAATAGTTTAATAGCTATTATTATTTTTTAGATAGATTAAATATTATGGTGAACCCACTATTTTTAGAACATTGTTTACTTGATTTTTGTCCTAGGATTTCATCAAATTTATATAAATTCCTAATATTGAAACAAAACATCCTTCAACCTTGGATAAATTCTAACACATAATGATTCAACTTCTTTGACCTTGGATTTAATCTAACACTAAAGAAGTTTGTCTTGGTACCTTGGATAAATCTGATACTGAAGCTCTTTCTTTTGACCACAGGTTAAAATTTATTGATTTCCATACACAAAAATATTTCAATGTCATTTTTATATATTTTTGTTTGTTTTATAAATGGTGTTCTGATAATTTTAAAACTAATAAAAACAATAGTGTTTTCATAGTCCATTTCAAATGTGATAAAAATTACTTCTAATTATAAATATATAAGAGCTCTTACATCAATGTTTCAGGTCACACTTTATGAACCATCATCAGGATGAGAATAGAATGATGATTTTGTAGACACCGAAATCGTGTCTAACCCTTGGTCGACTCTCCCCCTTGGTACCCTTTGTCCCGTTCCACTTCTAACCACGCCTAACCTATGTCTTATTCATTTAAAATAATTATCTTATTTTAAATTAATAATTCTCTCCCCTTGCCATCTCACCCTTGACACCTCACTACCCTAGGATACCCTTCCTTGGATTCTCTCCACTACCCCATGCCAAGTCTTAAATGCCTAAACCCCATTCATGACCTATTTCTATCATCTCGCATCCATTTACGCCACCTTCGACCGTTTCTTCTCCCGACCCGCTAACCCGACAGTTGGGAAAATAGACGAAAGGCTATTTTTAGCCTTTTTACCTGTCTTCCAGCTACCGACATCGGTCAACTGTCGATTGGCGTCGGTGATATTTTTGGCATCAGTTTCTTTCATAACTGCATTCTTGACCCGAATGTAGGATCCATTTTTCCAATCTTGATCAGTCTGACCTTTCAATCTTCAACAATCCGCCAATCTACCAATCTTTCAATCCACCAATCTTTCAATCAGCCCTCTCTCTCTCTCTCAAGCACACAGCAAGCTACAACAACAACAGGGACTCTGCATCAGTCATTCCACCTTGCTGGAGGTCTTCTACACCAGCAACATCAGCAACAGGGACAAGCATCAGCAACATTCCTTCTTCAGCAAGCCACAGGTAAGTATTTCCTCTGTGTTTTCATCATATTTTCTAGTTATTACTTCTAAGTGTTATGAACTAGACTCAGCCATCATCAACCAGACTATCAACCAGACCACAGACCCGACCTACCCTTCTTGAAGAGGCTGAAAGGCCTCCTCTACTCCTCTGTCATTTTTTGACATTCTGTTCATTGTCCTAGACCTCTACACAGACTCTCAGACCATTCAAACGGACCCAAAACCCTTTCTCAAACCTGTCCACAGACCATAAACCTGTCCAGACCCAACCAGACCTCGTCTAAAGACTATTGCCCCGATCGACGCTGGCCGCAGAGACCACTGCCTTCACCGACATCGGCAGACTAACCAACGTCGGCAAACTTGACAATCGACATCGGCAGACTAACCGACGTCGGTGACTGTGACCAGACCAACAACAACATTCAGGTAAGCATTTGCTTCTATTTCTATTTTAGTCTTTAATCATTTTAGTCTTTTATCATTTTGCTTTTTATCAGACATTCTTTTAACAATCAGTGGGCTGTCATCCTCCAAGAAGTCTTTACACTTTTAGGACCAAGCTTTTGCTTGGAAGTCCACTTTCTAGCCATCTAACAATTTTCTTGTCCAAGTCTCTTCTTCACCAGGTGTCATCCTCCACAACCAAAGAGGAGTTCTCTCAACGTCTGGATAACGGTGCACAGACCTCATCTGGGTATCTTCTAATCCTAGACCAATTTTTTTAGTTTCTCATTTCTTTTTGAATGTGAAAAGCGAAAATCGTATAGAAACATTCTGGCACGCCCGGTGTGACCCTAGGGTCTTCCTTGAGTTCTTTTTCATTTATTTTCATATAGGTGCATTAGGTTTCTCCTTTTCACCTCTTTCTTCTATCTCTTCCAAAAGACATCATAAGCAGGTTAAAAAGAATCATTCTTTTTCTTTCTTTCTTGCATCTAGACTAGTCAAAGTTCATACTCTTCAACCCTTTCTCAACTTGTTTTCATCCGAACGACACATTTCGACTTGGGCTTAAAATCAATTGCATTTCATCTCTGATTGCATGCATCTTTAGTCCACACATCTAGTAATTAAACCGCATCATGAATTAATCACACTTATGTTACACAACCAAATCACTTGCACAAATCAAACATCTTAACTTACTTGAGACAAGGTCCGACTAGAATTTCATCACCCAGCGGATACCTTACCCATCCCGGCAATCCCACTTGGATTTCACCACCAAGGGGAAAGCCCACTCTATTCTCTGGCAGAGGATAATCTCTAGGGGACGTATATACTGGCTAAGTGAGACCAGCTTATCACTGGGCTCGTGAAGTGAGGGAAGCTTGCTCCTTAGCACCAGGCCACGTACCGAACCTAATACAGACCTTGAGCGCTAAAACTAACCTGAACCCAACCATAGACTACTTCTTCAAGGACCCGCTCTATGAGCCAACTTCCCAAACATTCATCTAAGGCATAAGCCAACATGATTCTAAAAGTTGATTCTTAGGATTTAACGCTTAGGCTCTGCCTGTCTCCATCTATTTTTTTGTTCCTATCTGGTTGTTTAAGCTAGTGAGACATTTTTCTTCTTTCCAAAAACTTTCAAATTTTCTAAGTTTCTAGAAAACACAGTCACCGACATCAGTTTTACCACCGACGTCGGTAACCTTTCTTCACTGGCATCGGTTATCTGACCGACATTGGCCACTTGTTCTCACCGACATCATTTTTTCAACCGACGTCGATCACTGTCCAAATTTTTCTCCTCAAAACAACAACCTTAAAACCCGACCCTTTTCTGTCAAAAACACCCATTCTGGTTTTTTGAGACTAAAAAAATATAGTTTCTAGAACTTGACCCCTTTTGCCTTGAATGGTTTTGACACGTAGTCAAACCAAGACTCTTGCAAGGCAACAACCACTTTCGCCTTCGCCTTTCATAACCAGCCCTCTAATGGAGTATCGTTCAGAGACCGAATGAACTCTTAACCAGCCTACCCCCGACCAACATCTAATTGTTCCTGAAGGGGACCTAAACTTTGAGAGACTCTTTGACCACAACATCAAATCCCTTCAACATTATCTCACAAGAAACCAAATGCGAGACCTTTCAGGTGCAGCGGCAATGACATCAACGTCATCCGCTACCCAACCCATCATGACTCAGCCTATTGTCTTGACTAGTCACTCGACCATGACCAATATGCAAAGTTTGGCCTCCCCATCTATTTTTGAACCTACTTCCATCAGAGTGTCATTACCCTCTCAACCACACGCAATTCAACCAAGTTCTACACCATACCAGAACTTGATTGTCTCGACCTCACCCACTCTTGCACCTATACATGTGGGAGTGACAACCTATCCTTTTACCAGTGCTGCCACTCAACCACCTCTGACGGTATCTAGTCAACTTGTGTCCTCTAACTTCATGGCACAAGCTCCTTTGACCACGACATCTATCCCTATGACGCACTACCCATATGTTGTGCCTACACAAGCACAACCAAGTACGTCATATGCCTCTTCGACCACCTTCTAGGTACCCTACAACCTAGGGGGTGCCCCACCTACCAATTCGTCAGCTGATCTCATCAAGATGTTGATGGACAAGATGTCTAGCCTTGAGACATCCATCTCTAGTTCAAGTAATTCTCTTTCATATGATCAAGTCTGTAGCAAACCCATTCATCCTTCTATGCCCATCTGACCTTATCCCAACTAGTGGGAACTCCCTAAATTTACTCGCTTTCAGAGTAAGGAAGACCCACAACAACATCTTCAAGCGTTCAAACACGCTTGTTATCTCATAGCGCACGATGATGCTTTATTACTCTGCACGTTCCCCATGTCACTTTCGAGGGCCGCCCTTGACTGGTATAGTTTTCTTCCCAATCATTCCCTCTTTTCTTTCACTCAACTAGCCCAACTCTTCCTTGACCATTTTTCAATCAATATCACCAAAAAGGTCTCCATCACGGACCTAAACTCTATCAAACAATTCGATGATGAATCTATAGCCGACTTCGTTGCCCGTTGGAGAGGCTTAATCAACCAACTCTCTTTTTCTTTGCCTTAGCCTGAGCTCATTGAGCTCTTCTCTCAGGCGTGTGCCCAACATATCTCCTCTACCTTGCGGGTCCAGACATTTTGCTCCTTTGACGAAGCTTTCACCATGGAAAGAAAGCTTGAACTCCATGCCATTGGCAAAAATAAGGTCAAATTACGTAATAACAATGCAAAATCTAATGACCCTTCTTCGTCCAAACCTTCTTCTGCCCACTTCCAGTCTAAGGGGTTGGCAAACACTGTCATCTTTAGACCATTATCTTCAACAACAACCAACCAACCTCAACCTTCAACATCTCAAGGCATCACCAAACAATTCCAATAACAGTATATACAGCATCAGTACACTCCAATTGGAGAGTCATACGCTTCCGTTTTGGGAAAACTTGTCAAACAAGGGGTCCTCAATCTCCCTCCAATCTGACCACCTCAATTCAACTCTTCAAAATCTATCCCTGCATGGTATAGGGAAAATGACTTCTGCAACTATCACCGTGTCAAAGGCCATGACACGGACAACTGTCAAACCGTTAAAAGCATCGTCCAAGACATGCTAGACAAGGGGGATCTTATCCTAGATAACCCAAATGCTCTGGCCAACCAAAACCTAGACATATTTAAACAACCTTTTCCTAACCATCCCTCTAGCCAAAACAACATTCAGACCATGACTGATGGCTCCCAAGAGCATGATATACGCATGGTCAACACGGTCTCACCTCTTGTCCCTGACCAACCTCCTCCACAGGTAGAAGAATCTTCTTTTCCTACTTGTCCACCACGGGTAGAGGAACCTTCCTCTCCTATTTTGCCTCCACCAATGGAGGATAATCCTTCATCCACACCTCTTTCACATGTGGGAGAATCTACCTCGACCTCTCTCATACTGGAGGATACTTTGATGGCGCCAATGCTGACTGCCTCACCCTCATCCTTCTTGTCATCAATGGGGGATCATACCTTCCCCACGCCTAGACCACACATCGAGACCATGACCACCCCTACGCTCTATCCAACTAAAGATCCACCCTCTCCAATCCCTTCTCCACCAAGAGAAGAACTTATTATCTCACCTAAACCCTTTAAACAACCGACTATGAAGCCTCACATGACATCACCTAAACCTTCACAGATGCCTACTATGCCGAAATAGGTCAAACCTCTCGGTGTTCATCCTACATCAACCCTCACTCACCTGCAAGTGAAGGTAGACTTGGCCCTCGCCTCGTATAATAGTAGTCCTCACACTAAACTAAAGAAGGCTACTAGACCCCATCGAAGAACTCCTCCCCCACCTTCATCATTACCTTCGATTTTGGGTCCACATCCTTCCACTTTAGCAGGATTGCTCCCACACCCAACACCTCTCATCAAACAAATGCCATCTACACGCGTGGCCACACTGCCAACAAAAAAGATGGTCTGACCAACGCCTCCTCCAATTTCTAAACAAAAATTGTCAACCTCTATCACGACAAAGAATGCGGACCCATTAAAGGGTTCTTATGCTTCGATGTTATGTTGATTATTGCAGTCATCTAGCATCGTCCTCCCGCTTATCAAGCCTTACCAACCTCTCAGACTAAAACCACCTTGGTTCGATGACACTCAAAAATGCTGGTATCATTTCACATCGGGGCATGACACTGAATGTTGTTGTGCCTTTAAGGCTGTCATCCATCAACATCTGGCCAAGGACACCCCTCACATCGAATATTCTCTTGACCACCTTTTCGACCAATCACCGACACAATCACATGCCTCCAAAACCTCGTCACCTAAATCAAGATCTCAACGCAAAACTATGGTCCCTCAACCACCTCCTCAACCTTTATTTGAAATCAACACAATTGATGTGGCCACCAGACCCCAAACTGTGAAGGATAAAGGAAAAGACCAGACCTCTACACCTTTAACATATCCATTATTCATTAAGATCTCTCAACCCACATAACCTGAGATTTTTATTTTGGGCTCATCTCAACCATCATCACTGGGGGAAATTCCTCCTAACTACTCTAGTCCACATGATGCTTGCGACTACTTGACATATTCTATCATCCCTCCCAAACTCTCTAGCACTAGATGGCGAGCTTTTATCAAGAACACTGCTCACTACACCATGCTAGGGGGACTTCTTTACAAGCGAGGTCTCGACGGCCTCCTTATCCCATGCCAACAACATCTTGACTGGCTATCATCGACCTCAATCAAACATCGACCTTGACCAAACCTCGACCAGGCATCAAACCTCAACTAAACATCGACCTTGACCAGGCATCAAACTTCGACCAAACATCGACATCGACCAAGTCTCGACCAGACATCAACCAAGCATTGACCAAATATCGACCAAGCATCGACCAAGCCTCGACCAGACATCGACCAAGCCTTGACCAAACATTGACCTCGACCAAACTTTGACCAGGCATCAAACTTCGACCAAGCATCAACATCGACCAAGCTTCGACCAGACATCGACCAAGCCTTGACCAAATATCGGCCAAGCATCGACCAAGCCTCGACTAGACATCGACCAAGCCTTGACCAAACATCAGCCAAGCCTCGACCAAATCTCGACCAAACATCAATCAACCAAGCATTGACCAAACATCAACCAACCTTTTAATCATGACCTCAACCAAGCATCAACCAACTTCTTAATCATCGACCAACATGTGACCAATTTGGAATGAAGAAAATGGGGCAAGTTTGCTTCTAATTGACTCGGACCTTGCATCATAACATAAGCATGGGTCAAGAAATTATCAGAACCTGAGCCCCTTTATGCCTTATATCTTTGACCAGTCTATTTTTAGTTAAGTAATTATTCACTTGACGTTTGACTTGAGCTCGATCCCTTGAGCAATCCTTATCCTCGTCATTCCTATTCCTCTTCAACCTTCAACTCCACAAACATCACTTAACCCTTTTGTCAAGCATGACTGCTTTGTCCTAATAAAAGGGAAATCCTCTAAACCTCTATAGTCAAGTCCATGACCACAATTTCAGTCAAACAAAAAAAAAATCAAAAATATATATATAAAAGTGGGATGTCTATCTCAAAAGGTCATAAAACTCCAAATGTAGACTGCTCCCTCGAAGGACAGCTACATAATTGTTGTATTTACTAGACTGCTCCCTTGAAGGATAGTTAGGGCAAAGTCATATCAAAAGCATATAAAGCAAAAATATAGACCACTCCTTCGAAGGATGGCTATGCCTAAACTCTTGCTACATACACAGCACTATCTCAAAAGCTTCCCGCATCGATCAGCTTCACAACATGACCACAAAGCAAAACAACATCCCCTCGTAGACTTCCCGCATCGATCAGTCTGCACTAAAAAAAGAAAAAAACAACTGACTGACAAATTATAAAGTCATGGACTTGTCTATAGTCGTTCTCTGGGTCACCTATAAAAGGGGCAAAGTTATTCCTGCCAAAAAGGGTTCCCCCTTCCATATCACATATTATCAAACCTATCACCCCCAACATACTCAAGGGATTTTGAGCTCACTTAATGTCAAGTGATTCGATTGCTTCTCTAACACAACCACTGGTCCACGATGCAATGCATGAACGGGGCTTTTATTTCTAAAAACCCTTATTCATGCCATTATTATGGTCCTTGTCAATGAAAGAGCAGTATGCCTTTCACTTTCTGCCCATACACTTTGGTCACATTCAGCCACATCATTTGTCAAACCAACTCAACCCAACCCTTTTCAAACCACTCACATAACCATTCACACTAGTTTCTGTGGACACCAATACACATGGAAACTATCGACCAGACTCAATTTATGCCAAGCATAAACCATTACTTGTTGAAGCATAAATAGACCTCAATTCATTTTTAGCATACATCCATCACCAATATGAAAACTTGCTAGGGATGAAAGACCACTCAATCAATATTATAGAATACACCATCACACAACATGGAAAAGGTTGTAACATCATCTTGTCCTCATCATTTCAACACATGACCAAGACCAATCATCGACCATTTTGACTCTTAGTTTGAACTACATTGGTCTAAGGCCCTAACGACTAGGGGCTATATAGGCAACACTCAGATGACATGACGTCTTCTGGGGTTAGCTTGACCACATCCATTTGTTCATCTATCTGATGGACAAACCATCCTACCTTTGACCATGACCTAACCTGACCAAACCATAATCTCCTTTTGACCATGACTTGACCTCGACCAAAGCAACCCATAACTTTGACCCTTCCTCCCTTTTAGGGAGAACTACATCGGCTTGAAGCCCTAACGACAAGGGCTATGTAGGTAGCACTCAATTGACACGGGGTCTTCTGAGGTTAGCTCAGCCATTCCTTCGTCCATCCATCTAATGGACCATCTATCAAAACCCGTCACTTGAGATCACTTATATCTCAGTCCATCCTCGACTAATGACCATGGAGATCGCGACTATCTCCTCCGACCACTTCCAAGATAACATTGCCTTGGTTGTTTTTGCATGTATGTTACCTCATGAATGGTTAGCAGAATTATCCGCAACCCATATTTTGACCCTCACAAGTATAGGATCACGAACAAGTTGATCCCCACTACTTGTGACTTTTTCGTGTTTCCAAGAGCACTTCTTGAGCCTGGGATACTTGGACCACGATGACCATTGGAGCTACAGCTTAGATTGAATAACCCGATCAGCTACAACTAAATGCTGGGGCCCGATTATTTTGATTTTGGCACTCCTCGACCTTGACCTACGACAATTTGACCTGACCATCTCGTGAAGTGGTATGTGTGCAGCGCTCTCACTCCATCTTCACTATATCCATCCACTCTTTATCAAATTAGCACCTGATTCCAGGTTCCCTTCCCTCGACTCCTGCTTTGAGGGGGGATACCTCATCCCATAATCGAGGCAACCTATTCCTATTTTTGTCTTGTAGTTCATCAGAACAACCAACAAGATGAAAGCAATCTCATCCCATACTTGGGGCAACATCAACTCCTATTTTTGTCTTGCAGTTCATCCAGAACAACCAACAAGACAAAAAAGGGCAAATGTAGACACCAAAATCGTGTCTAACCCTTGGTCGACTCTCCCCTTTGGTCCCCTTTGTCCCGTTCCACTTCTAACCATGCCTAACCTATGTCTTATTAATTTAAAATAATTATCTTATTTTAAATTAATAATTCTCTCCCCTTGCCATCTCACCCTTGACACCTCACCACCCTAGGATACCCTTCCTTGGATTCTCTCCACTACCCCATGCCAAGTCTTAAATGCCTAAACCCCATTCATGACCTATTTCTATCATCTCGCATCCATTTACGCCACCTTCGACCATTTCTTCCCCCGACCCGCTGACCCGGTAGTTAGGAAAATGGACGAAAGGCTATTTTTAGCTTTTTTACCTGTCTTTCAGCCGTCGACATTGGTCAACTATCGACTGACATCGGTGATATTGCTGGCATTGATTTCCTTCATAACTACGTCTTGACCCGAATGCAGGATCTATTTTTCCAATCTTGATCAGTCCGACCTTTCAATCTTCAACAATCTACCCATCTGCCAATCTTTCAATCCACCAATTTTTCAATCAGCCCTCTCTCTCTCTCTCTTAGGCACACAAAAAGCTACAACAACAATAGGGACTCTGCATCAGTCATTCCACCTTGTTGGAGGTCTTCTACACCAGCAGCATCAGCAACAGGGACAAGCATCAGTAACATTTCTTCTTCAACAAGCCACAGGTAAGTATTTCCTCTGTGTTTTCATCATGTTTTCTAGTTATTGCTTCTAAGTGATATGAACTAGACTCAGCCATCATCAACCAGACTATCAACTAGACCACAGACCCGACCTGCCCTTCCTAGAGAGGCTGAAAGGCCTCCTCTACTCCTCTGTCTTTTTTTGACATTCTGTTCATTGTCCCAGACCTCTACACAGACTCTCAGACCATTCAAACAGACCCAGAACCCTTTCTCAGACCCGTCCATAGACCATAAACCCATCCAGACCTGACTAAACTTTGTCCAAAGACTACTGCCCCGACCGATGCTGGTCGCAGAGACCACTGCCTTCACTGACGTCAGTAGACTAACCGACGTCGGTGACTGTGACCAGCCCGACAGCAGCATTCAGGTAAGCATTTGCTTCTATTTTTGTTTTAGTCTTTTATCATTCTATTTTTTATCAGACATTCTTTTAACAATCAGTGGGTTGTCATCCTCCAAGAAGTCTTTGCACTTCTAGGACCAAGCTTTTGCTTGGCAGTCCACTTTCTAGCCATCTAACAATTTTCTTGTCCAAGTCTCTTTCTTCTCCAGGTGTCATCCTCCACAACCAAAGAGGAGTTCTCTCAACATCTGGATAACGGTGCGCAGACCTCATCTAGGTATCTTCTAATCCTAGACCAATTTCTTTAGTTTCTCATTTCCTTTTGAATGTGAAAAGCGAAAATCGTATAGAAACAGATTCATAGTGTGACCTAAAACATCGATCCAAAATATCTTACACAGTTACAACCAGAAGTAATTCTTATCATAAATTTTAAAACTACTTAGTGATTGTCATGAAGGTTTATGTAGTGTTGTTTTTACAGACATCATGATATGAGGTGTTTAACCCAATACTCATATCCATTGTACAATATTAAACACAAATTTTAGTTTCCAAATACCTCATAATATATCATAAATTTTTATGATCTATTTTTTATACCATAGAAATCTTTTTTTTAGTTGTTTGATTTGTGGTGCACCTAAGAGGAGTGTACGCCTAGGGAATTAATTCTCATCATACCCTATAAAATGAGGTTAGTGGACTATAATTATAGTTATACCTCTGTATTCAGTGCTTTAAAATGTTAGACTAACAATAATCAATGAACGAGTAAGTATTTTTGAGAGCCCACACAATAATTCAAACCCTTGTTTAGATCACCATTATACCTTGATTTGTACTTGAATTGTATTCATAGTCATTAGCTTCCTTGTATATGAAATATTACTTGTTCATTATAAAAAATTCATTTGTTGCATTTATTTTCATTGTATATATCATGGATAGTCTAAGACAACATGCTAATAATGTATATGTTACGGATAATGTTTTCAAGGAAAATTTACAGGTGGTAAATTAGAATTTACTATGTGCAAGTTACCGTATGGTAACATGGTAAATAACATCTATCATAGTGATATACATATATAGGTTAGTATTTGGTTAGTTATCAGAATATTGTCATAAACAATATTATAGTAATTGGTTTGTTGTTATATTATTATTGGTATACGGGTAGGTTATTTATGGTATTATTGTTAAGTGGGTCAATATTTTATAGGGATATGATAATCCATTATTATAAGAATAATATTCTTATATATATGTTTTTAAATGTCTCAAATAATTAATTAGAGAATTCAGATAGTGTAATTAGAAATCCTCTCTATGTATTGTGCATTTTTGTTTGGCTCTCCTCCAAATCTCAATAGTGGTATCAGAGTGGGAGGATCCTACAATGGAAAATTGAATATTGAGGGGGGCAATGATATTATTCTATGTTGCCCGTGTATGAATTTCATTTATATATGAAAGCGATTATTGTAGTTTTCCTTGTAAAGGTTATACTTGTTTGTAGATTCTTGCATTGATTTCATAGTGAAGCAATTGATCAATATATATCTTCATCATACTTATCAGTTTGGTATCACCATCCATTTTCAAATGGCATTGGTTTAGATTATGTTTTGCATTCATCCAAGCCTACATTTCTTGTTTTAAGGATCCCACATTAGAGTGACTTTCGCTCTTGACCTTTGTGCTTAGTGTTTTCATTTTATTTGTGCATAAATGTTAACATCTATTTTGTCCACCAAACCCTACACAATCTATTTTATTGGTCACCATTCTATTCAAATGTGAACTACATCATTAGTTGCTATCATACTGTCCACCTAAGCTCTATCCATTGCACAATCTGTTATGAGCTATTTCTAAGCTTTGTGTATTTTGATCTTCTCTAAACCATCTCAAGTCACTAATTAAAATGATCTGGAGTATTTTGTAAAAAATCCTCCATCATCATCAAACATCATTTGCATTGACTGGATTGACCATTTATTCATCCACATCAACGTGTAACCTGGAAGCTTGATACTACATTCACCATCACGCAAACCTACTCAAATTGGAGTTGTTGCATGTTACAATACCCAGGCTCATGTCATTTCAATCATCATGTGGTTAATGAGTGAGTTACCTCATTTTATTTGTTTTAGTCAAAATTTTAAAAAGTGATTTTAATAGTTTGTTATTATTATTTAAATCTTTAGGTCCATATTAGGATAAACATAATAGTTTGTCTATTTTTTAAAAGGTTCGTATGTTTATGAATCTATTTATGTAGTTTTATTATTTATAAGTAGTTTTAATCGATGGTCTTTTAAGTTAATTAGATTCATCGAGTCTTTAATTTATTTGGTCTATTATTGGTATAATAGGTCTATGATTGTTAAATATGTCAATTAATTTTTTATATTTGTCTTGTCATTTAGGTGAATATTAGAGTCTTAGGTGAATTAGGTTTGAGTCATTTTGTACATTGAGACATTAAAATATATTACCTTACGGATGCATTTTCACTTGTACGCGACATCTAGGTTACTACCGAGCTTCAACTCTTCATCGTCTAAGTAGCCATTTACTGAAGGAAGGAAGCAAATGGAGGTAGGAAGATCTTCACATCTCTCATTCATCACCAATGACAAGGTTGTTGATATGTTGTGGTGGCATATTTGTGTGGTATGTATTTGCTTTTCAGTTGTGTAGTGTGTTTATTTTTTGGAAATGTTCACATTGTGGGAAGGGATCATAGAGCAATGTTTCATTTTTCATTCAGAATCAAACCAGCTAAAGTCTAGGAACACTACCAATGGCAGTGGCAGTCTTCTTTGCTATGTGAGATTGAGTGGAATGATTATACACAGTGGCTATAAGTAAGAAGCTGATTTTTTACAAAGTCAAATGTGACATTCAATGTGTGTTTTCTTTTAGTTCCAGTTTGGTGTAGAATATGTCAACAACATCTTGATGTTTTAACTCCTACTAGAAAACATTATAGAATGTGTCTCTAAATTTATTGTAACACTCATAGATTTGAAAAGGGTTGGTGGTCGATCTAAAAAACCACAAATGTAAAAATGTAGATAAACTTTTACTGGTGTAGCGGTCCTCTGACTGCCTTCCTTCTTTTTGAACACTACCAGTGGAATGTCGAGTACATTATTTTCATGGAGTAAATGCGGGATGCATTCCTTTGCATATTTGTGGTCATGTGCAGCAAGATAGTCAACTAGTTGTAAGTTTACATGCCTTTCTTTGATCCAAATTATGAGGCAAGCCTGTGCAACACGTTGCAGTAGAATAAGGAGTTATGTTGTACTATGTCAACATTAGGGGGGTGAATATTACGAATAATATTTACATGGAAAATTTACAGGGTAGTAAATCAAAATTTAATATGTGTAAGTTATCGTATGGTAACATGGTAAATAAAATTTACCATAGTGATATACATATATAGGTAAGTATTTGGTTAGTTGTCAAAATATTGTCATAAATAATATTATGATAATTGGTTTGTTATTATATTATTGTTGGTATACAGGTAGGTTATTTGTGGTATTATTATTAAGTGGGTTGAGATTTTATAGGGCTATGAGAATCCCTTATTATAGGAATAATATTCCTGTGTGTGTGTGTGTGTGTGTGTGTGTGTGTGTGTGTGTGTGTGTGTGTGTGTGTGTGTTTGTAAATGTCTCAAATAATTAATCAGATAATTCAGATAGTGTAATTAAAAATACTCTCTATGTACTGTGCATTTTTGTTCGGCTCTCCTCCAAATCCCAACATTACATTCTCTAGATTAATATTTCTCTACTCATGTTATGCCTTTTAATTATGACAATAAATGTACAAACCGTAAAAATAAAAAACATATAGAAGATGATTTTAATGATGATTGTGATTTTATAATGTTGCAATGAATGGATAAAATGAGTTTGTTGATCCTTGGGAACAAATGAAAATGAAATCAAATTTAGATTCCACCTTTGAATATCTTCTAGATCCTTCATTAGTTACATCTCTAGATTCCAATTTAAAATCTCCTCTAGATTCCTCTTTTGATACTATTTCTCCTTTAGATTTTACTTTGATATCTCCTCTAGCTTCTTCTTTGTATTTACCTTTGGTCATACCTCTAGCTTCCTCTTTTGGTTATTATCTATTTTCCTCTTTGGATTTACCTTTCAGCATACCTGTAGGTTCTTCTTTGGGTTCTTATCTAGCTTCCTTTTTGGATTTACCATTGATCATCCATATAGCTTCCTCTTTGGGTTCTTATCTATCCTCCTCCATAGATTTACCTTTGGTTATACCTATATCTTCCTATTTGGTTTCTCCCCTAACATCCTCTTTTGATTTACCTTTGGTCACACTTTTAGATTTCTCTTTGGGACTCCTTTAGTTTTTCCTTGGACTCTTCTATAGATTTCTACTTGGTCACACCTTTAGATTCCTATTTTGATTCTCCTTTAGATTCCACTTTGGAATCTCCTTTAGTTACCACTTTGGAATCTCCTCTAGATTTTCCTTTTGCATCCTCCTTAGATCTCTCTTTAGGGTCAACTATGGATGTCTCTTTAGAATCCACCCATGATATTTATTCACCATCCTCCTTGGATGTTCTATTAGATCACAAAAATTTTCCTACATATGATTATCTAATATCTCTTAGCTTAACACCTACTCTTGTAACATAGGAGTCTAATCTTTGCATTCCTAATTTTTCTACTCATTTTGCTACTACATTATATGTTGTTCACACTTATTTTTAGGATCTTACAGATACAATTGATTACTTTTGTGTAAGCAACTAAACACGAAATTAAACCAAAATAATAAGTAACTAGAAATCAGAATCAGCAAAGAATATGAGATACAAGAAATAATGAAAACTTGTATTAAACTCTTCTAGAAGGAAATACAATTGAAGAAATCTCTCTTTCTTCCACACCTCTCAGATGTATAGATCTCTTTCCCTCAAGAGTTCTCTCTCAAAATTACAAACACAATTCAGCTACTTGAATTGATTCACCCTTTTTTTTCATCCACTTACAAGCTATGAAGATCTATCCCTATTATATAATACTAGGATTCATGAGCTATGAATTCTCCACCATTAGATACACCTCCTAATCAAAGGTTTAAATCAGTCCTGCCAAAAATAGAAACATGGACTCAACATTAACAGTTAAACTTATCATGCAAACAATCTGTTCATCCACAAAAATAGACTTCTAGAACACACAGGTGACCGACGTCGATCCCTGTCTGCCTACATATGACTGACGTCAGCTAATCCATAACCAACATCGACAGCCTCTAGTCGATCCCTAACCAATGTCAACAACTGTGTAAATACAACAACCTTGCATTGGCTCATTTGGTGAAGCTTTTAGCTCCACAACTCAATAATCTCCCACTTGGAGATAAACAGTTGCACCTGTACCTGTACAACAACATCTTCTAGCTTGTTCCTCCATCTTCAAGCTCAATCTTGAAGACCAATAAAAGTTGAATGAAGATTCAACTTCTCCTTTGTTACCGGCTTTGTTAACATATCAGCAAGGTTCTTATCTGTATGGATCTTTTTCAGCTTCAACTCACCATCCTTCAATACAAGTCTAATGAAGTGGTACCTAAGCTGTATATGTTTGGTTCTTGAATGAAAGACTAAATTCTTTGCCAAATGAATTGCACTTTGACTATCACTGTATAATCTGAAACTCTCTTACTCCTTTCCCAACTCTTCCATGAACTGAGTCATCCAAATCATCTCCTTGCTAGCCTCTGTGACTGCAATGTATTCTGCCTCTATAGTAGACAAGGCAACAACCTTCTGCAACTTTGAAATCCAGCTAACTATCATTCCACCAACAGTGAACACATATCCTGTGGTGCTTCTCCTACCATCCAAGTCACCTACCATATTTGAATCTACATATCCATGTAGAGAAGTGTTTGACCCTCCATAGCACAAATGCCTATTGTTGGTCCCTCTCAGATATCTGAGAATCCACTGAACTGCTTTCCAATGTTTCTTCCTTGGATTGGCCATAAACTTACTGACAACTCTCACTATTTGGGCAATATCAGAGCTAGTACATACCATTGCATACATTAAGCTCTCAATTGTAGAAGCATATAGAACTCTACTCATGTACTCTACCTCATCATGTGAATTAGGACACTGTTTTTTACTCAACTTGAAGTGTCCAGCCATAGGTGTGCTTATCAGTTTTGCATCCTGCATATTAAACCTCTCCAACACCTTGTTCACATAATCCTCTTGAGACAAAATCAAACTATAATTTTTCCTGTCTCTCTTAATACTCATGCCAAGAATTTTCTTTTCTGCTCCCAAATCCTTCATGGCAAATGTGTGAGCTAATTTTATCTTAAGCTCATAAATATCCTGCATGTGTGAACCTGCAATCAGCATATCATCTACATATAACAACAGGATAATATATCTACCTTTATCCAATCTCTTAAAATAAACACAATGGTCAGATTGACATCTACTGAAACCATGCTCAGTCATAAACCTATCAAACCTCAAATACCATTGTCTAAGAGCTTGCTTAAGACCATATAAGCTTTTTTTCAACCTGCACACAAGTTTCTCCTTACCTTTGACCTCAAAACCTTCTGACTATTCCATATATATTTCTTCATTCAAATCTCCATGAAGAAACGGTGTCTTAACATCAAGCTACTCAAGATGAAAATCCTCAATAGCAACTAAAGACAATACAGTCCGAATAGAAGTCATTTTTATTACTAGAGAAAAAATTTCACCAAAATCAATACCTGGTTTTTGTGCAAATCCCTTTACTACCAACTTGGCCTTATGTCTCATTTGTCCATTCTCACCTTCCTTTAACCTGTAAACCCATTTATTTTTTAGTGCTCTCTTTCCAACTGACAACTCAACCAAATCTCACATTTGGTTCTCTTTCAAAGAATCAATTTCCTCTTTCATGCCAAGCTCCCACTGTTTTCAGGATTCTACTTGCATTGCCTCATCAAAACTCTCTGGTTCTCCACCATCAGTGAGCAACAAGTAGTATAATGAAGGGGAATAATGAATTGGAGGTTTACTTACCCTTTCTGACCTCCTCATGGGCATTTGAGACTCATTCACTACTTGTTGTCCGCCTAAATTCTCTGTCAGTGACCGATCCCAGTCATCTCTTGGTCTGTGCCTGACCGACGTCGATTCCATCTGACCAACATCGATTCCTGTCTGACTGACATCAGTTACTGTTTGACTGACGTCAATTCCTATCTGACCAATGTCAGTTCTTGCCTGACTGACATTGGTGTCTATGTTTTTCTTTGTGTGAAAATTCTTGCCCGCGAGCTCATTTTGGATCATCACCTCGTCCAAATCAACATTGCCCTGCTCGGTATTATTCAACTTCTTGAGTTGATCATTGTACATCACCTTGTCATTAAAAACAACATCACGGCTTCTAATAATTTTGTTAGTTCCTAGATTCCACAATCAGAATCTAAAATCTCCAGAGCCATAACCAATAAAAGTGCACCGCATAGAGTTAGCATCCAGCTTCTTTCTATTTTCTTTATCAATGTGCACAAAAGCTTCAGAACCAAAAACTCTGAGAAATGAAAGATCTACCTTTTTACTTGTCCACGTCTCTTCTAGAATTCCACCATCCAGAGCAGTAGAGGGTCCTCTGTTAATCAGGTAAACCATAGTGTCTACAACCTCTGCCCAAAACTATAAGGGCAAACCAGCATGCAACCTCATACTCCGTGCACGCTCCATTATAGTTCTATTCATCCTTTCAGTAACTCCATTTTGCTGAGGTGTCCTTGGAACTATCCTTTCCCTACGTATTCCACTCATAGAATAATAACTATTGAATTTATTGTTGCAGTACTCACCACCATTGTCAGATCTAAGGCACTTCAATCTCAAACCTATTTCATTCTCAACCAAAGCTATCTATTTCTTAAATGTGTCAAAAATATCAGATTTCTTCTTTATGTAATAAACCCATACCGTTTTTGTAGCATCATCAATGAAAAAAACATAATACTATGATCCTCCAATAGAAGCTACCTGAGCTGGTCCCCACACGTCTGTGTGAACAAGCTCTAACTTGTGCTTCTTTATTGACCCAATTTTGAGAAATCTCACTCTCTTTTGTTTCCCAAAAATACAATGCTCACAGAAATTTAGATCTATGCTTTTCAAATCTGAAAGCTTACCTTTTGACTTAAGAACAGTCATTCCCTTCTCATTCATGTGGCCAAGCCTACAGTGCCACAACTTTGCATCTACATCTGAAGTAGATAGAACAAAAGGAGAATAATCATTAATACAATTACATAAATAGAGAGTACCTACTCTCTTACCTCTAGTTAATACAAGTGCACCCTTTGAAACCTTTTAAGATTCAGCTATGAGATTTACTGTGCAACCCTCATCCCCCAACTTTCCTGTAGAAATCAGATTCCTCTTCAGGATGGGTACATGCATGACATCCTTCAACACCCATGTGTTGCCATTCTGCAATTTTAGCTACACTTTTCCTTTGCCAACAATTTTACAAGGCTCATCATCCCCTAAATAAACTTTTTCAAAATCTCCCTGGACATAATCATTGAAAAATTTTCTATTTGGGGTTGCATGGAAAGAGGCACCAGAATCTACAACCCAAGATTCTATTTTATTATCCAAAGAAAATATAAGAGCATCTTGTGCAACAATACCTGTAAATTTTGCTTTTTTTTTACCTTCATGCTGATTTTCTTCTTTGACTTTCAACCAGCAATCTTTCTTTGCATGCCCTTTCTTTCCACAATTCTAGCAGATTATATTTCTTCCATTTCTAGATTTGGATCTACTTCTCATCTTTGACTTAGACCTTGATCTCCCTTGCTTGCCCTTCTCTTTTTGCCTTCCCCTGCTTTCAACACTTCAAGCATTACCTGATGATTCCCCTGTGCTTTTTCTGTGAGTTTCTTCATTCAAAATTACACTAACAACATCATCAACTTTCAAGATATTTGAATCAAATGCAGTATTACTAACTGCCATTACCAAACTATGCCAACTTTCAGGTAAAGAGCATAAAATTAAGAGAGCCTTAATTTCATCATCAAAAACTATTTTGAATGAATTTAACTGATTTATTATTGCATGAAAATCATTAAGATGACTAGATACAGATCCACCTTCCTGCATTTGCAAATTAAATAATTGCTTCATAAGATATACCTTATTCGAAGCTAAGGGATTTTCATATAAATTTGCCAAAGTATCCATTAACTCTACCATTGTCTTTGCCTGTGATAAGTTGGAAATCACAGAAGATGCCAGACTCAACTTTATAGATCCAAGAGCCTTTCTATCAAAAACATTTCATTCTTCATCTTGCATATATGTGGGCTTGCTTTCAACCCCACCCAATGATAAGTACAGATCTTTCTGATACAGATAATCTTCTATTTGCATCCTCCATAATTGATAATTTTTGCCGTTAAACTTATCTATTCTTAGCTTACTTTCTTCTGCCATTGTTTTACTCCCACTCAATCAAAAACCCCTGTGAGTGAACCTGTAATCAACAAACACTAACCCGCTCTATACTAGCTGTTAGTGAACCCAAGCTCTGATACCACTTGTTAGGATCTTATAGATACAATTGATTACTTTTGTGTAAGCAACTAAACAAGGAATTAAACCAGAATAATAAGTAACTAGAAATTAGAATCAGCAAAGAATATGAGATACAAGAAACAATGAAAACTTGTATTAAACTCTTCCAGAAAGAAATACAATTGAAGAAATCTCTCTTTCTTCCACACCTCTCAGATGTACAGATCTCTTTCCCTCAAGAGTTCTCTCTCACAATTACAAACACAATTCAGCTACTTGAATTGATTCACTCTTTTTTTCATCCACTTACAAGCTATGAAGATCTATCCCTATTATATAATACTAGAATTCATGAGCTATGCATTCTCCACCATTAGATACACCTCCTAATCAAAGGTTTAAATCAGCCTTGCCAAAAATAGAAACGCGGACTCAACACTAACAGTTAAACTTATTATGCAAATAATCTGTTTATCCACGAAAATAGACTTTTGGAACACACAGGTGACCGATGTCAGTCCCTGTCTGCCTACATATGACTGACGTCGGCTGATCCATAACCGATTTCAGCAGCCTCTAGTCGATCCCTGACCAACATCGGTGACTGTGTAAATACAACAACCTTTTATTTGCTCATTTGGTGAAGCTTTTAGCTCCACAACTCAACACTTATAAAATAAATTCACATAAGATATACATAAAGAAGGATGATGTCATTCATGAGAAAAATACTCCTTCATTTAAAGAACAAATTCACCCTATTAATAGCAATAACATCTATTTATTTTATTCTTGTAAAAATGACAATGTTGATTTTTTAAATGTTGATGTTGAATATGAAAACTATAGTGATCATGATGAGGATTCGCATGATGATGATTATTATAAATATAATGATGAGTGAAATTATCCTAATAACCCTAGTATAGCTTCATTGTAATTTCCTCTCGTGTTGATAACATACTACACAATGAATCACATGTTAAATTGCTTATTAATTATGTTATTTCATATCATGATGATGTTTCTAGTTCCCCTGTAAAAGGCAAAAATGTGTGAACTTGTTGACTATAGTCGTGATAATGTTATTTATTATATGTCAATAGAGTGTAATAAACCTTTTCAAATTAATGATAAATTAAATGTTAAATAATCTCCTAAACCCAATGAAGACCATATTCTTCCTCCTCTTATTCAAACTAGCTATCCCATGGCTAAAATTAATAATATAGTCCAACCCATAAATGAGCCTCTTAAAAAGCTCAACATGACTTCCCAACAAGTCATATCCATAATTAATGTAGTAGATGCTTTATAATCATGAGTACACCAATTATCTTTAGAGAGTAAAACATACCATGATTGGGTTGACTTTAATGCATTACATGGAAATAATATTGTGTGTAACATTTTGTATGCACCCTTACCCTCAAATTTTTGAATCCCTAAATTTTCCACATTTGATGGAAGAGGAGACCCTTATTTTCATCTTAGATATTTTCACAAAACCATGAATGGTTACAATGGTAGTCGAATATTATTGCAACTAGTTCTTAAAAGCCTATAGGGATGTGCCCTTGCCTGGTTTCATTATCTTCCTAGTGGATCATTAACTACCTATCTAGAACTAGAAGAAACATTTTTAATACAATATTTCCAAAATAAAGGACCTAGGGTTACTTATGAAAGGTTACCCTCTTTGCACCAAGGTAAATCTGATCAAGTTTTTTATTATATCTGATTATTTAAAATTTCCATGAATCAATTAATTTATCAACCAACTAATTTGGATGTTCAATATATATTTTATAGAGGTCTTATTTACCCACTCAAAGAAAGGTTATTTTATCATAACTTTAAATCTTTTGTAGCTCTTTGTTTTGAAGCCTTAGTATTAGAATAAGAATTAGGTTTTGTTCATGTATCAAATCATATGAAAGTAGATATTAAGTTACATAATGAAACTCCCAATCACAAAATTCACACACCTAAATAAGACACATGTATCTCAAATAAAGTCTAAGAATTAAATTACAAATTATCTTCTTCTAACAAAGTACACACTAATACACCCTCTAATAATAAAATGCACCTTAATAATAATGCAACACCATATCAATTTAAATAAACTTTTAAACATGTAAAAGATTTAAATAAAGGACATGAACTCATTCCTAAGCATATTAATCATAATCCTTCCTTTACATCTAAGAGGGTACAACCTCTAAATTTTGATTTTAACGATCGCCCACACAATATTTCAAATACATTATTAGATAAAAAATTAATCAAATTATGCCCTAATTACTATCACCTTCCTCCTTAATTGAAAAAAATTAAGGGTTAACGATTTTGTACTTATCATGGTATTAAGGGACATCATGACAACAATTGTTATACATTACAAGAAAAGCTAAAGGAACTTTCAAATAAACAAATTATATCATTTTATAAACTTGATAATAAGGTGCATAAATATTATTTTATGTTTTTAAAATCTCAAAATATTACCAAACACATTTCTCAAACAATTCCTCTACAAGATGCAATGATTTCAAAAAATTATATTAATATAAATCCTCAAGTTAACAATACTATTACTAGTTCTTAGATCAATAATATTAACAAAGAAAAACATTCACACAATAAGTTCTTAAAGTAAAAAACTTAAAATAACCAACCAAGTTATCAACACAGATATGGATTCCCAAGTGAAATAAATTACAACACGAGAAAAATAAAATAAATGATAATATTTTTCAATGCTCATTCGTACTCATTATTGCATAACTTATCATACTATACCTTTCATTGCACTTACATAATCATATCTTTCGTGTGTCCTTGAGGAGATTGTACATTCTTATATATCTTAATCATTCAAGCTACATTGTTATGAATCATTTAAACATGTATTGGGGCACATTGCTTGCCTTCCTTCTTATCATATAATGATTTAGCACATTTTTAGGAATTGCTCAAATCCCTTTCTCTTCCTCTATTTTTGAAACCTTACCCCTTAAGTATTTTTAAATTTAAATAATTCAAAAATAAATAAAAATGTAAATAATTCAAAAATAAATAAAAATACAATAATTCAAAAAAATCAAATATGGAAAAACTTCAAAAGCATGCAAATAATTCAAAACAATAAAAATATTTTTAAAAATTTAAAATCGGGACTTAAAAAGAATTTCTAATTGTTGTTAGCTTACTTCTTTCCACATGTTATTTATTATATGTTAGAAATATAGCATATCTCTATTTTAAAATACATATTATTTCTCATGAGGTATTTAAGTGTGATACATGACATAATTTTACATGGTTTCAGTGTTAGGCTTCTCTTATTACCCAATAATCTTGCTATGTTAGGGGAATATCTTCATTCTTTGTGAATAATTTAACAAGTTGTATTAATCCACAACCTTTCTAACATGTTGAGCTACATATCATACATATGTTTTGCTACTCACTCATATTATATATGTGTTACATGAACTATGATATTTATTAACAATGACATGAATCCATATGGTGGATGTAGACTAGTTTCATTTGTTATATGCTTCTTAATTTACTACATGATAAGTTAGAACGTATTTGTTTATTATGTGTCACGATTGGCCTTGTATGTTCAATTTTTTGCTTGTATGTCATCATTGTGTCATATGTGTGTGGCCCTTGGCTTTGTGTGCTTATATGACATTTGTATGTCCTTTACATATGCCTTTGGCCTTATGTATGACATCATATGCAATTTATTTGACATTATATGACATTGCTTGTATGTACTTGTATTTTATTATGGTACCATTATTTATATCATGCATTACTTATATATTCTCTTACTTAGTGCTATGATGCATATCATGCACATCCTACTTAAATGTCTCAAATGATACATCTTTTTAATACATGCTCATGTGTAAATTCAATGCTATAGTGAAAACTATAATGAAATACATTCAAAATTTTAAATGCTACTATAAAAAAGGATTATAAAACAAGTTAGCTCATGCATTAGTCAAAAAAAATCAAAATAAAAATAAAGAATTAACGTGTTAAGCCTACTCCCTCAAGGGGCAGTGTTAATGAATTCAAAGAACTAATTAAGAAATCAAGACGATATTATACCTTTCAAGTAGCTATTTTCCTTAAAAAATGGTCAATAAGCATGCTTTTTTCTAGATTTGGTACTCCAAGTCTTCTTCAATGAGGTATAGCATAAGCCTCCATCATCTCTTAGTTAACTAATGGCTTAGGTTATTCAATTTGGTCTAATTGGGTGAATGAGTGAAGCTTGTTTAAAAGTATTTATACATAATAAGTTTACACAATATAAGCTTAAAAATATTGGTCTTTGCTCACTTATTTATAGCTTTCTGAAATGTTTAGTATTAACCATGACCATCTATCTTGATATCAAGATGTGTGGTCATGGACTGATTTAATCTTGGAGAGATAAGCAATAAATACTACCATCAATATTTGGAAAAATGGGGCATTGATGAGTCATTGATGAGGCATGGAGAACTTAATCCTAATATTTATTCCATTAATAGCTTATGGATGACAACCCTATGATGAAGTCATAAGATGATGCAAAATTGAATAATGAATTTATAGTAAATAGATATTCAACAACTTTCATGGAATTTTTACTTAGACTTCTAATTTGGTTTTGATTTGTTTAAGTGATTTTAATTAGTTTTCTACAATTCTTTAAAAATTTATTCTACATTTAATCAACATGGTCAGAAATGTTATTTTACTAAGTTGTAATTTGTCTGGAGTATAATAAGAAGGTTTCAGTTGTGTATGGGTAATACCCCAGTTAAGGTATTATATACGTAAATTGATACATGCACGTGACATGTGCAATTGAATTAGAAGATTTCAATGGTTCAGGTCATCATTTTACATGGTCATAAGTTGAATTGAAATGATTTAAGAAAAAATAATAATCACATAAAATGTATTGCCCCATTTAGAGATACATGATCACAAATTGGCACCTATACATGACAAGTTCAAATGATTTAGAGTGTTTTAGTTATTTTCGTCCAAATTATGCACTATCATGAAATATCATTTAGATTGACAATTTTAGCACAATAGTGATAGAAATTAGATGTCTATATTTTTTTCCTATTTGAGAATGCATGGTGAGATATTTGGTCAAAGCAACATTTTTTCAAAGAATAAAAAGGTTATCATAATCAGAAGAAATAAATTCATTCTTATTTTCTACTAAATTTTGCATGAGTCATAGAGAAACATGGTTACAAAAAAAATCTAAACAATATTTAAACATCCCATGATACCCCTCAAAGGGAGGATGATTTTTTTTATTTTTGACAAGTTGGCCCTCGATCAAAATAAATAATGATCACATTAATTTTAACAAAGGTGGCTAAAAAATGAAGCAATTATAAGAAAGTGGGAGGAAAAAGGATAAACAAGGCTAAAATAATAGCCTAAGAAAGATCAAATGGAGCAACTATAGGTCCAAGGGGTGAAAATTTGGAAAAATATACTATATCTTGACCCCCATGGGGTAAAAATAGTTCATTTACACCCCTGGCTAGATTAATTCAGAACTCTAATATTTGTGCATAAGAGAGTTAAGAAAGATGACCCATATCCCATACCACCATCACCTTAGAAAGTGCATGTGAGAGTATCAAAGACCACCTAGGAGCAGACCATCGATAGGTACTTTTTTTGATATTTAAATTTTGAATGTATGGCATTTATTACTAGTAAAAATTAAGATGTTTGGCGATCCCTTCGATTACCCATATTTTCAATCAATAAGGTTTCCCTCGATAATGGTAGGATCACCATCAAGAATAGTGAGGTCGCCATTATTTTGGCAGGTTCACGAGTCAGAATGGTGAGTTTGCCACTTCATTGATGAACTCACATATTTGGGTAGAAATTGTTGGTCAAATGTTAATTTTTCCTGTTCAAATGATGATGTCACTACTAATAGTGATATCACCCTACAAATTGGTAAGAATACCTTGTGTATTAGTAAGAGCACTACAAATGGTGATAACACCCTGGTAAATGACAAAATTGCCCTATGAAATGGAGAGATAGCTAATAAAATGGTAAAATCACAAAAAATAGAAAAATGGGGCCCATAGGAGATTAATATAAGCCTAAAATTAGAAGAGAGTAGGGCCCATAGATGATTAGTCTAGGCCCCAAAATTAGAAGAATTTAGGTAGATTAGATCAGTGAGAGGAAAAATAATTGACTTGGGTCTATATGTTTGACTTGCAAGAGTGAGTTGGAGTGATCACGTCATGAGAATAACACTCCCAAGTTCTATGATGATAGGGGATCTAGACAGATGAGCTCATGGGTGTACTCAAGGTCATAGAGATATATCACCTAGCATGACTGCTAGTGATTCACATAAATAGGGCATATTTATCAGTACTTATGGAGAGGTGGCACTCAGATATCTTGACATTCTATTTATTGATTGGGGAGGCCACGATCACTTTGAAGGGTGTTCAACACATATTACAGGTGTTGATGCAAGGTCATAGGATTACTTGGATATTGACAGGCTGATGGGATATGTTATAGGACCTAATAAGAGTGGTTGACCTAGAAGTTGTGAATGGTAGCATCGACATAAATGCATTGGAATATCTAGCTTGGTCTCTAGATGATGGAACAAGAGAAGTTGTATCAGGATAGGGGACAGTTCTTGTAGAGGTGGTTATATTGATGGCTCTTATCAGCAACCTTTTTCTACCTAACAAGAGTGAATAGTTCTTCTCACTTGAATTGATTGGAGTAGTCTAGGAGATGTTTGACCACCTAGCATGGATTGTATGGGGGCATATTATGTTGGCACAACTATATAATAATTTAGCTATGATAACCTATCATAGAGAATGCAACATTGGGCATAACACACTTCTTCAGGGATAGGTTTGGGAGCACATTGTCATTGCATGGCCAATGGGGTTGAGATACCATAGAATACTAGAAGATCTAGTGAATTTTGGATGGTATTTGATAGGTTCAACCTTATGGGCCCATCTAAGAGACTTGTCATATTAGAGACGAGCATAGATGAGATGGAGGATGGATATTTTATCTGGTGACCCTATATAGTGACTTAATGGTTTTGATTTGAGGACATATTTATGATTTTTTATATGATCACTACATGCTATATTATAGGTCACCATGATTTTGTGGTAGAGCGGTATGGGCCAAAATTACTAGAATAATTAATGGTTAAGTGGTGTTATTTATGTACCCTTAATACATTAAATTATATTGGTTAAATAATAATATATTTTATAATTTATCGTGAGTTTATCCTCATGTAAATAAATAATAAAATATATTAAATAACCTTTGGAGAGGTTAGACCCATCAATGTGATGGTTAGAAAAGGTCATTTATAATAGACAGATTACCTTGCCTATATAATAAAGAGTTTATATTGTAAGATGTAATGAAAAAAGAAGTGAGAGGAAGAAAGACTATATTGAGTACTTGTTAATTTCTCATTATATGAATAATATTTATGGGTTTTTTACCTTTTAGAAGTTTTTTCAAGTGTATCTATGTTATGGTGTGTTCAACTTTGCTCTCATTGTTTTATAGTGAATGTCTTTGCTATTGATCTCACATCTAGATCTGGGATTCGTATGCAATCGTATTGTTTATTTTGTCATACTATCAAAGCTAATTGATGTGTGATCAAGTGGAAAGATCATAGATCAAAGTTTTTAATCGTGTGTTCAAATATAGATTCATCCATTTTTCAAGCTATGATATGTTGATGAAAATTTTCAAGCTTCTTTTCTGTATGAAGTAACTTATTCTACTTTTTTCTCTTAAAAGCCTAGAAATCTCATATCTATGCAATTTTTCATATTTTAAGTCTATTTTCATGTCATAGATCTAATTGAGAATATTAAAATGAGATAAAAATATTTTTTAAGCATTAAAAATTTCAATATTTTTTTATTTTTTGGACTAATAATCTGTATAAAGGTGGTAGAAACTCTTTAGTTACAAATCTAACACTTACAGGGAGTTGCAAAAATTAAGAGAGCCAACAAGTGAGTGACTCAGTGCTTAGAAATTCTTTTATGAATTTTGTATGGCCTTTTTTTTAAAAAAAATTGTTCAGTAAATCTCTATTCTAGTCACTCCATTGGCTTAGTTTGACCATTTTCAAGCATTTTTGACCTTTATTTCACTTGATTTGGACTCTTGCAGCTCAATTCAAGTTTTTTCTCTCCTCTCAAATGCCATTTTTTAACATATGTGAGATAAAAATTAGTGAAAGATCAAGTTTTGGGTAATAAATCTTAGTTTTTTTTTTTTCTATTTACTTAGTTTGACTATTTTCAAACAATTTTGATATTTACTTTGTCTGATTTGGTCTCCTACAATTTTTTTTAATTTTTTTCTCTCCTCTCAAACATCATGTTTCAGCGTGTATAGCCATGAAAAAAAGAAAAAAATAAAAATCATGTATTTTGAATCATTTTCTGAGATTTAAAAGTTTATTTCATGATTTTTACAATATTTAAGCCTATTGGAGCTATTTTTAGACCCTAAAGAGCATCAAAAATAAATTTAAATTTGTTTACTTCTACTTGGGTGTCATAGTATGCCATAATATAATAAGATCATTAAAATATCATTTTATAATTAAAAAATTATAGATCTAGGTCTACTAGTAGCTTTAGATCACTGAAAATGGATGTCTAGAGCTCCTACAATCCTTCCCTGCTCTCCACCTTTGTCATGCTTCTGTATAAAGCGTGTTATAGCAAAAACTTAATGGGTATGTTAAGTTTTTAATGCAAGTATTTTAAAAATAAAATATGTATTTAATTGGCTTTATCCCACCAAAGTAGTGGACCCCACCCACTTAAGCTTTTTAAATTTTTTTTTTTTTTTTTTTTTTTTAAATAAATGCTTTCATTTTATTATTTTAATGAAAGTATTTAATTATGGTTTATTTATTTATTTAAAAAAATAAAAAATAAAAATCAAACCACAAAAAGATTAAATATAAGTTAGTCTATTTATTGTGTTAACATACTTAGTGGGTGAATTGTAATTAACCAAATTTTCATGCAAGCACATGGTGGGCCCATGTGTGTTGACTTATATTTTCCAAAAATATTAAAAAATATATTTAATTTTTTCTTTATACAATCATAAGATATTTATTTTATATATATTTAATATGTCGATTTAAAAAAATCAAAATTAATTAAATTATGTAGCTTGCATGTGAAATCTTGTAGTGAACAAAGAGAAGTTTATTAGTATTTTTTTAAAAATATTTATAGATCTAAGGTCCTTAAATCAAATATCAATCCCAATATATTTTTTTATCACAATTAATTAATTGATTTTAAAATAATTAGTTAAAAAGTCTCGTTATTAGTCGTGCAAAATCTCATGTGTGAAGATTGCAATGTTTTTGACACTTTTGACACCCTTGACTTATCATATTTTTTATCAAAGATGGTCATGTAACCAATCGATATTTAAGTTTTTGCACCTTTCAGATACATTAAAATAGCATTTTAATTAAATTTTAAATTTTTTACTATTGATTTTATAACAATTTATTCAAATAGTGTAATTTGTGACACTATTTATGATACTTACGACATTTATAACTTTCACCCTTGTTGCAATTATTTATGTTTTTAAATTGTTTTGAAATCAACTAAAGTGACTAGTGTTGTTTACACACTAGAGAATATATATATATATATATATATATATATATATATATATATATATATATATATATATATATATATATTTTAAAATCAAGTATAAATCACATTAAAAAAATTATTTTTTAAAACTTTTTTTTCAGTTTAATATAAAATATAAACTTATACTGTCAATTTTAAAAGGAAAGAAAAATATTCATGACTCTAATTATAATATGAAATTATTCTTAATAATATATATAATGTTCGGTTAACTTATTATCAAATTATTAATGAATTTATTGTATGTGCATCATATAACCTACTTGTTAAATTTAACATGCTTGATTGCAAGCTTACATATATTTCTATTGAAAGTTGTATTAAAGCTTGATCCAAAAACTGTGTGAATAAAGCTAACCTCTATTTACAAATATCTTATTGGTATTTTGATTTATCTAACCATTATTAGGATAGATATTTCATAGGATGTGGGTGTTGATTCCGGATTCATGTAGTGTAATTTGTGACACTATTTATGATACGACATTTATAAATTTCACCCTTGTTGCAATTATTTATGTTTTTAAATTGTTTTGAAATCAACTAAAGTGACTAGTGTTGTTTACACACTAGAGTATATATATATATATATAATCAAGTATAAATCACATTAAAAAATTTGTTTTTTAAAACTTTTTTTCCAGTTTAGTATAAAATATAAACTTATACTGTTAATTTTAAAAGGAAAGAAAAATATTCATGACTCTAATTATAATATGAAATTATTCTTAATAATATATATAATGTTTGGTTAACTTATTATCAAATTATTAATGAATTGATTGTATGTGCATCACATAACCTACTTGTTAAATTTAACATGCTTGATTGCAAGCTTACATATATTTCTATTGAAAGTTGTGTTAAAGCTTGATCCAAAAACTATGTGCAATAAAGCTAACCTCTATTTACAAATATCTTATTGGTATTTTGATTTATCTAACCATTATTAGGATAGATATTTCATAGGATGTGGGTGTTGATTCCAGATTCATGCAAGATTTATACTTGGATCACTGAAAATTAGCAAAGCGAATACTTTGGTATATATAAAAAGTTATAAACTTTGGTTTATATTATTTTTATTTGATTATGCTAATTTATTTGGTTACTATGATGCTAACCATACTATGATGAGTCTACTTTTGGATATGTGTTTATGTTTGGTGTAGGTGATATCACTTGGAGCACTTCATGTAGAAGTTGCTAAAGAAGCCTTGTGACTATGAAGGATGATAGAAGAATACCGTGTGGAAGTTCCTCATTATACCAACCTTCTTGGTGATAGTAAAAAATTTATAACTTTAGTAAAAAATTCAATGCAGCACAACAAATTAAATCTAATGGAAGTTCATTCAATGTTGAAATTATCAAAATTGCTATTGAGAGGGAGTGTGCATGACAATGTCACTTTTTAACAGTCGTGTGTTTCCTTCTATCTCTTTATACTTCTCATTGTAAATCATTGTAATAAATCACTTTATGTGATTTTAAAAAAAATCATATAGAAGTCTACATTATACCCAATACATAGTAATATGGAGGTCTTTATGTTATAAAAGACTCCAATATGTTTGGTTGATTGTTCATTAGAAATTATGGAATGTATGCTCATTTTAGGATGTAGTCTCATGATCATGCTAACCTAAATTCACTCTAAATGGTTTAGGATAACATAGTATAATTCCTTTAAAGATACTTATGTGAACATAGTGCAAAACTTTTAAGTATATATGGGTGTATATTGTAATTCCCTTAAATGTGACTATGTAATTGTGGTTACATAGTGTAATACCTTTGGGTATCTATAGTTGTATAGTGTAATTCCTTTAAAAGTGACTATGAGATTGTGGTTACATAGTGTAATACATTTGCGTGTCTATAGTTAAATAGTGTAATACGTTTAGGTGACTATGTTTACATAGCATAATTATTACCTCCTAAAACTCATCATATAGATGGTTCATGAAGTGAAAGTTTGTTATGTTGTTATCTCTTAAAAATCACTGTGTATCCCCTCTTAACATTAAAAGGGAGTATTGAAATAATTAATGGTTAAGTGGTGTTATTCATGTACCCTTAATACATTAAATTATATTGATTAAATAATAATATATTTTATTATTTATCATGAATTTATCCTCATATAAATTAATAATAAAATATATTAAATGACCTTTGTCATGTGAGCTACAACTAATATGGACCAGTTAGGACTCAAATTTAGGACCTTCCATTTGTTGTTGGAGTGCTATACCAACTGAGCTACTAGCCCTTCAATGACCAGCCCATCATCGATCTAGGTGTGTCTTATTTCCAACACCCCTCCTTAAGTCACACTGTAGGTTCTTGAGGCTCCTATCCTAGCTCTGATACCACATGTGAGTTACAACTCATATGGACCAACTAGGTTCAAACCTAGGACCTTCCATTTATTGTTGGAGTGCCCTACCAATTAAGCTACTAACTCCTCTATGGCCAGCCCATCATCAATATAGGTGTGGCTTATTTCCAATAAGATTAATTCTAATGGTATTTTGGCATTCAATAGGATATCCCAAAGGGTTCCCACTATTTTGCACTTGTGACCAGGAATATTCAAGTGTGGGAGCCACCAGTGCCCTGGGTTGAGGTATTTTTGGACTATGGTAGAGTTTTTCACATGCTATGGGATTATGTCAGAGGGTTTATAGATGTGGAGGTTACAAATGCTTATGTATCATGATGGGTTTGGGTTAGATTGATTCAACTGAGTAGGCGATTGTTGGAGTAGCCAATTTTACACCAAAGATGGGTTTAACTTAGGAAAGACTAGAGTGGGGCCCCAATATAGGTAGAGGCTCAAGAAATAGCATATCCAATGATACCACATGTCATTCCATTATAGGTAGTGCATGTTCATGTACAACAAGATCTTCTAGATGATATAGAGATGGTTGACCTAGATGTATAGGACATTGAGATGGGGAATTTTCCTGGTGGTGATGAGGGCCATAGGATAGATGTAGGAGAGGATACGACCTCTAAGATAGGCATAGGTTTAGGTAAAATAGAGGCAGGGCCCTCTAGCATAGGTAGGTTTGTAGAGGACCAAGCATGAATTGGCAGGCCACATTGAAAGATCATAGCATAATTATCAAAGATAGTAGGTCTACATAGAAATAAAGCTAGATTATAGGCACATTTGTATATGACACAGGGGAAGACTATGAGGTTATCGGGTCTAATTACATTCAGGGATGTATAGAATGTGACCTTGAGGGGATAGGTGGTGCAGTTGGTAGGGTTTAGGCTCAACTAGCTATACGAGACATGGAGATTTTGATAATGGTTGGTGATCAAGACTTTGATCAGGTGGATAGGGAGATACTAGCTTCCCAGGTAGAGATATTGATAGAGGAGCAAAATGAGGCTCATCAAATTGGGATAGATAGTCATTTAAGATTAGCTAGAGACTTGGCAGATGTGATTATGGCCAAGGATGATGCCTTGTACATGAAGGATGATGTCTTACATGAAAATTATGAGATAGATTATTGGTGGTGGCTATATGAGGTAGCAATCCCTATGGAGAGGAGAGTGCCACTTTACAATGATTACACGAGATCCTAATAGACTAGTCGGACCTCCAAGTCTAGACATCATATCGAGTTAGAGTGTTTAGTGGCATAGCCATTGTCATAATAGGTAATCATGGGACCTCCACCATCACATCCACCACCATCTTTCCCATTAGGTATGGGTCATAGATTCTAGTAGAGTCCCCTAAGGGATGACCATGATTAGATCTTATTTGTAACCCTAATTTTTTGTATTATGAGATGTATAGATATTCTCACGATGTATAAAATATTATTTTGAAACATATATATGACATTCATTTTTTGGCATATTGATACTTGTACATGGACTCTTAATATTATTTTGTGTCACATGAGTTTTATATGGATATTGCTCTTGTTATGATATGATGATATATGCTAGTGTTAGGAGATTTACTTCCTTAGTTAGCATATGGATGTTGATGTATGTATTTCTATGTTTCATGTACTACTAGAGGATAGTTTAAAAGATGTACATCCCAAACTAATCATATAAATAGTTAGGTAGACTCAATGTGCATGTCAGGAGATACACATCTTGCATAGAGAGTCTTATTTGTTTCTAATGTTTGGCTTCGAATATCATGTTTAGGTATCAGATATGTAGGATAGTATGTTCAGAGATGTTCTTTGGTGCTACATTGATTGTTGGACTTTGGATCACTTGATATTTAATATATAAAAATGAAATTATGCATCATGAGTATAATAACTTATAACATTGTATTTCATTTGTTACTGACCATTTTTAATGTGAATATTTATAAATAAGGATAATGATAAAAATTACCAAAACCAGAGTTATAACTATTTACATTTGAACAAAAAACAAAGAAAATAAAAGATAAAATACAAAAATGTAACCCAACTTAAGATCAAGACATGAACAATCAAGAGTTAAGTAGGAACAAGAATGTACTTAAAAACAAACAAATAAAAATAAACCCAAGAACAAATTTTTAAACAACCTGGAATCAAGATATAATCATGACCCATGTATTAACAAGTTGTACTTGGAAAACTAACAAATAACAAAATAATTTAAATACAAATGTAAACAAGTCAAGCCTAAGTTAAGTTCAGACTCAAAATGTTTATGAAATGTATTCAAATATAATAGTAAAAACAAAACATAATAAATAAGACAAAATAGTAAAACAAAAGACCAGAAGAAATACACAACAAAACACCAAGAGAATAGATAAAGACACAACAAAACAAAAATAAAAAGAAAAAATTACAACAAGAAACAAACAACAAAATGCCAATAAAAATGAATGAACAACAAAACACCAATAAAAAACACAACACACTAAGAAACGAAAAGTGAAACAACACAATCAAAAATAACTAAAAGCAAAGAAAAATGCAGTAAATAAATTATTCTAAGCACACAAAAAAAATGGTTAATCACAATGTTAGTATAGACACAAAAAAAATTATTCATGCACTTGTAAGAGAGGCATTACGATCTATGACAGGGTGTCCCCTAAACTATTGATAATGACACTAGTACAATGATAACAAGAATAATGGATACAAAGTTACCCCTAGGTGAGTGGGAAAAAATGACCAAAAAAAATTCCCCTAGGCTATATGAGGCAATAAAACAAACAAAAATGGGGGAATAGAAGAAAAAGAAGGGGTAGTCGGTCTAACATTAGATGCACAAGGCAAGTAGACGTTGCTTACATAATTTCATGGATGCTAGATCTAATATAAAATTCAGGTGAAATGTAGTTCTCTCAGGATATGAGATAGAATAAAATTGATGATTAAAAAACATGATTATTATGTAGAGGAATATGGAAATGGTCTCACAAAATAATGAGAGTGTAATAAAAGCCGAGAGTGCGGGAATGGATATTTTTCAAATGAACAATGTACATAATGGACTCATAATAAGATAAGAGTGTACATAATCAAAAAAAACAAAGGTACAAGGCAATGTTTTCAGTCTTTTAGTTTGTCATTTTATAATGTTTTTTTATTTTTTGGATAAACAACAAAACCATAATAATAACAAAAGGTATAGGGAACAACCTAGCTAAGGAGATGCACTTCCACAAGTAATATTTCAAATAATAGCTAAACTAACTACAATGGGAATTGGTAATATAAACAATGGTACAGGGAACCATTGCGCTGAGGAGATGCACTTTCATGGATAAGAGTTCCAATAATAGTTAAAACTGGCTATAATGGCACTATGAACAAAGGTACAGGGAACTAAATAGCCAAGGAGATGCACTTCCATGGGTAGGAATTCCAATAACAGCTAAAACCAACTATAATGGCCCATGTGATCATGTTAAGGTAATATTGACTACTAAATAGTAGCAAAAATAGAATAGTAAGTAGTAGCAAAGAAACTCAAGGAAAAATCCAGTAGGTAAAAACCATGTGTTGACATACCCTTATACACTTGTCTGTGAAAGAAGTTGTGAATAGTAATCCAGTTAAACTATCTTGTAGAATGAGTGTTGAATGTGTCCAGACTGCCTACAAATCATAATTAGGATCATAATTGGTATTGCATACAACAATCTAGGTTATAATGGTCTATAGCAAAATTAAAATGTTAGTGGAATATAAATGATCCAAGTGACAATGGTCCATGGTTACAACAGTACAAAATAAAATAGTAGGGTTATAACAATCCAAAATGAAATGGTACAGAGTTATAATGATCTAGAGTTACAACGGTCCAGAATGGAATGGTACAAAGTTATAATGGTCCAGATTTACAATTGTTTAGAATATAAGTATAATGGTGGGATAATAAGTGACTTCATCACAAGTTGCCCCCAAGTAAGGGATCTTGTAAGCAATGGTTCAAAAAAGACTATCAATCATAGAACTACTTTAGGTGTACAATATTCATGGGTTTCAAGAGCTCTTTGCCATTTGGAGTAGCCAATATGTATGCCCCTAATCTATAGTTCATTATAACCACGTATGGGCCTATCCAATTAGGTTGAAACATACCTTTATTCTTACATTAAAAATTATTATTATTTTGGTTCTCCTTCAAGACCAAGTCACCAAATTCAAACTCCTAAGGGAGAATACACTTATTATAGCTACGACATAATTTCTTCTAATATGCTCTCAATCTATCCAAAGTATTCAAATGCTTTCCATCAAAGAGTTCTAATTTGTGCAACTTGGAGACTCTATAATCTTCATCATCAACAATGTTTTCCAAGGATACCTACATTGAAGGTAACTCAACCTAGACCAGGATAATAACTTATGTGCCAAACGCTAGGGAATATGGAGTGGCTCCTATGGGGATTCGATGACTAGTGTGATAGGCCCAGAGGGTAGGAAAAATTTGTAAGTGCCAATTACGGCCAGTGTCATTGACAATCTTCTTTAAGATTTCAACAATGGTTTTCTTATATGCCTCAACTTGAATTTTGCCTTGACGGTTATATGGTTTGGAATTTTTATGTTTAATGTTGAACACAGTACAAAGGGCTTTTACATCTTTGTTCTCAAATGAGCCACCATTATTGGATATAATATAGGCTATGATACCATATTGATAGATGATATGGTAATGGATAAATGTGTAAATTTTCTTCTCGATGATGTGAGAGGAATGGCCTCAATCCACTTAGTAAAATACTCAGTAGTAGTGAGAATGTGTTTGTGGCCATCCAAAGAGGTTGGGTTTATTTTTCCAATGAGATCAAGACCCCATGTATAAAATGGCTATTATGTAGTGGAAAGGAAGGTGCATGTATCAAATTACCATGTTGTTGGTAGGAAACACACTTCCTAACATAATTACAAGCATCTAGTTCCATCTTGGGCCAATAGTACCCTATTTTGAGTAGTTTCTTGGCTAAGACTACACTATTGGTGTGGGCCCCACATATTCATTCATGGATCTACTTAAACGCTAACAATAATTCGCATGGATATAAAAAATGAAGAAGCATTCCATCATAACCCTTACAATAAAGCATGTTTCCAAGGAGGGTATAGTGGGCTAGGCAATGGAGAAAGATTTGTTGACGATTGTGTGAAACGTCAAGAGAAAAGACTTGGTCATGTAAATAATTATAAATTTCATAGAACCAAGGAATTTTAGGTGGGAGATTGGGACTAGCAAGTGTACACATCCTCTTTGAATCTAGAAATATGTGAGTTGGTTGTAGAAGATTCTTCATGAGAAACTGATACTCTTTGACATCACTAATAACTTATACCATGGACCTAATTATTGCCATTGCATCAGCTAATATATTATTGGTCTGTGGTATTTGTTCAAATTTTAAGGATTAGGACTTGAGATTATCCATAATGTGCTTGTAGGGTAAAATCTTGTCATCTGAGTCTGATATTGGTTTGTGATCTTATTAACGATCAATTGAGAATCTCCATAAACCATTAACTATTTTATATCCCACTATATTTCAAGATGTAGTCTTGCAATGAGAGCTTCATACTCAGCCATATTATTGGTGTAATGGAAGCTAATATGAAATGCCTTGGGGATGAGGTACCCTTACAGTGTAACCATTAAGATGCCATCTCCAAATCCATGTGAATTGAAATAGCCATCAAGGTATAACTTCCATTGTTTAGGTTTATGAGCCACTTATTTTATCACCATGATACAATCATCTTTGAAATCAAACATTAGTGGTTGAGTGTTTATAATAAGAGCTTCTACAATTTGATCTGCAATGACCTATACCTTAATAGCTTTTTGAGTCTAGTACTCAACATCAAATTCACTCAATATCATAACCCATTTATCCATGTAGCCTATAAGAGTTGATTTGGATGATGAATATTTGACAGGGTCCACTTTAGCAATAACAATAGTTTTATTATTCAACATGTAGTGTCATAACTTTTATGAAGCTAACACCATTGCTAAACAAGCTTTCTCAATAGGCATATAATTATGCTCATATGATACAAGTGTTCAGTTCAAATAATAGACTACATGTTCCTTTCCTTTTTCATCATGTTGGGATAATAGTGCCCCCAATGCATATTTTATGGATGAGGTATAAAGGAATAATGTTTGTCCACGTGTTGGCGGTCTCAAAACTGGTGGGTTGGCCAAGTATGCTTTAAGTTTTGAAAATGCTTACTGACATTTAGTATCCTATTAAAAAGATACCTCTTATTCAAGAGGTGTGTGAAATAATGATACTTGTCTTCCAGTTGTGAAATAAACATGTGGATAGACTGAATCTTGCCTTGCAGGCTGCAGAACTATTTCAAATTGGAAGATGGATGCATCTCTATGATAGACTTGACCTTAGTAGGATCCAATTCAATCTCTCTTTGTGATATAATGAATCTTAGTAATTTTTCCAAAGTGACTCCAAAGATGCACTTCTTAAGATTTAGATGAACCTTATATTGGTGAAGTTTCTTAAAGAATCTTCGTAGAACGTCAGGATGTCTACCACATGTTCTTTATTTTACTAGAATATCATCAACATATTCTTAAATAATATCATGCATAATGTCATGTAAAATGACAGCCATAACATGTTTATAGGTGGAACCAATGATCTTCAAGCCAAAAGGCATGACTTGGTAACAAAACATTCCCTAAAGCATGGTGAACGTCATCTTGTATTAGTCCTATGGATCTTTTTTTATCTAATTATATCTGTAAAATACAGCTATGAGAGATAACATCTCATACCCAGTAGTATATTCAATAATCATGTTGATGTTAGGTAGAGGGAAATCATCTTTATGACACACTTTGTTGATATATCAAAAATTAGTAAAAATGTGTATGCCCTGTGGATTTTTACTTATTGGGACTACATTTGACATCCATTCAAAATAGTCTAATAGTCTAATGAATCTTACTCCCAATAATTTTTTGATCTCCTTATTTAATAAAATAGTAATGCATGGATGCATCTTTTTCAATTTTTGCTTGATTGGTTTAGCATTTGGTGTACAATAAGGTGATGCACGACTAAGTCAGTGTCTAGGCCTGACATATCTGATTAAGCCCATACAAAGATATCAATAAATTTCCTTAGAATGTTGAAAATATAGTCATGCTCTTCAATGGTGAGGGATGCTCCTAGATAAATAATTTTTATATCATCATAAATTCTTAGATTCACTTCAGTTGTGTTTTCTACAAGTGTAGAACCATCCTCTAAAATAGTGGTCAATGTCTGATCATGATCTTTTTTTGCTTCAATTTTTGATTATTCATCCCAAATATTAGGATAGTGAGAATGATTTGAGTCTAGTTATTTAGGTAATGGAAAATTTGTAAATATATCTATAAATTCTAGAGCAATATGCTCAAAGACTATATCATGTTCTGTAGTGATACTGGCACTAGCTGTAGAGCCTGGACTTGGTGGACCCTAGGTTTCCATTAGAGATAAGCAAACTTTCCCTCCAAGATCACCTAAAATAGGTTTTCACTTATGGGCTCATATTTTTATTTAATTTTTCCCTAGTCAATGAGCACCTCAAATAGGTTTTCACCCAAAGATATTGATATTTTATCTTTTGTGTGACCAAGAAAGTTTGCTTACTCTCTAAAGTGGGCAGTAGAGTCCAAGGAGAAGTCAAAGCCTTGGTTGTGATCACCAACTGGAAATCCATCTCAGAGGCCCATGTACTTATAAATAGACTCCTCATTCTAAAATTCATTAAGGGATATAACATAATTTTGTTGGTACCTATCTATAAGGTTAGGATGGCAAAGGTTAATGGATAATGGCTTATCATAGTCATAATAGAATTAGAGTCAAATAGGTTAGTTTCAATTAACTCATCATAAGTGCTATAATGGGACATTGTGTCACTATCAAGAGTTTCTTCATCATTAAATAAAGAGGAATATTTGTCAAAATACATGAGTTCAACCCCAAATGGTATAAATATGAGACCTTGGTTCCCATTAGGTTTACCAACTGATAACAATTCCAAAATACCCTGGTCTAATGACCCAAGGCCTTTTCCTGCATAATCCAAACTATCCATAATGTGATTAGGGATATGGTACTTGGGTAACTGAAAATAATTAGCTAGGTTGTCAGTATATAACCAATCTCTTTAAGTAAAGGCTTCCTTATCTTGATTTGGTGAAGTTGTTGGCATAAATACCACTGATGGTTTATGCATGTGTTTCTTCTACCAAATATGTTGGGTTTGTTAGGTATTTTAGAGGGTTTAGGTCTACCATAAGACTTATGAGACTTGGGCAATTTTATAATGTGAAAGGCATCTTTCAAATGATACATGGAAATGCATGCATCCCCAATAGTGAGCTCATTTGCAAATGTTGTGGGAAATGGATTGACTAAAGTGGAATCAAGATCACTTGGGTCGATATAATTAGACATGGGTGGTGTCAAAACTACTTATTTGTTCTTATTTATTATGAATTTAGAACCAGGGTAATAGTTATAATCACAGTATTCAACCTCTAAATGTTTACAATATTGGTAGGGTTGTAAATCAACATGAATGGTGACCTCAATTCTAGCATGGGGGAGTTTGAGGCATTGATGCAAAGTAGACTGGACAACCCGTAATTCATGGATCCAAGGATGACCAAGATGTATATTATATGATAATTCAATTTACATGACATGGCATAGTGTATCATGGGGTACAGACCCAATAATGATTAGCAAATAAATAGTCCTATAAGACTCCCTTTCAGCATTGGTGTATGCCTTGATTGTGAGTGTTTCTAGATGTATGTCATTTATGGTATAACCGAATCATTGTATCAACTTTAAAAACACTATGTTTAGCCCTAAACCATTATATATAAGAACCTGCTTAATCTTATGATTTGTTATAACGACCTCAATGTATAAGGGATTATTGTGATTAAGACCAAGAGAAGACATATCTTGTTGATCAAATGTAATTTTTTGGCTCAGAGATAAATGTCCTACAAGTGTTTGAAATTGGTCGAGGCTGATATCTATAGGAATAATGGACTTTTGAAGGAAGTTATTGAGTATAGTCTTGACATACACAAAAGATATAAGATAGAAATTTATGCAGGGGTTTTGCTTAGTTGGTCCTGGATACTATATGGATTTGCAATTATAGGATGAGAGGATTTAGCCTTGGCTAGTATGGTGTTCAAATTTGGATTAGAATTAGAAGAAGGAAAAAGACCTTGAAGGGTGACTCACAAGCATCTAATTGTGATTGCACAATTTGGATTTGACAAGGAGTCATTATAATTAGAAGAAGAAGGTGAAGGGCCTTAGAGGGTAACTCGCGAGCATCTAGTTGTGATTACATAATTTTGATTTGGAAAGGAGTTTTTATAATTAGAAGAAGGGGATTTAGGTCTATAAATAGTAACCTACATAAACTAAGGTGTAATTAAATTGCTTGAACCTAGTGCAACATTACTTAAAGAAGAGGGTGTTATCCCTAAAATAGGGAAACAAACACTTCAAGAAGCATTGTATGGTTCATGGGTTTTGATTGTAATGGTGGTAACGTGATTTGTATAAACTCATCCTATAGTGTTATTATAATCACACAACATATTAATGTAACCCAAGTTATTAGCATGGGTATTATGATCTAGATTATGAATATGTTGATTAGGCTTCTGACCTTGATTTTGTTGATGTTGGCCCTGACCTTGATTTTGATGTTCCTATGTTGTAATTGAATATGTTTGGGAAATGGTTCCTTGTATATGCCTATGTCCTTATACGTGTTCTACATTGTTTATTCACTTCAATTTCACCACTTTCAATCAATTCCTCAATAAGATGTCTTAATTGTATGCATCGATAAACAACATGGCTGATAACATGATGTAAATTACAAAAATCATCTTCTCAATGCCATTTAGGTTTAGGTTGGTCTTTTGGAAATGGTTTTGGTAGAGGCCATACAATCAAATTGGTTGCCACTAGCTTCTGGAATACTGCCACCATAGGTTTTCCCAATTTACTAAATGTTCTATACTTGTTAAATTCCCTAAATGGAGGATCCCTTTGCAAAGTGTTTGATGGATTAGGTTGGTTTGGTTGTACATTTGGATCCAATAGAGCCTACACCATTTGCACATGTCTACATTATGTCATTCCATTTCCCACCATGTTCTTGTTCTTGTTAAAAACCTTAAGTTTTTGTGTAGTAGTAGCTTGAATAGGTGGTTGTGTCTGAATAGATCTTTGACCTTGTGTAGGAAGTTAATTTTAAACTATGGAAAATAGTCATTTCTATTCAAAATACTTGGCGAGAACATGAGATCAAACGTGGAGATAACAAATGGTTGAATCCTGAGCATCTAGTGCAAACAAAGCAAGTAAAATAGACAAGTTGACCATGAAATTGACAACTACAGGTGTTCAAAAGATAGCTAGTAGTTAGGAAGAACATTTTATAATTGTTTTCATGAGTTCCATTGCCCCTCAATAGTGTTATGTGTTGGATTCTCTATTTACAATTTCAAACTTTCATGGATGATCTTCGATAGAATTAGTTTCCTGTGCCACTCCTAAAGGTTTTATGCCACTGTAGACACCTAAAAAGTGTCTAACTCTTGGTCTTCTTCTCTCCCCTTGGTCCCTTGCCACTTCGACTATCCCTAACCTACCTAGGTCTTATTAATTGAAAATAATCATCTATTTTTAATTAAATAAGTCCATTTTTCCCTCTCCTTGCCACCTCGCCACCCTAGGATACCCTCCTTGGATCCCCTTCATTCCCCACATGGCCATTTAATGCCTTAGACTCCCATTCCAATCTCTTCACTCGCCCATTTAACCCCCGTCGACCGTTTCATCCTCGCATTCATTTGACCCGGCGGTTGGAAAATGGATTAAAGGCTATTTTTAGCCTTTCTCCGGCCTTTTAGCCACCGACGTCGGTCAACCGTCGACCGATGTCGGCGATATTGCCAGCGTCGGCACCTTTCATAACGGCTTCTTCACCGTTATCTCCTTCTCTCTTGGCTTCTCTTCGTTCTCTGCGTTTCTCTCTGGGCATCCCGACTCTTGAATCTTTGCATCAGACCCTTGTATCCATCCTTTCACTTGATCTCTCTACCAATCAATCTGACTCTCTCCCTCAGGTACACAGCAAGCTTCTGCAAGTGAACAACAGGGATTCTTCATCAGCAACAGGTCTTCAACAAGCGGCAACAACAACAACAAAAACCAACAGGCACAGGTATGTTGTACTCTGTTTGTTTTCTTTATGCTTTATAGTCATTTCTAAACTAGATTTAGCACTTCTTTCCCTCAGTTCTGACTGTCACCCAGACCCGAATTCCTATCTCCCTGATTGGCTTCCTCTATCTCTCTGTCCCTTTCTGTCCATTTAACTCCCCTGTATCTCTGCACAGACCCCCTGACTGCCTCAAATCAGACTCAAACCCGTCCACAGACCATCCTTAAACAGACCACAGACCAAGCCCGGACCATCCCCAGACCAAGCCCTGACCAGGAATCTGACCAGACCCGTCTAGAGGCCATTGCCCCAACCGACGCCAGTCATTACCCCCACCGACGTCGATAGACTAACCGACGTCGGCAGACCTTGACCACCGACGCCGGTGAGACCACCGACGCCGGTGACTGCAACCAGGCCGACAGCTTCTTCCAGGTAAGCCTTTGCTTCCTTTTCTCTTTCAGTTTGCTATCATTTCAATCTATTTTAGCATTCTGTCATTTATCAGTCATTTATATTTTATCAAAATAGTGGGTTGACCTCCCTTAAGGAAGTTCTCATACTTCTGGGAACAAGCTTTCGCTTGGCAACCCACCATCTATCCATCTAACGCCTTTTTGTCCAAGTTTTCTTCTTTGCAGGTGTCATTCCTCCACAGCCAAAGAGGGGTGCTCACAAGCGTCTGGATTACGGTGCGCAATCTTTATCCAGGTACTTCACAAGCCTTGTCCATTACTTCTTTAGTTTCTTCTCTCTCTTAAATCTGAAAAAGCGAATTAGCGATAGAAACATTCTAGCACGCCCGGTGGGACCCTAGGTTCCTCCTGGGTTCCTTTTCTTCTTCATTCATTTAGGATCATTAGGTTCTTACCTTTTCTCCTCCTTCTTTTCTTCTCAATGACACTATAAGCAGGAATTTAAAAAGAATCCTTCTTTTCTTTCTTGCACATTCTAGACTAGTCCAACATCATACTCTCAACCCTTTCTCAAACTTGTCTTCATAACAAACGTCACATTTCGACTTGGGCTTAAAATGTATTGCACTTTCATTTCTGCTTGTGCTTGCATTAGTCCACATCTAGTAACTTAAATCCACATATTGAATAAATCGTAGACACTTGATGTTACACTACCTGACCACATGCACTAAAACGAACATAAAACTTACTTGAGACAAGGCCCGACTGGGATTTCATCCCCCAACGGATACCTTACCCGTCCCAGTGACCCTACTTGGATTTCATCACCAAGGGGGAAGCCCACTCCGTTCTCTGGCAGAGGATAAACTCTAGGCGAGGTATATCTTGGCTAAGCGAGACCAGCTAACCACTGGAATCGTGAAGTGAGGGGAGCTTGCTCCTTAGCACCAGGCCACGTACCAGACCCTAACACAAATTTTTGAGCACCTAAAACAATTCCCAAAACCAGCTCTAGACTGCCTCTTCTAGGACCTTTCTTACAGCCAATCTCCCTAAACATTCATCTAAGGCATAAGCCACAAGATTCTAAGGTTAATTCCTAGGATTTATCGCTTAGGCTTGTCTGTCTCTCTCTTCTTCTCTTCTCATCTGTTTGTTTGAGTGAGTGAGGACGCTTTCTTCATTGTTTTTCCAAGAATCTTCAAATCTTTTTGTTCTCTGGAAAACACAGTCACCGGCATTGGTTCTGTCACCGACGTCGGCTTTCCTACCTTACCGTCATCGGTTATCTGACCGACGTCGGCTATCTTCCTTACCGACATCGATTTTTCAACCGACGTCGGTCTCTATCACTGTCCTTTTTTTTCAAAACCAGCAGCCTAAACCCTATCCCTTCTCTGTCAAAAACCACATTCTGGTTTTTTGAGACTACAAGAACACAGTTTCTGGAACCAGGACTCTCTTCTTAACCACTTTAGCCAACAACCGCTTCCGTCTACCCCATCCCTAACCAGTCCTATCATGGAGTTTCACTCGGAGACTAAAAGAACTCCTACATGACCGACCCCGACCCCGACCCCGATTCAAATTCCCATCATCCCTGAAGGGGACCAAGATTTCGAGAGATTCTTGGACCTCAATATCGCAGCCCTCCAAAACTATCTCGCGAGAAACCCAACGCGAGACCTTTCGGGTGACATGGCGACGACATCCACACCATTCACCACCCAACCCTTTATGACTCAGCCTTTCGCCTCAACTATTAACCCAACCATGGCCAATACGTAAAGTTTGGCCTCCCCGCCTATTTTTAGACCGACCTTCATCGGGGTTCCATTACCCCCTCAACCACCTGCAATTCAACCAAGTTCTACATCATATCAGAACTTGATTGTCTCGACCCCTCATACTCTTGCGCCCACAAATGTAGGAGTGCCAACCTATCTTTCTACCAGTGCCGCCATTCAACCACCTTTGGCGGTGCCCAATCAACCTATACCTTCGACCTTCGTAACACAACCACCTCTAGCCTCCACTTCCGCCCCTGCGACTAGTCATCTGTACATTGTACAACTGACTATGTCGCACACCTCCTCTAGCCTCTTCCAAGCGCCTTACAACTTAGGGGGTGCTCAACCCGCCAATCTGTCAGCAGATCTTATCAAGGATCTGATGGATAAAATGTCCAGTCTCAAAGCCTCCATTTCCAGTTCAAGCAATACTTTGTCATATGAGCAAATTTGCAACGAGCCCGTCCATCCTTCCGTCCCCATTCGACCATACCCTAACCATTGGGAGCTTCCTAAATTCACTCGCTTTCAGAGTAAGGAAGACCCACAACAACATCTATGGGCATTTAGACATGCCTGTTATCTTATTACCCATGACGATGCGTTGCTTTTATGCACGTTCCCTATGTCCCTTTCTGGCCCTGCCCTTGACTGGTATATTTCTCTTGCCAGACACTCTATCTTTTCATTTATCCAACTCGCCCAACTATTTCTTGACCATTTCTCAATCAACATCACCAAACAAGTCTCAATCACAGACCTTTACTCCATCAGGCAGTTTGACGATGAATCAATCGTCGACTTTGTCGCTCGTTGGAGAGGTCTGATCAACCAGCTCTCCTTCTCTTTGCCTCAACCTGAGCTCATTGAGCTCTTCTCTCGAGCATGTGCCAGACACATCTCTTCTACCTTGCGGATTCAGACATTCCATACTTTTGATGAAGCTTTCACCATGGCTCAAAAGCTTGAACTCCGTGCCCTTGAAGAAGATAAGGTCAAATTGCGTAATACCAACGCAAAATCTACCAATGGCCATTCTTCTTCCAGACCTTCTTCTTCTGCCAATTCCGAATCTAAAGGAGTGGCCAATACTGTGGTCGTTAGATCACCATCCTCGACAACAATGAATTACTCTCAACCTTTGACGTCTTCAAGCATCACCAAACAATTCCAACAATGTTACATTCAGCGTTCTTACACTCCACTTGGAGAACCATACGCTTCCGTTTTGTAAAAACTACTCAAGCAGGGGGTCCTCAATCTCCCTCCAATCCGACCACCTCAATTTGACCCTTCAAAAGCTATCCCTACGTGGTATAGGGAGGCTGACTTCTGTCCCTTTCATCGCGTCCAAGGCCATGACATCGACAACTGCCGAACCTTTAAAAACATCGTCCAGGACATGATCGACAAGGGGGATCTTATTTTAGATAACCCGAACGCCCCACCTAACCAACATATCGACATCTTCAAACACCTTTTTCCAAATCATTCGCCTACTCAAAACAACATCTAAACCATGACCAATGACTCTCACAACCATGACATTCACACGATTAGCACTATCTTGCCTCTTGTCCTTGACAACCTCTTCCATTAAAGGATGAAGAACCTTCTTCTCCTACTAGTCCTCCATCTACCTCTCTTGTATTGGAGGACGCCTTGACCACATCAATGCCATTAAGCCCACCTCCATCCGAAGACCCTACCTTGCCTACTCCTCAACTACAAGTAGAAGGCACGATCATCCATGCCCTCTGCCCACTTGAGGAGCCACCCTCTCTTATTTCTTCTCCACCAAGAGAAGAACCAGTCTCTCCACCCATTTCAACCAAGGAAGACCCAGTCACGGTTTCCTCTTGCCCTTTGCGTGAGGTTTCTACATCTCACTCACCTCCATCCACATCTAAACCCAAACCCATATCTAACCTCGCCTCGCACAACGGTGGCCCTCGACCCAAACCAACGAAGACCACTAGACCACATCGAAGGATTCCTCCCCCACCTTCGTCATTACCTTCAATCTTGGGCCCGCATCCATCCACTTTAATAGGAGTGCTTCCCACTCCCATACTTCACAGAGGCACATCGCCTCTATTACTCCCTCATCCCATCAGACATACATCTCCTCCAAACCCTCGACCTATGCCTCTTTCACCTCCCAAACCAACGTCACCAACCCTCACTACAATAAAACATCCCGACCCGTTAGCAAGTTCATATGCCTTCCTCTTACGGCAATTGTTGCAGTCCTCTCGTATCGACCTCCCGCCTCTTAGACAATATCAATCTCTCAGACCTAAACCACCATGGTTCGACCACACTTGCATTTGTGCGTATCATCGCACGCCTGGACACGACACGGAGCATTGTCATGCCCTCAAGGTCGCCATTCGCCAATGTTTGGAGAATGACACCTCCCTTTCCAACCACGTTATCAACAAACCTTCAACACCGCCTCACCCATCAACTCTCGGATCAAGGCCATTTTGGTTCGACAACTCTACATTCTACCATTATCATCACATTCCGGGACATGACACTGAGCGTTGTTGCGCTCTCAAAGCTGTCATTCGTCAGCACTGAAAAAAGGATTCCCTTCTCATCAAGGACCCTCTTGACCACCTTTTTGACAAAATATTAACCCCGACTCATGCCTCTCCAACCTCATCACCTAAATCAGGATCCCCACGCCAGACTGTGGTCCCTTTGCCACCTTTGACCCCCTTATTCGACATTAATACCATCCATCTGACCACTAAACCTCAACCAACCTTAACCAATCTTTCAAACATTCTCCCTACCCGCTGGGGGAATTCATCCTTCATCCAAACCTCGACCAACTCTTCAACCCAGTCTCTACCACATATCAATCACTCATTTAATCTTAAATCTCGACCAAGTGTCCATCGACCCAACCCCCGACCAATTATTCGACCAGTCTCAACCAAACTTCAACCAAATATCAATCAACCAGACCTCTCGACCAAACATTCAACCTTTTTCAACCAACCAACGACAATGTCAACCAACTTCACATCCATCAATCAACACCTGACCAATCTCGAAAGAAGCAAATTGGGGCAAGTTTGCTCCTAATTGACTTGGACCTTATCATAACATACAAGCATGGCCCAGGGTCTTATTAGACCTTAAACCCCCTTTTTATGTCTTGCATCTTCGACCATTCTTCTGTTAGTCGAGTACTCGCCTACTTGACACGTAACTTGAGCTCGTCCCTTGAGCAATCCTCGTCCTCTTAATCCTCATCCCTTTCAACCCTATTCCCCTTTAACAAGTCCTCTACGACCCTTTTATGATGCATGGATGCTTTATCCTAATAAAAGGGGAGTCCTTGAACTTCTACAGTCTTGTCCGTGACTCAAAATCAAAAAAAAAATCAAAAAATCAAGATGTCACAATATCCATGGTCACTATATCAATATCAAATCAAAAAGATAGACTGCTCCCTCGAAGGACAGCTGTACTATCATTATTGTAGCTAATAGACTGATCCCTCGAAGCACAGCTATTCAAACCTTATATAAAGCAAAAATATAGACCACTCCCTCGAAGGATGGCTATGACTAAATCTTGCTACAAACAGCAACTTTTCTTAGAAGCTTCCGGCATTGATCAGCTTCGCAACACGACCATACATCAAATGACATCATTATGTGGACTTCCCGCATCGATCAGTTCACCACCAAAAAAAAAAAAAAAAAAGTCATGGACTTGGCTTGTAGTTGTCTCAAGGTCTCCTATAAAATGGGGCAAGGTTATTCCTGCTCTTAAACTGGGTTACCCTATCCTTCTCCTATCACCTGCTCAGGGGACTTCGAGCTCACTTTAATGTCAAAGTGATTCGATTACCATTCTAACACAACACTGGTCAACGACGTAATGCATGAACGGGGCTTTTGTTCTAATAACCCCTATCTATGCTCCCTTTCTGGTCCTTGTCAATGAAAGAGCGATTCACCTTTCACTTCTCCTCTACACTTTGGTCACATTTAACCACATCAATTGTCGACTCAAACCAAGCTACTTTTCATCCCATCAGACATCATCTTCGTCCATTTCACATAGTTTCTATGGACACCAATACACATGGAAACTATCGACCAGACCCAATTTATGTTAAGCATAAACCAATACTTGCTGAAGCATAAATAGACCTCCATTCATTTTTAGCATACATCCATCACGACTATGGAAACTTGCTAGGGATGAAAGACTCTCGACCAATTCTACAGAATACACCATTTCTAGCATCATTTTGTCCTCATCTTACCCTCATCATTTCGACACTCAACCAAACTCATCATCGACCATTTTGACCCTCGCAGCCTGAACTACATTGGTCTGAGGCCCTATGACTAGGGCTATGTAGGCAGCACTCAGATAACACATCCTCTGAGGTTAGCTCGACCACCCCCGTTTGTTCGTCTTTTTGATGGACAAACCTTCTCTTCTGCGACCTTGACTTTGACCATGACCAACTCCATTTTCTTTGACCAAGACCAATCATTTTCTTTGACCATTCCTCCCTTTTAGAGAGAACTACATTGGCCTGAGGCCCTTCACACAAGGGCTATGTAGGCAGCACTCAGATCACATGACGTTTTCTGAGGTTAGCTCGGCCACATCCTTTCGTCCATCCATCCCCTTGACCAATGACGATTGGAGATCATACGTCTCTCCTTCAACCTTCAACTACTTCCAAGCCAATGTTGCCTTGGTTGTTTTTGCGTGTGTGCTACCTCACGGCTGGTTAGCAGAATTGTGCGCAGACCTTTTTGGACCCTCACAAGTATAGGATCGCAAACCGGTTGATCCGCACTACTTGTGACCTTTTCGTGATTCTAGGAGCACTTTCTGAGCTTGGGATACCTAGAACACGATGACCATTTGGAGCTTCAGCTTAGATTGAGTGACCCGATCAGCAGACGACTAAATGCTGGGGCCCGGTTACTTCAATTTTGGCACTCCTTGACCCTTGACATGCGACAATTTGACCTACCTGTCCCGTGACGTGGTATACGTGCAATCACTACTTTTGCAGCGTTTTCACTCACTTCTCATCTTTCTCATCCACCTTTTGTCAAATCAGCACCCGACATCAGGTTTCCTTCCCTCGACTCCCGCTTTGAGGGGGAATACCTCATCCATAATTTGGGGCAATCCACATCATCCCTCACTTGGGGCAACCACCTCCTATTTTTGTCTTGCAGTTCGTCCAGAACAACCAACAAGACAAAAATGGGCAAATGTAGACACCTAAAAAGTGTCTAACTCTTGGTCTTCCTCTCTCCCCTTGGTCCCTTGCCACTTCGACTATCCCTAACCTACCTAGGTCTTATTAATTGAAAATAATCATCTATTTTTAATTAAATAAGTCCATTTTTACCTCTCCTTGCCACCTCGCCACCCTAGGATACCCTCTTTGGATCCCCTTCATTCCCCACATGGCCATTTAATGCCTTAGACTCCCATTCCAATCTCTTCACTTACCCATTTAACCCCCGTCGACCGTTTCATCCTCGCATTCATTTGACCCGGCGGCTGGAAAACGGATTAAAGGCTATTTTTAGCCTTTCTCCGGCCTTTTAGCCGCCGACGTCGGTCAATCATCGACCGACGTTGGCGATATTGCCGGCGTCGGCACCTTTCATAACGGCTTCTTCACCGTTATCTCCTTCTCTCTTGGCTTCTCTTCGTTCTCTGTGTTTCTCTCTGGGCATCCTGACTCTTGAATCTTTGCATCAGACCCTTGTATCCGTCCTTTCACTTGATCTCTCTACCAATCAATCTGACTCTCTCCCTCAAGTACACAGCAAGCTTCTACAAGTGAACAACAGGGATTCTTCATCAGCAACAGGTCTTCAACAAGCGGCAACAACAACAACAGAAACTAGCAGGCACAGGTATGTTGTACTCTGTTTGTTTTCTTTATGCTTTCTAGTCATTTCTAAACTAAATTTAGCACTTCTTTCCCTCAGTTCTGACTGTCACCCAGACCCAGATTCCTATCTCCCTGATTGGCTTCCTCTATCTCTCTGTCCCTTTTTGTCCATTTGACTCCCCTGTATCTCTGCACAGACCCCCTGACTGCCTCAAATCAGACTCAAACCCATCCACAGACCATCCTTAAACAGACCACAGACCAAGCCCGAACCATCCCCAGACCAAGCCCTGACCAGGAATCTGACCAGACCCGTCTGGAGGCCATTTCCCCGACCGACGCCAGTCATTACCCCCACCGACGTCGGCAGACTAACCAACGTCGGCAGACCTTGACCACCGACGCCGGTGAGACCACCGACGCCGGTGACTGCAACCAGGCCGACAGCTTCTTCCAGGTAAGCCTTTGCTTCCTTTTCTCTTTCAGTTTGCTATCATTTCAATCTATTTTAGCATTCTGTCATTTATCAGTCATTTATATTTTATCAAAATAGTGGGTTGACCTCCCTTAAGGAAGTTCTCATACTTCCGGGAACAAGCTTTCGCTTGGCAACCCACCATCTATCCATCTAACGCCTTTTTGTCCAAGTTTTCTTCTTTGCAGGTGTCATTCCTCCACAGCCAAAGAGGGGTGCTCACAAGTGTCTGGATTACGGTGCGCAATCTTTATCCAGGTACTTCACAAGCCTTGTCCATTACTTCTTTAGTTTCTTCTCTCTCTTAAATTTGAAAAAGTGAATTAGCGATAGAAACAGCCACCTACCACCTTTTTCATGACTTATTTTGGATAAGTAAACCTCCTAGCATGACATGGCTCACCCCATCCATCTCTTTCATGCATCTGTAACTGATTCTCACATGTGGACACATGTCCTTGTGTCTCTTCAACTTCTCTTCTCTCTTTCTTCCCCAAAGTTATATAAATTGAGATATTTTTTACTATTGTAGATGACCACATTTTCGGTATGGAAAATCCCTACTAAAATGGCATTGCACTTTACTTTTAAACATTGAATACAAGACCAATTTTGAGTTGTGGACTTTTGTCTAGGTATGTGAGCGATGTATAGAGGATCCAAGTGATAGCATCATCCTTACTCCCTTTACCCTTCATGTTTGAATAAAGGTTTTGATGTTAATAGGTCATCTAAAGTGTGTTAAATTCATTAAACTCTCTTTCAAGTATGCAATTGTATCTATGGTGTGCAATCTTCCCCTTAGGTCGATTATCTTGTTGATTGTCTCAAGCATGTTACCTTCACATTAAAACACTATGTTAGTATCTTTCCATGCATGGAATTAGTCTTGGAAAGCATTGTTATTCAGTAGAAGTGTGATAGGCAGTGCGATATATTCCTTATGTATCACCTCTTTATCATAGTAATATATTTTATGCAAACTCTTGACTCTTTTCATGAACAAGCATTAGATTAGATGATATACACTTAAAGAAGAATTCAGGGAGCTAGCCCTTCTCAATTATAGAGACTCATCTCTCTTATAAGTTCCCACAAACTTGAGGGATGATTTAATGTTGCATCAAATTAAAGTAATTTCATAGAATGTCCTAGGATGCACAATTTGATGACAATGATTATGGCACGCCCATTGGGACAGTTGGTCCTAATTATTTCCATGTCAAGGTGAATGTTGTCCTTGAAAAGTCTAAAGTTGAATAAGTGTTTCTAATCTAGCATTTGGTGACTCCAACAAGTGATAATATATGTTTGTAGATAAGGTTTTCTATAGTATACTTCATGGTCTTCACTAGATCATCTTCTAGTAGAGACTTTAATCAAGTCCCTCTACCTGAAACTCCTCTTGAAGAATAACACCCTAAACCATTCCTAACCTTTAGAGATCCTGAACAAGAAGGTTTTGAAGAGGAAGAAGAGGAGGTTGAAGAATTAGTAGATCAATAGGAAGAATAAATGGCTAGAAGACATCCTTTCCCAACTTTCAACACCCAAAATCCAATTAACCTTCTTGCATATGATCCTATTCCTCCTAAAGCTACCAAAAGTATCCCCAATTTCAATGGAGAGGGTCTTGTAACCCCATCTGAGCATATTAGGGATATTTTAAACTTTTGCAATTTCCACAATATCACCCAAGCTAACATAGTTATTAGACTACTTGTCGTGTCTCTAAAAAGGAAGGCACTTGATTGGTATAAAACATTAGAAGGTGGTTGTATTACTAATTGGGATGGCTTTAGAGAGTTGTTAGTAAATAGGTTTGAAAATAAGAGTGACCATACTTTACTAATTCACCAGCTAAATGTGATAAAGAGAGGTCCTAATGAATTTAGGGGATATTTCAATGAGAGATTTCAAATAACATGGCATAGGCTACCACATATTATGAGGCCTCCTCCAAGATTTGGATTCCTTGCCTATCTTAAAGCTATTGGCACTGATGTACCAATAATGTTGCAATCAATGGAGGATTTACTTAACTCAAAAAATATGAGATAGCCATTGAAGCTAAGAATAGTCTGACACAAGTTGGTAAATTACCTCCAACAGTCTTCATGCCTTTGTTGTCTCATAATTTAGTTGAATCCCCAAGCATAACACAAGTTCCCAATACTAATTTCAAACCTAGAACTGCTCCCAAGAAGGTGGATGATGATATAAATAAGGATGATATGATTCAGTCTTTGCAAGCCCAACTCAAGCAAGCACAAATGTATACAAGTGCTCAACCCAATCCTTAATACTATTCTTAGTAAGGCTATAGACCTCCACCCCAATACACTAACCAAGGAAGAGGACAAGTCCAATAAGGTTTCAATAGGCATCCCAATGCCTATAATCCTAATTCCACTCCATCAGCAAAGGTTGTTGTTCTAGTCCACACCAATCTAGTTCAAGGAGAGGAACATTTAAATCAATAAGGGTAATCTCAAGGTCAGTTTATGCATAATGGTGGAGAAGGTAATTAAGCTTTCGTAACTCAAGAAGGAGCTAATCTTTATATTACATCAAAAGAAGCAAATCTCATGCAATGAGATGTTCAAGGAGAAGGTAGCAATCAAATTAGTAGTTTTATGAATTTCCAAGAAGAAGATGATTATGTGTTGAATTAAAATACATCAGTTTCACCCAACATAAGGACTAAATAGAGCGATTTAGGAGATACTTCAACATCACAAGTGATTCCAAGTAGTGCCTCTCCAAGGTCACAAAGTGCAAGTACCAATGTAATAGATCTTACTAGTCACACTACTCCTCAAAGTCAGAATGTGAGCAAGACTACCAAACCTCCAGTACAACAAGTTCAAACTCCCTAATTTCCTTCAAGAATGCAAGACAAGGTGAATAATTCCTCTCTAAACATTATTGATTCTTTGAATAATATCAATACAAGCATTTCTCTTCGGGAAGTATTGCATATACCTGGCCAAAAGGAACTTCTATAAGAACAACTCTCAAACATTCATGTATCCCCTCAAGTTCCAAAGTACTATGGTGTGGCCCTTGCCAACATACCAAATTATGTCTAGGAACCATCCACCAAATTTTAAAATCCTCCACCTTTCTACCTCATGCTCATTGTGGGAGACAAATTGGTTCACAACTGCATTATGGACAGTGGGGCCAATACCACAGTTATGCCTAAAGTGGTTGTTGATAAACTGGGATTGAAATATGAACCTCATACCAAGGGTGTGTTTCTATTTGATAGAACTCTATCTAATATGGTGGGGTTGGTTAAAGGGTTGAAATATTTCCTGCATGATTTTCCAAGTTTCCCTATCTTACAAGACATTATGGTGGTTGATCTTCCAGCCCATTTTTCTATTTACTTGTCAAGAAAATTCACGACTAAGATTTGAGGGTACCTTATGACCGATTGGCCTTTTCTATATTTTAGAACAATATATGGAGCTAATTTAAATATAAGAACATAGCCCTTGGAAAGGTTCCACATTGAACCATATGTGGAGACAAGTTCAAATCATAATTGTATGATTAGTGAGCAAGAAGAAGGTGCCATTAGTGGTGAAACATCCTTTCCCCTTGAAGGTATTTCTGACCTCTTTATTGATGAGTATGGTACTGAAACTTATTATCATGACCCCTATGCATTCATAGAAGAAACTAAATTAGGAGTATATTGTATGCATGAGAAGAACATTCTTATACCATCACTCACTAATGAGGATCATGAACTTGAAGGGATATGGGCAATGTTTTTTTATGGCTCTAGAAGCAAGGAAGGGGTAGAATTTGGTGTCATGTTGGTTTCTCCTTCAAAAAACTATTATTATTCTTCATATAGATTCCATTTTATTTGTACTTGTAATGTGGCAAAATATGAAGGCTTGGTTCATGGCCTCCAATGGGCAAAGAGAAAAGGGATCAAGAACTTGAAGGTATATGGAGATAGTGAATTGATTATACATCAAGTGAGAAACCAAGCTACAACCAAGAACCCTTTACTTAAGTCCTACAAGCATATGGTGTGGGATCTAATTGAGGACTTTTATGCTTTCAATATTCAACCTATACCAAGAGACTAAAATGAACATGTTGACAGGTTGGTTGTGATAGGAGCATGCTTTGATATAGTTGTTGATGTAAGTAAAGAGAAGGACCAACCTCACATCAAATTCATTGTGAGACCTTCTATTCCATATAATGAAGTGTATTGGCAAGTGTTTGAGAGTGATAAACACATTGTCCACTTCATTCATAATGAAGCAGAATTTTCTTCAAAGAATCAAAAGAAGCTTCACAATCAATATGGAGAAAAAGTTATCCAGCTGAAGATGAACAAGATACCAAAGGGGTTAGTTACTTTGGAGAATGTCTTCAATGAAGATGATCAAAGAAGGAAAGGGTAATCATGTCTACAAAGGAAGGGAACTATGAAAGGATCTTGATATTTAAGAACAAACTTTTGAAAATTGGTAAGATATGTTCTCTTTTTGAAAGACAAGCCTTAACTGAATTGTGTAAATAATTTCATGATATATTTACTTGGGAATGCAAGGATTTAAAAGGGTTTGATCTAGGTCTATCTCATCACACCATTGAGTTAAACCTAGAGCTAAACTAGTTAGGCAAAAGAAAACGCCTATCAATCCTAAGATACAAGAACTAATGAAAAAAGAGCTTACCAAATTGATTGAGTCTATGATTATTTTTCCTATCAAACACTCAACTTGGGTAACTAACCTTGTACCTATTTGAAAAAATATTGGAGAGATCAAACTCTATGTGGACTTTAGGGATCTGAATAGAGTTTCACTCAAAGATCATTACCCACTACCTTCCATGGAGTATATTTTGCAAGTGGTTTTAGGTTCTCAACGCTTTTCACTACTTGATGGCTATTCAGTTTATAACCAAATATTGGTGAATGAGGAGGATCAGTTCAAGGTAGCATTCGCCACAAAATAGGGAACATTTGCATATAGAAAGATGCCTTTTGGTTTGTCTAATGTTGGTGTTACCTTCCAAAAGGCAATGGACATGGCCTTTAAAGGTTTGATCAATAAGTTTCTGCTTGTATACCTTGATGATATAACTATTTTTTCCAAGGATGCTAATGACCACATGAAACATCTAAGGCAAGTCTTTGATAAATTTCGAGAGTTTGGAGTTTCTCTTAATCCAAAAAAATGTATCTTTGTTTTTTATGAGGGTAAATTACTAGGTCACATTGTGTCAAAAGAAGGCTTGTCTATTGATCCTAAAAGGATTGAAGCCATTATAGGCTTGTCTTTGCTACTACACAAAAAAGGTTTTCAAAGTTTCTTAGGCAAGATCAACTTTGTAAGAAGTTTTATTCCAAGATTTTCTACTTTGGTGAAGCCTATTACAACCATGCTCAAGAAGAACTAAGCTTTTACTTAGTAAAGGAAGGTAAGAATAGTTTTGAGGTAATCAAATAAGCAATTTCCCAATATCCTACTCTCTTAAACTCAAACTTTTCCAAGGATTTTATACTCTACACTTTTGCTAACCTTGACACAATCTCAGCTATGCTTATGCAAAATAATGATGAGGAAATTGAACAACCCATTGTATTCTTTAGTCAAGGATTGAAAGATTATGAGGTCAAGTACATGTTTGTTGAGAAGCAGGCTCTAGCTAAGATAAGAGTTTTGAGAAAGTTCAGGCACATGGTTTCAAATAAAAAAATACATGTCATGGTCTCTCATTCTAGTACCAAAGAGTTCCTCCTAAGCAAAGACATTAATGAGAATAAAGTTGGATGGATCACAAAGGTAATGGAGTATGATTTTTATATCAAGGTAAAAAACTTGGTAAGAGGAAAGGCGATGTGTGAACATCTAGCTTTAGATCTTTAAGGGCCAAGGGAAAAAGTCTTGGTCAATCAAGCTCATCCCCAACAATCTGGTCACATACTAATTCAAAGTTGGCATTAAGACATCACTGGTTTCCTCCAAAATGGTGATTGTCCTAATGGTTTAAACAAGTCACAAAGAAGGTATTTTAGATTGAAAACCATTCCTTATTGTCTTGTAGATGGTATTCTCTTTCGAAAAGATGTGAAAGGTGTACTACTAAGGTGTGTTGACAATGATCAGTTTGGCATCTTGCTGGAAAATTTTCACACTGGTGTAGATGGAGGTCATTTCTCCCTAAAACAATAACTACAAAGATAATGAGGGTAGGGTATTATTGGCCTAGCCTTTTCAAGGATTGCTACTCTTGGGTTAGGAGGTGTCCTCAATGTGCCTTCTTTGTAGGCAAATAGAAACTTGAAACCCTTCCATTGAATCCTATCTAGGTGGACCAACCTTTCATGCAATGGGGCCTTGATTTCATTGTTATGATCAACCCTCCATCAAGTGCTAGACACAAATGGATATTGATTGCTACTGACTACTTCACAAGGTGGGTAGAAGTTGTTGCATTGAAGGAGGCAAATAAAAATGCAATTTTGGAGTTTTATAAGAGTATCACAACAAGATTTGGGGTTCCCTATACTATTATTTCTGACAATACACTTAATTTTATAAGTGTTAAAACTTTTGAGTGGGAAAATAGGAATGGAATTTACTTGAGTACCTCATCTGACTATTACCCTCAAGGTAATGGATTGGTTAAGTCTACTAACAAGAACCTAATCAAGATCACCAAGAGGACATTAGAGAATAATCAAAGAGCATGGAACACCAAGTTGAAGATAGCCTTATGGGCTGATAGGATCACTCCTAAGAGATCAATTGGTAACTCTCCCTTTATGCTTATTTATGGGAGAGAAGCTAGGCTGTCCATCTCTCAATAGCTCCCTACTCTAGGACTTGCACATCAACTAGAACGACTGGAAAATACTCTAATGGAAGTCAGATTGATTGAACTAATGCAACTGCAAGAAGCAAGAAATAATGCACATAAGACCATAGAACACCACCAAGTACTCATAAAAAATTCCTTTTACAAAATAACAAGTACAAGAGTGTTCAAGGAAGGTGACTTGGTTTCGAAATGGGATGAGGACAGAGCAAAACTAGGTAAACATACAATGTTTGATGCTTTGTGGAGTGGCCCTTACATCTTGGTAAGTGCAAGCAAAGCAACTCCTTTTAGCCTACCAAGATGAATGTAGAATAATTGCCTATCCCTATGAATGTGATACATCTAAATTTATGTTATTAGTCCTTGCAATTCTGTCTTATAAATAGTATCATAGGTATGTGTGTTTAATCTAGTTTTATTTTGGCTATTGTGTTCCCTAAGTGTCTTAGTTGAACACATGTGTGTTTCCTTTATTTTGATTTGTGTTCCCTAAGTTCTTAGTAGCATAAGTGTGTCTATATTTTGTGTTTTAATTTTGTCTTATGTGCATTGTTCTTTTCTTATGTGTTTTGCGTATGTCAGTTATTTTGTTGTCAATCCAAGGTCTGTTCATGATAATCTGAGTGCTTATTTACATGACTTTATGCTCAATTAAATGACTTAGGCAATTGGTCTTAGGCATAGCAGGCATGCCATACCCAAGAATCACCAAGAATGTTGGTCAAATTCCACCCCCAGGTTTGCACCTTTCCAATTTGGCCAAGTCCAGTACTTAGCTTTTCTTTGAAAGAAATATTCTTTGATAAAGCCCACAACAAATGCAAGTCTTTTCCTTTCAGAAAGTTCATTTTGGTCTTTTTTATGCCTATGCTAAATTCCTTCATGTTTTTTAATTTAAGCCTTTGCCAAATTCTTTTGGACTTTTTGTCTGAAGCTCTTTTCCTTGAGTATATTTCTTTCAAACTTTTCGTTTTCAACTTTCCTGAAGGATAAATCTCCAAAAAGCTACCCTAGACATTTTTTTTGAAAGATATCCTTTCAAATCCAAAAGGCACTTTGTAAATTTTTCGAAGGGTGTTTTTCCTTCTAAATGGTCCAATTCATCTTTTTTGAAGGGATCATTTCAACTTTCCCAAAGGGCATTTCACTTTTTCCGAAGGGTACTTTGCAACTTCTTCGAAGGGCACTTTTCAAGCAAGATGCCCTTTACAAAAAGTCCATAGGGTACATTTCAATTTTTCCAAAGGGTACATTTCACATTTTTTGAAGGGTACATTTCAAAAAGTCTAAAGGGTTCTTTTGCAAGAAAATGGACCAAACAAAAATTTTGAAGGGTACTTTGTAACTTTTCTGAAGGGTAACCTTGCAACTGAAATGGTCCTCTGTAAAGTTTTGAAGGGTATTTTTTGGGCAAGTGTCCTTTCCAGACTATTCCTTTCACAAAGTCCAAAGGGCCAAATAGAAGCTAATGAATTCTTTCAAAAAAAAGGTAAGAGACAAAAAGTCCAAAGAAAAGATCATTTCAAAAAAGCCGAAGAACACTTGCAACTTTTTCAAAGGAATTCTTGCAGAGAAAGTGCCTGAAACAATTTTCCTGAAGGGTACTTTTTTGGGGAAGTGTCCTCCATATTTTTTTTAAGGGTACCCCTCCACAGTGAAGAGGACCAAACAAAAAGTTGAAGGGAATGTTTGGGAAGATTATCCAAAGATAACCATTGGGATTCAAACAAAGGATGATGGCCCACAAGAAGTCAATTTTAAGCTATGGAGAATGGACATTGTTATTCAAAATACTTTCTGAGAAAATGAGAGTAGACGTAGAGATAAAAAATGGTTGAATCTCAAACATCTGGTGCAGACAAAGGAAGAAAAATAGATAGGTTGACAGTTCGAGTCATTACTTCCAAAACATTGACAACTATAGGTGTCTATAGGATAACTAACAGTTAGAAAGAACAATTTTTAACTATCATCATGATTTTTATTCCCCCTCAACAGTGTTATGTGTCAGCTTCTTTGTTTTCAATTTTGAACTCTCATGGATGTTCTTCTTTAGAAGTAGTTTTCTATGCCACTCTTGAAGGTTTTATGCCACTTGCCACCATTCTCATGACTTTTTTTGGACAAGTAAACCTCCTAGCATGACATGGCTTGCCCCTTCCATCTCTCTCATGCATCTATAATTGATTCTCACATATGGACACATGTCCTTATGTCTCTTCAACTTCTCCTCTCTCTCTTCCCCAAAGTTCTATGAATTGAGCCAAATTTTACTATTGTAGATGACCACATTTTTGGTATGGCAAAGCCCTGCTAAAATGACATTGCAATTTGCTTTTGAACATTGAATACAAGACAAATTTTGAGTTATAGACTTTTATCTGAGTGTGTGAGTGATGTATAGTGGAGCCAAGTGATAGCATCATCCTTACTCCCTTTACCCTTCATGTTTGAACAAAGGTTTTGATGTTAATAGGTCATATGAAGTGTGTTAAATTCATTAAACTCTCTTTCAAGTATGCAATTGTATCTATGGTGTGCAATCTGCCCCTTAGGTTGATTATCTTATTGATTGTCTCAAGCATGTTACCTTCACATTGAAACACTATGTTAGTATCTTTCAATGCATGGAATTAGTCTTGGAAAGCATTGTTATTTAGTAGAAGTGTGATAGTCAGTGGGATAAATTCTTCGTGGATCACCTCTTTAGCATAGTTTTCTAGTTTATACAAACTCTTGACTCTTTTCATGAATAAGCATTAGATTAGGTGATAGACACTTAGAGAAGAATTCAGGGAGTTAGTCATTTTCAATCCTAGAGACTCATCTCTCTTATAAGTTCCCACAAACTTAGGGATGATTCAATGTTGCATAAAATTGAAGGAATTTCATAGAATGTCTTAGGGTGCATAATTTGATGACAACAAGTATAATTAGAAGGTTTCAGTTACGTACGGGGTAATACCTCAGTTAAGGTATTATAGACACAAATTAACACATGAATGTGATGTGTGAAACCAACTTAGAAGATTTTAGTGGTTTAGGATGTTATTTTGCATGGTCGTATTTTAACTCAAAATGATTTAAGAAAAGATAATAATCACATAAAATGCATTGCCCCATTCAAGACAAACACAAATCAACACCTATGCATGACAAATTTGAATGATTTAAAGTGTTTTAGTAATTTGGGTCTAGATTATGTATTGTCATGAAATATCATTTAGATTGATAATTTTAGCACAATAGTGATAGGAATTGGATGTCTATAGCTACTACATGATTACATCTTTCACATAACTATTCTTTTGAGCTAAATGACTTGGAGACTATGTCTCTCATCTCAAAATGAGGGCATCACAATGAGCTTGTCTTGAGGATTCAAGTCTTCTTAAGAAAATTTCATATTTATGGTACTATACAGTTTCAAAATTATAACATGATTTTAAAAAATTGATTTTAGGAGCATGTCACATGTATGTGTACTCATTCCTATAGTTACAAAGTGCAGGCATCAAATATTTATAGTTATAGGTTTCAACAATTACAAAATTTAAATGGCATTTAACATCAATTCAATAAATTATAGGTGGCATGATACTCATTCATGTTCAAGTTACTACCTAGCAATTTCAAAGTTCTCATATTCAAAAAGTTTTAAAAGTTACAAATTTATAAAAGTTTCAAAGTTTCAAAGTTGTAAAGTTTTGAATAGAATATATATTTGTTTGTAATGGTGTGATTCTTTTTCATGTTGCAAGTGGGTCATGTTATAGTTTAGTAACATTCAATGTCTATGGTCACACTTTTTCAAGATGTAGCAAGCCACGATTAGTGATTCCACCCCTTTAATTTATAGAGTACTCTACACAATCAAATGAGAGTTGGAGCATATAATATTTCTAGCTCAAGTGCATTAAGAAGTTTTTAAATTAAGAATTGATCACTCTCAGTTTACCACAGGTTCAACATTTCTCCAAAATACCTCAAGGGAGCAAGCACTTCTTAAATTTCAAGTTACAGTGCAATTAGATTGCATACTCTTTCAAGTGTATATTTTCTTTACTCTCTTTGATAATTTCAAATTTCATATTTTTAATCTTCAAATATGAACAATAAATACTTTTAATGGCATTGTTGCAGGTTACACATTGAGGCTTCTTTCACAATAAATTATTGCATCCATATACAAAGAGTGTATGCAAACTTAGATTTGAATCTACTTTACTCTAGTAATTTTACTTTGTTGCATCACTAAATTAAATATGGGGCAAAATTATTAAGTGTTTGACAATGTTTATTCTTAGCATCATTACCCTAATTGTCTTATTATCCATTTCACTTAACTCAAAAAATATAAGAGATCTTTCACTTTCTTGAAAACATATAAAATATCATGCATTTATCCCTAGTTTAGCTACATTCATGCCTCAACTACTTATAGGTACATGCCTAGCCTTTTCTAGCAGTCTGTCTTTCTGGGATAGGATTATGCTTGTTCAAACAAGGTCACACTATGACCTTGTACCCTAACATGACCTTGTCCCATACACTCCAACGATCACTTTTTCAAATTAATATGTTTCATAATGGCTTTCTCATGTATTTTTTAAAGTCGATTAGTGAAAATACTCTAAATATTTTCCTATAAAATCACATCAATGCATTCACTGAAACCCCCTAACAAGTTAATTTTAATTACTAGCCAATAAAAAATATCTTTATTTCTTCCAATTTTAATTATGTTATTTTCTAATAGTCATAGGCCAAGTCTGAATATCATTTATTGTAAGTTAAAGATGTCTATTATCAGGGATTTCAATTAATCTTTCTAATGACTTGCATATAGTTACAAAATTATGGATCACATAATCACTCTAAAAGGGATAACTACATCAGTCTGAGGTCCATTTGAGATATGTACATAACACTTGGATTACACAAAGTTTTCTTATGGTAGTTCAACCATATCCACTACCCGATTTCTCCTCTTTTTTATCTAATTTATATCTAGTGCATGTGCAGGACTAAACTTCATATTTTATAGGTCTTTAGCACATCTATTCAACTCTCACACAAAATCATGAAACCCTCACAATTAGTTGCACATACTCAAATTGATAAATTAGGTGCATAGTCAACTAGGATGTGGATGCAATCAATAGACAAGGTTGTAGTGTGAACTTGTCTTCTTAGTGTGGCCTTATCCCAGTGTAGCTTAAAATTATGTTTTCGGATTTGACACAATTCATAAGTATTTTTAAGTTGTTTCTAGTCATTTTCAGCCTACATAGTAAGCACAAATTATGTTTTAGGGAGGTTTGCACATTCTTTAGCTAATTTACTATTTTTTAAAAATTCTAAAATCTATAAAATTTTGTAACATGTTTGTTTTTTAATATCAAATATGTATATTCCAACATTTCAATTTTAATAGTTTAATATCTATTAATTGATCAATTTCAATTCAAAATAGATTAAACAACAAGAAACATGAAACAAGTGTCTAGAATAATAACAATGAAAATAAAAAGTAAGTACCAATGTGAAATCAACAATATGGAAGAAATAAATTAGTCTCTAGGAGGAATCCACAAGTAAAACACAACATATAGAAGAAGAAATCTATGTGCAAAACTCTAGTACAATAAAGATGTATCGATGAGGCTTAAATCTTAGTCATAGAAATATGGATGGTATGATAAAAATGTGTAACATAGAAAGATACTAATCACAAGGCAAGTGATATAAAATGTACTCATCTCATATAATAGTGAATGCAATAAATACATGTTGATGTCGATGTTTGCAATCAATATATATATATATATAATGTATGTAAATAAAAATGCAAGATGTTTGGTCTATGTAAAGTGACTCAATCTCATATATAGATAAAAACCTAAAAATATGTTATCATGTAATAATTGTTAATGTATATGAATGTCCCCCATAGGTGAGGCACGTATGATTTTGTGTATAAAATTTTGAGAAAATAAATAAAAACGACCAAAACATAGGAATTTTACCCAAAATATAAAATGCACTCAATAGGAGAGATTATGGAAGCAAATCAGAAACAATAAGATGAGTCTTACCAATTCCTTACTTCTCATATCCTCCCTCCAAGATCTTCAAACCGAATTGTTGGATTGTTTATTGCAATTAGACTCAGAATTCTAGCATTATGATAGCTTGATTCATTGACATGGATGATAACATGGAGTAGTTCATCATGGATTTGGCATGGAGATTGTTTTTGTTTCTTCAATGAAGTATTGGGTTGTATAAATATACCATGGAGGGAATATCTATGGTTCACATTCAAATTTGAGCCATGAGGATCAAGGGTGGAGATATTTCCAAGGAATTAAAAATTCTTTGAAAGCCTCTAGAATAGAGTGTTTTAGAGAGAAGGGGCCAAATTAGAGAGGATTCTAGAATCCTCCTAGAGATTAATTGGGATTAATGATGGATTATGATAGGGATTAGGTGGGTGATTAGAGACTAAGGGTGTAGGAGAGCTTAGGAGTAGGCTTGGTAGGTGGGTAGGTGAGCCAAGGAAATTTTAAATTCCCAAATAATAGATAAGAGAGATTAAGATGGGATAAGTTATGATTTAGAAAAATTAATTGATTGGTGGGATATAATTAAGGTTAGTGAATGAATAAATGAAGAGGGGGTATATTAGACAAATGACTAGATGGGGTGATATTAGATCATAATTAGACGAGCTAAATAAGATAAGCAAAATTAATGTCTACTAATAGTAAAATTAGTGTCTACTAATAGTAATATTAGTGATGATAAATAAAGTGAGAAAATTTAGGTATATACATTTTACCCCTTTTCAAAAGGGCATTGCGAGTGAACGAAGTGGAGGGAGTAATGGTCTTTCAAAGAAATACCATTTTATGGATGACTATTAGTAGACAATTTTAGTAGAAACAATGTTAGTGACTATGATGCCCCCTCAAGGGGATATGCCAGGAAGAATGAGATGGATGGCCACTCAAAAGAGGAAACAAGGGATGGGATTTCATGGATAGACAAGGGGATGGGATTTTATATGTGAGATAAATGAAGTAAATAAACACAACCTGAACAATTAGTTAAAAAGTGATGATGCCCCTAGCAAAGATATATGCACAGGGAGTGGACACATGATGATGATAAAATAAAAGGCCATAAGCTTTCAATATATCCCAAGCAAGGTTACATGCAAGGGAGAACTATAGGCCAGTATAAGACTTGATTTTATAAGATTAATGATGAGTGTAGCTCAAGGTTGAAGTTGAGATACATGATGAAGGATATGAGAGAGAATAAATGATATGATCGAGTGACTGAAAGATGAAGGGGAATAATTGGTTAGTGTGATATATCAAATCAATGATCCATAATGTAATTAGTAGTGATGATGCCCCTAGTAAGGACACATGCAAGGGAGCAATAGATGATGGTAAATTAATGGTTCTGGTGATACCCCAATCGAGGGAGGAAACTGTAAACTTTAAATGATGAATTGACTAATTAGTGATAATAGACTAGAAGAAAATATGGATGTTATGATTTATTGGGCCCAATCATCAGGCATGAGTGATTGATGAAAAGGTTAAAGAGATGATTGTGAGGATGGTGATTTATCAATAGACTGATTAATATTATAGCTCAAGGATCTGATTGATGCAAGATGGTAGGATAATGAGAGACATGAAAGATACGATGATGGATGATGGAGAAAGAGGAGAGAGTGGTCGATTTGACCTCAGGCACACCATGTGATTGAGCACTTCTTACATAGTTTGAAAAGGCCTCAAGCTAATGTAGTTTTGACTAGATTATAGGAGGATAATGAGTAATTATAATATGAAGATGATGATGATTGTTAGACACATTAGTTGTTAAATAGATGTTAATGATGATGATTGGATTGAAAGTTGAGAGAATATGTTGATGATGTGGATGACTAGAGAGATGATGGATGATTGGTTAGAGGATATAGACATGATGATAAAAAGACTCAAAGGAATGGTTGGATATTAGACAAGGTGATAGATGAGTGACTTTAGGATATAGATGGGATGATAATATGACTAAGAGTAATGATTGGACTTCGATGATTGGTTAGAAGATAAAGGAATGGGATAAATGATTGGATATGGGATGTGAAATGATTAGATAGATTAGGAGAAATGATCAAACCATCATTTTTGTAATAAGGTTCATCATAGTCTAAGCAATCCAATGTATTTGACACTTAGTAGGATGCCTGATGATTTAAGTATGAGCTAGAGGACATGGTGCCAAAGTGCTTAAAATTGGTAAATAATGAACTCTACATCATTGAGGGCACCTAAAAGCATCATGATAGATTTTGGTGTTGCCATAGCATCCTCATTCATTTTCCAATAGACAAAAAGAGACGTGATGCAAGATAGATAAAACATAATATAAACAAGAGCTATACATAATGCAAACAAGTCAAATAAAATAGATCATACAAGTAGTGTACGTAAGTATCTACATGTCATGTAAATTTGTGTCTTGTATAATGGTATTGATGAGAGTCAATAGGGTGATTAATCAAGTGATAAGGTGGATTAAGTTGGTTATGATGATGTGAATTTGGATTAAAGTCAAGAATTTGGACAAGGTATGGACTTGGAGAGATGAGGGCCTAGGATTAAGATAAGGTTATTGAAGACATAAGACAAGATGACATAGGATGTTGACAAGATGATAATATGGATAAGATGTTGGATAGGATGATTGGGATATTTAGGATGTAAAACAAGATGACATATGATAACTTAGATATTTTTGGATTTTGTGGATTTTATAATTGTTAGGGTTTTTGGAATATTTCAATTTTTAGGTCTTTTTGGGATATGTATGTACACTATAAAAATGGGGTTACTAGCAAAGGGAATAATAAGCCTAGAAACTAGGATAAGGCTAGATGGAATAATGGATGGTACAACAAAAGGATGAGGATGATGCTAAAAATAGGATGAAGACCAAGGAAGAATGGACTAGGGATAGGTAATTATCACATCATAAAAGAATCATATATGTAGTTTCTTGAGTGTCTAGTTGAGAATATGCCAAGATGGTTCCAAAATATTTATCAAGACATCTTCCAATCCCATGCAAAGGTCAAGAAAGGATAGTCATGAGAGGATGCAAGATACGATGGTAATGGGCTGAGGGAAATGATAGAAAATGATGATGTGGATGGTAATGACAAAGGATGGATAGGGTTTGCCCTCAAATGTTGAGTTCAAATGTAGAGAATAGATTATTTTACCATGACAGAAAATGATAGAAAATGATGATGTGGATGGTAATGACAAAGGATGAATAGGGTTTGCCCTCAAATGTTGAGTTCAAATGTAGAGAATAGATTATTTTACCATGACATCAAAGATTGATTTTCATCATGGTACTTGCCCAAGGTGCTAGAAAATTAGTTTTCACCATTGCATGAATGATTTTTATTTCATTTTTTTAACTTTCTTTTTTTTTATTTTTTTTATTTATTTTAGATGGCATCTTGATTTATTGGATATGGGTATGAGATGTAGGAATGCTGGCACTTTTTTGTTCTTCAGCCAACACCTATTTTAGAGATATGTGATGTAAGTATCATGTTGTTTTGACTATATTTATTGGTGTCCACATGATATTTATTGATTCTTGATTGAGACCCCTCTATATATCTAGACCAAGTGTCTTCATCACCCCTATACGAGATAATGTTGCCTGGGGAGGCGATGTGAGATATGGATTGGATTATATCTTGATGTTGATGGGGGTGTATGAGACTTGAATGAATGATAGGATCATGAGAGGAGGGTGTGATGGGTGATTGGGTATTAGGACTAGTAGTCACACACATCATTGGAGATTGTGGGCATTCCTCATTTGATTGGTGCCATGTGACAAAAGACTGTAAGAGATCCAAGAAACTTTGACTTTGTGGTTCATCTTTGATCTGATTATTTGAAGGATTATCAACCATATTGATAATGCTTTTGACATTATTATGATTTTCTAATTGGATTTGATTTTGACTACCCCCTAGTGCCTGATTTTGGCCTTCACTAGAGGAGATTGATTTTTGACTTGATAGATGATGATTATTTTGACTTTGGCATTCCCTTAGTGCCTGATTTTGGGATTCACTAAGGGAAGACACTTTTGGATTAGGTTGATGATTTGAATTTTCTTGATTTTGACTTATGGGATCAAAGATGATTTGACCATATTGGATGAATTTTTAAATATGGTTTTACTCCTTTATATTTGTGGCACATATTATGTTGCTCAAGCAAGGGTCCAATGATTTATGTTCATGTTCACCCTGTATAGGGAGGTGATTAAATGATCATTGATAGGAATTAAGAGGTCTATTATGGATAGAGGTGGGGGAGATGGTATAATGAGGTCAATGAGGGATGATATTGCATCATGGTCTTCATAGAGGTTCCTAAGAAACCTAGTTTTTACATCGTATAAAATCTCCTCAAGATCAGCAAATAGATAACTAGGACTATCTATAATATACATATACAAATTAGGACCAGATTCACCCTAACTATATTCAATAGATAAAGCTTGCAAGAACTCTATTATAATTTCATCATCTTTATTTTGATCAAATGATATGCTTGGTGATTGATTATCATTTGAATTAGAAGTATCTTTAAAAAGGCAGGCATAGTCATCATCTATTGTAACATCTATTAGGGATGATGTTTCTGATGAGGAATCTAATTTAGATATTGGTGTTGAATATGATCCTGATGTAGATAACACTTGTATCTATTCTAATGTTGACTCTGATGTATAGGTTTCAATTCTGCTAGTAGAAGATATTTTATCCATAATTGACCTCTCAACATGGAATTTTTTATATGGTAGATGAGGGGGAGACAATGGAGGAACAATGGATTCACAAAAGATAGGCCCATGGATGAAAGACTCATGAGAAAATGGAGGACTAGGCTCATGGGGAATAGATTCATTTTTTATGGAGGATTTTTCAAAGATGGGGGGACCATGGAATATAGATGCAGTGTTTTGAGCTTGGTTTGGAAATGGAATGGCTTGATCATGATCGAGAATGGAATCTTGGAATACCTCTTCTTGTTCACTCATGGATGTAGAATCATCTGGTTCATTCTCAATTTTAATGTCACCATGGTTGATGAGGTCTTGGAGGTAGTTTTGTAAATTATGACATCAATTAATGGTATGCCTCCAGGTTTGATGATATGCATAGTATCAGTTAGCTTTATACCAAGAGGGTTTAGGCTTAGTAGAACTAAGATGTCATATGAACATATAGACCATCATGTTAGTGGCAAAAAATTGGTGGAAAAGGAATTCTAAGTATATAGGAAGATAAGCATATCGGCTCTCTTCACTTCATGACTTGGATGTGTAAACATTAGACTTTCGATCAAATGGTTATTGGCATGACTAGGTTGGTGGACTAGTAATAGACGAGGTGGCCAGGATTGGATTCCCTTTGCTAGTAGAGAAAGGGGTAGATGATTGGATATAACAAGCGGAGGGAATATTGTAATGGGACTCATATGGATGAGTGTGAACTGGGGGTAAGGTTGGATAGATAGGATCTAAGTCTGTAAGATGTGTAGTGCTCATCTCAAGGAGGCATGAAAGGAGCATATCCTTATTGGCAATGACACACTTCTCAATCAGGGTGTTGACCAAATTTATTTTGGATGCCATGGATGAAGATGGGATAAATTAAAGATGATGTGATTCACTGACCCCAATCAGTAGGTGCAAGGGATTGAATGGAAATACTAAGGGATGAAGATGGATTATGTGGAGAAAATTTGGACAAAGGCTTGATTTAGTCTGATTTCTTGTTTGACTCGATGATATGAGATGTTGGATAGGATAAGATAATATTTAAGTAGACCAATTAGGATGTGATCTATACATTTGATGATTGGGATTGGATTTGATAAGTGAGATACGACAAGCTCTAAGATTGGATGAGGAGCTAGACTATCCCGAGAAACTGATTTTAACTGGATTGATTGGATTAAGACTAGCTCAAGACTAAGATGATCAACTCAAATGAGATGTGATGATTAGATTAATAGGTTGATGAAATTTTGATAATGTATAGGACTCAAACTTGATTAGACATCAACAAGATAATGATGAGGACCTTGATGAAGAGATTTGTTTGCCAATGTGGATGAAGACCAAAGTATGACTACAAACTTGACAGAGGAATTAGTAAAGATAATGGGATGAATTGGGTTATATTATGATTAGGACAAGGTTGATAAGGTGACTAGGCAAGATAAGATCAAGACAAATGATTGGCTATGGATAAAGTGGGCTTAGGACATGATGTGGATGACAAGACAGGGGTATGACCAATGATGGGTGGACATGAGTAGACCCTGATGAGAGATAGGATGAGATGCAAAATGAGACAAGTTTAAATGTAGAAAGAAAAATATGTATAAGAAGATGATATGATGATGAGAGAAGGATATACAAGATGATGATATGTGAATACCTAGATAGGTGTATATAGGTTTGGGTAAAATTCTAACTTGGCTCACAAGTAGCATGGATCTAGCACGACACTCACCAAATCAAGTAAACCAAAAATCTAAGATTAGTAAACTGATGGGTGTGTAATCTGATGACTGCATTGTCTAATAGTTTTGTGGACGAGGTTGTAGGTTGGTGACCCATTATGGAATCTCCCAAACCCTCTCAATCTCACATTCACATGACAATCACTTGGGATTTGATACTGACTCTAGAAATAAGTCACTTGTTACAATCAAAAGGTCCTATGCTAGGTTAAGCATACTCTCTAGGGGCATCCCTGATATACGCTAGATATAGTGGAGCCGAAGTTTGTGTAAGGTGTTGTCTAATACCTAGTTCACAAAATGAAATCTTCCCCTTCACGGATAACTATATTAGGTCAATCTCTTATCTTAACAATAGTCGTCCCTGATATTTATACTCTGCCAAAAAATAGAGTGTGGATTAGTGCATGGTGGTGAAATCCATGGTCACTATCCCCCTAAGACTATGGCAAGTGTGTGGTTGTCAATTCCACATCATGTTTCCCCTAAAATTAAAAATGAAAGGGTTAATTACTTTTTTTTAATCCTCTAAAAATCTTCACAAGGACGTAAGGAGGAGAGCATACACCACCATAGCCCTCAGGTGACAAACAAGCAAACCAAAAGAGATTAATAAACTAATTAATTAGATGTGAGATATATACAAGATACAATAATATAAAAGACAACATGATTTAAACAATGTGATTAAAATGATTAAAATTTTAAAAAAAAAAAAAATCAAGATGCCGAAAGGTCTTTAACATGTGGCCTGTAAGAAAACGACTAGTAATTTGATTGGCACTCATAAAAGGGCAACCTACAAGACAAGTGATTAGTAGTTTAGATTGACAATCTTGAGGGGTAACTCGCAAGACAATATGTTAGACTAAAATATGACTTGCAAGATAAGAATTTAGACAAATACAAAATAGCTACTAGATTCACCCATGTAAGAAATAGAATGTTAGTCCAATAAGCCTTAATAAAAACTACTAACAAAATCATGATTTGGCTCTATAACTTCTTTAGGTGAGGGGGGCATGATGTGGGGGTCTTGGGGTGACATCCCCCAGTGGGGTCAAAGGGTATTTCCCCTTGTGATTTTAAGGGGCAATTCCCCTTACAAGATCAAGGGGTAGAGCCCCTTGCAGGGTCCGATGGCAGTGCCCCAGGCACACTCCCTATCGCGGTATAGGGCAGGGTCAAGGGGAAGTGCCCCCAATGCTAAATGCAATTTGGGCCTTTAGGGATGCTTGGAATGAATTAAAAAATTATTGAAAATGATTTTAAAAATGCACTAAAAAAAAAGAGATGGAATGCAAAAATTAGTGTAAAAATGTAACTATAAACCGCAGATACATAGTCAGTAGTTGTAAAATTGCTTCCTAAAAGCACAATATAGCAACTTTTTTGAAATATAATGATTGTAAAATCACAATTTTTCAAGAAGGGGGTAACTACTAGTGGTTACTGTGTGATTTTAGACAAAACCACAAGATTTAAGATAATATCATGACTTTTTATTATGAAATCACAATTTCGTAATTAATGGTATTGCGAGACTGAAAACAACTAAAATTGTGACAGTTAAACTTAAAACCAAACAAAAGGATGTGATAAAATATATACAAGTAAAAAAATATGTATAGAGACCAAATATATTTACAGAGGACCGAAATGGTATGTGTTTAGACCAATGTCAAGATTTTTAAAATCTGATTAGGATAATATTGCTCAAATTATGCAAAACCACTTAGATTAATACAAGATCATTATCTCAAGATCAGGGATATTACAACATAAAGGAAAAATGATTTTTTGGTCTTAATATTTGATATCAAGTTGGGCTATTCCTTCATGTTCCTATAGTCAAAATAACACTCAGATAAAGACATAAAATTGATTAGTAGGCATTGTTAGCAATTTAAGACTATAGTTTTGATCCTCACGATAAAACTACTACTTTCAGGACTTGCCCACTATAAAAGGATTTATAGTTATTAGATGTATTGATTAAAACATCAACCCTACAAAATGACTAATTAGCACAGACACAGGAAAGGCTAGGATTAATGCAGAACTAAATGTGAATCCAAATGTCTATTTAACACATCACAATTTAGACAACAAAATCATGACTTTATGGACAATATTGTTATTTACGAAGTCGTGATTTTGTGAAAAAGTGATAACCTACAAAAAAAGTGTTGACCACTAGCAGTTAAAATTTGGTGGTCAACATAAAACCATGACTCTTGAGGACAATATCGTGACTATGAATCAAAGATTTAGAAAAACAAAATCATAATTCAGATGAACGTAACTATTTTTCAAACATGGCACTTGTTCCTTAACTAGTCATCCCTGCAAGATATCAAAAACTCATCTAATATGAAAATAAGTTAAATTGAGAATCCTACCATGGTCCCCAGAATATGTATGAAATTTTGAGCAAATGAATAAAACTACCAAAACATAGGAATCTTATCCAAAATACACAATACACTCAATAGGAGAGATTAAGGAAGCAAATTAAAAATAATAAGATGAATACTACAAATTCTTTGTTTCTCCTATCCTCCCTCTAATATATTCAAATTGAATTGTTGGATTATTGATTACAAATAGACTCAGAATTCCAGCATTATGATAGCTTGATTCATTGACTTGGATGATAACATGGATTAGTTGATCATGGATTTGGCATGGATATTATTGTTTTTTCTTCAATAGAGGATTGGGTTATATAAATGGACCATGGAGGGAATATCTATGGTTCAGAATCAAAGTTGAACCATGAGGATCAAGGGTGGAGGACTTTTCAAGGAATTAAAAATTCTTTGGAAGCCTCTAGAATAGAGGTTTCTAAAGATAAAGGATCAAATTAGAGAGGATTATAGAATTCTCGTAGAGATTAATTGGGATTAGTGAGGGATTAGGATAAGTATTAGGTGGGTGGTTAGGGACTAGGGGTGTAGGAGAGCTTATAAATAGGCTGGTAGGTGGGTAGGGGAGCCATGGAAATTTTGAATTCCCAAATAATAGATAAGAGAGGTTAAGATAGGATAAGTTATGATTTAAGAGGATTAATTGATTGGTAGGGTATAAATAAGGTTAGTGAGTGGAGAAATCAAAAGGGAGGATATTAGATAAATGACTAGAAGAGGTGATATTAGAGAATAATTAGATGAGCTAAATAAGATAAGCAGAATTAGTATCTATTACTAGTAATATTAGTGATGATAAAAGAAGTGATGGATTTAAGTGTATATATATCCCATAACCATATATAACCTGAATACCCTGTGTATTACCTACATAAATAATACCATGAAAAATATGTGTAAAAACATGAATGTAAAATAACCTCTAAGATAGGTACAATATGTATGGTATGCATAGTATGAATACAATAAATGCAAATTTCTTGTTATTTTTAACTTTTAGTAATGTTTATGCATTTTTAGATTTTGTATTTTTTTAATTTTTATATGAATTCATTTAATCAATGTTGTTGTGCGAGGGTCTATGATACCCTAAATATGTATCAATAAAATTCTAAATCTTAGGATGACTAATGTATATGTATATATGTTATAGGTATAACATCATAGTCATGAATAAGTATGTGTGACAGACATGTCATAAGTAACAACAATAAGTGAAGAAACCATAGATCATGAATAAAAACATCACCATTAACAATAAGTCATAAAGTTGACGTTTATTTCAAAGAAAAGTGTTGCAAGTTCAGATATGTCATATATATAGTTGAACTTTAAATATATGGAAAACTCCCGAGTAGATGACTAGGTGTATTAAAACCATGTTAAATAAAAGCAAAGTATAGTACAAGAAAAATATTGTAAGATGTATGCCTTCAATTCCATTTTACGTCACTTGTTAATCAATAATAAATAAAAATATTTATAGAAGAATCATTATAGGTTGGCATTTTAGAACCACAACCTTGTCTTAGTTTAAGTGGTATATAATGCCAGTACATGATCAATATTTGATGTGACACTTTGTTTATAATTGGTGTAAGATTTTGTTTGATAATATGCATTATTATCTTTAATTTTAATTAATACATTGTGTTAAACATTGCATTGTGTTCTTTGTTTTGATGTAAAATAATACTAAATGGTTCACAAGATGTATATGCTAAGTTATCATCACATGCTTCTTCAATTTCCATTTATTTTGCATTCTAAAAACTTAGGAGGGGTTCAACTATGTCAATGTTGGTTTGCCCCTTCTTGTATTTATATTATTTATTTTCTTCATTATTGACTAGTTTCTTTGATTTGATGTACTTGAAAGCTATATTTTTAGTGCTTTCAAAGTGAATATGTGAAGGCATAATAGATTTTGTTGGTTGTTCAATATTTAAAAATTTGGCCTCCACAGGTTATATTTTTTTATCAATTTGAGGTGTGGCACCATTAAGCACAAAAGGTGGAAAGGGTCGGACATAATCTTGATTACAATATAGTTGATAAATACCAAATGTGTTCATGTCATCTAGATACTCTATTGGTCCACATGGCATGAAACAAACATTGTGTGATTGTTTCTTTAATTGATTAGGTTGATTATAGTTTGTTATATCATCTTATTCTTGATCATCATCATTGGTTTTGCTTGATTCTCCCTCAACATGTGTGTGCACTCTTTTTATTGGAGTAAGTGGTTGTGGAGCTAATTCTTTCTTGGTTGACATTGAAATTAGATATGATAAATTCTAAAAGTTTTGCATACCTACAATAATAGAAAGGAGCATTGTCTACAGGAATAGTGCATACACACCCCTCATGAGTAAATTTTATAGATCTATGTAATCTAGATGGTATAACTTTTATAATGTGGCTCCATGGTCTTCCCAATAAAATATTGTAGTTAACGTCACTAACTATGACTTCACACTTTGTTGGTAGAGTCTTAGGCCCAAGAGTGATGTCTAGTTGTTTTATCCTAATTTGGATTATTGTAATGAACTTAATCTAATTGTAATAGAAGTGTTAAATGTAGGTTTTGGTTTTATGATTTTAAATTTTAAATGTAATTTGGATATTGATATATGGCATTCAAACATACCTTTGAATGTAACAGATAGATTTTTTTGATTTGACAAGTGGCATATGCTAAATAAGTACAACAAACAAATTAATACTTAGATTTTATAGTTAAATAGTTGATTGTCATTATATTCTAGAAGTGAAAATTAAGATAAAACAGGCCTATGATTTTTTCATTTTCAGAATTGATTCTCAATTTGCAGTGGGTCAGTTTTTTTATTTGTGTTAGTATCATTGGTCAATATTGACCTGTGTAAAAGTAACACACAGTGACTATATAGTCACATGTGCTTGTATTTGGTTACTTTGTATTTGTAATCTTGAACCCTGATGATGTGCACACTCCATAAATAAGTATCCTTTGCATTAAAACCCTAAGTGTGTTTGAGGACCAAAAAACTACAAAAAAGGGGACAACATAATAGGTTGAGCTAACCCCAGTAGCCCTCATCTAATGATTGACTATTGGCTACAAATTTGATACTCAAAGATAGAAAATCAAGTTATCAAGAGTTCTCCCACCTAGTGTGATTGTGAAATTGTATTCCTTTAATATATGTACACAACTAATGATTTGGATTTGATACTTGACAATGTTTGTTTTGAATTAGTTTTAGAGTACTTCAGACTTGGCTTGTGGTTGATCCTAGTGATAACTTTAAAGTTTTTGAATAATACGACAAATTTATTCAATGTGCAAGATATATGTTAGATAAGTGTCAAGCCTCTTTTGAATGAGACCATGATTTGTTTATATATGTATCTTAGGAGTCCGAAGAGTACACAAATGTTGATTAGTTCCTTGTTAGTAAAGATAATATAAATCTATGTATAATAATACACTAGAACTAAACACTCTTGCCAAAAAACTAGGGGAGCATAACATAATAAACAAGATCACAAAATAGAGATAAAAACAATACAAGAATTTTACCTCCTTTGTCAAAATTGATGTCCACTTGTTGGCATAAGGATGTTCATGTGCGGTCTATGACATTAAAGACTCTTATCAATGCTTCTTTATGGTGGTATCACTTCTCCAATGGTCTCTTGTGGCTTTACTTTGATATTGGCTTGGCTTTGTGTGAATCTTGACAAAAAATAGGCATTATAACACTTCTTTCAATGGATTCTTGAAGGCATTCTTGCAAAATAAACTTACACACAAAAGCTTCTTGGGGTAGAGTGAGGACACTTGTATTTGTAGCTCTAAGAACTAATTCTAATTCTATGGAGATTAGGTTAAATTCTAACTTTCATTGAGTCTAAAATAACATAGGTTTAGTCAGGCTAACCCTGGATTAAGTCAAAACACTCATAAAGTTTTGACATCTCAGTTTTAGATAACTTTATATATTTGAGTGGTTGTGACTCACATTTTTGAAATATTTAGGAATTAATAAGTCACTTTATTAGCTCCTTTGACCTTTGACTTCATATTTGACTAAAATTTTAATTTTTTTATAAATGAAAATCACTAATTCAACTTGAAAATTTTCTTAGGCAAGTTAATTAATATGTGTTTTGTAATTAATCTTAGTGTTTTTTTACTTTTGGTAATTATTTTAAATGTTTAAATTAATAACTCGACAAGCCAAGAATGTTAAATTATTAGGTTGTAATTTGACTAGGGTTGAAACTGAACTAGGTTATAGGTACATACAGGGTAATGCCCCAAATAAGCATGCTTCGCTACATTTTTTAGCAATTAAATCCCTTACATGGAAAAATTTGGGCAATTTAGTTGATTCCTAGGCTTAAATTGTATCATGTGTTAGAAATTGAACTGAATCCCAGTTTAGACATGAAAGTGATCAAAATTGAGTTTCTACAGTTTTCCCATGTTTGAGAAAGCATTGCAAAACACATAGTAACATATTTTCAAAAAATGCAAAAGTTTTTAAAATGAAAGGTTAATACCCCAAAGGGTGGTCGATTACTCCTTGATTCCACCTTGAGGCAACAAGCGACAAATAGCCATCAAACGTTCCCTTGAAATGAATAAAATGACATGATCTAAATGGCAATGATAGTGGAACTATTAATTTTCTCAAAGACAGTTATAATCAATAATGGTAGCGAAGTCACTGATTTACCCAAAGAAAGTCATAATCATTATGAAGCATAGGACATTGATTTTCTCAAAGGTAGTTATAATTAATGGCACTAGTATTTGCCCCTATAAAGCGATGGATTGGATGTTGATTTTTCTAAAGGTGGTTATAATCAATAACGAAATGTGAGACACTGATTTACCCAAAGTCAGTTATAATCAGTGGCATAATATATAGATCTAATTGAATAATTTATCATGCCATCACCACACTAGGTTGATTGTCCAACCTTAAGGATAAGTTTAATTTTATAAAATAGTCATTTTTAGGCATGGATCAGTACCGACCAGATGATGTCAATGTTGACTGGAAATATTTATTGAATCTAGTGGAACCAACCTATGTAGCAGACTGAACTAAGAGTTTAGAGATGTTTGTACAAGATGTTTAGTAGGTTTGAAATAGACAATGAGATTCACGTAGGTGTGTAATAATATAATGAAAGGGTTGACTCATAAGATACCATGCAAGTGTGATAGAATGGTGAAATAAGATTTTGTTTGAGTGCTCAAGACGTGTGTGGTAAATGTGTGTCAAATTTTTTATTGTCAAGTATTGAAGATAAAATTTTAGTATCTAAAAATACCCACATTTATTCTAGTAATTGAATCGTTAAAGTAAAAGGATAAAATTTATTTAAACACACTTTATCTTTGCTTTGAATCTCCAATTGTGTAGGTCACTCAATAGCAAAACCTGCAATTATGTGAAATCAATGTCCATAGATTAACTTTTTTAAAATGAAACTGAATTTTCAAAATTTTCAAATAACAATGGTTAGAGTACACCTATTTGTTGGTGAAAACCATGGTGCCCTTGTAACTTCTTAGAGATGATGCTTCCTTTTTGCAGCAATGGATAAACTTGTGTTTCATTGTGAAAGCACATGGAGAGTTGGGGTGATTGTGCCTAAAATTTATGTAAATATGTAGGGTCTTGGATTGGGAAGACAACATGCTCCAACCCTCATGAATGCAAGGATAAGTACACAATGTACTAACTTAAATAATTATGTGAGTGAATAGAGAACTATCATACCAAGTTCACTTAGAAATTGAATCAACCACTGTAGATGGATTATACATTCAATTGTATAATTTCGATCGATTTCATTCCATATACAAAAAAATTATCCAAAGGGAATGAACAATGTTCGTGCCCCCCATCATAAATACATATTTGATTTTGTAGTTTCACTCAATGTACAATAGAATGCATGATTCAAATATAATGAACAATGTTTATGGCCCCATCATGATCATAGATCTAATAAATATGAAGTGAAATGATAACCATTTTTCATTTAACTGTAAACTATGTTGTTGTGTATGTGTGCATGAACTAGTATTATGCCCCTTGAGTCTGCACCAACTAATATAGAATGGTATGCATCTATATGTTAAATTTGAAAATCTCTATTTAAAGTGTATGTTTATGTAAAAAAAATTAATTCATATTCCTATAAATTATGTGCATATACTTCGAATATGCACCCAAATGTGTATGAATATGTAATCAAGTAGTTTTAAAATGAGTGAATATGCATAACATATGCCCCTATATTTTTTATCAATGTGTCAATATATGTCATATATCTAAACCATTTTGAATTGTTTAAATCTATATACTCTAATCTAATTGTATATTCATGGAGGCTTATGTCTATATGATAAGCCCATTGTAATGCCCCCTTTTGGATGAGGGATGTATTATGTAAGTCATGTATCTCAAAAGAAGAGTTAATTATATCATGTCATATATAAAAATAGCATCATGTATTATCATTTGACCATGTGGGGAATACATCATCATTGTAATATGTGTCAATCAAGGCATGTATGTAACATATGTAATGTAAGGCACGTAAGTTTCATGTATATATAGATATATCAATGAAACACACAATATAAGTATATATGAATAAGATTGTGTACTAAAAGTGCATTATATAAATCATGGCAGTACTCAATGTTGGCAAGCTCAACAAATGCAAAGGTTAGTATCACACATAAGGTCAAGGGTCGCATATAAGGGACATAAATATGCCATAACAAACAAAGCCAAGGGTCACATGCGAGAGGACATAAAAATGTTACAAACAAGGGACATCAGGGATGTTGCATCAAATAAAGGCCAAGGGCCACATGCCGGAGGACATAAAAAAATCTCAAACAAGGGGCATCAAGGATGTCATATCAAACATGGCCAATGGCCACACACAATAATCAATCACAAATTAGTCTATCATGTAAAAGAATAATTGTACCGATGGAACATAGATCAAGGAACTAGACTAGACCATCCATAGGTATCAATGTGACATCATGGTATAATGACATATCTATGTATTATTGTGTAAGATATAAGTAACTAGCAAGGCAAGTGTAAGCAATATAGGTATCCTAACATGGTATAAAGGTCATAGAAAAATATAATCCGTATTAATGAAACACGTGGAATAAGATACCACCAATATTAGCATGGCCATTGGATAGAGGGAAGTCCAATATCTATATGTCCATGTGTAACTTATATGCCGTGCATAACATTCATATACCATGAAATGCATGTGTGTATGTAAATAATATGTCGTCTATAAACCATGTGATAAATAACATATGTAAATAGTGTAATCTAGCAATCATGACATGCTTAAATCTTTATTTTATAATTTTATAATATTTGAATGTTTTTACATTTTTTGATTATTTTTATTTTTCTAATTTTCAAAGTATATTAAATTTAAAAAATTTAACCAATGGTCCTATCAATGGGAGTATAATGGGAAGTGTTTTTATTGAATTTGGAGGGGTCATATGTCGTGTATGGGAGTACCAACTGTGGATGGGTTGAAATTTGATAAGGAGTCGTGGTGTAATATATCTATTATGATAGTTGCTTATGGAAGTTGGTGATATGATGAATAACTTTAGATGGTTGAGGACTTTGTGGTGCCTATTGTGTAATAGGAGGGTGTCTTGATGCATGTGTTTGTTGTGGAACACATTGAACTATCTACAATGCTAACTGAGTATTTATTATAGGAGATAACGAATTTTGTGATCTCTAAGTAACTTTGATGTGATCGATGTTGAATAGTTGTCTCTATAGATACATCATGTATATGTGTAACAATTGACTACATATGTTAATATTGCATGTGTATCAACAATCTCTATATAATGACCTCGAATAAGTGTATCAATCATATCTAAATAATGATCTTGAAAAGGTGTATCAACCATCTCTAAATAATATGATCTTGAATATGTGTATCAACTAATCATGGTGGTGGTGAGGATGAAGAGATATCGTTAGTTGTAGAATATATTTATATTGTACCCCTAGAATTTTGACTACTCTATTGCAATGTATGTATTTTAGGTATCAGTGCACCATGGATAAGACCGCAAAAAGTCTCTACATCTGATGGCATGTCAGATACCCCATTAATCTATAGAACCAAGAATGGTGTGGCTAATATGGTTGTGCCCACCTAAAGAGGTAATACTATGCATCCTAAGGTATCATGATTTTGTCTGTAGAATCCCTTAACTGCTTTTATTGTATCTTGTAAATATTGTCATGTAACCCAAGGGAGTGGAGGATTGTTATTGTGAAAACATTCTCACTTGAACCATTGTTAGTCATAACATTATGTATGGGTTTTTTGTCAATGTAGGCTCGTATGAACAATGCATGAAAATCAAAATTGTCATCAACTATCTCATTGTCATTGAATATACTCATAGGTCATTGAGGTGGAATATCACTAAGTGTACAATGATAGTATCTAGTGGATGATCATATGTCGCCAGTGGGGGATGCATGTCGTATGGATAATGTACCTCTAAAATGTCCATAGTTTTTGTTGCTTCATGTTTAGGAAAATGATCACTAAATATCTTCAATTTTTTATTTTCATTGTGTTGTGGTCTAGATTCCTCAGTTGGAGTATCCAAATTGATAGTGATGTCATTTATAAGATCATGTTTCTTATGTCTTAGCTTGAAATATATGTTCGTTAAATGCCCCACAATCTAATGATAATCATAATATGCATTGTCATCATAGTTCCTTGGTTTAGATCTACTTGGATCAAAATCTTGTGGAGGGAGTGTGATAAAGTTACATTCAACTAACTTCTTTAGTAGCACATAAGGAGATGGTGGTAATCTTGAAAACTACCTCTTTGATGGAGATGTCAATTGTAAATGGTTTTTAGGTTGCAACACTACATTAACTGTAATATTTGCCTCATTATTGTTATCATTTGATTTGACCTTATAACTTGGTTTGTTTTGCAACTTAATTTTCGATGTAGTTGTAGGATTTGATGTATATTTAATTTTTTTTTAAGGCAAATAACTTGACTTCTTTGTCTCTCATTGTATGGCATAACTCATCAAATGATTTGAATCCCTTGAATATAATTGACCCATGGATCGATGCTAGCAAACTTTGTTTGAATATATATTATAATTCATTATCGGCCATAACATTGGTTATGTTGGATAGCATTGTCTTGTATCTAAGTACATAGTCATTAACTGGTTCATTGGACCCTTTCTTAAGCCTAGAAATTTGTGTGTGTGATATCTTCTCATCAATGTCGATGGTAAAATGTGTTAGAAATTGGTCGGCTAAGGAGTTGAATGCTCTTACAGATTTGAGGAGGTTATATGACCATCACAATGCATAGCCTTTAAGATTTTTTGGAAATAACTTGGTCAATAACTTATCATTGTATGCATAGTCCAAGCATGCTACATGGAACGATCTAAGGTGTTGCTTGGGATCACTTTTACCTTCGTATAATGGGAGCTTGGGAGCTATGAAACATGTTGGTAAAGGATGGGTTTCTATCTCAAGATCTAATGGGTTATGAAGCAAAGCGTGCAAATCCATGGAATGACTATCTCTCGATGCACCCTGCTTTAGTTACAACACCTTGTCATGCAAAGTTGTAACAATCTTCTCAAGGGAAGGTACATTAGGTGAGGTTGGTAATGGAATGTGTAGTCATCATGGGAGGGATGAAGGTTACTTGCATATGAATAGGTATCAACATAAGTTGAAGGTCTCATATTTCCCCCAAACTTTTGGGTCGATGTCATATGTCATTAGAGGTGTAGGTGTAGGGATAGTACCAATAGTAGTGGTATCAATAACTAATGTGGAAATTTGGGGCAAATTTTTATGCTCAATGCTTGCTATATATAACATTGCATCAATTTGATGTGGATTCATGTTAAGATATTCAATAAAAAAATTATAGTCCATGGCATCTTGTTGATCTTTAATAGTTGTATCATCAATCTCAATATTCATAATAAGTCCATCAATAAGGTGGATATGATGTTATGTATAATCTGTAGTGGGAGAAATAAAAGAGGTCATACATGCCCTTTGTCATCTAATAGTAATAATAGACACCTCGAAGTGGATGTTGTAAATATAGGATTGAAGGAAGGCTTAAAATTGTTCGTTGGTAACTTTAGCCTTATTAGTGAATTTAGATTTGATCATTGTTACCTATTTACTTACATAATTGATTCAAAGATACAATATCCACATATAATAATATGAAAATAGTAACTCCATTACGTGCTTTGATTCAAGATGGTCATGATTAATGCGTATTATTAAGAATAATAAAAAATCAGGTCTGAAAATAAAATTTGAATGTTGAAATATTGAAACCTGTAAGGATGAAACCCTAATCAGGATCTAGGGCATAATGTGAAAAAATATTTTGTATATGAAAAAAAACTATACCAATCACCCTTGTCTGATGATTAATTGTTGCCTATATATCTCATATTCCGATGAGAATAAGTCACACATAGTTCTCCCACATAGTGTGATTGTGCAATTGTATTACTTCACTATGCATACGCAACTAGTGATTTAACATTGATACTTGACAATGTGTGTTTTGACTTGGCTTTATAGTGCTTCAAACTTGGCTTGTGATTACTCCTAGTAATAAGTTTGTAATTTGAAGAAAATATGATAGATTTGCTTATGTGCAAATAGTATCTCAGATAATTACCAAGCCCCTTTTCAATGAGACCTTTATTTATAAATATATGGATCCAATTAAATAATTTATCACACCACCGACACGTTACACTGACAGGACAACCCTAAGGATAGGTTTAATTTTAGAAAATAGTCATCGTTTGGAGCGAATCGATGTCGACCGAATAAAGTCAGTATCAACTAGTGATATTGACCAAATCTAGTGGAATAGATGTGTATAGGGAAACTAAAGTGAGAATTTGGAATAAACATGTAAGATATTTAGCAGGTTTCAAACAAACAATGAGATTCTTACAAGTGTGTAACATCATAACAAAAGGTTTGACTCATAAGAGAGCATGCAAGTGTAAGAGAATGGCAAATTCTGCCCTTGTTTGAGGGCCCAAGTCATGTATGGTAAATGTGTCAATCTTGTCATTATCAAGTACCGAAGACTAGATTTTAGTATCTACACTACTGTAATTGATCATAGGGTCTTTATGCTTGATTGTTGAATCTTTTAATGATTGTATCTAATGAAATTTACAATAAATGCCTATTGCTTCTAGAAAGGCCACACTACAAATATTTAATCTAACACCATTGTCCACAAAAACTCTCTCTTGACTCCAATGTATAAAGATAGATTTTTGTTAATTATGTCCTTAAAAAGGTATATCTTCAAGCTCAAAAGTGATAATGTGTTCACCATATTTCAATGTGTTAACAAGGGTGGTGAAATAAGCATGTTCAATATTGGATGGTAAGGTAGCATCCTGCAAAGTGTCGTGTAATATGTCCTAAACCATTGATTGCTTTTTTTAACTCTCGAAATCAACTTAGCTTATGTGTTTTGCAATTGATCCACTAGATCAGAAGGCTTGTTAATCTGAAATCTTGGAGGGGGAGGATTAGAAGCTTGAGCAAAGGCATCTTGGCCTATCTCATTTTAAGGATCTAAAGAGGGAGTGGTAACATTGTGAGGCCTTTCACTTTGAGTTGTTCAACATCAATGTGATATTTAACCATTATTTATGAACTGATAGATGTAAGTTGCAAATCTAAAGACAAGATTTGAAAAAAAATGAATAAACCCTAGAGAAGAAGCAAATCTAAAAATCAATTTTGGAATAAAAACCCTAAGATGAAGAGGGTTTCAAAAATCCTAAGTAAAATGTAAGCAAATGTCAAGGTTCACCATCTATGTTTAACCTAATTCTAGTTCTACACAAAATAAAGAATAAACTATTACAATGAATAGATCTAATAATATATCTATAAAAATACATAATTCGGATTTGCCCGATTGGTTAAATAACAATAACAAGACAAAACGATAAACAAATAGGCTATGCAAAGTACGTACAAACGGATAAAGAATGATCACACTTTTTTGTTGTTCTAATATTCTAAAGTTTGCATGTATAAAAATGACTACGCAAGTTGATTGTGCATTGTTCTAAACTCTTATTTGACCCTTGAATCTTCCTAGACAATTTCACACCCTGCACAAGTTCCACCTAGATTATCTCGATTACCATCACTCATTTACCCCTTGTTTTCTGATCTTCATGTGCTTATCATCAAATAACTCATTAAGCATGTTTCATTCTTAAACCAAATCCAACCCTGCTATATATCATCAAGAACACACTATATAACATGAAATACAACACTTACAACAAAGGAAAAGTTGTTCATACGCTCACACATCATTTTCTTCTTGAATCCTCCTTTTTACATAAAAAAAAACCTCCTTAAATACAAATATGCAACTCCATTTGGTACAACCACTTCCAAGAATCTAATTTACACAAGATTCTCAAGAACTCATATTGATAATGAGCTTGAATCATACCAAATGACTCCCAAAGCCAATGATTTATAGCCTTTTGTCCTCCTGAGGTTCGAACTTTATCATGGAGTAACAACCATTTTTTATCTTGGAAAGGTCTTTAAAACAACCCCAAGAATTCCTCCTTTGACTTCTCCACTCAACAAACTTGCTCCTTATCTCCCTCCAACGTGGGAATGGTTCTTGGATAAGGTGATGAGATGTTATTTACATCTACAAAGGTGATATGATCTTGATATGATTCAAATATTCAATATATGCAAAAATACTCTTAAGGTAGGGAAACACCATATAATACTCCTTTAGGAAAGAATAACTCCACAATGTCTCTTCGAGGGGACAACCTCCAATATCCTCTTACAATAAAAGACTCAATACTTAATATTTTTACCATGATAATCATCTCCTATATATAGACATCTATTTAACCCATTGATGGGTAACCTCTTAATCCCAATGTGGACCGACCATTACCCAATATACTAATTCCACAAGTTACTCCATTATCATAATATATTGTACCCATATAACTAAGGGGATGTGTGCCACATGTCGACATCTCCATCAACCTATATACATTAATATATCATATCCTTAGGTACATAGCATTACTTCTCTCCTTGACATGTTTTGTTTCCGAAACATAGGAAAGAACCAAATAATGAGTGTGTTTTAAATCATTGCACTCTTATCTCCAATCTCGATCATCTAGCCATCCATATGTGATCTTAGTAGGTGATAACTCTCCAAGCTTGTTTCCAAATTCCATTGTGTTCTTCTGATTTTGTTCATGATCATAATTATACTGCTTTGGTGTCCAAGCATAATTATTCCTCTTTTTATTCCATATATCATATTTTGTTGCGCTACTCTGATTCCAACCATGACCATAGTAGGTATTCTTCCATGCATAGTCAGTGATTTCTCCATTCATTCCATGTGCCATAATATTTTTTCTTTGGATTCCATGCATATCCATAATGATTGGAAATTTTATTTCTTGTATAGACAAAATGATTGTTGTTATGACACTTCCTCACCTTGTTCCATGATTGTTTCATCTCATGATGATGTGAGTGTCTATATACCTCAGTTTTTTCCAATATTTTGACCTTATCCACCTTTGCTTCTACCTCTTCCATCTTTTCCTTCTGTCTCTTTAGTAAATAAAGTGTTCATTTCTAGTTGTACTGTCTTTATCTATATCATCTGAATCTTCATCATGCTCTTCATCCCCTGTTTCAATCTCATCCTCATGATCTACTTGGTTGTTATTGGTGCCTTTTTCACTATGATATCTTGTAAAGTGATCTTTTTCTTATACTAAAACTTCATGAACTTTTTCTGAACATTAATATTCATTGTTCCCAAAGTCTCTAACTATGGATATCTAAGAACTATAACCACATCATCCATATCCAAAGCATAAAAATCAGAATGCAAAACATATTTTTCCATAATGAGCTTCAAATCTTCAAACATTGAAATATTATTACCATCTACTTGAACCCCCTTAATATTATTTGCTTAAACATGTAGATGCTTGGCCACATCATGTTAATGAAGTTGTACTTGCTAGTAGGGTTTATGGACACAACCACCTTCTTTTGAATGCATCCATGAAATTGAAAAATTGACTCGGATTTCTTTGGAGCCAAATTATTTGAACCCTTCTCTTCTTCTTTTTCTTCTTCTTCTTCTCCATCTTCTATATCATCATTATTTTCTTCCTCTTCTACATCCTCTTTTTCTTTTATATCCCATCGATCTAAGAAGGTATGTTCCATTGCTTCCCATGAAGAATACTGTTGTGCTCAATTGATTAAACCACTAATGTTGTGCAAACCCAGATAAAAAAAGAGATAATTTTGTTTTCCATAAAATTGTTTTAGTATTATTCTCCTTAAAATTGAGCCACCATTCTCTAGCATCAACATTATCTTCCCCTAAAAATTTTTGCAACTACATGATCCACAAAAAAAATTAGGGTTCATGAAACCCTAAAATATCAATAACTCATACAAAATTGATCCAAAGAGTCCCAAATTTTTTACTGTAGCTTCCTCTTATGATATTGGACCCTTAGTCAAAATTTTGTAAAAAAATGTCACAAATTTCGATTTGTAAATTGAATATATAAAAAACCATAAAATCGCAACAAATCACTCAAAACAACTCTAAAAATTCTAAATTTTTTACTGCGATTCTCTTATATCTTCGTATATCTCCAGTGAAAATTTAGAATAAAAATTCTCTATATTTTGGAAGATATAGCGAAATTAGTATAAACCCTAAAATAGCAATAACTCCCTCAAAACTAATCAAAATATCTCAATTTTTTTACTATAACTTATTTGCAATATTCTCCATATCCAATAAAAAAATTGTGGAAAATTTCGCAACCACTCAAAAGTTATTAACAATTCAAAAAACTAAGGTTTTGCTCCACACAAATTGCCCAAGTCGAAGCTCTGATACCACTTGATATGATCTTGATATGATTCAAATATTCAATATATGCAAAAATACCCTTAAAGTAAGAAAACACCATATAATACTCTTTTAGAAAAGAATAATTCTACAATGTCTTTTCGAAGGAACAACCTTCAATATCCTCTTACAATAGAAGACTCAATGCTTACTTGATATATTTACCATGATAATCATCTCCTATATATAGACATCCATCTAACCCATGGATAAATAACCTCTTAATTCCAATGTAAGCCGACCATTACCCAATGTACTAATTCCAAAAGTTACTCTATTATCCTAATATATTGTACCCATATAACTAAAGGGATGTGTGCCGCATGTCGACATCTCCATCAACACATATACATTAATATATCATATCCCTATTAGGGACAACCACTTCCAAAAATCTAATTTACACAAGATTCTCAAAAACTCATATTGATAATGAACTTGAATCATATCAAATGACTCCCAAAGCCAATGATTTATAGCCTTTTGTCCCCATGAGGTTTAAACTTTATCATAGAGTAACAACCATTTCTTATCTTGGAAAGGTCTTTAAAACAACCCCAATAATTCCTCCTTTGACTTCTCCACTCAACAAACTTGCTCCTTATCTCCCTCCACCGTAGGAATGGTTCTTGGATAAGGTGATGAGATGTTATTTACATCTACAAAGGTAATAAAACATGTTTACAAGATGCATTTACCTTTGGTGACCCCTTATTCATTTTATGACCTTTAAATCCACTCACAAGGCTTGAATCTTTGAATGGGAGGTTTTGTAGGGAAACCTTGTAGTTGGCCTATACTTGCATCTTGAGACCTCCTCGCAACTTGATTACTTAACATCTGATTATGAATCCCTAAGCTATCTAGTGGCTTTTAAGGCCATTACAATGCAATTTTGAAGTTTTGGTCTTCTTATCAAGACTTTTTGACTCTCCTAGACTACTTATGTGTATTTTGCCAAAAAGGGTTGATGCTCCTCCATCAACAGGTCTCACAAGCTCAAACCTATAGACAGTTGGAAAACAGCTGCTGGAAAGTCACACAAACGGTCCAATTACACTATTAAAAGGAACACGATAATACATTGGCCCCATTTATTTATAAAATAATTAGCCCTTGATTGTAAAATGGAAAGTAGCTACACTAGAAATAGACCTTGAAACTACAAACTATCTTATACCTTGGCACTTGAAATCTTATAAAAAGGAAATAAGTGGAAGATGATTAAGCCTATTCATTCCAATTACACATTTATTTGATTTCGTGAAATTAGATATTTTTAGAACGGATCAAACATTTGAATATAAAATAGCTTTTACTTGCGTTAAAAAGGTGTTGTATAATTAATTGTGCTCGTCTAAATGAGTAGCATTTATCTAAATTTTGGTTGCCTATCAAAGAGGCATGTGACCGTGAATAATTTGCACGAGGTTTTTCACTCTTGCTAGATAAATGTGCCTGGAACAAAAAGTAAAAAATACTAATCTTTGCATGACAATAAGTAGTCCCAATATTTTAATCTTTGCCCTGCTCCGCCAAGGCTGAAGGATTCAAAGCATTTTTCAACATCAACTTCAGTGTGGTTATAGATTCTGTTTACAAGAGGCAATCACCAGGATAATGCTCATCTTGGGTTCTGCCTCTGTGCTAGGCTCAGTTGCAAAAGAATACTAGAAAAAACTAACATTAGTATTGAATTAACCTGTGTTGAATATTTCCTTCTCTCACTCTACATAGAAGTATTGTCATGGAATATGCCCAAGCACTAACCATAAATTATAACTAAAAAGAAATTTACCGTAGATTTAAATGTGTAAAAATGTTGACCAGAAAGGAAACATTTTTATTAACTTCAAGTTTCATATTTCATCAAGATCCCCACAATTTGTGGTTCCCTAAAAGTTGAATCCCCAGAATCTGAAAGCCTTTCAAGCATAGCAATGAATGTCCCAGTAGCGTTTCAACCAATATAAAATGGTCCACAGCAACCACTAAGGTCAATGTTAATCATTACTAAAATGGCTGACATTTAATTCCAAAAATATACAGAAATTTGGGGTTATATGCATCTATGATGAAACCTGACAATCCATACTTGAAAGGATACATAATTGATAACTCCTTTTCTGATTAACGTGCCAAAACTTTTTGCTGCCACCTTACGGCAAATTGGTTCAAGATTTTGTCATGAAAAAGAGAAAAACTGGGATCAAATATATGATATGCAAAATCATAATGAATGTCCCATAACCTTATTAAAAGCAGGTTTCTGATTAAGTTCACACCAGACTCGCTGCAGGAAACGAGTAAAAAATTTCACTTTTCTTAACTAGAAATATTTCACCATACCACGCCCTTCAACACTGATCTTTGTTGCTTGAAGTTTCCTTTTCTTTGGAGCTTTCAGATTCTGCAACTTCTTATTCATCTGCAATTTAGTAAAAACAAAATTTCAGGCAATTCACAAGAAGTATATAGTCATTACTTCTCTACTCGAAATAAGTATAGCCACAGACAACACATCACCTACATATATGTATATAAAAAGATGAGGACAGATGGTGATTGACGCTATTAGAAAATAGAAGGGCATGCTAAGATATGGAAAGAAGTATAGATTATGCTCGCATTAGATGGAAAACTGCCCAAATTATCAGTCTGAACCAAAATGAAGCCAAGGTAAACTCGCAACCTGTGAACATAAAAGCAAAAAAAACAACAAATTCAACAAAAAAACTTTTAATTTCAATGCTTCTATTAAGAGATGTGAATGGCAAGAAATGAGGTTTGTTTTAGAGGAGCCATCGTCTCTCCAAGGGAAGGTGTAGATTATAGCCAAATATACTAGACTAGAATTTATCGTTTTTCTACAAGAAAGGAAAAACAGTAATCAGGAAGATCAATCAAGGAAGATTCCAAGAAAGCAACCTCACATAAATCAAGGTGTGATATTCTTCCATGGATCTTGAAGAAAGAAACCAGGTAAGGCAGCAGCAGTAAGAATCATCCTTTTAAAATGCAACAAGGAATGTTATAATATAAAGAAGGATTCGGACACAACTTAAATAATCGTGTGGAAGGTGAAATTCTGATAAGAACGCTGAAGATCATTATCAAAGTGTTATGCCCGTCTTCTGTCTTCTTAAGTGTACTAAGGTTAAAATCTGGCAAACTTGTGGCGCATAACCGACATGTTTCTTTACTAAGCTTAGAATGTGGCCGACTAGTGGCACATAACCGACATGTTTCTTTAGGTTTAATTAGGAAAATTGGGTACGAACTTAACTAATTATGTATATAAATAAGGAAAGCAAGGCTCCCTTAAATCTTAAAAGGTTGTATCCTCGAATTTCTTTAAATATTATTTTGCATTCTACATGTTGCACCCTCAAAGTGGCCATATATATTTGACTCAGCCATATCGCTTCGCTTATGGATTGTGAATCATTATCTCTACATTTGTGCTTAATTTCTACATTATAACTGCTATTGTTGACTGTATTCTTTTTTAATAAAAGAGCTGCGATTGGGAAAAGTGGGAAAAACAAATTTGGGGCAGGTTGTTAAACATTGCAGATTTTTTTTTTTCCATAAAGCGTCTTTCTTGCAGAGGCTGACTCTCCTCTTACATATACTTGATTGAGGTAAATCCTTCAATGTTGGAAAGAGGTTTTTTGAGAGTTTCCGAAAAGTGGTCACAATAAAGATTCAGATCAATATCGAAGGAGAGGTGGTGTAAAGTTGACCCTACAAATATAATTTTCTTCTTACAAAATAAATTTGGTTTAAAATTAGCACATAACTCTCTAAATCTTGATAAGACTCATGTTTGTTAGCAAAGCAAAATTTTTTTATGGTTACCATTCGCACTACGTACATTTCTCACCTACTTGATCACAACTCTAGAGCTAGGAAGGAGGTTTTTGGAGAGCTTTCCAAAAAGTGTTCATAATAAAGATTCAAAGAAATATCGAAGGGGATAACCACATCCAAAACCATGTCATCCTCCCAACATTATGGACCAGATGACTTTTCTACACCACTTATCCCAATAGCTTTATTTATTGTCCACCACCTAGAGTGAGGGAAACATTTTGAAGGGATGTGAAAAAGTGGTAACTTTTGTCTCACATGATATTTTTGCCCTCTTAGCAACAGAAGCAAATGAGGGTTTTAATATGTTTAAACGACTACTATTGTCAAAATTGAAGCCCCAAAATAATTAGCCTCAAGGGCCTAGGTTGATGCCAACCTGCGATCAAAATTGAACCCAGCCTGTCGAAGGGGTCCAAACCTGTCTCAGAAGTACAGTTAAAAAAATTGTCCGTCTAAAAAAAAAATCAAAACTCAGAATTTAAATGTCATGTTTGAAGTACTAATTTTTTTGATAAATGTCAAAAAAAGGCTATTTCATTGAATAGTCGTCAAACAGTTTTTGATGCTGGGAATGTATCAGGTATCCGTGGACTGTATTGGATTGAATTGGGATTTTAGGCATATAGTTTTGAAGTTCAAACCCAGCAAGAGTTTTAAATGATGGGGGAGATTCTCCCTCCACTCCATGTTTTAAAGGCGCTTATATGAAAGTATGTAACGTGGTTGGCGCCAATTAAAGTTTGCAGCTGTCTAAAAAATTCCAAAAATTGATTTTATTTTAGATCTTCCCTCCAACATTCGTCAGTATTAATTGGGGGACTCTTCTCTCTACAGATTGTGAGTGTTGGGCATTAGAGATGGCACCTAAATAGTTGGTTTTAGGGAGTAAGAATGTAACAACAGTTCAAGTGGCAAAGGCAAAGGCATTTAATGGATACAGATGTAACCAAGCACCATTGCAGGTACAGATGCTGGCCCTGCCCCTGCCCTTATTAATTATAAATGGCATGCAGGACTTCTTTCTGAATTTATGCGGATATGGTATGCACTGTCACTTTGCCATTATTAAGTTAGTGTGACCGTACTTGTTTTGGGGAAGTTTTAATATGTCATGCCTTCGATCATGCTAAATTGCTAATTATTGGAGAGCCATTCCTTGTCCGCAGGTACCAATGTTTTTATTTTTCGGTGGGCTTGTTTGAGTAAATTTGCCATCTTATTAGTCATTGGGATTTTAGTTCTAATTATGTCGGCTGGAAAAAGATTCAAGCTCTGCTACAGGGCAGATTTGCATTTACAAGGCAACCTCCATGCACTTAAATTTATTTAGTAGGATGGATGAAAAATTAAAAACTAATTCAAAAGCCTTGTACAGATATCTTAAATACATTTATTTGAAATAAGATTAGACATATCAATCTCAAAATTCGTGCTATCAATTTAGCTATACCACCATGTCAGGGTAAGAATATTTATGGAAAAAAAAGGCTTTAAACTTATCATGTTTAAATTTAAGGTTGAAAGAGCAGAGGATAGCTTTGAGCCAGGAAAAGGTTAGAATAGATCAGCGGTTGTTAGGCATTCAGGGTATTATGTATGTGTATCAATATGGAGGAATGCTGCCGCCCAGTGCCAAAGCCAATGCCAATGCAGCCTCAACACTCCCTTTTTCTTCAGGTTATTTATTTCTCTATATTACAATATACCCCTCACTAGTATGTACAGGGCTGCAAATGGAGTGATGAACAATCTTTTTGTTGTTGCAGGGCCTTATATAATCCCATCTGCCTCTCCATCTACTTCTGTTGCAATCACTGCTAAGAAATCATGCCTTGCTGCACATCCTTTTAACCCGCCTTCTAGTGAAAGTAAGTTTGTGTGTTTAAGTAGTTTGCAATGTTTTTCTTGTGATAAGGTCAAAATAGTTTCATTTGTATTAACAAGTAACAGCCAAAATATTTACGGTGCTAATTACCATTGAAAAGTATCAATTGGTCGCCATTGCCAAAATGTCCCTCTAGGAGCAACTGAAAAAAACAAGGGCATGGCTTGAGCCAGATTAGTATAAGCAGAGATAAATGAACTTAAACGGCCAACATCCACTTTGGAGCTTCCATAAACTAAATATGGAGCAAAATAAAAAAAAACTTGAAATCTTAGGTTTGCGAGAAGCCAATAACCAACAAGCTATATAACCTCATAAGATATCTGGAACTTTCTAGATAATGCTTGATCATATGGAAGTATTATTGCTCTAGTCTTTGGGCAATCTGCATTTTTTACAACTTTAATGCGTCTGCTCAAACCATCAACTTCTTTAGCATGCTCATTACATATTATCCTGAGCATTTATATGTATAGCATATTATTTATTTAACATAATTAGAATAGTGTAGCACATCGTTTGTAGCTATCTTGAGGATGCTAAGTTGAGAAAACATGGTTTACGGGACTGTTGTGATCCTCTTCAAATTGAATGGGGACTGTTGTGATCCTCCCTTGGTGTCACTTAACTGTTCTGGTATTGTCTATGCAGTCTCCGCAACACTAAGCTCTGTGTTGTGTTGTGCTCCGGCCACTCAAACTGCTACTATTTGACCATCTTCTGATTTTGTTTGTCCCTGAATTATACTTTCAAAGTACTTACATTCTTGCATTTTTCACTATTTGACCTAGGATCAATCTTATTTGCTCTTCCATGCTTTGTTTCTCTCTTTATTAGAGTCTACCTTGACTTCCCTTGTCTCTCTGCTCACCCCACATTGCTTCTTCCATTAATTCCTTCACATGAAATTCCAAAGCATCATCTTTGGAATTGCTTTAAGTTACAAGGTTGTCAAAGCTGGATTTTTGTGTGTGTCATAACTACCACTCAGAATGCAAACATAAGTACACATACTAACAATACTGCATTGGGATAGGCTTGGCATGGTTTGACCTTATGAAATATGCTCACATGATACAATATAAAACAGCTTCGGAGTCTTACAGCTCCACAGTCCTATATAATAGCAGCACCGGAGTCTTACAGTCCTGGAGCCTTATATAAAAGCTACTCCAGAGTTAAAAATAATATTATACTTAATATACTTTTAGTGACGTGTGTATTAACTCTTGTCAATCGATGTGCAACTATTTCTACAACTTTTCATCATGGAAGGGTTGGATGAATAAATACCATTCACCTTGAAATTGAGACCAGCCCTTCAAATTTGATCACTGATGCCAACCATTCGTACATAGCCAAACAACCTTGCGGAGTACAACCCAAACAGACCAAACCAAGGGACAGGATAGCATTTCCAATGACTGAAATTGAACCCACCCAAAATAGAAATTCTCAAGTTTGATGGTACAACCGTAACTTCGTGGATAAGCCTCATGGAGCAGTATTTTAAAATTAATATTATACCAGAGAATGACTCAGTGGTGCCAATGGATGATGAGTGACAAGCAAGGACAGGGGCTCAGTTGGAAATAATTTACTGATGACTTAGGAGACCAATGATCAACCATGGAAGGGAAGTTATTTCACCCAATTGACAAATCTGAAACAAACAAGAACTGTAGCAAAATATAACATTGAGCATTTGAGATTTGCCAATCCGGAATCAGGACACGATAGCTTATTAGAAGCTACAATTTTATATCAATGGACTTAATAACAGTAGTCCAAATGGCTTTCGCTAGCAGAATGGTGGTATAACACCTCATTCACACTTTCAAAGGTGACTCCATTTGAGGCTCTTTATAGTTACCCACCACCATCGACTACATCATTTTTGCAGCGTCATCCCAAAGCCCGTGCGGTGGAGAATCATAGTCAACACCAACAAGAATGCTGCAAATCCTTAAGGAGAACTTGGTCATGGCTGAAAACAAGATGAAACAACAAACCGAGCAGCACCAAATGAAAGGGTATTTTAAAGAAGGAGATTGGCATTCCTTTGATTGCAAACCTAAAACGTCACTTAAACATAGGAACCTCAAGCTCACACCAAAATTTTATGGGCCATATATAGTTCTCCACCGGTTCGACAATGTAGCTTACAACCTTTTTCGAAATTCGTCATGTATTTCTTGTTTGTCTGTAGTTTTGTGCAGCTGTATCCAAAAACATATCCAAGCCCCCCCCAAAAAATTCCCCGTATCCACTTATCCGATTCCCGTACTTGTATCCTTGTGCATTTAGGGTTTCCTTGTTGAATAATACTCTACATTACCGGATATTGCTATGCAAGCCCTAGGATATGATACGGTATGAGTTTGGGTATCTGTATGCGCAGGGGCGTACCCTGCATGTTTCCTGCACATATCCCCCATCCGTATCATACCCAAACTCGTAATGTATCATATCCTAGGGCCTGCATAGCAATATCCGGCAATGTAGAGTATTATTCAACAAGGAAACCCTAAATGCACAAGGATACAAGTACGGGAATCGGATAAGTGGATACCGGGGATTTGTTTTTTTTTTGAGGGGGGGGGGCTTGGATACGTTTTTGGATATAGCCGCACAAAACTATAATATATAAAAAAATAAAAATATAAAAAATATAGCCATATAAGCAAATTAATCACATAATATGTATAGATAAGATAAATATATTAATGTCCAACTAATGACCACAAATATAGGTCAACGGGACTACAGATTACAGAAATGTGTCAAGAAAAAGCAAGAAACAAAAAAGGTTTCCAAAAACAAGAAAAACAATGCTGAAAGAAATAGCATAAAACATGGCAAAGAGCAACCATGCTCAAAGTGAAAGAACCAAAGGACCAAAAAGGGCCACGACCAACCACGCTCAGGTCCAAAGAAGGGAGCAGAAGAAATGAGCAACCCCCAAGAATCTCTAAACATATTCATAAGTCAATGCCAAATATCATAATATTCAAATATCATAACATGCAACCATTAGAACTGACATGCAACCCACCAAGCTAGCAAGATCACAACTCTGATACCACTGAAATAACCCTTCCTAAAACTGATCTGATTCCCCTGAGTTGTTGGTTATAATTTTTGGTTCTTGTTTGAATGTTTTGGAACAATTAATGATAACCCAATTGCATGTAAAGAAAATACAATAAAAATAGGCAAACTATGACTTCATTTCTTCATATGACGATCAAATATAATGAAAATCAGAATTGAATAGAGATCTGATCTGATTTATTACAGTACCAATAATGATCATAAATGCTCAATTTATCATTCTATTTCATTACATAAAAATACCCGAATGCTGAAGATGGATTAGGCTTCAATGTCTTGGATTTGTAAGATGAAATAAGGCCTCCAAACGCTGAAAATGATGGACTTTGATCGCAGATCTGATGACACCTTCAAACCCTAGTGAGATGACAAATATAATCAGCAAATAAACTCCAATAATCTGTTGAATTTCAAATCCGGTCGCACAATTGTAATTCCAAGGTGGAATTACCACTTGGGTGTGAGGGTTTTCATCCGCCATTGGTTCCAAACAAGGGTTCCCGTCCTCTGTGGAAAATATGGGTAGCCTCAAGCTCTCCAATGAATTTCAGAATCCTGATTGATAAATAATAATTTCTTTCTTCTATTTTCCCCTTTTATAAAAAGCTTTTCCCACTTGAAAACCCTAAAGTAATTTAAAATTACTTTTTAATTTCTATTTTCCAATTGACCCTCAAAAAGTAATTAATAATTACTTTTTATTTTATTTTTCACTTGGCCTTTTAATTAATGCATGCTTTATGGCCCCATTCCCTCTTCGAACACTCCCCTTTAGCCTACGGGAATGAAAATAGGCTACGGATCTTCTCCATTTGCGTTAACTCGAGAAAGGGGAAATTACATTTTCTTTTAATAAAATGAGTGTGAAAGTTGCTTTTAGGGTTGAAAATCCACTTTATTTTGTTTTAAAAAATTTAAGGTCCATGTTTGACTTTTCCTGTGGTGAAATTGAAAAAAAAAAAAAAATTGTGTTTTTACTGAGGATACGCGGGGGAAATGGGAAGGGTATGCCCTTGCCCTGTGAATACGCCCGAATGTGTCCATATGGAGGGCGTCAGGGAGGATACGTGGGGGAAACGGGAAGGGTTCGCTCTTGCCCCTGTGGATATACCCGGATGCGTCTAGGACATATTCGCAAGGGCAAGGCTGTACCCTTCCCATTTCCCCTGCATATCCCCCCTCGCACCCCCCTTGTATGGACATATTTGGGCATATCCACAAGGGCAAGGGTGTACCCTTCCCGTTTCCCTCGTGTAATCCCCCTACCCCCCATATCATACCCAAACTCGTACCATATTGTATCCTAGGGCTTACAAATCAATATCCGATAACGTACAGCATTACTCAACAAGGAAACCCTAAATGCACAATGTAACCCCTTACTACCTAAACATATCATAATGGCATCCCTATTAAACTAATGCATAGACCACGGGCCTAGGGATAGAACAGGGGATGGTGTACTCCTAATAATATGTGTCTATATACACAACATGCCCTCCCCCTTAAAAGGTTTTGCTCTCATAGTTAGTAATAACTCTAGAGTTAAACATGCTCAATCTAGAATAGAATTAAGATGGGGTGAACTCTCAAGAACCTCCTAATACAAACAAAAGTGCAAAATTTTGAGCTATGAATTCTACCACAAAGGAGGTATGTCATGAGAATGGGACTAGACCTCTACATCACAAAATATAGTTAACACAACATATAAGGTTACTTAGCAAAAATCTCCTCGTTAACACAAAACATAGTTTTAACTTAAAAGTGGGTTTGAGAATATTCAGTTCCCCATAAAGCTTAATCATAGCAGTCTTCAATGGCTTAAATGCTATTGTGGCAAATTATTTGGGAAATCTATATCCCACATATTTCAAGTGCTCTTCCCTTGCTTCTCATTAATGAATAATCATCTTTGTCGTTATCGACCACTCCCCATCATTGTTGTGAAGTCATATTTCCTTTACTTCATATTTAATTTCTCCCCGCCTCCATCATTTCCATCATTCATTCTCCTCCGCCAATGCTCTGTCATGAGCTCATCACCTCCTTCACAGGCATGGAGAGCCTTTAAGCTCTCTGCTCTGCTTTCACTTCTTTCCATTCACCTCCATCTCATGATTTGGCCCACTTCATTAAATTCTCATTCCCCTGCACCTAATTGCTTGCTCGATAATTTCTCATTTCCACTTGTCATGATCAGCGCAAGCATGTCGTCTTCTTCTAAGGCAATCTCCAAGGAAGAGATTTTCTTTGGACCAATCACAGAGTCTTGGAAGAAATTTTCAAGAAATGTTTTGGGGTTGATGCTATGGAAAAGTATTTCATTTGGCATATCCTTGGCATCAGTGGGTCCTCGGTGGGTGTTCGATGCACACCCTCCTCAATCCACATGGACTTATCAACTAAGTTGGTTGCAATTCAACCTGCTTTTTGTGCATTTCAACTCCTTGCCAAGATCTTGCTGCTCGCCTACCATCTTCCAAAAAGTCGGCTCCGAAAGAAAACTGGTTGACGCGTAATCCAAAGCTCATGCAAACCAAGGAGAATGTTGATGTTGCCTTTCTTCATCTTGATGCCTTGGCCGAAGAGCTTCTTGACTAGAGGCCCTTTCAAGCAAAGAAAGTTAAGAAAATTGTTGCAGATGACTCATCTCCACTTGGAGCTCGTATTCTTGCTTTGGAAGACAAAATTGTTAAGTTGTGGAGCTAAAAGCTTCACTGATGCAGACATGGAGGAGGTTGCAGAAGAGTTGCAGAGTGTCACAGACACCGGCGTCGGTCAGGCCAACCGACGACGACAGGAAGGAGACAGAAGGCAACCGACGTCGGTCATGGATCGGCCGGCGTTGGCACCCCCAGGCAGACAAGGACCGACGTCGGTCGCCTGTGTGGTTCGAGCTGCGAGTATATTACGGGCAGTTGGTTGACGAACCAAGTGTTTGCATGTTTAAAGCTAATTTTAGACTAAGAGCTGCGGATTTAATTATTATATTATATGTCTAATTATTGTTTGGATGAGATCTATATATGGATTCATGATTGTATTGTAAAAGTGTGCTAGAAAGCCATAGAGCTTTTAGAGAGAGCTAGTGTAGCTCCTCCTAGTTCCAAAGGGGTGCTGAGTGTGTATGATCAGGGAGAGTTGCAAGGTCTGCAAGGTCAAAGAGCTGATCCACCGAGGTACTAGTTGAAGAATCATAAGGACTTGGTGAGGCAAGAACAAGGGTTCTTCAGAGGTGTAGAGATATCTACATGGTGAGTAACGTCTAGTGATTTGCAGGTAGCAGCAGAAGCAGGGGATCTACTTGGAGTACGGTTGTGTACTTGGTGAACTGGCAGCGTGTTACTGACTGGTTGGAGAGGTGAACATCAATTCTATATTGGAGTTGATTGTTGGGACCGAAAGAGAGAGGGAAGAAGGTCTTGAGGTGTGGCGAACCTTTGAGGTGGAGGAAGAAGTGGCATCTTCTTTATTGTATATTCTTCTGAGTGATTATTAATACAATTGTGTATTGTCTCTCAATTCCTGTGTTGTTTCATATTTCTAGTTACTTATTGATTCTGGTATAATTTCGTGTTTAGTTGCTAATACAAGAAGTAATCATATGTGTTCTAATTGGTAGAGCAAGACCCTGACTCAGTAGGGATCGGAGCATGTTTATTGTTCCAGGTTCCCTGACACGTGGTATCAAAGCTTTTGGTTGGATTACTAACAGGTGGTTTCAGATCTGGTAGTGTTTGTTGATTACAGGTTACTCACAGGGATTTCTGATTGAGTGGGAGTATAGCAATGGCAGAAGGAAGTAAGCTACGAATGGAGAAACTGAATAGCACGAATGGTCTGACTGATGGAAAAGAAGAGCAGGGAAAAGGATATTGTTGGTTGGCAGGAGATCAGCATGAAGGAACTGAAGATGCAGATGTTGCAGGTGTTGTTGCACAGGATGTTTTGGGAGGTTTCTTGCATGAAGTTGAATCTTGGATAACAGATTATGTTGCCTCTTTCCATGCAGCCCCAAAGAGAGGAGCTGGTGAGCCTTGCCAAAAAATTGGCAAAGGAAAAGTGACGCTGAAATTGCAGATGGACGACACTCAGTGGTTGAAAGAAGTCATGCAGGTACCAGTCTTGGAGATGAGTCTAATTTCTTCAGAAAATTTGGGTGATGGGAGATGTACTGTAACTCTCACAGCGGATATACTTGAATTAGATGGTGGTAAGAAAGTAGGTATCTTTTATCTATCTACTTATATTACTGATTCACCTTCTGTTACAGAGATGTGGCTTTGTAGGCTTGGTTACATATGTAGGAGGGGAATGCAGGTTCTCAAGCGAAAGACAGATGTTTTTGACAAGCTAAAGAACTGGAAAGCCTTGGTGTTCATGGAGGAGATGACGGACAGAGATCAGGTGAGAGAACTGAATTATTTTGAGCAGAGCAGGGTTGATTTGATTAGGATTTTGATCCATGGAGAGCTCGCGGGTAAAAAGTTATCACTCACAGACGAACACAGGTACCGGCGTCGGTCACACAATAACCGACATCGGCAACAAGAAGACCGACGTCGGTCATGATGAAACCGACATCGACAGAAAGGATACCGGCGTCGGCCAGGGAAACGACGTCGACAGTCAGGGTCAGTGCAGGGAACCGACATCGGTCGGGCGCAGACTGGGAGATGGCCGAGATCGGTCACTGGGACGAATATTGGGTGGACAGCTAGCTGTCAACAAGTCTCAAACGCTCATGTGGAGGTCAGAAAGGGTAAGTGAACCTCATATTCGTTGTTCACCTTCTTTATATTGCTTACTGATGGTCGAGAACCAGGAAGACGTGAAGAGGCAATGCAGGTAGAGTCCAGATACAGTGGGAGCTTGGCATGGATAAGGAGTGTGAGTCCTTAGAGAAGAACCAAACAGGTATTTGTTGGTAGAGTTGTCAGCTGAAAGAAAGCACTGAGAGACGAACGGATTCCCGTTTTAAAGAAGAGTGGATGGATACATGAGACAGAAGGCCAAGGCATATGGTCTTGAAGAAGCTGCAAGACAGTGGTACAGGTTTTGACAGGTGGATGACTAAGCATGACTTCAGTCAATGTCAGTGTAACTATTGTGGTTTTGTTCTTACCAGGTGGATGATGAGTCGCGACATTATCCAGTTACTGTATGTGGATGGTTTGCTAGCAGATTTTGTACATACAGGGATTTGCTGAGCTAAAAGGTAAGGTTAGTTCAGAGGTGTGTCATGGAGAATTTGGAGCAGCGAAATTCTTTGACATAAGAGACATGGAGATTTTATCTCCAGTGGGCGCTGATGTGAAGACGGTGTTGGCGGAGTTCATGATGCAGGATGCAGAATCAGAAACCACAACAATGGCTGGACAGTTCAAGCTTAGCTTGAAACAGGGTTCGAAATCACATGAGGTCTATTGTAGCCCTGAGTTTTCCCAATCAGTAGGGGTTGTCAGAAAATATGGAGCCAATTCGGGGAAGGAGTACTGGAGGGCAGTTCAGTGGGACTAGCAGCAGGGATTCTTGTTATGCAGGGTCAAGTTCTTCACTACATGGATGTGTAGGTTCGGATGTGGCAGTTACTTGAATGACAAGTATAGCATCACAGGTTGTGTGGTGGTTGGTCTTCAGGATTGATCTTGAAGAGGGATACAAGCCAGAAAACAGATTAGACGGGCTACAGATACAGGTACAGGTGCAGCTGTTTATCTCCAAGTGAGAGATTGTTAGGTTGTGGAGCTAAAAGCTTCACTGATGCAAACATGGAGGAGGTTGCAGAAGAGTTGCGGAGTGTCACAGACACCGGCGTCGGTCAGGGCAACCGACGACGGCAGGAAGGAGACAGAAGGCAACCGACGTCGGTCATGGATCGGCCGGCGTCGGCACCCCCAGGCACACAGGGACCGACGTCGGTCGCCTGTGTGGTTCGAGCTGCGAGTATATTATGGGCAATTGATTGACGAACCAAGTGTTTGCATGTTTAGAGCTAATTTTAGACTGAGAGCTGCGAATTTAATTATTGTATTATATGTCTAATTATTGTTTGGATGAGATCTATATATGGACTCATGATTGTATTGTAAAAGTGTGTTAGAAAGCCATAGAGCTTTTAGAGAGAGCTAGTGTAGCTCCTCCTAGTTCCGAAGGGGTGCTGAGTGTGTATGATCAGGGAGAGTTGCAAGGTCTGCAAGGTCAAGGAGCTGATCCACCGGGGTACTGGTTGAAGAATCCTAAGGACTTGGTGAGGCAAGGACAAGGGTTCTTCAGGGGTGTAGAGATATCTACATGGTGAGTAAGGTCTAGTGATTTGCAGGTAGCAGCAGAGAGCAAGGGATCTACTTGGAGTACGATTGTGTACTTGGTGAACTGGCAGCGTGTTACTGACTGATTGGAGAGGTGAACATCAATTCTATATTGGAGTTGATTGTTGGGACCGAAAGAGAGAGGGAAGGTCTTGAGATGTGGCAAACCTTTGAGGTGGAGGAAGAAGTGGCATCTTCCTTATTGTATATTCTTCTGAGTGATTATTAATACAATTGTGTATTGTCTCTCAATTCCTGTGTTGTTTCATATTTCTAGTTACTTATTGATTCTGGTATAATTCCGTGTTTAGTTGCTAATACAAGAAGTAATCATATGTGTTCTAATTGGTAGAGCAAGATCCTGACTCAGTAGGGATCGGAGCATGTTTATTGTTCCAGGTTCCCTGACAAAAATCTCTTAAGTGGAATCAGTCCTCAATTATGTTGAAAATGCACCCCTACCTTGCAATTCTCCCAACATTAAGGCCAAAGATTCATCCCCTGTCAAACCAGCTTTGGAAATTGCCTTGCCATCATCTTCTAACAAACAAGGGAGAAACAGAAGAAGTCGGAAGGAAAGTTCTCGACGGAATTTAAGAAGAATTGAACCCTGCCATTGTCATATGAATGAAATGAATATACTTGGTCAATGTATCTACCACGACAATTTTTTCATCCTTAACTTTTGATCATGGCAAGCTTGATCTGAATACCATATACACGACTTCCCACCTTTGACTGGGGATGGAATTGGGTTGAAGAAGTACTGGAGTGGAACACCCTCAACTTTGTGGAGCTGACATGTATCACGCTAAGCCACAAACTTCAGAATGTCAGCGTTCATGTTCTATCGGGGAGCCTTATGTTCTTGAAGGTATTTTAGAACCCTTCATGATCCTGTTCAAGTACCTCCTAAATGAGTGGGGAGTCAATACTGAAATAGATGTGATCCCTAAACAATATGACTCAATTCATGACTATCCTAATATTTACTTTCCTTCAATCTATGATGTCATATCTTAGTTGCATTGTAGCAAGGCCACTTGGGTAGTCCTAAAGAACCTCTAGCTAGGTAAGTTAGCTAATGGAGATTGCATGAAAGATGTACCTTGTATTGTCAAGACAAAGCATTTGCCACCACATTCTCATTGCCCCTCTTATACATGAATTTAATTTCACGGGTCTATAGTCAATCTATCCATTCATGTGGCTCTTGTTTAGATGCCCCTTGATTCAGAAGATGTCTTAGGCTACAATTGTTGATCTTAATGAAGAAATTGATACTGCTTGGCCTTTGCATGTAGGATGGCCAAGAAGTACTAGGGTGGAAAATACTCAATTTTGTTGTGCTAACAAGTATCACACTAAACCACACACTTCAAAAGGTCATCCTTTGTGTTCTTCTGGTAGACCTTATGTTCTTGTAGATATTTTGGAACCCTAAATGCCCTATAGAAGGGGATACATGGCCATGCTCAAGTTCCTTTTAAATGAGTGGGCAGTCAATTTTGAAGTAGACGTGATCCTGAAAGAAGATGACTCAACTCATGACCATCCAAAACTTAAACTTTCCTTCTATCTATGGTTTCCTATCTCAGCTACGTTGAAGCAGGGTTACTAGGGAAGTCCTAAAGATCTGTTGGCTAGGCAAGTTGCTAATGGAGATTGCATGAAAGATGTGTCTTGTATTGTCTAGACGAAGCATCTGCCACCACATTCTCTTTTTCCCTCATATACATGATTTTAAATTCACATGCCTACAATCAATCAAGGCACAAGAGCCCCTTAATTCAAAACATCTCTTAGGCTTAAGTTATTGGCCTTGATGAAGAACTTACTCCCTAGGAGAAATTGACACTAGTAGGCTAATGCATGCAAGATGGCCAAAATAACTTTGATGTATGTGAACATACACCTTCCCTTGTCATTCAAATTCCTACTTCCAAAGGCAATGGGATGATCAACTTGTTAAAGACCATTGCACCAGTTAGAGCTGGATCTCTTTGATGTGGACATGCGCCTTCCCTTGTGAACATGCGCTTTCCTTTGTCATTCAACTTCCTACTTCGGAAGGCAATGGGATGACAAAGTTGACATATAGCATTGTACCAGGTACAACTCCAGCGGCATCATAGTCAATATCAAAAGGGCTTGGAGAAATCGAGGGTGGCCAATAGTGGAGCGAAAAAAGACCCTGTTTTAGACCTTCAAAGGACTATTGTGCCATAACAGACCAACAAAAATCATCCCCTTTTGATGAGATCTATCAAAGGGAGAGCTATTGTAGAAAAAAAATCGTGCAAATATTTAGTAGACCCTTACTAGCCCAATAATACCATAAATTCTCTAGAGAGGCTTGGGCACAAGGCAATTACAAATGGCATTTATGTTTTCAAGATACAAAACCATAAAGTCTCTTCAAAGTCTTGGGCACAAGCCAATTACATACGCATTTACGTTTTCAAGATATGTGCAAATACCTACTGAGGAAATAATGATGCCATGATATTCCAAGGATAGCTTTGCAAATTCACATTTGTATTCTTTTGCATACAACCTTTCATTGGATAAAATTTCAGCAAAAATATCCAAGCACCCTAGTTTTGTTATTGTTATGTTGTAAACTAGTATATCATCAAACAAAACAAGTGTCACAAGGTTCGTCGATTTTTTTCCAAAAAACTTGAAATTCACCATTTTTATTCAGCCTTCAAAAAATTGCCAAAGTTTGCAAATTTTTATGCGACACAGAATTGACAGTCACCTTAGGGTCTCGAACCTTGAACACTGTCACACACACTATGACACACGATGGTTAATCCAAGGATAATCGCCACACTTGTTCGGCACCATCACAAAACCCGTCAAAGCCTCATCCTTCCACAATACACCTTCCTCCTCATCCTCCACGCTCATGAGAGTCATCGAAAACTTTTTTTCAACCTTCATTTCCATCATGACACACAATTATTGACACCCTTGCCCTCAAGACTCAACCTCTGTTGAGAAGCAAAAAGCATTGGAACAGAATGGAGACTTTCAGCTTTGCACCGGGGCATAAATAATAAATTAATTGCAAGTGAGAAAATATGTATATGATGAATATGTGGGGTGTAAATGGATATACACACAACACAAGTTGGGTCGCTTCAGACATGATTTTAATGAGGGAAGCAAGGGCACTGATGAGGAAAGGTTGGACAACTTAAAGGGACAAAGCAGATGTGGACATGTGTGAGAGATGATACATGATAGGCGATTCTAATTTTTTTATGATGTGTTCTTAATTTTAGTTACATATTTTATTTTTTATTTTATTGTTCAATTAATATTTATATTTTATTAATATTTTTTATTTATAATATTTTATCTATTGGTCAAACTAAATAGTAATTTATTTATTTTCAAACTTCATCCACTGGCGAACTTGAAATGATTTTTACCCTCATCGAACTCGAACCTTGTGATTTAGTAAATATGGACAAACTTGAGAAGGAACTTACCATTTACTATATTCATTAATGCTTGTAATGTTGCAAGAGCATTGCATAACCCCAAAGGCCCCTGATTAATCTAAAAGGATACATTCTCTTGGCAATGGAATCAAAATGGGGTGTGGTACCCAAACCTAAGATCAATCATGGGCATCAAAAAATAGATATTATTGTGATTTGTTTTAGTGCTTTGCAATCAATACAAACAATTAGTATAATATAAGGGCTTTTAATACGAATGCTGATTCTCAATTCCAACAGTCCTGACACCAATCTCCCATTTTCTGATTTCTGGAAATGTCATACCCATAGGAACCTCAAGCTCAATGATATACTCCAATCCACTCTAGAGGAAGACTCTCGTAACTCTTGGAAGACTGTCCTATGCTTAAGCAGAAACTTTGAAATACCTAGGATTTTATCTTGTTGATAGTGGGTTTTACATCCATGCAACATAGATGGGCCATGAAACAAAAATGCCCTTTCCTCAAAATCTTAGTTATCTATCTGGAATTAACACTCTTACTCTCCTTAGGTGGTACGGATTTGATGATATGTATATTCATGAGAGGAACCTCTCTTGATGGTTGGTTAAGTTCTAAATGAGTACAACCTTTGAACACCCAAAACAAAATCCACTCAACATAACACAATTTGTCTATGAGCATATAATCATCTGCTATAAGTTCAACATTGAGCGCTACTCGTACACATTGAACATACTGATGGTCTTGGACTTGTATTGGGAAGCTCCAAAATGTGTAAAGATATGAGGATATGAGGATTTTAGAGTCATTGAAACAATTCCAAAACACAAAGATTAGGTGCATCCTACTTGAGATATTAAACCATTTTTAAAAGCTTGTTGTGAGAGGGTGTTTTTGGATTTTTAAGCCACAATGGAAGAGAGACAAACACCGAGCAAGCCAACATACTCATCTGCAGCCAATCAACTATTAAGTTTGTAGGAGGGCCACTTCTATTGTGGCATCACCCCTATTGGCATAAGGATCATGGTCTATTGGGTTTATGTGTTTTGCGGACCAAGCCAAAGAAAAGGCTGAGAGCAAACATAAACATTCACAACTAATCAACCATCATGTTAGTATGAGGGCCACTTCCATTATGGTATCAACCTTGTTGACATAAGGATAATGGTATTTTGGGTTTATATGTTGTTGCAAACCAAGATAGAGAGAAGGTTGAGTAAGCAAACATAATCATCTGCAACAAATTAACCATTATGCTAGTAGGAAGGCCACTTCCATTATCACATCGCCCCTGTTGACAAAAGGATCACGGTATATTTCGTTATATGTTGTCGTGGACCAAGCCATCCAACCAATGCGGGATTACATTGTTTGTTATTTAGATATGAGGATTTTATAATGTAGAAACAACTCCAAGACACAAATTAGGCATATCCAACTTGAGATAGTACGACTTTTTAAGAAGCTTGCTATAGGAGAATTTATTTGCATTTTAAAGCCACATCGGAGGAGAGGGGAGGCCAAGCAAGCAAACATACACATTGGCAACTAATCAGCCATTATGTTTGTAGGAGGGCCACTTCCACTGTAGCAGAGCCACCATTAGCAAAAGGATCATGGTAAATTGGGTTTATATGTTTTCGCAGACAAAGCCTTCCCACAGATGTAGAATTAATTTATTTATTTTTTAATATAGAAAAGAGTATTTTAGAGTCAAAGAAACAATTCCAAGACACACAGATTAGGCATATTTAACTTAAGATGGTAAGGCATTTTTAGAAGCTTATTGTTGGGGGATTTTTTTGGATTTTTAAGACACAAAGGAGGAGAGGGGAGGTTGAGCAACAAGCATACTCATCTGCAACCAATCAACCAATATGTTACTAGGAGGGTCACTTTCATTGTGGCATCAACTCAGTGGCATCAGGGTCATGATATATTAGGTTTTAATGTTGTCGCAAACCAAGCCTTCCAACAAACATGGGATTAATTTTTTTAATGTAGATATGAGGATTTAGGAGTAGTCAAAAAAATTCCAAGATGCATAGATTAAGTGAATCCAACTTGAGATAGAAAATAATTTTTAGAATCTTGTTATAAGGGGATTTTTTTGAAATTTTATGCCACAAAGGATTAGAGGGGAGGCTTAGCAACCACTCAACCATTATGTTGCTAGGAAACTGCAAATAAAACGATAAAACAGGGAAAATGGGGGCACTTGCTCACTCGAGAGTGGATTGCACTTCCTCATCCATATATAACATAGGATTCTCACACAATGGCAGATTTTTGTTTGCATTCAAAGTTGCAATGGTAAAAGATACATTCTTTGAGGTTTTTCAACCCTTTATATCAAAACAAGAAGAAACCCTATTTATCTCATCACCTAACCCTTCACTAACTCAAGGCATCCAAAAAATACTTAACTTGATATTAATGCTAAGACCAAAGAGTGGATTGCACTTCCTAATCCATATATAACACAAGATTCTCACACAATGGTAGATTTTAGTTTGCATTCAAAGTTGCAATGGTAAAAGATACATTCTTTGGGGATTTTCAACCCTTTATATCAAAACGCGAAGAAACCCTATTTATCTCATCACCTAGCCCTTCACTAACTCAAGGCATCCAAAAAATACATAACTTGATATTAATGCTAAGACCAAAGACAAATCCAAGGACAAACATTCTATAACATTTGTCATGCTTACTAGGCACACGCCCTCCCCCTTAAGGAGCTTTGTCCCCAAAGCTAGTAAAAACTTTGAAGTTAAGAGCACTCAACCTAGAGTAATACTTGGATGGGTTACCTCTTGAGATCTTCCCAGTGCAAAAAATTGCACTTTGAAATTTAGTATATGTTAAGTGTGTACAGAGGATTGAACCCAAGACCACTACAAAATAAAAGGAAGCTCTAACCAACACACACCCTATACTACTACCTAACCAAGTACATGAATAAGAATGGGAGCTTTTTTCAAACCTCAAGTTCCTCTTAAATTTTTTGACAATGTGGCAAGTTTGGATGCTTGCTTACACATTCCTCGATCTACAAAGTTGCATCCTTTACCGGTAGCCCCTTCCACTTGACCTTGAACATTCACAAGACCTGATTCAGCAAATTTTTACCTCCTCCCCAAACAATGCACTCGGGTTAAAACACAAGCTTCCCTTGTTCATCTGTCATGGGAAGTTCTATTTGTGGCACAATATGCACTCCTACCTCCTTTTCCCAACACAATACATGGAAAACATTGTGCAATCTCCCCTTGTTTGGTATGTCCAATGCATATGCAACTTCCCCCACCTTGGCGCTCACATTGTACAGGCCATAATATTTTGACTACAACTTTTGCTTTCATGCATGCTTCAATGTGGCCTATTTATATGGTTGTAACCGAACAAACACCATGTCCCCAATTTCATATGTCCTATGTTGACCTGCCTATTGCTTCATGTTGGCACTCACTGCCAAGTTGTCCCTCAATTTTTTTCAAGATGTTTTGCATCTCCTCCAATGCTTTATTTGTCATTGGTACCTTGCCCCTTTGAATTACCCAATCCAATGGTGGCTCATACCCATATAAGGCCTTAAAGGGTGTCATTTTGATGTCAAAGTGATATGTGGTGTTGTACCAATACTCAACCAAATATAACCAATCCATCCATTTGTTCTATCTCCCCTGCATACATTCTCAATTACCCTTCCAAGCACTTATTTGCCACCTCTGTTTGACCTTAACTTTAGAGGTGGTATGTGGTGCTCACGATAAATGTAACCCCTACATTACGAAACAACTCTTACCAAAAACAACTTTGAAAGATCTGATCTCGATCGCAGATGATTTGTCTTTTTGATACCATATAGCTTAAACACGTTGGAAATTCAACTCACCAACCTTGGGGCCATTACTCCTTGCCTTGTAGGAATGAAGTGGGAATATCTAGTCAATCAATCTACCAAAACAAAACTTCTGTCCATACCTTGAAAGTTGAGCAGACTTGAGATAATGACCATTGACACAATTTCCCAATTTTGATTTGGTACAACATTTGGTTGCAAAAGCCCTAGAGAAGGAACACTCTCAACCTTATTCCATTGGAAAAAGTCACACTGGATACATATTGTAGATTGTTTAACTTCATGTTTTGCTAGAAAAAATAAGAGATGGTGTTTCTGTAGGTTTTCTGGAATCTAACATGGCCTGCAAATGGAGACTTGTGTCCATGCTCAAGTGCCATATAAACAAGAGGGGATTCATATCTAAAGTAAATGCATCCTTAAAAACAGATGGTTCCATTTCGAACTAACCAAGCTTTCCCTTTTATCACTTCAATTTCTTGTTTGAGCTTCTTTGTGGCAGGGTGACTTAAGAGTAGTCTTGTGTAAGTTCATGTATCCAAGCAAGTTGACTTAATGGAAATGGCATGAAGACAAGGGATTCCTCTAAGCCTGACAATGCATCTTCCACCACATTCTCCTTCCCTTTCTTATAAAGGATCTCAAAGTCATAGGCTTGTAGGCAATCAATCCACTTGTGTTGCTCCTCTATTTATGTCCCTTGACTCAACAAAGTGCTTAAAGTTGAGATGGTCAATCTTATTAAAAAGCTTGCTCCCAATAAAAGCTCACACCATTTAGCCACTACATGCACGATGGCTAACATCTTGATTTACATTGACATCTGTTATTCCCTATCATTCAATTTCTTGCTTTCAAATGCAATGGAATGGTCATCCTGAGAAAGTACTACACCAAGTCCGAACCCAAAAGCATTAGATTCAATGACAAAGGACTTGAAAATTCAAGGGTAGCTAAAATTGGGGTAGAGATGAGATCTTGATTAAGATCTTAAAATGTTTTTTGTGCTTCGTTGCACCACTTGAAGGCATCCTTGATGGAAAGGTCGATTAGAGGACGATATATTGTGAAGTTCCTTAAAAACCTTTTGTAGAATCTTGCCCAGCCTATGAAACCATAAAGTCTTATCAGTCTTGGGAAAATGCCAATCACATATGGCCTTGATCTTTTTAGGGTCAATGCACACCCACTCAACAGAAATAATGTGACCAAGGTATTCCAAAGATGCCTCAGAAAATTCACACTTAGATACTTTGGCATACAATTTCTCCTTGGCCAAGATATCCAACACAACATCTAAATACTCAAAATATGAGATGCCAATGAAATATCGTAAACAATTATACCATCAACAATACAAGAACAAGCATACAGAGGAATTTACAAAATATTGTGTTCATCAATACTTGGAATGTAGCTAAAGCATTGCTAAGCCCAAAGGCATGACCCTAAAATTGGTTGTGGCCCTGATGAGATCTGAGTGTAGTCTTCTCTTGGACTTTAATCTGAATTGGTCTCTAATGGTATCATGCCCTAAGATATATCTTTGAAAAATACTTTGCCCCATGCAACTCATCAAGCAAATCACCAATCCTTGGCACAGGGAATTTATTTTTAACTATGATTTTGTTCAAGGCCATGTAATCAATGCAAAGTCTATGCAACCCATCTGTCTTCTTGGCTAGTACCGTTGGAGCAGCATAGACACTCTTACTAAAGTTTGCTTCACAATTTTTCTATCTCAATCTTCTAACAATAAATGTATTTGTACAAATGTAGTAGGATCAAGCTCAATAATGTGTTTCATTTCCTTGATTGGTGGCAAGCTCTTTGGTAGATCTTGGAAAACTACCTTATATTTGCAAAGCAAGATTGAAATCCCTAGGGCCTATGCATGTGGACCAAAAGGGTCTACATCCATACAATAAAGGTGAGCCATAAAAGCAAAATGCCCCTTCGTAATTTTCTTTATTTTACTAGAACCAACAATTTTGATTTCCCTAGGAGGCAAAGACTTGATACCATACTCACAGTCACTTTGCTTGAATGCCATGATTCTCTCTTGAATATTGATGGAGTATGTTCCAAGCGAGTATAACCACTAAACATCCAAAACATCATCCACTTCCCCAATATAAACTACATAGAATTTATCGTTGGGGACATATATTGCCACTAAAAGTTTGCCTAGGCAATCAATGTTTCAATGCCCTATAACCCAAATGGGAGAACTCTCAATGGTGTCTAAATGAAGACCTAACATATGGACTTGTCTTATCTAGAATATTAAGTGTACTTCATGGATCAACCACAACCTACACCACAACTTTCTTGATATGGGCAAAGAACTTGAAGGTGTCAAGACGGTCCAACCTTATCATGGCAGAAAGTGACAACAATGGTTCCCTTGGTTCTACAGTAGAAAACACTTCTTGATTCACACTCTACATCAAGTTGATTGGTGGTACCCTCATTATCAAACTCTTGACTCTAGCTCAAATGGACACACACCTTCCACCATATAAAAAAAATTGTGTTACATACATGACCCTTGCTCTATGGTAGAGAGCACTTACGATAATGGTTTACAATAGTGGATATAGGGGAAAACTGATGTCTTGGGTTTTTAAATAGTGAAGACTAAGATTTTACCCCATCTTTGAGTTTCTTATCAAAAGTAAAAGACTTATGAAGAGGCAATTCCTACCATTTTATTTTTTAGGGCATCACTATGGTTTTTTATTCTTCTAACTGCGATATTATCTCTTCCAAAATATTTTGGTTCCAACTTCTTTACCTCTATTTGAATCTCCCCCGTAGTTTGAAATGTAGATCTTTCACACCAAAATCGAAGAAAGCTTGGCCTTGGCCTCCAAAACTTGGAATTTTTCCATGTTCTCCTCCACAAACATCTTTCTAAAACAAGTACATTTGTCATGTGTCATACCCATATACAATTTGCTCTTTGAGTTTCAAACTCCCCATCAGGGTTTGTAGGAACCCATCTCTCCCCCAACGAATGGGCAACACCGTCTAAATGTTATAGGGCCACATTCAACTTCTCACCTTGCCTTTTAACTTTTTCACCCTAGAGGCCACTCTGAGCTTGCTCAACCATGTGTGGACCTCCATCCCTCCTCCAAAGTCATATTGGGGGATCTTCATTTGTAGGTTAAAAGAGGGATGATGCAAGCTTTCTTCCTCTTCCTCTTCCTCTTCCTCTTCATCGTCTGGTGGGTCATGCTTAAGATCCCCCCAAAGGTTGATATCTTCCTCTTCATCATATGGATGCTCTTGATACTTTCCCAAAGAACGAATCTCCCTTCAAACCTCACTGGCAAACTCAACAAATAACCCCTTCATCTCATCCTTGGTCATGAACTTCAAGTCATTCTTAGATAAACTCTCCTCAACATTTTGGCAACAGTTGTGAAAATCAACTCAAGCTCTAATACCACTTGTTGTGTTCCAAAAAACAACAAAACTACATATATAAATTAGAATAAATGATAAAATAGAAAACATGGGGGAACCCACTCACCAAAGAGTGGATTGCACCTGCAAATCCATCTCACATAGGATGTCTCACACAAAGGCAACTCTTTGTTTGCATTAGAAATTGAAATGGTATAAGAGATATTAGGTTTTTTCACCTTTTATATCAAAGCCACAAATAACTCTACGTAACTCGTCATCTAACCCTTCACTAACTCTAGGCACCCAAAATATAGCATAACTCGGTAAATATGCTAATATGGAAGGCAAATCTAGGGGCAAACAACCTATGGTATATTGGGTTTGTATGTTGTTGTGGACCAAGCCTTCCAACTAATGTGGGATAAAGTTTTTTTTTTATGTTGATGAGGATTTAGGAGTTGTAAAAATAATTCCAAGACACAAATTAGGGGTATCCAACTTGAGATAGTAAGGCATTTTTAGAAGCTTGTTGTAAGGGGATATTTTTAGATTTTTACGCCATGGTGGAGGTGAGGTGAGGCCAAGCATTTTTAGAAGCTTGTTGTTAGGGGATATTTTTAGATTCTTACGCCACGGTGGAGGTGAGGTGAGGCCAAGCAAGCAAACATACTCATCCACAACCAATCAAACATTATGTTAGTAGGCAGGCCACTTTCATTGTGGCATCGCCACCAATGGCATAACAATCATGGTATATTGGGTTTACATGTTCACAAACCAAGCATTCCAAGCCTTCCAACTAATGTGGGCTTAAGTTTTTTTATATATGGATACCTAATCTACAAACTTGATTCTTGTCAAAAATGCAAAGTGTGCTCCTAGGGTCTACCATCTAATATTTTTATCATGGCTAAAATTTTGAAGGTGTCAAGGCAATTCAATCCTCTCATCGCAATGAAACACTGATGGTTCCTTGTTTTCTACTCCAAGTGTGGTTAGGTTTTCTAGTTCACATTCATCCTCAATTTGCTCATGGGTGTCAAAATTGTCAAGTTTAAGCTAACACTCATATATACACACATCTTCAACCATTAATTTTTTTTAGGGTCACAAACATGGCCCTTGGTCTAGGGTTGGGAAGGCTTACAAAAAATATTTGTTTCCAAGAAATTAGGGCGTTGGGGTTGACTGGCAGCTAGGGTTTTTTAAATGTGATGGCTTGAATTTCTAAACTTGTTTAACTTTCCTATTGAATGCATACCCAATTTCTCAAAACTCAAATTATTCATCCTAGTAACTTCTACATGGATCTCTACCTTCGTAGCCATACAAATAGTTTTTTCTAGAGTTAAGGTAAAACATCCTTAACTCAATTTGAAGTTTTGGCCGCATATGAGAGATCTGAAAACTGTGCATCATGCCTTATTGAATTTATCGGAGTACACGATGCGCTCATACATCCACAGGATTTCTTCTGCACACCATTACCAAACGAAGCCATCATTATGCACACACACCATAATCAATGTCTATATTATTGCCTCGACTGACAATATGTACAATCTACATCATCCTCTCATGCAATCTAGGAGATAGCACAAGGAGTGCCTAATAAATAGACCCAAGAGTTTGTTTCATGCAACAACAATTTGTTACATGAAACCAACATTAGTTGAGATGGAATATTTGCATTCACTAAATAGTACGTGCAAATATTCATCACACAACAACTAAGTCCCTCCCGAATCAAGCTTAACTCCTATAATGGATGTGAACACAGTTAACACAAAGCTGGTTTGAAAATAACTCAAACCACTAGTCAATGTGAACACAACCACTCAAACACCCTCCCTTAAGTGCAGAATAGGGAGTGAGAAAAGAGGAAGCAAAGAGATTGATGCGTCCCGACAACTAAGCCTAATTAGATACCCATATACAAATGCACAGTGAAATATTAAAAATGCCTATATAACCAATCCATCTTATCAGAATACATGGATGTCGAGTTGTTGTAACCATCAAGTCAAATAAGAACTGATTCTCTGTATGAAGCTCGCTCGATAAAAAACACTAATCACAAAAAATGGGAAAAATAGTCATCATAGGTGAAATGTGTCATAGCAAGGTTCCAAAAAACCAGTAAAACAACAGCAAAAGTGGAGCATGACTCAAAGCTCATACACAATGTTGAGGTAGGTGCACTCGATGGAATGAATCCCATCAAACATAAGTGCACTCAATAGACTCTAAAATCGCAAAATATATATTGAGAACAAGTGGTCGGCAGTTATTACTGAAAAGCAGACAGGGATTGGGAATGCCAGACAACAAACACTATCAAGCTCGAATCCACAACTCATAAAGGTTCTACAAACCAAAGTCAATTGCTTGAAATCGAAGATGTACGCCAAGGGCTAGCAAGGAACATGCCACCTGAAGCAATATGTGCAAACGCCACCATAATGTTGAAATGGATGTAGTGACTCAAACATTTGTATGAGTGGGCAAACCCCACTACTCAAACACTAAAAAACTGACATTGGGCTTCACCAGACTAGCTACTCTTCTAAAGGAGAACGAGCTCCACCACAAATTTGAAGGAGACTGTCAACATCAAAGATGCATATACAAAATCCCTCAAGAAAAAGTCCCTAGGGGTGATGGGATAACCATGCAATTGAAGAAGAAAGTGCTCATCATGGAGCACACACATGAAGGAAAAAATCCATGACTCTCAATGTGACTACAAAAATGGTCCCATCCAACAAAAAATATCACCAAGTAACACAAGAAACTCCAAAATACAATCAATCTGTAGAAGAGGCTATTTGTGAAATAGAGATGCATGTTCCAAAAACAAATCTGCCTAAAAGAGCTCATACAACCAAGGAGCATCAAACACGGGTGGGGCAATGTGCCATCAAAGAAGCTAAGTAGTGGAAAAACCTTCCCTGTGGAGTCCTCTCAAAGAATGTTGTCAACACCGCCAAGAACGATCAAAAATCCACCCTAGATGAATACAAATGGTGGATGAAGATGCCTACATATAAGTGGGTGCAAAGTCCACACTAAAAGAATGTGAAATAACATCCCAAAAAATGTCAGGGTCATCAAAGCTGACAACTGTAATCTCAGGTTGCTCAGACTTGAGTGAAGGTGCACCAGAGCTCATATGTAGCTCAATATCATCATGAAGAGATGAGAGAACAAATGATTGAGCTCTATCATCAAAAGATCTAAATGAAACATCTATGTCATAACCAATGCCATGTTGATCAAGCCACTTAACAAGCTAGATAGGGTCAACAATGCCTTGTAGATGCTTCTCGAAACCCACATGTCTAGTAGTATGACCCATGGAATGAAGCATGCGAGAGCCAATGGGATTGTTATGCCTTTCAAAAGAGGCAGGTAAATAAGCAAGTGCATCAAGAATAAGATGACCAGAATGTCCAACTACAATAGGCACAAAAGCATACGCTGCGATAGGAGCAATAAGAACAATGGGTTGTGTGGGATCTAATAGGTCACATTGTAAAAGCGCATCAAGTGGATGTGTGCCAAATTTAGGATTACATGATGAACTAGAAACAAGGCCCTAAATGTCCAACATATCAATCTAAGGTTGCATTCTAACAATTTTGTTCTGCAAGGAGTGAATGAGGGAGTCCTTGTTGTGAATTAATGAGCACAGAAAGGAGTTTTGTTTCATCAATTTCATAGTCTCTCCCTGAAGTGCTAGAAAGGAAGCAACAGGATCAATGGGTTGCTTAGGATTCAGTGGATTACAATCAAAATGCACATCTAGTGGATGCTCACCAATATCAGGAAGAGAAGCAATGAGTACAATATCAGAATGTGCATCAATATGAGCGGCAAAAAAAGGTGTGTGTTCCTCTTCTATGTCATCAACAAAAGATGGCGGTAGTGCCTATCTTGAGAAAGCAAGTCCTTACTAACAAATGGAGGAGGAAGTGGAACAAAAGGAGGTGGAGTAAATGAGGGCACAAAGTTTTAGAAGGCCCAGAAGACTCGTTTGCCTCCCCAAATAATGATACAAATTTGTCCCAAACTTCCTTTGGTGATGTGGCCTATGTCATGTAGAAGTGCAAGGTATCAAAAACATTGAGGCTTATCAAGTCAAGAGCCTCTTTTTGCATGCATGCAATCCAAGATTTATCTTCTTCCAAGGAAAATTAAGGAACACCATCTTGAACGATGGCCTTCAACTCTAAAAACTTGGAATTTCTCCATTTAGATTTCCCAGTTCCAATATGCTCATTGAGTTAACACATCAATAAACTAGCTAATGCTACCTCTTGGGTTTGAGGGAGCCATATGTCTCCTCAAGTATTGGCTGCCCCATCTAGCATTTAGCTTTTCCCCAAGGTCATAAATGTGAAGCACCTTCACAACTAGTCTAATCTTGCTCAACCATGTGTGTCCCTGCATTGTATTGAAGGGTCTTCAACTACAAATTAAATAAGTAGGGCACTGAGAAACTTCTTCCCCCACCACCTCCTCATATGGAGAGGATCAAAATCTCCCTAAATGTTGACATCATCTTCATCTATTTCAAAAAGTGTATTCTTTTGCACCAAGGACTTTGTATCTGCATCATATTTCCTTTTCTCTAAAAGACTCTCTTCTAAATTATAATTCTGCAAATATTACCTTCAGCGCTTTTCCTTGGACACAACCTTCAACTCGATTCTTGAATAAACACCCCTTAACATTTTTTCACCATCAAAGAAAATCAAGTGGCCCTGATAGCACTTGTAGCAATCCTTAACAGCAATATGCACAAATCTAGACTGTTTTGAATGCAAAAGTGAAATGATGGGGACTCCCGCACACCCAAGATGGATTGACCCCTGTGGATCCCACTGAAAGCACACAAAAGGCTTGATAGAAGGATTTTTCTCTTAGATCGATAGCAAAAAATGATAAAAAGCTACATAACTTTGTGTTTTCCCTCAATTAATAAAGATAGAATCCTTACGGTAATAGTTTTTTAGGCCACCCCCAAGAGAAGGGTTATTCATTTTCCTTATATATTGGTCAATGAGGCATACATAACCTTATCCCCCTCTGGATTCAAAACCGTGCCTCTTCTAAAGAGTACACACCACACAACTTCACCATCAGGCCCACTCACGCAGAACACAGTGGAAAAGGAAACCTCGCTAGGGAAGGAAACCCTAATTACATCATGACATAACCTGTAACAAATTCAACAACATAATATCATCCCTGCTAAACTAATACATAGACCACGGGCCTAAGGAAAAAATAGACCATAAGATGCTCTCAACACTATGTTGTGTACACAACAATATGTTCTTATTATCAGCAATAAATTATATTATACATTAAGGCAGCTACCATCCAAGTAATTGGATGTGTATGCTCAATGCAGCCTTGCTACTTAGAAGATAATCTAATTGAAGGCTTAAAATGACATGATTTTGTTCAAAAAGTCATTCAAAAACGAAAATTTTGTAAAATAGACAATTAGATTGTTGGAGATTTACCTACGTTAGTTCAACATGGTTTATCAGAGAAGTCGATGCTCATGAAAAAGTAGTCACCGTCGAATAGATTGATAAAAAATTATGTCTCAATGTTGAAAATAGAACTATATATAAACATTTGTTAAATGACAGTGTTCACGTGGATGGAAAGAGCTTTATGGTATTTCAGAAGTTTAATAATACAAGCAATAGAAGAAAGGCAGACTAATGAAGGGTAAAAGTTTAGAAGTATGTCATGTAATGATGTGTCATGTAATGCTCTTGGTGCTTTAATTGTGACCAAATCATTTTGGGTTTGGAAAGCACAAGTACATGTGCTAGGCACGTCATAAGGTCATATGAATGTGTAAAGTAGTTTCAGCTAAAGTTTGTGTGTTTTTTCCTTTGTAAATACGAAAGGAAAAAAATAATACACTTAGTCTTAAAAAAAATAAAGAAAAGAAAGAGAGTTAGGTATTTCCCTTATTATATAGTTTTATTTTGTCAACTGTTAGGTGGTCTCTAAAGTATAATTTGTTGGTCTATTTTGGGTCCATAGTCTAAGGATTTGAATAAACTGAGTTGTGTCTAAAGTCATGTTAAGTCTAGTCTTCATTTGTAAAAGATTCATTTTTGGGAGAACCCGACATCCAACTAAGAGTGTCAATCCATTCTGAGTCTATTCATGAATGGAGAGCTTGATATAACAATCGATATATGACATGCAATGGGATGTGATCCAAGATCACCACATAGATTGACCTCAATGGTTAAGCTAAGTCGATAAGACGCTGGGGGAAACGAAGGAAGGAGACCACTTACCAATCTCAAGTTGGCCTCTAAAGTATAATTTGTTGGTCTATTTTGGGTCCATAGTCTAAGGATTTGAATAAACTGAGTTGTGTCTAAAGTCATGTTAAGTCTAGTCTTCATTTGTAAAAGATTCATTTTTGGGAGAACCCAACATCCAACCAAGAGTGTCAATCCATTTTGAGTCTATTCATGAATGGAGAGCTTGATATAACAGTCGATATATGGCATGCAATGGGATGTGATCCAAGATCACCACATAGATTGACCTCAATGGTTAAGCTAAGTCGATAAGACGCTGGGGGAAACGGAGGAAGGAGACCACTTACCAATCTCAAGTTTGTCACTAACTCCAAAGTTGTCATTTGTTGTAAAACAAAGCACCAAAAAGACAATAGTTGAAGAGTTGTATATATTAGTAGCATTGATAATGGACTCCAGCTACATTCATTTCAGTAAAACCCTAAACCAAACTGACTACAGGAGCAATGTTCATCATATTATTGTTCGTGATCAAGTGGCAATGATAAAGTGCAGTGGTTGTTTACGCAATGTTCAGTAACATGGTCAGCACCCACTAAAGGCAAAGTGAGGACCCCTGTTGCAAGAAATGTGACGGGAGGAGACCATTTCGAATTAAAACGTGAAGAAACGGAAACATGACGACAACCCATTTTTTGACGGCCATTTCCGTTTTGTGAGAACCGCAACGCGCAAACAGTTTGAACCGTCATTACCAAGCAAAATTTAACCTTAGAATTACCGCATGTCACTTCAAAATGAATATATGTTATAAACTAAAGGGTGCGGTTGTTCCAAAGCTATTAATATTTTGAAACTTTACATCAGATTGCATTTTTCATCAAATAAAGTTTGTAATTTAAAATTGTTTAGACAATTTATTCTTTTTAAATGTATATGACAAGAAAACTAGACCATTAAATTTAAACTCTGGGATTGAAGATTATATATATATAATTAAAACATTTAATGTTATATTAATATTTTTTTTTAAATAAAAATATTAAAATTTAATAAAATATTAAAATTTAAAATTTAATTATTAAAAATTTATATTTAAATATTGAAATTAAATTTTATTAAAAATCAACCTTAAATAAATAAAATCATTAGTATACATATTTTAAATATATTAAATATTAAAGAAATCATTATATTATATGTTATCCTATTGTAATTGAAAGATGTTTATTTATATAATTAAATTAAAAATATTTAATTTTATATAAAAAATTATAAAAAAACGTATATATAAAAAATTTGTTTCTTAGGCGCAACCTTTCACAAGGTCGTTTCTCGTCACGTTGCGGTAACGTTTCTTCGTTTCCCACTTCTTGTAAAATAGGTGAGGACTCGGTCCCACTCGTTGATTTGTACTTGCTTAGTGACGCCCAACCAACTAGAGAAGCAAAACAAAACAAAAGTGCTGGCCCAAGCCACCTTTTCAGTGATTAGAGTGTATGTCCCTACTTTCTTGATGTAAAGGTCAGTAAAGCTTAGTCCAACTAATCTCATTGCAAATCATGTATGTTTGTTCGTAGTTCTTGAGATTAGATAGTGTGTTTGTCCCTATCCACTTTTGTTTGTACAATCTTGGATTCGTGTGTGTCTGTCCCTGATCATAGTGGTAGTGAGGTCATTCCTGTTACAGTTTGTAATCAATACGACCTCAAAATATGTCCTAGTTCATATTACCCCTATTGGATATGCGATATATTCCCATCCTACAATGTTCATCTTGAACTAGTGTAAGTCCCAATTCTCTTGCAGTACAATTCCTTAACCTTTAAACTATGTTTGTACCAGGGGAGGGGAAGGGGAGATCAGGGGGCTGTTATTGGAGGTTTACCTAGTTAATAAAACATGGTTTAACGTTTATCTAAGTTAGTAGAACATAGTTTGACATTGTATCAATCTATTAGTTAGTCAAAGCCTAATACTAGTAGTTGTTACGCGTGTACGTGAGTTGTGGTAACAACTCACCTCTAGATTAGGATAGAAGAGTGGGAATAAGGATTAGGTGAGTGTTTGTACAAGATGAAAATTGAATCCTCAATCCTATATATGTAACCTCTCTATTTACTAAATAAATTGAATATTTTGATGTTTCCAATATAAATTATGTTAATAATATAAGGTTGATTTGGAAACATTGGTATGTGGATGACTAATAAACATAACCCCCTTGAGATTCGAAACCGTGCCTCCTCTATAGAATACACACAACACACAACTTCACCATCAAGTCCACTCAAGGAAAACACAATGGAAAAGGAAACCTTGATAGGAAAGGAAACCGTAATTACATCATGACATAAGCCGTAACAAACCCAAACATAACATAATATTGTTCTTCCTAAACTAATATGTAGACCACAGGCCTAAGGACAAAATAGACCATAAGATACTCTTAATATTATGTTGTGTACACAACAATATGTTCTTATCACTAGCAATGAATTATACTAGATGGATGCAACTACCATCCAAGCAATTGCATGTGTATGCACAAAGCCGCCTTGGTACTTATAAGATCATCTAATTTAAGGCTTGAAATGACATACTTTTGTTCAAAAATTCATTCAAAAATGAAATTTTCGTAAAATAGAATGTTAAATTATGTTAATAATAAAAGGTTAATTTGGAAAACTTGGTATGCAGGTATGCAGACAACTAATCAACATGCTTTTAATAAACACTTGGCTAGGGGACCATCCCAAGTAGATTGGATCTTCCTATCCCGATATGATATTAATATATAGATCATAGATTATAGATAGACTTTGTATTCCCAACTCTTCCGATCTAAGAAGCCCTATATATCTATTCTCTATGGGTGGGCACCCCTCTATATAGCCTCCCAATAGCCTACCCTACCCTATATAGATAGAGATAGCTAGGGTGATCTATTCATGACCAAGATGAAGCATTGGGTGAAACTAAGTAGAGGTCCAAACCGACTGACGTTGAAAAATCAGCAGATGAGTCGTGGTTAGGGGTGAAATGCCACTCAAACGCAGAGCTAGCCAGTTCTCCCTGAAATGCGTTGAGGCGCAGCGGTTGACTGGATCGTCTAGGGGTAAAGCATTGTTTCTGTGCCGGCTGCATGAGCGGTACCATTCTAGTCTAGTCAAACCCATCCTTGAATCAGAGAGGGTGTTTTGCGCAAATGGGAATATGTCTTGTCCCCCCTGTTCTTTACACATGCATGAACGAATGAACACTGAGGGGGTGTTGAGGCCCCCAGATTAGTTAGGAAGGAAACCTGTCCGAACCGTGTCGGACACTCTGGATGTGTAGCAGTAGGCACTTCTCAAGCCCCTTCCCGGCCGGTGCTACAAGGCCTCTGCCATCCATCGCAGCCAACTCTCTTGATGCAAATAATTGATAACTAGCAAACGCACAATAAACTACATATAAACCTCAACTCAATGGTAAGGGAGTGATAAAAGGTCATGACATACAATTTGAAGGTTTAATGAAAACAAGGCCATTTATAGCCCTTTCATCACAAACATACTGCAATCAAGCAAACAACACAAGCAGGGAGCGATCAAGAACCATGGAATACGATAGGAAGGTATGATACTAACAAGGTCATCAATGCCCCTTGCATTTTACATCAGTTTGCTTTTCGCAGAAAAAAGAGTTTTTACTCTAATGGTATGGATCCGACAATTGACTTGCATGAACATGATTATTAGAGTGCATCCAAAGCCAGACAATTAAAAATGAAAACAAATCAAAGTGTCAATTTACCGATTTGAAAATTTAATGTGACAAATACAATTCACAGTATGGAAAAATAAAATACATAACGACAGGTTATTGAAACTTTCATGTGGAAAATATAATTTAGCAGTATGGGAAAAATATAATGCAGAAAACAACCAAAGGAAATGGTTAAAACAAGTTCACAAAATCACTACATCAATTAAAGTTTTGCATATAACCTATTTTTTCTAAAGAAAAGCTGCATTTAAAAGGCCATGTTTCCAAACTCAAAATCCTCAACGATATAATCATATATGTTCTGAAAATAGTTAGTTTGTAACTATACTAGGTGAATTCCTACCAATTAATCCAAAAGAGAATACAAATATGAAATTTAACCCTTTAGTGACAAAAATTATACAGAATTCACTGAATTGAGTGTGAATATATTTGCCTTTGCTCGGCGCTCATCTTGTTTCAGTTGTTTTGCACGCGCTCTGATTTCTTCAGGATCAATCTTTGACTGAGGGCGCACCACAAAGTCCATTGGTAATGCTTCAGGCCGGGAAGCATGTTGTCTATAACCTTCTTCCCCAGGCTTAGGTTCCCTGGACAAGATTCACATTTAGTCAATACTCAATAAAAGTAGAGATAAAGCAAAATACAGAAAATAGGCGAACGTGTGATTTAACAAAACAATTTAAAATACCTCACTTAACAGTACAAGTCAAATTGCAAGACTTACTGAGAAAGTTCTACCAAGTCAAGGTCATCATCTTGCGACTCCAAGCCAACAGCCTTTGCTATAGGCCTGCCACAGCAAATTTGCAAAACAGAATCAACATAAATGATAATACCATGATCCATATTCATCATATACTATAGTAAAAAACAGAAACAATATTTTATTACAAATGAAAAAATGGTTATTAATCCAATACTTTTTTAGTGGTGGTCTTCGATATGGAACCCTATCTTCATCAAAACCTCTCATATCTTCATATCGAGTACTCTTTTGGAATATTGGGCGGCTCTGCATTGAAAAATCAGATTGTACAATATAAACAAGCAATACAGTTGAAACTTGAAAACAAATATAGGTATAAATACCAAACATCAGGCACTCTCTTGAAAGAAAATAAATTCTGATAATTCCATAATTTTCCAATTACCCATTTGTCAACAAGATCTCTTGCAAGCCTCCTGTTAGATTGTATCTCCTCGTCAGATTTTGACAAGAACATGATAACCTGTAAAACAAACACGTAATCATACCCTGGATTCCACAACTTAGTAGTAATGAAAAAAATTGTAAGCATAACATAGCCAGCAATTGAGAAGATAAAGCAATATACCTTTCCCAATCCGCTTTTCTTAAGTTGTTCCTTTCTATCATACTGTTCGACGTCTATAGGTAACTGCATCAAAAAGCAAAGGAAAATCTTGAGAAGTCAGTTGTAATACAAGAGCAATGGCAAATACAAAATACTTTTATGATAATAGAGCAACATTGGCACAATGCAAGGAAAGATGAAATAATTTATCATACATATTGAAAAGTCAGTTGTAATACAAGAGCAATGGCAAATACAAAATAATTTTTAATGATAATAGAGCAACATTGCCACAATGGAAGGAAAGATGAAAAAAATTATCATACATATTGAAAAACCTAATTGACAAAATGAATGAAACGGCGAAATTAATACACTGCTGAAGGGAAGCATTAGATCACTCCTAATCAAACTACTAAGATCAAAATTATTACCAAACCAAGCTGAAGCCTAAAGAACCAGACATAATATACAAGAGCCTCACATCTGTTAAAATCTTCAAAATTGCAGCGCGAACATTTATATTGGGCAAACATCCATCTGGCAGGGGCTCAAGCCAGTTCTTTAAAACCGAAAGAACCCCTCGGTCTAAGAATTCTTGCTGCAATTGTCTCCTGGAACAGCCATGCCAATAAAAGATAGCAGTTTACCTTACAAATAGAAGTAATACAAGTAGATTGAAAAGCTGATTACAAATGCATTTCCCTTTAGACATCATGTTGGTGAATAGCAAATTATTAACAACGAGTATCTTACTTGGAAAGCACCTCCGTAAGCACAGGTAGCATTTTGAGTTTATTAATAGCAGGTTTGGATTTCCGATTCAATTCAGCATCTTCCTCAGCTGCAACTTCAAGCTTAGCCATAAACTGCTCAACAAGCATTGCAGTTTCCTCTGGTGTGCGATTGATTCCCTTCTTTTTCTTCTTCCCAGATTTAAAAAGGTTGTTGACTTCATCATCTTCCTCTCCCTCCTCTGCCTGTATATAACATCAAGCGCATAAAAGACACTTAAATCTTGGCAGAACAACTTAAGATAGAGCGCTTATATGCAAATACCTGAAATTTAAGGCTTTACAAGTATGTAAAATGTGAATTACCTTTTACGTTTTCTACTAAGAAATGCAATACATACATATAAAATCTGAGAAAACAAAGCAACAATATGCAGGATACCACTAAGTGTCAAGCAAAGGAATAGACTGTTTCATGGATAACTCCTGACATGGGTCAAGTTAAAACAAACTTAAATGAGGCTTCCAAAGGAAACACAGATAAAGTAGGTTGCGGTGATCTTTTGATGGAATCTTTGAGAGCCCAACTCCAGCTTCAGTTCCCAATGTCAGTGATGAATTTAAAATGAATGGAAGAATCATTAGCAATAACCATTTGAACAACAAAGGTGTTGATGACACACTGGCCCATATCAGAACTCCTATCAGACAAGGGTTTCACTGTGTTAGGTACATGATAGAGGTGTGAGAACTAAAGATAGTACATTGTATAGCAGTGCAGGAACAGACTCTCAGGTTCACCATAATTCCTTCTCATAACGGTGAAAAGGACTCTCACAGTGAAACGTTTCGTGCTTTATCCTATGTATAGAATAAAAGAGGATGCAGTAAGATATAAAGGCATTGAGTTGCAAAAGGACCCTGATGCTGGTATTTTGCCAGCTTATGAAGTATGAAAGGAACTTTAAAGTTGGCATTATCCAAAAGTTGCTCTGACCCTGTCAAGGAGTCTAAATGCAAAGGAAGTCCAGGTGGTTGTGACACTGGGGAGTTGAACATTCTGTTGGGATTGTGGAGACAAAAACAATAACTGTAAAGCATGCATAGCTTTATTGAGGAGTTCTGTGGAGAAGGGGCTGGTGTGCAAAATTTAAAGGAATAAAAATGATATACATCTGGATGTCACACTTTCCACATTTGTATGTCCAAATGTTGCTCTGACCTGGCAAGGAGTTTAAATGCTACAACACTTGGAAGTTGAAGACTCTGTCAGAATTGCAAAGATGAAAACACTGACTGTGCATGCAGAGCTTTCTCAAGGAGCTGGGTAGGGAAGGGGCTGGTGTGCAAATATTTAAAAGAATGACAATGACCCACATTTATATGTCGCACTTTCTAATAGGGGTATTTGGCTTTTGATTGATGGAACTAATGATTTATATAGAATCGATATGCACAAAGTCGTGTACAACCATGCATTTCTAGACTATGAGCACCATGTTGAATCTTGTAAACCATGAGATTTGGATTACGGGCAATTAAGAATTGGAAATGGGTTATCAGATTGATCTTTGTACAGTATGCTTTGTAATAAGTTATAACAACTTAAAATTAGTAATTAATATTAGCTCTTTAGCCTGTCAAACATGTAATTCTGAACATATGCCCATTCCAACATTAAATTTTCTGCCATTTGTATATGGGTTTTTTTTCGGTGATGGCATCTGCTATCAATTTCAAAATTTTCAGGACTTTCCTTCAACATCCACCCCAGCAATATTATTCTGCTAAGAGCTTTATGTGATGGCTAATAAATCTGAGGAAAATATCAGACTTTGGTTGCCAATATGGTTACAGATTCAGCCAGCGTGAACTGAGAAGCCTGGAAAGTTATGGGAATTAGATATCAGCAACGCCACAGGACAAACTATGAAGAATGACACTGATCTACATCTCTGTACCTACTGTCATGCTTTCTAATGGAGGCATGGGTAATAAGGCTGATACTGAAAATTGGATGAATGCCTTCAAATTCATGGATAAGTGGGACTTTTAGGACTTTGAGCATTTAGTTGACTCTGTGAATCATGCAGAGATGGAAATACAAGCCAAGGAATTACTGTTTCTGTAAAGCATTGGCCACTTGGCCTGTCAAACATGTAGATTCTGGGCTTAGCCCATTCCAAAGTGATATTACATCCTCTTTTTCCTAGCAACAGAAAGAAAACAATATAAAGATAAAAATAATTTTCTTTGACATTTTTCTTGCATAGGAGATTCTGATGACGTTAAATTATGTTATTCAGAATCATACCTGTGGTGCATCACCGATAGAACCTTCATCATCACTGCGAAAACGGTCATGTGGATCAACCCCAGTATCATCAATAAAGGCATCATCTTCTCTCGTCCTTTGGCCCTCATGATCATCCTAAAATGTAACCATTATTGCTAATCAACATTAAGACCTAATACTTCTAAAATAGGGTAGACTAAACCTCAAGATTATCTTGCAACCAATCTTATATTGCTAGGAAACAAAGGGAAAACAAATGAAACTAACTTCTGAGTCGGCTCCAGCAATTGTGTCCCACATTTCTTTCATTTCAGTGTCACCTCTGTCACTCCTAGAGCTTTCCCCTTTTCCTCCAGATTTAGCAAGTCTCTTAAACTTACTTGAAGATCCAGACTTCGATTTTGACTTCTTTTCTCTCCCATCGCCATCATCCTTGGATTTCCTTTTCTTCTTAGTCTCACCACTTGCTCCATCTTTACTTTTCCTCTTCCGTGATTGCTCTGCGTCATCAGAACTTTCAGGTGCACTTTTCTTTATGAGCCTTTTTCTTGGCTTAACTTTGGGATTGTCATCTTCTCCCGAATCAAAGGCCGGAGAAGGGGATCGCTCCTGATGCCAATCCTCCTCATCTGCTGGCTCCGGTGACAACTCTCTATCTGATTGCATGTCTGGATCCATAATTGGCTCACCATCTTCATCACGATAACTGCACAATAATGATGCCATCATGCTACATATTTCCAAGCCAAAATTGTTGTGTGTGTAATTCAATATACAAAACTTTTCAGATGAAATGCACTTCAATTAGACATTTTTATTTGTGGCATTTGACCATGTGTAGTACAAGTCAGCTGCAATAAACAATATACATAAGTAGTCATTTCTTCTATGACATTTCTCTCATATGCATTGGTAATAATCAAACGGCAAGGGGACTCGCAAAGCACACAAGCACCACTAAGAGATGTTAATACTGGAGAGGAGGAGGATGCTAGCACATCATCCCAGGAACTTTCACTCCAAAGTTTGTTTCCAGACGAGTTTTGCATTTTAGAAACATGCACACCAACTGCTTTGCATTTTAGAAACATTTCCAATCAATTTGAATATGTTATAATAAGTTATAACAGATGTGGTTCACATGCGAACCAAAGTAAACCACATTCAATATTTCCATAGACTTAAAAAGTGATAAAACAGATCAAGAGATACTTTTAAACAAAAGGAAAATGCATAGTTCCAATACAAATTCACTCAATTTCTCAGCATAATTAATTAATGAAATTCGCTACCAAAAAAAAGTTAAATAAATTTTACCTCAATTGTCACGTAGTGAGAAGTGAAACTAAGAAATATTTCATTAAAATTTCATCATATCACTCTGACAAAGAAAACTGTGCCTCAATACATTTACAGCTATGTAGCCATGAAAGACATATGCAAAAAATGACAAAAAAAGAGACAGGAAACTAGGTTAGAGAGGTTTCCAACAGAATGCAATTAACCTGTTTTTGTGTGTGTGTATATTATTTATGTGTGTATCTATATACATGTGTATATTACATAAAGACGTATATACATTTATCTATATGTAAATATACAAAAATCTATACATACATTTTACATATAGATAAATGGATATACATGTCTTTATGTAATATACATATACATTTATTTATATGTAAATATACACAAATCTATACATAAATACATACATATATCATTCACAACATACACAAACATGGACTTGATCACATCATGCATGTCAGTCATTCTTTATCTTATCTATAATTTTAAAAATATATTTCAGTTTTTATCTTACTTCAAGACTTCATCAATCTCATTTGTGTCATTATCTCTTACTATGATCGATAATGTTTTACACATCGATGATAGAAAAATAGAAATTTGAATCATTGAATGATTGAACTTTTTAATGTTCTAGTTTTTTAATGGTATAGTTGCCCAGACACTTGTACCCTGACCCCAGTACTCATCTCGTCTCAAAAACACATCCCCATTTCGGAGATAAATAAAGGAACATCTTCAGAAGTCAGTTGACTTTAACTGGCATCTTCATATGTCTCCAGGAAACCTCCCTCAAAAATCAGAAAACATCCTACATAAATTCTTTGAATATCATATGAATTTCATGGATTTTTTCCTCATATGCTAATATCTGGTTGAAGAGAGTTAAAAGAACTAATGAAAAATAGCACTAGGAATGTATTTTGCTGATTTGCATAAAATTTTCAGTATGTTTATTAAGAGAGGATTTTTAAATCAAAGCCTAAAGTGGTAGTAGAAACAAGAGAATACTATAAAAAGGGTTAAGATAAATATTATGCATACGTAAGCACTATCAATTAATTGAAATGTGAAAGAGGGGTACTCACTCCATTTTAGTAGCATGTGCTAATTAACTCTAGAATTGCACAATATAGGTAAAGTATGACCGTCACATTCAATGAAGTGTGCGAGCAATAATTATTTGACTTTTCCAAGTATATGATCTCTAACTGTAGGAATAGAGCTATTTCTTCAAACAAAATTTGGAGACTAAGGATTTCAGATTTAATCTTGTTTGAAAGCTGGTAAATCAACTTGTTTTCTGACCTCTGACAGCCTTTCGTGAAGTATATTTCAATATCAGTCTATTGTGTACATGTATTCTTACATATTTATAATTTCTTTCAAATTTCTTAATTTTCATTTATAAGCTTTGTAGGATTATTGTTTGTGATATATATAAACTTCAAGAACCTTATGGAGGTTAAGAATTTTTTATTTGATCGTTTTTGAGAGCAGTTGAATCAGCTTGTTTTCTTATCTCTCCCAGCCTTTCATGAAGCATACTTCAATATTAGTCTATTTCGTACATGTATTATTAAATATTTATAAATTATTTTAAATTTATGAATTCTTATTTATAAATTTTGTAGTAGTTTTATTTTCCATATATATGTGTATGTTTAAAGCTTTTGTATTTTAGCATTTCAACTTTCCCCAAAGCCCAAATCCTATTTATTAAGAAATTGTTGGCATCCCCATCCCCATTTCTTGGTAGCTATTGTTTTTTGTCTTTACATTTCTTTGCAATATTTTTTTTTGGATCCAACATCGCCACATTTGGGAGGGCTGCTTAGTCCTATTTTGGGGTTGTTTCATTTCCAACATGTTCCAAAACAACCCCATGAAATGATAATGTTTTGAGGCCACCCAGAGCCGTAATATGCAGCCAAAAATGGGTCATTCCAACTATGAATTGGTTTAAAATGTCCACACCACATACCAGTTTCGGGTCAGTCTGAAAACAAGATACATCCAAAAACCCTCTAACAAAGGCCTAGTGCAAGTACTTATGGGATTACCTGTAATTTCAGCAATGAAACCGAGTAGAACGAAAATAAAATCCAACATAGTATTGAAGAAAAATAAAATCCACAAGCTATTTAGAATCACCGTTCCCTGGTGCTAAAATGAATTATTAATCAGTCACCACAAAACTTGGATTTCTGTACTCACATCTCCTAGTGACTATAGCTAGAAGTAATAAATCCATCCCCTTACTTGTACACTGGTGTGCCCTATTTCATATTATCGCCCGCATTCCCATCCCTATACTGGTAAAGTACATCTCCTAGTAAGTTGTTTAACTTTTGGCAGCTAGTAAGTTCTAATTGGAAATGATAGAATCCTCGAATAAATTGAAGCGTTCAAATATGTCATAAATTTAACTATTTTATAATTTCAAAAAAAGGCATGAAAATACTGATCGGACGTATTGTAATAGGGAGCACTAGTAAAAATGTGTTAGCAAGTAGAAACTTCCCTCACTGCAATAACCCATGTTTACAAATACTAAGAATGCGATCCAAGCTTACCCCGGACCACATTAATGACCTCACCCAAGTTTAGCCATGAAAAGAAATATTAAAATCAGGGAAAATTCTGTAGTAAGGATAAATCTAAACTGTATCAATATAAAATCCAAAGCAAATTTGAGGAAAAAATGATAGAGAAAAAGGCAATGAAGAAATCCTCAGACGTTCAGAATTTACAATTTCCCAATTCTTAACGTGCTTTATAACATAAGTAACCCCAAAGAAACCAGAACGTTAATATGTGGCATCGTATGGTGGAAACGATCATTCCTGAAAACACTTAATAAAAATCGAAAGCAATTACTTACCGATCATCATCATACCCCATGGCTGGAAAAGCTCCAATTCCTCACAAAATCTAATAAAAAAGAAATAAAATAATATATTAAACGCGTGGCCAATTGAACCAACAAAGAACCAATTTCGCTTCATACAGACAAAAGCAATCATTTCTAGTCCTCCGAATCCATCCAAAACATGTTCTCCGGAAGCGAGAAAACATTATCAAACAAACCCTACCCAGAGCAGATACAAAATCTGCTTATTTCTGAACGGCTGGCTTAGCAATTTTTGGGGGTCCAACCAAATTTTCAAAGGGTGTTACCCAACCGATCCAGAGGGAAAATTGAACGGATCCGCGAATTCAAAGAATGCATTTAAGGCGCACAAAACCCTTGGTTTTCATCAGCTGCAAAGCTCTTCAGCCTTTGCTACCAAAACGCTTGAATATCAGTCTATTAAATAGGCCATAAACACTTCCTAAAGTTGGAAACACTCGGAAGCTCAGCTAAAGAGGAAATTAAATTTTGTTTCGGAAGGTAAAAATAAAAATAAAAACTTATTTCAGAAATAACATATATTATTAAAATAAAATATAAAGAACTAAAACCTGAATTTATCAGTGAAATGAAATGATTTCAACTAGGTTTATGAGCTGTCCTAAAGATTTATAATTTTAAAAGATTTTTAAAATTTAATTGTTTTTAAGAAGTTTGTTCCTTTTTTTAATCAGTTCTTATTAAAGCATAGAATTATAAAAATTATTGAACTTTTTATAATCAATTAAATTGTTTGAAATATATATTATAAAAAATAATAATAATAATTTAAAATATAAATAAAATTATATTTTTAAAGTATTATTGGGGAATATTCTCTTTATTAATTATCAAGATATATAATAAATGATACGCTTCACATATTAATATTTAATGTTGTAGTATTTATTAATAATAAGAAGAATATATTGGGCTAACGTAGAACTCTGTCGGATAGGTGGCACGAATATCACAATAATAGTCTCTGATCATTTCAATTTTTGACAACAATGGTTGGTATATTGTATAGAGACGGTGCCTCACATGTCGCAGGGTTGTTAGTGTCATTAATGGAATACAAAGGACGAAGCCTCAAATGTTTTAGTCTTCTCGTTGTTTAAGCCCTGAGATGTTTTAATGATGCATTGAGTAATCAGAGCATATGTCCCTGTCGATTATAAAATATTCATCTCGGTGTCTATCTGTCCATGTGAATTTCCTATTTCCCAATGGATTATCAACACTTTTCTTTTTCTTTTTTTGATGAATCACTACTTTTTGCAATGATTTTTAGCTAAGAGCCAAGGATTGAGGGGTATCCATTCTGCCAAAGTCGCATGGGGCACGATCCCGGCGTCATCCCTTTTCACATGTCAGGGTTTGCTTGCAGCAAGAATTGATACCCGGTGGGCTCTTTGTAAGCCATACAACTTCATCAGTTGAACCAACAATCATTCACAACGGATTATCAACACTTTTCTTTTTCAACACTTTTCTTTTTTAGAAAACTCTCGTCCGTTGAATGAGGTGAGACGCAAGTGTTCTCGACAATAGCTTCTTTTTTGCTTAATGCTTGAGCGTGTCAATGGTCCAACTTGTGAAAGAATTGAGAGCCGTGCTAATGTTACAGGTGGTGACCCTGACCCTGATCGTGGCGGTGTTATTCTTGTTATATAAAGTTTTAGAACTATAAAACAAAGCCTAGTAAATCTCTGGAACTTTTGTACGTAATGAAGTTTTTGGAAATTGAATAAAAGGCTTCACATTATTATCTTACTAACCTTTGTGATAGAATTTGCATAAATATACATGGACATTCTTGATTATATTTTATTATGTTTAAATGTTGAACTGATTAATTAATTTGATTAGATAATGGATCAACATCATTTTCTTCTTATTCTGCATTGATGAAGTTTTTCCTAGATATAGCATTGATTTAAAGAGTACACTGAGTTAAATGTTCGGGTGCATGTAGTGGATCAAAATCGGAGCCTATCTTTTGACAATAATGACAGATAAAATTTAAATATACATTCATGGGGAAAGGATTTTCTCTTATCTAATCGCAATACCTATATGCTTTGTACAACATTGTTTTATTCTAGTGAAATTAGAACTCTTCGTTGTGATATACGAATATTGGTTTCAAATGTTATTTAGTTATGAAGATTCAACTCAGAATATTTAGTACTATACAGAGAATTCTCTCTCTTAATTAAAAGTATTGGCCTCTGCTAAACATATTGGAATCCCATAAACCCTAATTGTTTTCAATTCAAAGAATCTTGTTTTGTCTTGCAATTTATAATATTCACATATCATATCCATTCCCTATATTTTTTATTCTTTATTTTTAATTTTTAGATTAGAGTCGAAACTGAATCGATGGATTTTTTAAAAAATATTGTAAGAATCCACATGCTATCTATATATATTCTTGATATAACCGTGATGTCAAAATAAATATAAAATATATATTTTTAAAATAAATAATAAATAATATTTCAATATTGAAACATCTTTTATAGACTTGTTCGGAACATGTAAAGCAATTGACACAATTTACAACATAAATAAACCTATGTGTAAAAATTAACCTTTCCCAAATACCAATACGAAATAAATATTATAAGATAAATTCCAAGAATTATTTTGTAATTATTACAATGTCCCGGCAGTTACTTGTCGAAGCAAAGGATAAAAAAATACATACATTAATTTTTCAAGATAGTTTGCAAAGCGAGGATACTCGACTATCTGTTATTATTTTAATGAAAGAATTGGCCCTAGGCTACTAATAATCCATTGACACGTCTAAAAATTTTTGCCTAAAGGTATCAAAAACATCTACATTATAACCTTGAAACTAATGATCAATTGATACCTATCCACTTCTATAATCAACCTAATAACTTGAGAAACCATAATGTGTCCATGAACATGTGTGTATTTTGATGTGTTTTCCCACTCGTAAAAGTTTAAAAAAAACATCTAATCAATACATGAGCGCCTAAATCAAGGCACAAATAAAATCAATGTAGAAATATAAATTAAAGAAAGTAAGCATAAAGATACATATACAATTATGTTAATATTTTAAATGTAAGAATGAAGTAGGAGAAAACGAAATTCAAATCAAAAGTTTTGGTTCATTCCTCTAACAGTGGCTTGTAGGGTTTGAATGGATTGAAGGTTTTGGATTTTTATTTGGGATCAAATGAAGATTTTCATTGGAAACAGAGGAAGGCTTTTTATCGGAGATCATTGCTTATGTCGTCCCTAGTTCCCTACCATCTACAGGGAGATCAGTCGTTGCATCTAAGGATGGTTTTGGTCTACATAAAGGCTTCCTAGGACCATTGCCTAGTCTGAGCTCTGCAACTAGGATCACCATCTCCTAAGCTGCCCCATCTTCTCTCTCTCTCTACCACTTTCCTCTGGTTTACTAATGGTTCTAGCTCATGTTTGAAAGAACACGAATCCCAAGGGCATGCAGGCAGTAGAAGGAGTCAGGAGCCCTACTCAATTAGGGGTTTCACTATCGTTCTCTCCTCCTATGGAAGATACACGAGATGTTGCAAACACCAGGTGGATCTATGTTGAGTGTAGGAACATTGGGAATCCATTCCATTATTGTAGCAACCATTGTAAATATTTGATTGCATCTACTTCAAATGAGTCCCTTCCATCCTTGGTTGGAGTGGTGTTGGGGTTTTTGGTTCCTTCAACGCCTTCTCATAAATCCTTTTGATCCTTTTTGCTTGGTGACATTCCAATTTCTTTCTCGAAGGAGATCTCTGAAATTCAGTTTTCTAATCAAAAATGGAAATGTTAGAATCAACACTTGGCTACAAAGCCTTATACAAAAAATGTGTTGGGGCCCTTGTTTCATTTTTTAAGCTTGTTTTTTGGGTTGCTTGGGTGTGGAGTTTGTCGATTGCCCTAATCTTCTCTTAGCTCAATCATGGATTCTTCCAAGTTGTCTTTGAGTTTGTTTCTGATAGGGATTTGATCTAATCTTTGGGTCCCTCATTTATTAGAAATCATGGGATTTTTCTTTGCTCATGGTCCCCTTTCTTTGACTCGTCCTTAGCAAAGATTACAGTTGCTCCTCTTTAGATTAGGCTATATAATCTTCCTCCCCTATTGAGGAATGAAGAATGCATTAAGCAGGTGGTCAACTAAATAGGCTCCTTTGTGAAGTTGGATGATTACTCATTGGGAAGAAGATTCGTAAGAGCTTGTACGATTGTGGATCTTCTTAATCCCATTTTTCACTCAGTTAAGGCATGCACGAGTCGTGGTTCTTGGTCTCAATTCCTCAATTTCGAGGGACTTCCCTTTTATTACTTCCATTATAATTTCACAGGTCATCGCCTTATGGATTGCCCCTCCAGGGCTTGTGGGCTCTTTTCAGCAATTTCTCACTTTCTTGGAAGAAAAAGGCAAAACTCCTAATCAGGAGTTTGTTTGGTGAAACCATGACAAGTTCTTTCATCCTCCTCACTCTTTTGTTCTTTCAAAGGAACTATCCAAGGATGTTTTATCACTTGATTTAGTGTCAAATCCCTCTCAAGTGTAGTTTTCAGCAGTCTCTCCTTGTCCTCCTATTGCTAAATGTGTTACTGACATGGGTGCTACCTCCAAGAAGAAAGGCCACAAATTAGAAGTTGAATTGTTGAAAGCAAAAACAAAATCCTTAGTGTTTGATGGAATTCAATGGACTTTGGATGACCTTATTTCTCATCGAAGAAGGAGATTGATGACGGCTTGTGGATATAATTCCTCCTTCATTTGTGATGCAACTTTGTTATGCTTGTTCATTTTCTCCTAGCTTGGTTGTGTAGGTTTAAGTTCATAGCCATGTTCCCTAGGAAGGGTGCTTTATTTTGAGCTATTGGGCTTATTGTCACTTGGATTTGCACCATTTGAGGATATGTCTCAGCTCTCCTCATCCAAGTGGCACAAGTGAAACACCTCTAGGTTGTGGGTAACCTAAGAATGAGGTGAATCTCTATATAGGGCTAGCTCTCTTGATGTACCACTTTTAGATCACTACTACACCTATGTTTTCAAGGGAAAAGGGAGGGAAAAATGAAATTAAACTAGATCACTACTACACCAAATTGATTTATGACTACCAACTAGTTGCATGTCACATATGAGACCAAGAGACTAACTAGGCATACACTTCTCTAATCTGAATCTTCTCACATCAGTATTTCATTACGAGGTTGTGATGAATGTTTAGGCTAGGAGGACTAGACAAGAGGCCTATAATGGCACTATTTGAATAAACTAACTCACTCAACCTTAACACTTCATAGAACACTTCACATGCCCTGTAAGAAGAAGCTTTCAAGCTACAAATAAGTGAGAGAATGAGACAATAATGCTAAGGAAATAACAATCATCACTAAACAAGATCAATCATTCAAGTGAACACACTATGAACAATCATAAAAGAGGTAAAATTAGTAGTCTTTATTGATCGATGGTATGAAAATGAGCAGGGCTTCACCATACTCAGGTGGAGCATGTTTATAATAGCCAAAATGGCTAGTTCTTATAGAACTTGAGAGAGAGAATAGAAGAAAGAATTCCAAAGGTCACAAGGACACTTTTCAAGCTGAGAGAAGGAGTTACATGTACATGAGAAGAGAATTTGAAATTGATCATGCAAATTCAAGGAGCACAAGTGTCAATCCAAGGCATGAAACTCTTGAAATGTGGCATGAAATTCCCTTTACTGGCTCATAAAACTATCTTCATCATTCACCCCTATTTGAACATCCCAAAATTGACTAGGGGTAGGTCTAATGATTGGAATGAGAGGGATGGGTTGCAGACATACTTCTCCATACATTGGTTGCATTCCTAATCACCTAGATTCCTCTGAAAGTGAGCCATCACTGCCTGAAGTTAAAGAAACTCCTCTTTCACACACCTTGTACACTTGGCTTCCAAAATGGATTCAGTTTCTCATGAGAATCCATAAAATGGAGTGGAAGACACTTTTAAAGACCCTCCATGGCCTTAGATTTCTTTAAGTACACCTTAAATATGCTTCCACTTGAAGCTTTCACACTTCTCACCATCATGTTCACTATCCCAGTTTAAACTGGTTGAGATGAGGGCTCTTGTAAGCACACTTAGGAGTTTTGGTGAAGCATGAAATGACCATAGTGAGTTATAAAAAGTATCTAGCTTCCTCTCAAAGTTGATTTCATCCCTTGAAATTCTTTAAAACCTGCACAATACATAAAATAGTCAAAAGAAGTAGTTATGTACCTTGTCCATATAGACAGCGAACAATTCAATTAGATGGGATGGTCTCCAGAGAATCCCCTTCAATCTCAAAGCATTTCCAAAACCATTCTAGTCCATTGGGATACATCTCCTTTATTTTCCCAATCGGGTCCTTAACCAAGGTTTGTGAGGGTTTTGAGTGTTTTAGGCTCTTAAGCTTTATTCATAGAGATGCAACATTAGAATTACAAAACAATTACACAAGATCAATGCTCAAGACCCTTTTTAATATCTCCAAACTTCTTGGATCTCCATGAAAAGCTTTAGAGAAGATGTGAACACTCCAAGTTACCCTATCAAGCTCTTTTCTCCATTTACACAGGCCTAAATTGTCTTAAAGGCCAAAAATGGCTTACTCATGGCTTCTCTTGCACCCCAATAGCTCGGACATATCTAATGTCATCCCATAAACATGATCCAATAAGGTATAAAGTTCACTAAGAGCTGAAAGTAAAGTTGGACCCCCAATTGGGCTCTAGGCCTCTTCAAGGCCTAACAGAACTGTCTGCATACTTGGTAATCTAGACCATATTATTGGTTTCCTTCCTTTTTTGAGATGTTTTTTAATGTTTTCTTGGGTGTTTTTCAACTTTACAAACCTCCTTTCAATGTCCAACTAGCTCTTGGTTCATTCTTTTATCACCCTTTCTCAGAAATGCAGGGTTTATGCACAAAGGGAGTGCCCTCTATCTGAGATAAAATAGAGGACACCCTATTTAATCAGACCAAATAATCATTAGAGGATATTATATAAGTTTTAAAGACATTCTTCACAAAAATTCAGCCCTTGATCAGGTCGTTGGACCTTCCAACTCCCTCAAATTCCAAGACAGACTGTGCAAAAGGTAGATTGTGTTTAATGTTCAACCATATGGAGTGTGTAATGGACTTGAAAAGGGTTTTTATGATTTAAGGGTCTATTATGATCATTATACTCTCATATATATTTACAATATGCCTACAAACCTTCTAACATTCATACTTACAACCTCAACGTCCATCCTACCCAACTAGATCCGTATGACATACTGATTGTGCCTTCTATATCTCTCCTTCAAGGATGACCCTTATAGGTGATATTACATAATTTGACCTTGAATATAGTGTTCTAAAACCTTATTTTGGTATTCTTGTCCATATATAATTCATTTTGTGTATTCACATCATGTACCTGCAATATAAACTTCAAGAACACCAACTTTTGCTCACTATCCTACTATAGCTACAACTGACTATGTTGAGGTAGAACAGGGGTCCACTTGTAGATGAAACTTTTTGTTTTGGAATTTTATCTATGATCCAACACTTCCTCTATATCTTTTATCTCATTTCATATTAGCTTGAAAACAAGTCAATGTACTTGTAGGCCTATCAATGTCTAACTCATTGGTTTCCTCCCACTATCACACCATAGTCAAACTATAGGTGGCTATTTTATGACCAAATGGAACATGTAGGTGTTATTTGGCCTTATAAACTATTTTATATGTCTTTGGAGAACCTTTTGGAACATTTAGTCAACCTTTCATAGCAAATGTTTATGCCTATAGGCTCATTATCTTCTAAGTTCACTTTAAGAGCTCAAAGAGCACCTATAAGCAGGTTGTAGGTGGCCTTTTCTAGGTCACTATGCACTTTTAGATGAATATATGACCATAAAATTGCACTTTAGGCTTCTTCTAAGTCATTAATGTGCTTTTTCAAATTTGGCAAGACTCTTCAAACTTGCAAATATACTTGGCATTGCCACTTTAGGAAGTAGAGTCATTTTGAAGTCAAAACCTGTAGATGACATTGACTAAGTTTAGTACATAAAAATGTAATTTTGAGGTGCTAAACAACCCTATTCCACTAATATTTTTCCCTTCATATTTTACATAGCTCATGTCCTATATGGAGGCTACTAGGTTTAGTCATCAAGATGCATCAAAAGTCCTTGTAACCCTTTTGTATGTTATCAACCAAATGGTGAGGTTCTCTATTTTCACCCTTTAGGGATTAGATCCATGAACAATGTCATCTCATTTTAGAAGGTGATCTATACTTCCATTTTCCAAATTGACACCTCAAATAGGTCTTGCATGATCAACACCAATGCTAGGACTCCCAAGAAGGTTTTACCATTGCTCCAACTTCCCCATATGACACCTCAGCTTTCTGTTAACACCACCTGTAGGTGGTTATTGTCATGTACATGCAGTGGATCTTTGAATGGTTCCTCACTCCTCTTGAGACTATTTAATACTTTGCTCATGAATTCAGGGCACCAATATCCCTTTCCAACATTATGGAATCTTTCAAGTATGTTATCCTTCCCTATGACCATGTTCCCAACCTCTGAGTACAGTCACTTTCACATGTAGGTAGTGAGTATGAGGATGAACAATGTGTATACATTTGACCTTCAGTGGGTTCCATTTCTATCTCAAAATCTCCAAATGTATAATTCACACTTTAAAGAGTCTGAAACAAGTGCTAATGCTTCCTTTTCAACATGATTGGTCCTCATGATATACCTGTAGGTATATGTTAATGGTTGAAGGTTGTGTGAAAGTGTTGTATATGACTTCTACAATATTATTTTAACCATTTTAATGTTTAACTCATTAATTCACGTTGATAAAAAGATACACCAAGGTTTTAGAACCTTCATCACACCTCTGTGAACATGTTAGACAAGCTCCATTTGAGTGACTACAAGTGAGAAAGGGCAAGGAGTTGACTGTGAGCATGACAAAGATGCAAGTTTGATCAAATATTGATGTGATGAAACCAAAATTGGAAGGGAGAAATCATTATGACATTGAGACATGGTAAGCATCATATTCCATTCACATGAGACCTCTGTAGAGAACCAAACATTATGTACACAAGGAAAACTTTGACTGACACCTCACATGGTGACACCTTCCTACAACATGAGATGACTTGCCTATCAAAACACCATGAAACATGAAACCAAACATATATATCATTTGAGGAGAGACCCAACATCATCTAGACTCAACATCACTAGCTGAATTGAACAAGCTTGTCCAAATTAGTGTAAAACCTATAGAGTATAGGAAACAATGAGCAAAAAAACATAGTCAAATTATTAGAGATGATTCATAAAGCACAGTTGACCAATATTCAAACTATTTTTATGTAAATGGATCTCTCTTAGTGTACTTTCACCTCCCAAGGGCATTTGACCTAAAACCTCCTCAATTGGTCGTACCAAGCATAAACCTGCTGACCATTTGTGTGTCTAGAAGGGTGAAGAAGGAGCAGAATGATTTTAGCTCAAATTTGGCACTTCCAGAGTATGTAAAGCATGGAAATGATTCTAAGGAATTTGAAGAGCCATTACATGACCTTCTCCCACATGTCACTTTCTCTCATGGGCCGCAAAAGTGCCAAACTTCTCCTTTTCAGTTGGTTTCTTGATTTTCAGTTAGATAACCTATAAATTTTAGATGGGACTAACATTCCTGATAGGGAATCTAACACCTTAGATGTTTGAAGGAAAACTAAGACACTTGGACACCTTGAAAACCATGCCACTTGCATTTGACCCCTAAATGGATACTAAATGACTCAAAATGACATATAGACTAATTAGACCATGACCAAGGCTAAAACAACATTAAATTACATCAAATAGAAAATGACACACCCCATGATAAAATATTAGACCCATATAAACATAAAAAGATAAAATTTTTACCTATAGGGGGCCCAATTTGACCTATAGGGTCGAATTTGGCCAACAGGGCTTTCATGCGTAGTTTGCATTTTCTTTTCTTTTCCAAGTTATTTTTCTATGATACTCTTGTTGTTTCGTTTTTCACTTTTTGTTGGTGTTTCCTAGATGTATTGATTTTTATTTGGAGAAATATTTTTTTAATCTAGCTTTAGAGGCCTAGTTTTCAAATTGTAAAAGGGTTGGGTCCATGTCTTTATACCTACCTTCTGGTTCAAAGCTCCAGCTCAAAAGCGTTTACCAATAACAATAAAAAATAAGTATAAGGACACCATCCAATAACATTTAATCAACACCTCAACATTTAAATCAAGGCACAAATAAAATCAATGTATAAATATAAATTAAATTAACTAAGCACAAGGACACCATCCATTTGAATTAGCTACATTTGCCATCTTTTTTTCCCAACTATATCATCCATTTTATACTAATTACATCATCCATTTGATTTTTCATAACTATATTAGCCAATTTTATCAACTACACCTATCTTATTTTCATGAATGGGTATGCCATTACTAGCATACCAAATGGCATATAATTATTAAATTATGTTTTTTAAAATGCTAAACCATAAAATTACATATTACCTTCATTTTGAAACAATATACAACTCATAAATTTGATTACAATCAACACATGTATATCAAGATATATATTAAAATTCCAATATACTTTGAATTAACCCTCTTCTTACACAAGGAAGGCCAAATGGCATAAATGTTATACGCACAACCTCATCATAACAAGCATAAATCATCGTAAAGTTAATTCACACATTTTAATAATACACTTTTTTTTAGGCTAATATAATTTACAATTTATAGGGCATGGATAAATATTGTCAATGATAGGCAATTTAACCATACAAATAGATATCTATTATATTTTTATATAGGCTGATGTAATGTGAAATTTACAATTTACGTGAAAAATATATACTATGCAAATTGCTACATCTATAACAATTTACAGCGTGCACAAATTTTTAACTATTGTATATGATCTCAAAACACAAAAATAAACTACATCATGTCAATTTCTAACCTTGATTGCATGCAACTTAATCATAAACAATTTTAACATGAAGGTAGGGACTAGTCGTTACATGGCCCTTGGTAATTTGAGTTACTATTTCCCTTAATTAATTTATTTTATTTTTTTCAAATAATTTTAGTATAGACTTTACTCTTGACATTTTGTATATTTGACTTGAATATCATATTAACAAGGGCCACATAGCAGCTAGTCCCTATGTCAATATTAAAAATTGTTTATATTTAGCTTTATCTATAAATTTGTATATAAATATATCATAATAATCATGAATGCTAGGTAGGGAATGATATATAACTCAATAATCTATCGCATAACAGTAATAGCTAATTATTTGTAGGCAATAAATGAAGTTCAATAACTATCTTAGCAAGACCGTATAACTAATAATAGATAGAGAATGATAAAAATAAATAAATAATAACTTAATAATCTATCACAAAATAGTAATATCTAATTATTTGTAAGCAATAAACGAATTATTATAGTTATATTAACAAGACTATATAATTAAGTTGCCTAGCATTAATAATATTTAATAATAAATGAGTATATAATTAGTGTTTGAGTATCCCTTTGTAATTATATTGTACTGACCATATTTATATCCATAATTGGATTTTCAGATCAACAATGAATGTTGTGTCTAACAATTTAAATAAATCATTGAAGAGGTGCAACGTTATACCTTTGAGCTATTTATATATATACTTGTAAGATCTGTAAAAACTTTAAGGAGAATGAAAATTTACTTATTACCCTCTTATGGAGCAAGTGAAAAGTGTATTAACTATTAATATAAAAGTACAATAATGAATATAAAGATAAGCATGTGTAATATCTTATTTATAAGAATAATCGGTGTTGCCTAAAGATAGGCCTAAAATTTCTTTATTTTAAGCATCCATTACAACACATAGTTCGTTCCATCAAGGTACCTAAGTTGTAGTAATTTTAGTACCTTATCTTTTGAATATTGAATTCAAACCTTAGTGGCCTATAATTAAGAAACATAAAAAATATGTTGTGTCAAATATCTTGAAAGTTGATACATAGAATAAGCCTAATAAATTAGTTATATCCTTCATAATATATATTATAAGACTAATCCTAATGATTGAGAATATTTCTATCCTTCAAAATATATGTTCACGATATCAAATAATGTGCAACTTCTAATACCCCAAAGTAGGCTCGATACTTCATTTCCATAAGCTTATATGAAAAGGGCTCTCATCTTATTTACACATTTATGAATAATTGAATTCTCCTAAGTATCTAGTAAGTACATTATTTTAACACAATAAGTCTTAACCAAGCTACCTATGGATAATGGACCTTCAAACTATAACATCTGAACTCAACATAGAATGTGAACCATGTAACAATAAGCTATTTTTTACTTGTAAACTACATCATAAGGGAACCCACCACAATGTAAACACTTTGAAAATTCAAAGCATGCATTAATTTTCAAACTTAAAGTTGTTTTACCTTCCAAATGTCAATTGAATTAGCTACACACCCTCAAAATGCCAATTTCATATATATATATATATATATATATAAATTCAATGAGAAGATGCAATTATCCTATGTCCATAGCCGATTGTTTAATCAAAAGCATTGTTGCTAATAAATACCAAAAATTATGCCCTAAAGTTATATAATTAACATTGTATCTCACAAAGATTTTGTTGAATATTATTGTGTTGGAAGTTATTTAGTTTTGTTATAAGTGGTACAATCATCTGGTAAAATCATGTTATAGACCCACCCATTGTCAAATATCAATATATTATGAACATTATTGTGAAGTAATTTTTGCATTTTTCCTTTTTCATGACTATATTGTCAATGCCATTTCATGCAATACGATGTAGTTTTATGCCATCTAAAAATCTTGATAGGGCCAAGGCAAATCCTATTAGAAATTTAAATAGTGGCAAAAGTAACATAGACAAAATTACATCCTATGACAAGTTCAATAGTGGAAATACAAAACATTATGTTGTAATCAATAACATGTTCAAAAGCAACTAAGAATGTTGCCACATATTTAATGGTTTTTTAGCTTGATTATTATTATTTTTTAACTATTTAAGAATTGAGACCCTTTCCTAATCAACCCAAAAAAAAATCATATTGAAGTTGCTAAGAAAAAGCTTTTCAAAGGAAATGCAAATTTTAGTTGTTGTGTAGCTATTATAAAAAAATTATAGACTTATATGTAGTTGGATTTTTGAAAAATTGTGATCAATGATGATTTGGACACAACTTTAAAAAATCCATTTGCCATGTGTGGATAATGTTTTGGAAGCAACCAATGCAAATAAATAGGAATGAATTTTTATACATAAATAAGGAGCTGTAATTGAACTTGTTAACTGCTTCTAACCATCATTTACAAGTCGATCATTCAAGCACCTGGAAGAAAGAGAACATGAAGAGAACATAATTTTGCATCTACGTCATACTAAGAAAAAATAAAATAATAGACTTTTGTGATTTAAACTTTAAAAAAAATAAAAATAATAATAATTTATTCAATAATCTTATTTCGTTCCCATGAGAAAGTTACAATGCAATAGAATGAAAAATTAAACTACATATATACATAAGCGCATTAAACTTATTCAAATAGATTTGCATGGTATTGAAGATGGAAGATTTAATGTGTATTGCACTTATGAAGTTAGTGTTATGGGCAATAGAGAGCAGATAAAATTGTCTACAGTCACGTATATTCCGTAAGGGAGTGAATGAAAAGAGAAGCGAATCATATACATATGTAGATAAACCCAAAGACAATAAATATTTTGAGATTCATCACTATGCAAAATATGATCAATAAAATGGAAAAAAATCATACTGAAGGGAATCATTGTAAAAGCCTTTAAATTTATCAACAAAATGGAAAACTTGGCCACACAGGCAAAGCACGACATTGTTAGGAGTACGCTAGAAGGAATCAAGAAGATAATAGTGAATAATTTGCATGTTATTAGTGTGATGATTTATTTACATGATATCTGTAATGGTCGTGTATTATATGCGATGGATTTTGAGGAATTTCATGCCTGATATTTTAACGTACAAACTTGAGGATGATCAGAAGTACAATTAGGAACTTGCCTACTATTTCGTTACATTACCATCTTTATAGCATATAAATATTGTTAGAGAACTTTTAAAAGTAATATTTGTAAATAACACTCAATTAATATTTCAATATTTTTATATAAAATTTCATGTGAAACTTTACAATTATTAAAATAATATATTTTTAAGTTTTTTCATTGGCTCAATCAAAATTACATTAATTAAAAAGTGATTCCTTAAATCCTCCCTTAACAGGGACTAATAATAATCTCTTTACTATATTATTATTATTATTAATAAAAAATATATTAAAAAAACTAACAAACTACAATAACACGTTTGGATATAAAATAGTACTCTCGATAAACTTCATAATTTGAATACTTAAAATAGATAAAATACATTTAAACTGATAAAATATGTTAAGAAAGAAATTATTATTGTTTTTTAGATAGGTACAGGGTTTATATTAGGGCCCCCAACCCAAAGATAAAATAGATACAAAATTTAGCCCATAGGCAAATACCCAATTACAAAAAGAGCAACAACGTACATCAACAATCGGTCAAGCAAAAAGACCTCGACTAAACAAGGGTGAACCACAAACTAACCATAACCATAGAAAACCCAAAAAAGAGCCTACCACAAAACATACCAATAAGACCAGACACAGGATGTGGACCAGCTTAAAAAATTTAGACCAACATGATCTTCATCATTCATATCCTCCAAGAAGATGATTTCTCATCCTCTGTAAGCTTTCTCCTCTACTTCATCCACAACCTCGTGCTTCACTTATTTTATCTGGGATTTTCCACCAGAAGTAGCCACCAATGAGGAATTAGTGGCTGTAGGGATGTCCATCCCGACTCCTCAACTAGAGATTTACTATACCAAAGAGACACTGCAACTTGTCCCCTAAAAACCCATTTTACCAATTTCTTTACCACCTCCACATGTCTCTTATCATGATGGTGTGCCCATAACTATGTTATTTCTAGAATTTGGCTCTTAAGTTGCACCATGAGGGGTAAGGAAATAAACTTCCCTTCCTTCGAATCAGGGGACTTAACCTTCTTCTTCAAATCTTCAACGAACCCTAGAAAGATTGTGAACAATGTTTCAAGTGCTCAGAATGTCGTAGTCGAAACCACACCCAAACCATCCCTTCCTAAAAACATCAAGTTGGGTAGTGGGGACAAATCATGCAATATGATCTTCTTCACTAACCCAATGCAAAATTTTAGGCGCACCCAGAACTCCACCACATGCATTACCACCTCTAAATCTGAGACCAAAAACATTAATTTATATGCAAAAACTATCACAATCTCTGAGTTTACCCTGTTATGAACTCCCTGCACCAGAAACTCTTGCCTAAGAACATTCAAGATATCACCAAACACCTCTTTTGTTGACAGCCAAAAAACATGCTTAAGACAGGTGCATGAAATTTGGCCATCAAAGGCCATCTCACACATTGCACCGCCACCATAAACGCAAGATGTCACCAAGGTAATTTTGCTAATGTTCTCCATTCGCAACTTCATTGACCTCAACCTCCATAGATAATAAGGGGCAAACAATGCACAAACATTCTCCCCAAATAACTAACAAAAAGGCCAGGCATGCCAAAACATAATGAGGCGTAACGGGAACCTTGCAACTCCCTCATGCTATGGGCAACCTTCAGACCTTCCAATAATAACCATCCACGATCATAAATTCAAAGCTTGCAAAGCAAATGCCACTTCATGCGAGATAATGATCATGATATTATGGAAGTGATGGCGAAATAAAGGCCATCCAATAAGATTTAACTGACATAAAAACTGCCAAAGTAGACCCCTACTAAAAAAGCTATGAGCTTTTGAAATTGCTTTGTAAACAAAGCAATACAAAAAGATAAGCAAAGAAAGGAATTAGCCAAAATCGATCAAAGATATGGATGGGAAGTCTTCCCAAGCATCTCTCACATTATCCACCTGGCATGCTTCCACTTGATCTATACTACAATTCGCCAAGAAATCCTCCACCGAATTAGCCTCCCAGAAGTAGTGATTAAAATCAACCAAAGAAAAAGCCTCCAAATTCCTCCAGGTGCTTGTCAAGATGTTCTCTAAGTGCCAAGAGATGACCTCCTTCTTTTTCACAGCCAAAATGATGACTTGTGAATCACCCTATATGATCAACTTAAGAATAACACACTGAATAACAAGTTTGATCCCATTTGCAAGCACTTGCACTTTTGCTTCATTGTTAGTCCCATCCTGAATCTTTCTGGATATAGCTGGAATAAGAGATCCACTGCAATCTTGAATGATGTAACCTACACCTGACACACTTGGGTTTCCTCGAGAAACACCATCAAAATTGAGCTTAAACCAACCCACAGGAGGAGAAACCCAATTTTGCTTTCCAATCCTACCCTTTTTATTAGTTACGATCGACCCATTAACATGGAAAGAAGGAAACTATTATTATTTTAAATAAAAATAAAAATAAAATAAAAATGTGTTATTTTAATTAAAAAAATAAAAATTTAATAGTAGACCTTGGTTCCTTCTACATTTATTAAGGAAAATATCTGTAAAATATCCAACAAATTATATTAGTGTTAATACAACATTTTTAATTATAAATGTATAATAAATAAAATTTTAGATTTTTTCTTTTCTAAAGGAGATTTTGAATAAGGGTGATGGTGGGGATGAAAATTTGTAACATCGATTTAAAAGATGTTTTAAAATATTTTAGTTACAAGTATAAGGTAGATAATTTTATATATTATGGGATAGTTTTTAATTAGTAGAAATATTTTAAATATATTTCTTTAAAAAATATCGAGAGATATCAATTTTGAGGAATTTATTTTAGATTTTTCACATATTATAATTATTTAAAATTTCATTATCTTTGTTACAAATTTTTCATTGGTTGGAGAAAAATTATGTCGATATGATTACATCAATGTGTCAAGTTTAAAATAATCTTTCGAAAAAAAAGGAGGCTCCAAAATCCATGATATTAAGATTTTTTATTTGACTTCTCTAAAAAAAAGATAATTTTCTAAGTGACAATTAAATGGATGTCAAATTTAAGATTAGAATTAAAAGTGAAAACATGCATGACATTACAGTTCGAATATTATTATAGAATGCCTCTCATCATAATAAATGATTATTATATTTTGTAATGATAAAACTATTATGATAACAATTTATCTATAAAATTATTATATTTTAACATAAAATATAATAAAGTAAGTAAAAAGAAAATAAAAATGAATATTTATTATTTAAATTAATAATGAGCATGTTTAATATATTTTAGTACACATGACATTAATCTAAAAGGAAGATGAATATTTAGATTTCGTAAGGATTGAAACTTTAATTTAGTGTTTAGATCGCGTGAACAATATCAATTAGATGGAAATAACATATGCAATATTTGAAAATCTAAAATTATATTAAAAAAGCCACTCTTAATCAAAAAGCAATTGATAATTTTTGAATTGATAAAAATAATAAATTTGAAACTTCAACCCTACCCCAACAATTCAAAATCTTAGAATGTAGATGAATTCACTTAAATTAAGCAAATATTTGGATAAGTGTGGTGTCAGCGTATATTTACTCACTTTGAATATTGTGTTGGACAGCTAGAGCTAACTAGACTAAGGCGTTGGACAATTAGTGCCACTTACAACAAGGGTGCTATGTGTTAAGCCCCTATAGGTTGAGGATTGAATTAAATTTGTTATAAGTTAAGTCATTAATGGAAATATTATTGGAGGGAAAGAATATTTAGTTTTTTTTTTAAATAGTTGCACTTGTTTTTGGTATTGCTTTTTTTTTTTTGCTTTCTTACCAAAACAAAAATTTATTTTTTGAACAATTGCACTTGTTTTTTGTATTGTTTTTTTGTTCACTTTCTCACTAAAATGAAAATTAAGAATTTAAACTAACTAAGATTATTTTGACAATATTAAATATTTATTTAAGATAAATGCAAGAAACCTTCAATTTAGATCAATTTCAATTTGAAAGATATCATAAAATTTCTACAGGTAGGAAAATAATTGGATAACCAATTTTAATCATGTACAAAACTGAATAAGTACAAGAAAATTTGAATCTTACACAAAAAATACCAAGATTCTACAAATATGGAGGTGCAGCTAGTGAAAAAATAGAAAAGCTAACAGATTTTGAAAATGAATTGTAATGCATTATCTCGCTTCTCCCAAGCTTCCCTACGATCTAGCATTGCCCTATACTTCCACCATATAGTAATGTAAAGATAACATCACATCATAATTAGGCCATTTTGTTTGCTGATCAATATCCTTTACATGTTGGTGAACACATACATCCTCTAAAAAATCCATACTAGTACTACAAAAAACCCATTTACAACCAGCTAATAACTTTAATAGATTAATAATATGGGATTGCACGATGGGAGAAATCTATGAAAAACATTAAAAATAAATTGAACAAATCTCAACTGCTGAATCTAAAGCTAGAAGCCCTAAGTTTCACTGTGTTTCCAAGAGGATCCATAACTAAAGGAGGCCTTGACAAAAACAAAAGATAATGAAGAACTCAAAATTAAATTATCAATTTGAATAAAGACACAATTCAAATTCAAAAAAATGTGAATAAAAGCTTCACCCATTCAACAACAAGGACATTGAAATGAATGACCAAGCTTATAAATAAAAAAATGCGTACCACACAAAAATAGGGCAATAACATCTCGATAAATTCCACAGCCCAAAATTCAAATTAAAAGATATAAGTTTTAAAGAAGACAAAATCGTTCAAAGAACATAAAATGTTTCAAAGCAAATATAATAAAATAATAGTCAGACACTATACAATTCCTTCGCTAAAGGCAAACTTTGTATACTTACTCAAAACTTAAAAAATCCTCAAGTCTATTTCAAAAAACTTCATACAAAAACTCATCATAATCCTCACATTCATACCTCAAACATCAATCAAGTACTTCAAAATCAACATGGACTTTAAATTCATGTCTTATAGGTGCACCATATATTAATAAATCTACAACATCCTTATACTCATGATGAAAAACTCAATAAAATACCATAAAATTGGGATAGCCCTCAAATTATTGTCTTGAAACTCCTTCAACTATCTCAAAATCTACGTAATCCTCAAATTCATGTCCTATAATTATGTCAAACCACTTAAATTCTACATAACAATCAAAATCATGCCCAAAAATATCTGTCAATATTAATGTTGAGTTTGTCCTAACACAAGTTAAGGAGATATGTCCTGCTTTGCCTATTCCTCCTCAATATGAGCAAGTACTTGTCCAAACTTGTCATGATACCTATGTTGCCTATAATTAGCCCTATCAAGCTTGTAATTCACCTAGTCCATCTGGTTCCTCTCCAAGTCATCCTATTGAAAGTTTAAAAAATACTCTCATCGGTTACCAAGACTACATGTTAGACCTTGAAAATAGATATGATTGTGGTCAGGTCATCCCTAGTGTTTGTATCAAGAGTGTAAGGGATGCTTTGGGACAAGTCAAGGAAAAATGGATACCTATAGATAGAGATAATTGGCTGATTCTTTCAAATGAGATGCTTGATGTTTGTGGCCTAATCTTCCATCTAGAGGAGAGGTTCAAAGTTCATGAACCAGCTTAGTCTTGGTAGACCCAATATACCCCACATCAAACTTTAAGTGTGTCAACCTTGCCTACTCAAGATGCTAATATAAACATGTTGCAAAATTCCCCAAGTCCTCCATGCATTCCCCAAAGTTTCCCTTCTTGGAAGTCCATTCAAGAGAGCAGCCAAAGGAAGGAGGACATCATGGTTAAACAGGTTGATGTATTTGGAGAAGATTGTGAGAAAGGAGGTTTGAGTTTTGAGGCTCATCTTGAAAAGAAGATTGAATTGGCCAATCAGATTTTAAGGCAATCCATCATGGTAGTAGAAAATGAATCCTCTAAGCCTACTTTTCCAAGTTTTAATCAAGATGCCAAGTCCAAAGAAATTTCAAGTTTCCTAAACATATCATTCACCCTTTCATTAGTATCTCAAATTCATGAAGAATCCTCTAAGCATACCTTCCCAAGATGAAAAGAAGTGGTGGAGGCTTGTGAAGAAAAAAAAAACATGTTTAGGTGGAGAATTTGAAAGAAGAGAGAAACTTGAAACCCCTCAACTTCCTCCCACCCCTCCTCAAGAATCAATTGAGCCTATATTTCCACCTTCCTTAACTAATCAATGTTGCCCTTCTAATGTTGAGGATTCCCTTGCTCCTTGGTAATATTCTTTGGCTAAACTTCCTATTTTTGAAAGGCCTAACATTGGCACTACTAATAAGGAAGATGATTTTGAGATTTCAGATTGGATTGAATATAAAGGGGAGTTGACTGCTAGTGAGGAGACATCAATTTGTGGATATGAGGAAAAGGATCCTTTTTGTGTTGAATAAAAGGTCCTAGAAGATGTTCTTTTGGAACCCAAAGGAGAAAATAAAGAAGCCTTTCTTGTTGTTCCTTTCCATGACGCTGACTAGTCAAAGGGTGATGATTTGTGGCATAAATTTGAGGATATATGCAATGAAGTTGAAGGTCTCAGGGGGCCTGTAAGTCCTTTGGAGCTAACTACAAGCCATGACAAGTAAGAGGTTGTGTCTCAAAAGGAAGATATGTGGTAGACCTACATGCAAATGTTCCACGAGTATGAATAATGTGAGAAGACTAAAATCCTAATGAAACAAGTCCAAGATGTTGGAGAGCAGGCATATATTAAAGAACATCATCATCAAGAGAGTCTAGCTCATGATGGAGCAATATATGATGATCTTGAGCCTTTTGAGGATGATTCACACGTTGATCCTAGAGCCACCTATGAAGCTGATTCAAAAGTTGATCCTAGAGCCACCTATGAAGTTGATCTTATCAACATCAAGGAAAGGTGTGAGCAAGAAACACTTCCAAATTATCATGATACAATGCTTCTTGAAGACTTTGAAGAGGTTGTAACAAGTGAGAAGAATGATGAGATCTTTCAAGAAGACATAAATTTGCAACAAGTTGTCCCATATATGGATTTGCAAATATGTCATAAAGAGACAAAAGGATAGTATTATGAGGCATGTTTCTAGGTTCAAGAAAGCTTCATCTACTTTGGAGACCTGTTTGAGATGACTTCATCGAATGACATGTCAAGTCAAGGAACAAAAAGAAAACATGAGTCATATAACGCCACATCAAAAAGGAAACATGATTGGCATCCTCATTCATCTAGTTATGAAGGAGATTCAAGGTACTTTCTCTTTTTTATCTAGGAAGGGAGGTATGATCAAGTTGAATGTACATAATTTGTTTCCTTTCTGTTGTGTCTTATGTGCCCTAAGTGCTTAGTAGCGCAAGTGTGTCTTGTTTTGATGTTTGCTTGGTCTTTTTGTGTGTTGTTCTTTCCCTTGTGTGTTTTGAGGTAAATCAGTTGTCTTGTTGGCCAATTCAAGGTCTAGTACTACTATTTTTAGGTGCATTTTGACTCCCTTCACCCAATGGATAGGATAAGGCTACTAGTCCTTAACATAGGCAAGCATGTTACCCCTAGGAATTACCAAAAGTGTTGACCAAATTTGAATTTTAGTAAAATTGGGTCAACCTATACATTTATAAACTTTTTATAAGTTTTTACATGTCTTATGGGGTCACATATTGTCTTATACATCTTTCTTATCCTTCCCCTAGTCCTTGTTTAAGCTCATCTTTCTTGAAATGGTCTAGTCAACCAAAGTCAAAGTTGGTCAACCCTACTCAAACTTAGTCAAAGTTCCAAATTGTGTTGGACATGTCCTAATATGGTCTTTTATTTGTTTTAAGGCATCTTCAAGTCATAAATTGGTCACTTTCTAGGTTTCATATGCAAAAGGTGTCATTTGGCCACATTTTTAGCATAATAAATGACTTGTACAGACTTTCAAGGAGGCAAATTTATCACCAAGTTGGTTTTAAACATGAAAGAGGTCAAGATATGTCATAAAGTGTTTAGTGTCATCTCAAGAGTTAGTTATGTGCAGAAATGGGGAGTTTCTCCTTGATTTTAGGCCCTTTTGGGCACTTGTACAAAATTGATGATCTTATTTTTAGGTGAAAACATGGCTAAGTGTCTCTTCACCTCCCTAGACTCATTTAAATGCCTGGTGTGCTGAGAATATATCAAAAATTTTAGCTTCAACTTCTATTTCTTCCACTTTTGCCTTATAAGCCAAGAAAGGTCATTTTCAAATGCTTGGTGTGTGCCGTACAGTTAGATTTGGGAGAAATGTTTTTGGGGAATGAAGGGTTATCAGTGTACTTAAAATACATAGCAAGAGATTTATTTTTTGTACCTCCTTCTTTATGAACAATCACTTAGACTCTAGACAGCCTTTTTATGCACTTGCATCCATGAGGGGGTCACTATTTGCACTTGTTTCAAATTTCCTTGCTTTGGTTTGATGGATTTATTTGTTTTTGGTATTTATCCATGCTTTTTAATACATTTTTATGGTTCTATTGGTTTTGGATAGCTCAAGTGCCTAAGAAAGCCTCTTCTAGGCTTGTGTATGCTTACAGACTAGTCCTTTCACACTTATAGTCATCTCAAGTGCCTTGAATGGAGGTTTTCCATGTGAGGAAGAAGGAATGGAACTTAACCTATATGTTTGAAGTCATAAGAGTGCATTTGATGACCAAAGAAAGCAACCATGAGGCTTAAATCTTGTACTTGGTCCACTCTTTCCCTTCACTATCTACATATTCAAAGGGAGTGATCAGTCAAAGGTTTCCATGATGTCATCATGCCTAGATAATAACCTTGATAATGGTTTCAATCCATTGGATATGTTTAAAGTGCACTTTTGAGAGTTTGAGTTGATTCACACTTGATGGAGACGATCATGGAAATGCCCTCTACCATCCTTGTATTTGTTGCTAGTTGTAACTAATCACCACCTACAGGTGGCTTAAAATGATGACTAAGATGTTCTAAGGAATGCCAAAGCATGTAAATTGACCCTATCTAAAGTCCTTTCACATTGAGACTCAAAATAAATAGAATACTCAAATTCATGTCGAAAAACTCCGTCAACCAACTCAAAATATATAAAAGACTCCAAATAAATATCCAAAACCTAAAACAACTCAAAATCGATAAAACCATGGTTTCAATCTTTGAAATTAGAAACATTAGTGTAAACACGATAAATGCGTAGGATAATGCATTTGAAAAATTTGATGACATGGATTTAAAAAATTAGTATACCTTTAACAAATTGTAATGCCTTTTCTTTGGTCGATCCAATGCAAATCCTCCTCTAAACCCTTCAATAGATACCAATTTTAAATTAAAAAAATCTCTTTCATAAAACAAGAAAATGGAAAAATAGAAGTGATCTGGAAAAATTTCCTTGTTCTTAATGGGATTTGGATTTCAAAGCCCCTCCAGATTTATTTCGCTATGCCTTATAATAGATCTTCTATGGATTTGGTAATAATTCTTAAGGGTTATTGTTAAAATAAATGATAGGGCAATTATGTTAATCTACATGAGTGTTGTGTTATTAGTCTTCTACATGCTGGTGAATGCAGTCATCTACAGGGGCCAAGTCCTTATGAAGAGGAATAACCCATATGGAGGAGGGAAACTATCTACTACCTGTATTTAGAGGGGAGTGCAAAGAATACAGGTGCTCAGCAGTGATGTGCAAGACAAACCATCAAAAATGACAACTAAGCATATACATATCCAAAAAGATCCCTGAACTAGTTTAAAAAAAAGTAATGGCCCATTATGCAGTCCATTCCTTGCAATTTAATGTAAATATAATGCCACTGGTGAACCTAAATTGTCATCAGTCTAGGTGTTCTTTACAGCTAACCATCCATAGCCCATTCCCTGTAATGAAAACAAAATGATAAGGTTTTGTAGGGTCAGGGATTGATTGAAATAAGATTTGCAGCACGTAGAACATTCAACATCAATGTTCAGATTTATAATTTAAAAGTGCTTGCATTCACTATTATATGTTTTGAAGTTACTATTCTTAGGAAAAAATGATTAAGATCAGGTTTTATTGCGGATAATACACATAGTCAAAAATGTAGACAAGACTAGTTTAAGAAGGTAAAAATAGCTCAGATATATATATAAATAATGCAGAAAAGGAAAGCAACACACAATAGGCTATGTCGACTGAAGTATTATCAGTCGAAAGTTGTGTCAAATGTAGACCAAATTTCCATCTGTAGACAAAAGCTTACCTAAATGATCATATATTTGACATGTATAAATAATACACAGTGCAAGGAGACTGACTGAATCACTACATATAAATTTTTCAAAAACATACAACCTTACTAGTATGAGTATCTTGACCTCCTTTATCATGAACAAAATTCTTAGCCTTATTTAGACTCATAGAATAGTCGCAACCTCATCTATGCCCTCAATGTGGTGTCATGTACTGGGCAAAGATGTTTTATCAATATTTATTGGAAAACACATTTTGCTTGTTAATCCCCTACATACTCCATTTTTATCTATGCATCATTAAAATTCTGTGTTTCTCTTAAATCAAGTTGAAAGGCGATCAACCACTGAAGGCAGTTGCCATTACAGAGTGACCATTGACTTGGGAGAGGAAAGATGACTATGTGAGTTAATAATTTGATGGATCTCATGGCATTTCTCAAGTTTTGAGAACCCCTGGATGCTACCATCAATCAATCTAGGTTTTATTATCATTAAATTTAGAGGATAAGCTCTACCCATACTCATACAGTCATCATGATGCATGAAATGAAATCAAAAAACTATTTTTAATTCTAATTCATGTTTATTTAATATTTTCAAGCAGTGTGTACTGATAGGTATTTATTGCTATGTACTATAGATGATGTCAGCAACCTGGTTATTAATAACAAGTATGTATTTTTACCCAATTAGAATATTGATAAATGGTTTTTTTAATGTTGTTTGTTAAAAATATGCAACTTGACTATTGAAAAATCTACAAATTTTCCAATGCAAAAATAATATTGAATTTTGATTGGTAGAGGATGAAAATTTTAATCGGAGGTTAAAGCAAATTGAATGCTTTAGTTATCCCTCCAAGACTAATAAGACATTTATTACATCTCCAAAGTCACCAATGTCAACAACACTCAAAATGATAATGCTATTCACCTTAATTAACTGCCATGACATAATATTATGTCCTTAGCTTCAGGCAAGTGGAATATGCACATATTCTTGTTTATATAATTTTATATGTCACTGTAAATGTTTCGTTTACCATGCCCAGTTTCCATGCATGGCATAACTTTTACACATTTTTATCTCCAATAAATGGTTCCATCTATAAAAATATTATTCCAGGTTTTCAATCACAAATTTTGTTGGATATATCATCCTAGAAATGTGTTAAAAAATCTTTGTACATATAATAAAATTTCACTTTATATATTTATTGTAACTTTGTATTTATCAAAAAACATTTATTATAATGGTGATTGGCCTAAATATTTGAAGATCTTATTCCAAGTTTATGTTGTTAATAAAAATATCAAACTTTAGCTAATGAGATGTAGAAGGGTTGGTAAAGTGGGTTGGTTGTGCTTAGCCCTACCCAAGTTCGAATCTCATGTGGAATTTATAGGTCGGATGTGGCCATTTGAGTTTACTCAATGATTTCAAGTGATCAAGTGGTAACCATAGATATTGGTTTAATAGTTCTTAGGTACTGGGCCCTCGGTTTGTGCCTCAGAACTGGTTTATAGCTCCGATCAAAAGCAAATATCGATAAAAAAAATATCAAACTTTTTGATTTGACATCCATTTAATAATCACTTAAAATCTTAAATTTGACATCTATTTAACCCTTGTATAAAAAAACTGTTTATTTAAAAAAAATCTTATTTTAGACATGTAATAAAATTAAGATTTTGTTTCTATTTGAAAAAGGCTTTTCAAGCCTGACATACTGGAGTGGTGGAGTGAGATTAAGACTACCTTCTAATTCTATTTTTCATATTAATGTATATTAATATTATATAAATTATATAGGTAATAGGTAAAATACTACAATTCCTTCTACTCAAATCATTAAGTCTTTTTTTGCATGTTAACATAAAATATTATAAAACATTATAAAGGTCAAGTTTTATAGTCCATGAGGTCAACTAATATAAAAAATCAAGTCATTTAAAAAAGTAAAAGCCCAACTCAAATTTAACAAGGGTAGTAAAGGGAGAAGTTTATATGCACCCAAAATTTGTACAATGCGACATCCTTAGTTTGATGTCCAATGATGATGTAGTGATATCCTAATTTATGCCCAAACAGGGTCTCTCTAACACCCTCTCCCTTTTACATCCATTTCTCTCTCCTAGGCATCTCAAACTCCCCTTTTGTTGGCTTTTATAGCTCCCTTTTGGCTTGTTTTAAGAACTTTTGTTTAAGGACATAATTGCCCTTCTTAGGGACATAACCACTGCATGGCTTACAAAACAACCATGGTGGTTTTGTAAACTACCCTGGCAGAACCATTCTTGATAGGGCAGTTCCACATTACTATCTAATGGTTATGTAACTGCACAGGGTAATACTATCATAGGAGCTGGAAGTTTAGTAAGTACACCTACAAAAAGGGGTGGTTCTATCACCTTATATCCGTCTTCCCAAATTTAACTTCTAGAACTCAAGCTTTGACATATTTTCATGCTTATTATTGTGTTTATTGATATTTTTACCTTATGTTGGCCTCCATACTGGCCCAACTCACTCCCTCTTATGTTTTCAATCATTTTGATTCTCTCCTAGGTTCTACTCATAATTCAACTTAGTTAAACTCCTTCATGCAACCTCCATTGCTCTTCTACAAGTAAAAGAATTTTGAATTTTTTTATATCAAAAAATTTGCATTAGAGCCTAGAGTTTTGAAGCTTTATATAGCCACAACCTACTTATCATTTATTTGGAGCTTTACTTTGATCATTTTTCTTATTGACTACACAATTGCAAGTAAGGAGAGTCATTGTTTCTACAATCAGATCTTTGTAAATAGTATTCTTGAACAACCACAGTTAGTTGTTATTTATTTAGATTTCTCTCTCTCTCTCTCTCTCTCTCTCTCTCTCTCTCTCTCTCTCTCTCTCTCTCTCTCTCTCCTCTCTCTCTCTCTCTCTCTCTCTCTCTCTCTCTCTCTCTCTCTTTCTCTCTCTCTCTCTACGTTTTGCTACCTCTTAGTTAGAGAGTTCATTCAATTGTTGTTGAGTAAAGGTGCTAACATTGAGGACCACACAATAGATACTTCTCTCGCTTTCAACTAATCTACATCTTGATCATGTTGGGGGTTTCTACTTATAGTTTTTTTACTTGTTCAATAGATTAGATTAAATTAGTTTCATTTCTTGTGCTAGCTTAAATATTTATTTTGAAAATGGAAAAATTGATAGGAAAAAGAAATATTCTCTCTCTTATTTTTATGAAAAAAACAGTTAATTTCTTTATTTTACTTACAAAATAAGCTCATACACTTATACCTTGCCTTGTCTTCTTTGTATGACACTTTTGTGAGACACCTGGTCTTGTTAGAGAAGGTATTTTCCCTAGGGTCAAAGCACTTAGCCCTATAATTAACACACAATCAGATATTAGTGTCAAGCTTAGAATTGAGGTTTTACATGCTACATATATTCCTCACCTCATCGTCGATGCTCTTAGTGCCCTGGAGGGAAAAGAAAGAATTCTAAATTCACCAATCATTATCCTCCCCTAAAATTGAGGCTATCAATACAATGTGATTCAGAGCAAGATCCTCACTTTCAACCCCTTTCTCTTTTCTTTGAGTCTAGCCTCGACATATATCATTCACACTCATGTATGACATTGACAGGGCGTAGTCAACCTGTTATAGTTGATCTCATCCCTCGAGTCATTCAGCCCAACCATCCCCACTTTATCAGTCATAGTATTGATTAAGAGTTTCATGTCTTTGTTATCTTAGACACTAAAAGACCTTGGAATTCTATCTCCACATAGTTGGATGAGCAATGTGATGTTGTAAAGGTATTTTGGTTCCATCATAATAACTCCTTGCCGCTCATCATCCCAAATCCCATTCCACCAAAAAACCAACCCAATCCATAAATCCACTCATCATCCATCTATTGCATTAGTTATCTTGACCTGACCTCATGAAGTTGAGTGTAGAGTTTAGCATGTGTTATTCATGTGCATATAAATTAGTGAACCTAAAATGAATGACTTCCATCTTTTGCATTTCATTTTACTTCTCCTTATTCTTTTCTCCTTTCTCCATCTTCCCCTCTCATTTCATTTATTTTGACGGTATCCATATACCCTTACAATATGTTTGCACAGGACCTTGGTGGATCTTTAGCCTGGAGGGCTATATAAGAATCCAACTTAACTCTAGTGAGGCTTCATTGGTAATTTGAAACAACCCTACTTTTGACACCAATGTAGATTATCAATCCTATGAGTACTCTCACTACAATACTCCAACCAGGACCAAAATCCCTATTCATTAGGTATGGGATGTATCTGAAACCCCTAGTAATTATCCCGACTCTAATGTTATGACCCTCACTAGAGGGAACACAACCACTCCTTGTATGGCCACTAGACCATCAGTTAGCCTATAAAACCTAGATGCAGAAAGCTCTGTTAAGTGTGACCACTATCTAGGAAGGATTCATTACTTGGAAGATGAGGTTAATTATATGCAAGTGGCTACACATCCCTCTAATGGGAGTCAAAATGCCTTTAACCCATCGATGTAAACCTTAACCACTACCCTTAAGGATCCCACTCCTATCACATCTGGTTTCCCTCTACAAACTTTTTAAGCATTAAATGATGGATTAGGAGACTAATGATTGGTAGTGTTTTTATTAATTTCTAAGTTAAATTTGTATATATTGTTTGATTGACAGATAAATCACTTATTTCATGATAAATATCTATGTAGATAGTTATTGCATATGTTTTATTATACTTATGATCATGATTTTTGCAGATTACTTGCATTTAATAATTTATTATGGATATATGTTGATGATTATTTTGAGTTTGGACTAACTAGTAGTTTGTTTGATGAGGTGGATATAGGATTGTCTTGCCCTCATAGGTAGTTTAAAAGGAGAGTATCAACAAAGAGAGGGGTGAAAATACCGATAATGGGGGTAGAGAGAGCTCAATCGAACCCATGCACACACCATAATTAGTTGTTTGAATGAAATAAATGATACTTTCACTGGTTGTTCTAAATCTTGGTTGCATTTTGAGTCATGATTTGCATATGTATGCTAATACTCTGCTATGTTATGATGTTTTTCTCTGCATTATATCTAGTATAAGTTTGAGTGTATTGATCCAGTAAATTTGCTTATGTATCTCGTTGACTAGTTATAATATGATTTTATGACATAACCCAAATTAGGTTAGGATGTTTGATTATCTCACCTAACTGTAACCTTGACTACGACTCTCGTTATTAGTTGTTTGAAGTGTTATTTGTCTTATTGCTTAATTAACTTGATTGTGATATCAATGCCATATTGGTAATAATGTAAAAGATATAATAGATTCAAAGAATAATCCCTCTCAAAGTAAGTTGATTTAATCTGAAGCTTTATACATTATGAGTTCTTTTGTATACTTAGGGAAATAGATTAAAATTTGGGTTTGTTTGGAAGGTTCATGACACCTTATTTACAATGTTCTATTTTCAAATGTAATAATGGAAATCAAACTGGGGTTTTTATTTTGGTTATCATTTTGATTTTGAGGGTTGACCTTGTGAAGAGAAGATGGAGATTAACTCTACCACTAGGCTCGCATATCGAGGGATGGATTGTGAGTTTAACATAAGTGGTGGAGTGGTGTATTAATAAAGGGAAGTTGCATGATGTTGAGTGGGTGATACAACAAAAGTTTGTGGAGGTCATATAGGGCATGCATGGATGAGGTGAAGAGGATAAGAAGAATGGTGAGAGGAAAAAAGAGGGACCATGGTAGATGGCAAGGAGAGAAGAAGAAAGCTCGACACTTTGGAGAAAAAGGGGTTTTGGTATTTCATTTGTTTAACAACCAAATTTTGATATCTAGGTCGTTTTTCCTTTAATAGGTTGTAAAAGTGAAAAAGGAACTGCTATGGTTTCCTGTTATAGGTTTTGCTACATATAAATGTATGGAAGTTTTGATTTGACAAAACCCTGAATAAAACTCTAGGATTTTATGTCTATATACCTAAGGATTGAATTTGATTCCATCCTCAGGCTTATGGAAGTTCCATCCTCAAACCTATGGAGATGAGAATTGAACCTTCTTTGATAAAGCATTGGCTATTGTTGTTTTCAATAACTATTTTTGATTCACATAAGTATCAACCAGTATGGTATTAAATGTCTTCTCCTTTGAAATATTCAACCTGTTACCTATTTGGGGATTTTACTTCAAATGGGTTTTATCCTCATCCACTTGTAAAAAAATGTCTGTATGAAGATTGTCAAGGGTTTTGCAAAAAAAATTTAAGTTGAGTATGACATCACCCAAGTCTTAGAGGGTTTTATCTAGCTGTAGTAATTGAAAAGAAACATGTGTTTTGGGTAATAGTATTTATATTTGCTCAGAGATCTTTAAAATTAATAATATCATGAGGATTTATGGGAAGTTGTGGATGAATGTTGGAAATATTGAGATATAAAACCATGTAGACATAAGAAATATATATATATATATATATTTATACAAACATATTCATATAAATGTGTGTACACACACACACACACACACACATAAACCATGTAGACATAAGAAATATATTTATTTATTTATACAAACATATTCATATAAATGTGTGTACATATATACACACACATATACATATGTACACACACACACACACACACACACGTATACATACATACATACATACATATATATAATATATATATATATATACATGTGTCTATATACATACATATATATATATATATACATATATGTATATATATACATATATGTATATATACATATATACATATATGTATATATATATATGTATGTATATAGACACATGTATATATATATATATATATATATATATATATATATATATATATATATATATATATATATATATATATATATACACACACACACACACACACACACACACACATATATATATATATACATACATACACACACACACACACACATATATATATATAAATATATATATACATATATATGTATATGTTCATATATATGTACATATATATGCATATGTATATGCATATGTATATATATATATACATATATATGTACATATATATTAAACTTTCTTCTTATATTACTTGCAAAACTATAAAAATAACACTTATTACAAACTTAGACTGACTAGAAAATCTTAAAGACTCTAAAGACTCAGACCGAATTCACATACAAGACCAAGACTCGATGCCGATAACTCGTGAGATTCCTTATTTATAGCATTAGGAAAGGAAGATCAACGGATATCACAAACCGACAGCATCAACGGTCCATACACAAGATGCGATTACAACTGTGGGTTATGGGCCCACTACGCACCGACAAAAGCAAACAGTAACTAAAGTCTATCGACACGGCCGACAGAATACCGCCTTTAACAAGTGGTGTGGTCCACAACAATGACATAAAGAGCAATATAGTGCACTCCACTCACTACCACGGACAAACCCCGTGATTAGTCTTTAATCATCATCTGCAAATTCATGAGAACCAGCTGGGGAATATGGTGAGTCATCAGTATCACCATCATGACTTGCCGTATCACTGGCTGTATGGTCCATAAAGAGAGAAGATGGAATCCGACACAATCTTCCGTCAAGAGTTTTTGGAAATATTGCTTCATGACTGATAGTTATCTTTCTCCATATGGAAGCAACTGGAATAGCAGGTTGTACACGTACATGACTACGAGCATGGGCATTGAATTGATGATTCTGAACCAGGAACAATTCAAATTTAACCCTGAAAGGAATTCTTAGAGCAATAAAAATATTGCGAAGCATATTTGGTTTTATATTAACAAAATAATCAGTAGCAGCTCTTGTTGGCATGATATAATCTAAGAATTCAAACATATAATCAGGCATGTCCTGAGATTCCCAATAATTTTTTTGACTGGGATTAAACTTCGGCTAGAATGTAGACCACCTGAAGGTAAACACAGTACCCATTCTGTAAATCATCTTTATCAACATATCGTTAGAACTCATTAGATCTGGAATATTTCCATGCTTATTTAATAGTGTAGTATGAACACTATTATCTCCTTCAATTTTTGCATAATGGGTACTCCATGCAATTTTATGACAATTTAAAGAATCTGCTGCATCATAAGATTGAGCTTGCAATCTTATGATCTCATTTTGAAGCTGAGTAGTGACCAAAGGTCTTGATCACCATAATTTTTTATGAAATTCTTCACGAATTTCAGTAACAGTCATAATTGCTTTAGACTAAAATTCTCTGGTTAAGTAATCAGCTAAAGAATTCTTCTTACCTACAATGTGCTCAACTATGAAATCAAAATCTGCTAAATAGGTTGCCCACCTGATCAACTGACTAACAGATCCTTTCTTCAGATTATCAGCTGAATTTAAAATACTCATAAATTTTTTCAAATCAGAACGAACAATGAAATGTTCTGACCTTATGAAGAACATAAAAGCTTGAATCGCTTTTATCACAGCTAGTATTTCCTTATGAGTTGAGTGATAGTTCAACTAAGCTTTCTTGAAGGAACTTGAAGCATATCTGCAAAGTTTTTCAGACCCGTCAGACATCTTTTCTTTAAGCACTGCACCCCAATATTCATAAGATGCATCAGTTTCAATAATTTTCTGACCATTGCCTGATAACTGCAAAGGAGGCAAATTAGCACATTTCTGTTTAATTCTTTGAAAAGCATTAGTCATATCATTAGACCATGCAGGAGGATTTTTAGACAATCTTTTATTCAAAAGAATTCTATCTTGAGCAATATTAAAATAGTGACCAGCTATATAATTTACACAACCCAAGAATCTCTGTAACATAGTCTTATCTGTAATTTCATCAGAAAAATTTTGTATACTCTGCAACACATGAGGCTGAACTGTAACCTTTCCTGAACTAATGGTTATTTCCAAAAAATCAATTTCTTCTTTCAACACAACTATTTTCTTTTCTGAAAGAACTAAACCATTATCATAAATAATCTGATAAAACTGTTGTAGATGCTTTATGTGATCCTTAGGAGTTTTACTGAAAACTAAAATATCATCAATATACACAATTATATACTGACTATAGGCAGCAAATATTTCATTCATCATTTTCTGAAATATGCTAGGAGCTGTTTTTAATCCAATAGGAAGCACATTCCATTCGTACTGTCCAAAGGGAGTGATGAATGTTATCTTATACCTATCTTCTTCTGCAACCTGTATCTACCAAAATCCTGATTTCAAATCAAATTTACTATACACCTTACTACCAGTTAGTCTTTGCAAAATTTCATCCTTGGAAGGAATCGGATGTTGGATAGGAACCACATGCTTATTCAGAGGAATATAATTGATAACAAATCTTTTCTTACCTTTGATCTGCTCACTTCTTTTATCGACATAGAATGCTTCAACACCCCATGGGCTGAAAGAGTCTCTGATCAAACCTTGCTCTTTTAACTGCTGAATTTCGAAAAAACACTCAGTTCTAAGAGAAGGTGACATACCACAATTGTGAGCTTTAAACTTGGGTTTAGCTAAGTTCCCATTCTTATCAGTGACTAACTTTAAATCTATTTTACAAACATGAACCTTTCTGTGCTGAAAAGCAAGAGGATTTTCTGAACAACAATCTCTCACAATCTTTGCAAGCACAGGGTCAATATCAGCTTTACAACAATTTATTTTCTGAAATAACCACTAATTATTTATAGGCTTCTGAACTTTTTCTTTCAATGGAATTCTGCATTCATATCTATGCTTTTTGTAAAGAGAATACTTTTGGGCTAACAAAATTTCATGCTTGTTAATGGCGATCGGATGGAAACAGGAAAGATTATCTGATCCGAACATCATGTCAAACAATGGCATCTCATGATGGATAACCTTAAAATTAAACACAGTGTTACCTAAGAGAACATGAACACTTGCTGAATATTCAGAGATGATTGTCTTGGTGTTGAATGTCAGACGAACAAAATCAGGCATCCATTTATCTTCAGGGATGGCATGAAATCTAGCTAATGAAGCATCAGCACCAGTATCAAGTAAAACATCTAAAGCATAGGCTTTAAATCCTTTCCATTTTATACTAACCTCATAGATTGGATTGCTAGTTTCGTGAACTGAAACTTGATGAATGTTATTATCCACTATCATGTGGGTAGCAACATATTCTGCTTCTACAGCATCAGCAACTCTTATGAGTTCTTCTTCAAATTTATGTTCTTCATCTTCTTCATCTGCTTCTTCTCTAAGCAGAGTTTCTAATTCTGCTTGTGCTTTATGGAGAAATAGTTGAAGCATTTTTATGCGCTTAGTTCTCCATTCCTTTCTATGCAGATCTATAGAAGAACTAACAACTTCTTTTCCTTTATCTATACTATGCTGAGAAAACTGAGAAGATAGAAACTTTTTGTTTCTGATTAAATTCTAACTGATTTAGATATCTTCTTTCAGTATCCTGAATCTGACTTTGAAGGAACATTTTCTCAGACATCATATAGGGTGGCAAACTATCATACCTTTGTTTCAGAGTTTGCAATTGCTGAGAAAGACTCAAACTGTCAAAAAACTGAGGAGAAGAGTATTGCATACTATTCATTTGAATCTGGAATCCTATTTATGATTCTTAATCAGATGATAATTCTGACTCAGATTCAACTTCCTCATTTATCATATTAATCACATTTTCATTATCAGATTCTTCATCAGTAAATTCAAAATCTGATTCATGCTCAGCATTATCTGCAGGAATCAAAACATATTCATCTTTAGTAATATTATGACTCTGCAAAAAATTTACTTTCTTTGACTGAGTATTCTTCTGTGGACATTTATTGGCATAGTGATTCCCTTGACAGAGGAAACACTTTATAGGGGTTTTCTGAAACCCATGTTTCTTTTTACGAAATACTTTCTTCTGAAAGAAATATTTCTTCTTAAACTTTGGTTTTCTAGACTACTTTGAAGCAGGCTAAAAACTGCACTGACAATCTGATTTCTTTTTCATTTTCTATTTATATCTCTATTTTTTATAATTCCTTGGATCTATACAACCATAACTGTTTTCAATACTATTGCAAAACTTTACACCTAACTGTTTATGAAACTGCATGGTTTCTTTATGGGCTTTCCTTTCTTCACACAATTTCTGATTTGTCTTTCTAATATACTGATTAATTCTGCCAAAAGACATATTTGAAAACTGAGGACCCATAACAGCTTTATACTTTTCTACAAAATATTTTTGAAATGATTCTATATATCTAACTTTGTATGCAGGGTTAAACATTTCACCAACACTATATATCAAATTTTCCATATCACACATATATTCTTCTAATCTAGACATATCACATAATTGTGCTCTGAAAAACTTAGATCTATTGGCTTCTCTTTCATCTTCAATGGCACCAATAAATTCATTGTAAACTGCTTGACATAAGCAGGGGACTGGTTCTGCATGGTTCACTATTGCATCCTTATACTGACTGTGACCATGATCCCACCATTCCTTAATATTACCAATGAATCCATTAATAATCTGTTGGGCGACTGTTTTAGCATCTCTTTTCAAGCCAAACATCTGGACACTAGCCCAAGAGAGCATAGCTTGACACATTTCTTTTCTCTTAGCAGTAGATTCACAGTTAAACTGCCAAAAGAAAGGTTGTAGGCTCAGGGTTCTGATCTGACCATCTAAGGGTTGTTTTGAGGTTTCTCCATCTGAGAAATAGCTGAACTTTTCTGGTTCGCCTATTTTTGCCATGCCTATCTTAAAGGCTCTGTCAATCTCAAGTTGGGGAGCTTTCATTGTAAGAGGAGTAATAAGAGGTTTAAAGACTTCCTCTTTTTCTATTTGTTCTACAGATTCCCAACTAAGAACATCAACATGTTCTAGATTCAAGCTTAACGGCTGAATCTTATAGGCTATTGTGTAGGCAAAAGAGCTAAGTGTCGCTGCTGAGCAGACACTTTTCTATTCAGGGAGTCAATACCAGAAATAACTTGATCAACCTTAGATTCAACACCATATACTTATGTTTTCAATTCTTCCTGACTATGAGCTATGTCTTGATGACTAGTAATAATAGTATCTATCTTACTGCTAATTTCTGCTTCTTTCTGAAGCACAGGCTTAACTTATTTTTCTATTTTAGACTGAATATTATGCGAATACACACCAGTATTAGTATCTATAGTTTTTAATGCTTTAGCAAGCTCTCCTTTCTGATACAAATCAATACTCTTTAACATTTTCTGAACCTGATCCAAACTATTCTGAATACTAGCTACTCGGTTGTTGATGTATTTAGTAGCTAGGTTGTTCCAGTTCATCAACCTAACCTCAGTAGGTTGTTCTATGGATCTATCTGTAGTTCTCAAATAATACATTTGAGATTTGTTCTTTCCATCTGGTGAGTATTGATCAAAATCAGAGGTTTTTGGGAAAACCTTTTCATTATATGACTCATCTCCTTGAGGTGTCTTCCAAACATGACCATCATCAGACTAAGAGGGACTTTGTGATGTACTTTCCATTTGAAGATTCTTCTTGTAATATAATAACTGTCTGTTCTTAGCAAACTATTTTTGTAACTCTATGTCTCTCTGACTTCTACTGGTAACCATGTTGATAACAGCATGGCTGGGCTTTTTTAAGATATTTTTACAGTCAGGACAATAGAATGAATCAATTTGAGGATCATGAATCTTCTGAGGGTGAAGACATTGAGAGGGTACAGAGAGAGATGAAGTATTGGGAGCTTGAGAAGGAGTATCAAATCTAATAATAGACCTATTAGGTAGATCTTTAACAGATGTAGCTCTGGCTAAGGATTTACGTCCAGGCTGCATAGACTCTGTATCAATTATCCATTTACAAGGAAACTTGAGATCAGACCAAGAAATAGCTTCAGCAGGCATGAGTTGGCTATGTGATGTACCAATGGTCACCACACTTTTGCCAAGCGCGGGCGAATGCTTAATAGCAGGGCACAAGGTATTTGTAAGCCGATACATGACCTGATAATGAACAGCAAGCGGACAAGAACCAGCAAGCATATGAAGACCAACAGTCTGAAGATAAAGCTTAAAAATTTGATTAAAGTTTTTCTCCTGGTGAATTCCAACAGGATAATTGGGATACACAGTGGTAAAGACTGGACCTTGGTGAAGACCAGCTTGAAGGGCAGCTTGTAAGTAGTCAGAGAAATACATATGTCTATTATCTAAAAGACAGGCTAACATACTAACATTTAATCCTTTTCTGAACAGAGGTTGGTAACCTATAGACACATCACCTATATGCATAAATTTATATCGAGTTTGAGCTTTAAGTGTAGCTATCTCTTTATCACTAAGGATTTGTAGAAAATACTTGTCTTGATCTGTGGATTGAATTTGTAAAACATTCTCAACAAGTTTAATATTAGTTTTGGCAAGAAGATTAAAAGAAGAAAGTTTATCATAGACATCAGATGGCTTTAAGGGAGGTAAGTGCAGGGCAGGACTAGGATTATTTTCATCAAATTCCATTAATTCAGAATTTACAGACTGTGTAGATAACTCATCAAGAGTGCATGTATCAGAAATACCTGGAACATCTTCAACTGGATGATTTAGAGCTTCCATTATGACGCCTATTGTCGGTACTTAAATCATATCCACAAAATGCCTATCCACGGCTTAGGAGGGACCTTGCCACTTCCCTATCGTCAACGCTGAATTGAACGCGATACCGAATCACAGTAGTTGAAGTATCCAACATATAGGAGATATAGAACTCAAGCAAGATATACACAGAAAGTAAACAGAATAACAGAAAAGATAGTAAGCAAAGTTTTGGCACATATGAAGATTTCACTTGGCTCTAATACCATTTCATATAGGATCTTCTCCAATCGCACTTTCTTCTTATATTACTTGCAAAACTATAACAATAACACTTATTACAAACTTAGACTGACTAGAAAATCTTAAAGACTCTAAAGACTTAGACCGAATTCAAATACAAGACCAAGACACGATGCCGATAACTCGTGAGAGCTTCCTTATTTATAGCATTAGGAAAGGAAGATCAACGAATATCACAAATCGATAGCATCGACGGTCCACACACAAGATGCGATTACAGCTGTGGGTTATGGGCCCACTACGCACCGACAAAAGCAAACAGTAACTAAAGTCTATCGACACGGCCGACAGAATATCGCCTTTAACAAGTGGTGTGGTCCACAACAATGACATAAAGAGCGATATAGTGCGCTCCACTCACTTCCACAGACAAACCCCGTGATTAGTCTTTAATCATCATCTGCAAATTCATGAGAACCAACTGGGGAATATGGTGAGTCATCAGTATCACCATCATGACTTGCCGTATCACTCGCTGTATCTTCCATCAAGAGTTTTTGGAAATATTGCTTCATGACTGACAGTTATCCTTCTCCATATGGAAGCAACTGGAATAGCAGGTTGTACACGTACATGTCTACGAGCATGGGCATTGAATTGATGATTCTGAACCAGGAACAGTTCAAATTTAACACTGAAAGGAATTCTTAGAGCAATAAAAATATTGCGAAGCATATTTGGTTCTATATTAACAAAATAATCAGTAGCAGCTCTTGTTGGCATGATATAATCTAAGAATTCAAACATATAATCAGGCATGTCCTGAGATTCCCAATAATTTTCTTGACTGGGATTAAACTTCGGCAAGAATGTGGACCACCTGAAGGTAAACACAGTGCCCATTCTGTAAATCATCTTTATCAACATATTGTTAGAACCCATTAGATCTGGAATATTTCTGGGCTTATTTCATAGTGTAGTATGAACACTATTATCTCCTTCAATCTCTGCATAATGGGTACTCCATGCAATATTATGACAATTCAAAGAATCTGCTGCAGCATAAGATTGAGCTTGCAATCTTATGATCTCATTTTGAAGCTGAGTAGTGACCAAAGGTCTTGATCGCCATAATTTCTCATGAAATTCTTCATGAATTTCAGTAACAGTCATAATTGCTTTAGACTAAAATTCTCTGGTTAAGTAATCAGCTAAAGAATTCTTCTTACTTGTAATGTGCTCAACTATGAAATCAAAATCTTCTAAATAGGTTGCCCACCTGATCAACCGACTAACAGATCCTTTCTTCAGATTATCATCTGAATTTAAAATACTCATAAATTTTTTCAAATCAGAACGAACAATGAAATGTTCTGACCTTATGAAGAACATAAAAGCTTGAATCGCTTTTATCACAGCTAGTATTTCCTTATGAGTTGAGTGATAGTTCAACTGAGCTTTCTTGAAGGAACCTGAAGCATATCTGCAAAGTTTTTAAGACCCGTCATACATCTTTTCTTTAAGCACTGCACCCCAATATTCATAAGATGCATCAGTTTCAATAATTTTCTGACCATTGCCTGATAACTGCAAAGGAGACAAATTAGCACATTTCTGTTTAATTCTTTGAACAACAGTAGTCATATCATTAGACCATGCAGGAGGATTTTTAGACAATCTTTTATTCAAAAGAATTCTATCTTGAGCAATATTAAAATAGTGACCAGCTATATAATTTACACAACCCAAGAATCTCTGTAACATAGTCTTATCTGTAATTTCATCAGGAAAATTCTCTATACTCTGCAACACATGAGGCCAAACTGTAACCTTTCCTGAACTAATGGTTATTCCCAGAAAATCAATTTCTTCTTTAAACACAACCATTTTCTTTTCTGAAAGAACTAAACCATTATCATAAATAATCTGATAAAATTGTTGTAAATGCTTTATGTGATCCTTAGGAGTTTTACTGAAAACTAAAATATGGTCAATATACACAATTATATACTGACTATAGGCAGCAAATATTTCATTCATCATTTTCTGAAATATGCTAGGAGCTGTTTTTAATCCAAAAGGAAGCACATTCCATTCGTACTGTCCAGAGGGAGTGATGAATGCTGTCTTATACCCATCTTCTTCTGCAACCTGTATCTGCCAAAATCCTGATTTCAAATCAAATTTACTATACACCTTACTACCAGTTAGTCTTTGCGAAATTTAATCTTTGGAAGGAATCGGATGTTGGATAGGAACCACATGCTTATTCAGAGGGATATAATTGATAACTAATCTGTTCTTACCTCTGATATGGTCACTTCTTTTATTGACATAGAATGCTTCACAACCCCATTGGCTGGAAGAGTCTCTGATCAAACCTTGCTCTTTTAAATGCTAAATTTTGAAAAAACACTCAGTTCTAAGAGAAGGTGACATACCACAATGGTGAGCTTTAAACTTGGGTTCAGCTAAGTTCCCATTTTTATCAGTGACTAACTTTAAATCTATTTTACAAACATGAACCTTTCTGTGCTGAAAAGCAAGAGGATTTTCTGAACAACAATCTCTCACAATCTTTGCAAGCACAGGGTCAATATCAGCTTTACAACAATTTATTTTCTGAAATAACCACTGATTATTTATAGGCTTCTGAACTTTTTCTTTCAATGGAATTCTGCATTCATATCTATGCTTTTTGTAAAGAGAATACTTTTGGGCTAACAAAATTTCATGCTTGTTAATGGTGATCGGATAGAAACAGGAAAGATTATCTGATCCGAACATCATGTCAAACAATGGCATCTCATGATGGATAACCTTAAAATTAAACACAGTGTTACCTAAGAGAAAAGGAACACTTGCTGAATATTCAGAGATGATTGTCTTGGTGTTGAATGTCAAACGAACAAAATCAGGCATCCATTTATCTTCAGGGATGGCATGAAATCTAGCTAATGAAGCATCAACACCAGTATCAAGTAAAACATCTAAAGCATAGGCTTTAAATCCTTTTCATTTTATACTAACCTCACAGACTGGATTGTTAGTTTTGTGAACTGAAACTTGATGAATGTTATTATCCACTGTCATGTGGGTAGCAACATATTCTGCTTCTGCAGCATCAGCAACTCTTATGAGTTCTTCTTCAAATTTATGTTCTTCATCTTCTTCATCTGCTTCTTCTCTAAGCAGAGTTTCTAATTTTTCTTGTGCTTTATGGAGAAATAGTTGAAGCATTTTTATGTGCTTAGTTCTCCATTCCTTTCTATGCAAATCTGTAGAAGAACTAACAACTTCTTTTCCTTTATCTATACTATGCTGAGAAAACTGAGAAGGCAGAGAAACTTTTTGTTTCTGATTAAATTCTAATTGATTTAGATATCTTCTTTCAGTATCCTGAATCTGACTTTGAAGGAACATTTTCTCAGACATCATATAGGGCGACAAACTATCATACCTTTTTTTCAGAGTTTGCAATTGCTGAGAAAGACTCAAACTGTCAGAAAAATGAGGTGAAGAGTATTGCATACTATTCATTTGAATATGGAATCCTATTTTTGATTCATAACCAAATGATAATTCTGACTCAGATTCAACTTCCTCATTTATCATATTAATTACATTTTCATTATCAGATTCTTCATCAGTAAATTCAAAATTTGATTCATACTCAGCATTATCTGCAGGAATCAAAACATATTCATCTTCAGTAATATTATGACTCTGCAAAAAATTTACTTTCTTTGACTGAGTATTCTTCTGTGGACATTTATTGGCATAGTGATTCCCTTGACAGAGGAAACACTTTATAGGGGTTTTCTGAAATCCATGTTTCTTTTTACGAAATACTTTCTTCTGAAAGAAAGATTTCTTCTTAAACTTTGGTTTTTTAGACCACTTTGAAGCAGGCTGAAAACTGCACTGACAATCTGATTTCTTTTTCATTTTCTGTTTATATCTCTGTTTTCTATAATTCCTTGGATCTATACAACCATAACTGTTTTCAATACTATTGTAGAACTTTACACCTAACTGTTTATGAAACTGCATGGTTTCTTTATGGTCTTTCCTTTCTTGACACAATTTCTGATTTGTCTTTCTAATATACTGATTAATTCTGCCGAAAGACATATTTGAAAACTGAAGACCCATAACAGCTTTATACTTTTCTGCAAAATATTTTCGAAATGATTATATATATCTAACTTTGTATGCAGGGTTAAACATTTCACCAGCACTATATATCAAATTTTCCATATCACACATATATTCTTCTAATCTAGACATATCACATAATTGTGCTCTGAAAAACTTGGATCTATTGGCTTCTCTTTCATCTTCAATGGCACCAACAAATTCATTGTAAACTGCTTGACATAAGCAGGGGACTGGTTCTGCATGGTTCACTATTGCATCCTTATACTGACTGTGACCATGATCCCACCATTCCTTAATATTACCAATGAATCCATTAATAAATTGTTGGGCAACTATTTTAGCATCTCTTTTCAAGCCAAACATCTGGACACTAGCCCAAGAGAGCATAGCTTGACACATTTCTTTTCTCTTAGCAGTAGATTCACAATTAAACTGCCAAAAGAAAGGTTGTAGGCTCAGGGTTCTGATCTGACCATCTAAGGGTTGTTTTGAGGTTTCTCCATCTGAGAAATAACTAAACTTTTCTGGTTTGCCTATTTTTGCCATGCCTATCTTAAAGGCTCTGTCAATCTCAAGTTAGGGAGCTTTCATTGTAAGAGGAGTAATAAGAGGTTTAAAGACTTCCTCTTTTTCTATTTGTTCTATAGATTCCCAACTAAGAACATCAACATGTTCAAGATTCAAGCTTAACGACTGAATCTTTGTAGGCTGTTGTGTAGGCAAAAGAGCTAAGTGTTGCTGCTGAGCAGACACCTTTCTATTCAGGGAGTCAATACCAGAAATAAGTTGATCAACCTTAGATTCAATATTAGATACTTCTGTTTTCAATTCTTCCTGACTATGAGCTATGTCTTGATGACCAGTAATAACAGTATCTATCTTACTGTTAATTTCTTCTTCTTTCTGAAGCACAGGCTTAACTTCTTTTTCTATTTTAGACTGAATATTATGCGAATGCACACCAGTATTACTATCTATAGTTTTTAATGCTTTAGCAAGCTCTCCTTTCTGATACAAATCAATACTCTTTAACATTTTTTGAACCTGATCCAAACTATTCTGAATACTAGCTACTCGGTTGTTGATGCATTTAGTAGCTAGGTTGTTCCAGTTCATCAACCTAACCTCAGTAGGTTGTTCTATGGATCTATCTGTAGTTCTCAAATAATACATTTGAGATCTGTTCTTTCCATCTGGTGAGTATTGAGCAAAATCAGAGGTTTTTGGGAAAACCTTTTCATTATATGACTCATCTCCTTGAGGTGTCTTCCAAACATGACCATCATCAGACTCAGAGGGACTCTGTAATGTACTTTCCATTTGAAGATTCTTCTTGTAAGATAATAACTGTTTGTTTTTAGCAAACTATTTTTGCAACTCTATGTCTCTCTTATTTCTACTGGTAACCATGTTGATAACAGCATGGCTGGGCTTTTTTAAGATATTTTTACAGTCAGGACAATAGAATGAATCAATTTGAGGATCATGAATCTTCTGAGGGTGAAGACATTGAGAGGGTACAGAGAGAGATGAAGTACTGGGAGCTTTAGAAGGAGTATCAAATCTAATAATAGACCTATTAGGTAGATCTTTAATAGATGTAGCTCTGGTTAAGGATTTATGTGCACGCTGCATAGACTCTATATCAATTATCCATTTACAAGGAAACTTGAGATCAGACTAAGAAATAGCTTCAACAGGCATGAGTTGGCTATGTGATGTACCAATGGTCACCAAGCTTTTGCCAGGCACGGGTGAATGGTTAACAGCAGGGCACAAGGTATTTGTAAGCCGATACATGCCCTGATAATGAGCAGCAAGCAGACAAGAACCAGCAAGCATATGAAGACCAGCAGTCTGAAGATAAAGCTTAAAATTTTGATTAAAGTTTTTCTCCTGGTGAATTGCAAAAGGATAATTGGGATACACAGTGGTAAAGACTGGACCTTGGTGAAGACCAGTTTGAAGGGCAGCTTGTAAGCAGTCAGAGAAATACATATGTCTATTATCTGAAAGACAGGCTAACATACTATCATTTAATCCTTTTCTGAACAGAGGTTGGAAACCTATAGACACAGCACCTATATGCATAAATTTATATTGAGTTTGAGCTTTAAGTGTAGCTATCTCTTTATCACTAAGGATTTGTAGAAAATACTTGTCTTGATCTGTGGATTGAATGTGTAAAACATTCTCAACAAGTTTAATATTAGTTTTGGCAAGAAGATTAAAAGAAGAAAGTTTATCATAGACATCAGATGGCTTTAAGAGAGGTAAGTGCCAGGCAGGACTAGGATTATTTTCATCAAATTCCATTAATTCAGAATTTACAGACTGTGTAGATAACTCATCAAGAGTGCATGTATCAAAAATACCTGGAACATCTTCAACTGGATGATTTAGAGCTTCCATTATGATGCCTATTGTCGGTACTTAAATCAGATCCACAAAATGCCTATCCATGGCTTAGGAGGGACCTTGCCACTTCCCTATCATCAACGCTGAATTGAACGCGATACCGAATCACAGTAGTTGAAGTAACCAACATATAAGAGATACAGAACTCAAGCAAGATATACACAAAAAATAAACAGAATAACAGAAAAGATAGTAAGCAAAGTTTTGGCACATATGAAGATTTCACTTGGCTCTGATGCCATTTCATACATGATCTTCTCCAATCGCACTTTCTTCTTATATTACTTGCAAAACTATAACAATAACACTTATTACAAACTTAGACTGACTAGAAAATCTTAAAGACTCTAAAGACTCAGACCGAATTCAAATACAAGACAAAGACTCGATGCCGATAACTCGTGAGAGCTTCCTTATTTATAGCATTATGAAAGGAAGATCAATGGATATCACAAACCGACAACATCGACGGTCCACACACAAGATGCGATTACAGCTGTGGGTTATGGGCCCACTACGCACCGACAAAAGCAAACAGTAACTAAAGTCTATCGACACGGCCGACAGAATACCGCCTTTAACAAGTGGTGTGGTCCACAACAATGACATAAAGAGCGATATAGTGCGCTCCACTCACTACCACAGACAAACCCCGTGATTAGTCTTTAATCATCATCTGCAAATTCATGAGAACCAGCTGGGGAATATGGTGAGTCATCAGTATCACCATCATGACTTGCCGTATCACTGGATGTATCTTCCATCAGGAGTTTCTGAAAATATTGCTTCATGACTGACAGTTATCCTTCTCCATATGGAAGCAACTGGAATAGTAGGTTGTACACGTACATGACTATGAGCATGGGCATTGAATTGATGATTTTGAACCAGGAACAGTTCAAATTTAACCCTGAAAGGAATTCTTAGAGCAATAAAAATATTGCGAAGCATATTTGGTTCTATATTAACAAAATAATCAGTAGCAGCTCTTGTTGGCATGATATAATCTAAGAATTCAAACATATAATCAGGCATGTCTTGAGATTCCCAATAATTTTCTTGACTGGGATTAAACTTCAGCCAGAATGTAGACCACCTGAAGGTAAACACAGTGCCCATTCTGTAAATCATCTTTATCAACATATTGTTAGAACCCATTAGATCTGGAATATTTCCAGGCTTATTTAATAGTGTAGTATGAACACTATTATCTCCTTCAATCTCTGCATAATGGGTACTCCATGCAATATTATGACAATTCAAAGAATCTGCTGCAGCATAATATTGAGCTTGCAATCTTATGATCTCATTTTGAAGCTGAGTAGTGACCAAAGGTCTTGATCGCCATAATTTCTCATGAAATTCTTCACGAATTTCAGTAACAATCATAATTGCTTTAGACTAAAATTCTCTGGTTAAGTAATCAGCTAAAGAATTCTTCTTACCTGTAATGTGCTCAACTATGAAATCAAAATCTTCTAAATAGGTTGCCCACCTGATCAACCGACTAACAGATCCTTTCTTCAGATTATCATCTGAATTTAAAATACTCATAAATTTTTTCAAATCAGAACGAACAATGAAATGTTCTGACCTTATGAAGAACATAAAAGCTTGAATCGCTTTTATCACAGCTAGTATTTCCTTATGAGTTGAGTGATAGTTCAACTGAGCTTTCTTGAAGGAACCTGAAGCATATCTGCAAAGTTTTTCAGACCCGTCAGACATCTTTTCTTTAAGCACTGCACCCCAATATTCATAAGATGCATCAGTTTCAATAATTTTCTGACCATTGCCTGATAACTGCAAAGGAGGCAAATTAGCACATTTCTGTTTAATTCTTTGAACAACAGTAGTCATATCATTAGACCATGCAAGAGGATTTTTAGAAAATATTTTATTCAAAAGAATTCTATATTGAGCAATATTAAAATAGTGATCAGCTATATAATTTACACAACCCAAGAATCTCTGTAACATAGTCTTATCTGTAATTTCATCAAGAAAATTCTGTATACTCTGCAACACATGAGGCTGAACTGTAACCTTTTCTGAACTAATGGTTATTCTTAGAAAATCAATTTCTTCTTTGAACACAACCATTTTCTTTTCTGAAAGAGCTAAACCATTATCATAAATAATCTGATAAAACTGTTGTAGATGCTTTATGTGATCCTTAGGAGTTTTACTGAAAACTAAAATATCATCAATATACACAATTATATACTGACTATAGGCAGCAAATATTTCATTCATCATTTTCTGAAATATGCTAGGAGCTATTTTTAATCCAAAAGGAAGCACATTCCATTCGTACTGTCCAAAGGGAGTGATGAATGTTGTCTTGTACCTATCTTCTTCTGCAACCTGTATCTGCCAAAATCTTGATTTCAAATCAAATTTACTATACACCTTACTACCAATTAGTTTTTGCAAAATTTCATCCTTGGAAGGAATCAGATGTTGGATAGGAACCACATGCTTATTCAGAGGGATATAATTGATAACTAATCTTTTCTTACCTCTGATCTGCTCACTTCTTTTATTGACATAGAATGCTTCACAACCCCATGGGCTGGAAGAGTCTCTGATCAAACCTTGCTCTTTTAACTGCTGAATTTTGAAAAAACACTCAGTTCTAAGAGAAGGTGACATACCACAATGGTGAGCTTTAAACTTGGGTTCAGCTAAGTTCCCATTCTTATCAGTGACTAACTTTAAATCTATTTTACAAACATGAACCTTTCTGTGCTGAAAAGCAAGAGGATTTTCTGAACAACAATCTCTCACAATCTTTGCAAGCACAGGGTCAATATCAGCTTTACAACAATTTATTTTCTGAAATAACCACTGATTATTTATAGGCTTCTGAACTTTTTCTTTCAATGGAATTCTGCATTCATATCTATGCTATTTGTAAAGAGAATGCTTTTGGGCTAACAAAATTTCATGCTTGTTAATGGTGATTGGATAGAAACAGGAAAGATTATCTGATCCGAACATCATGTCAAATAATGGCATCTCATGATGGATAACCTTAAAATTAAACACAGTGTTACCTAAGAGAACAGGAACACTTGCTGAATATTTAGATATGATTCTCCTGGTGTTGAACGTCAGACGAACAAAATCAGGCATCCATTTATCTTCAGGGATGGCATGAAATCTAGCTAATGAAGCATCAGCACCAGTATCAAGTAAAACATCTAAAGCATAGGCTTTAAATCCTTTCCATTTTATACTAACCTCACAGACTGGATTGCTAGTTTCGTGAACTAAAACTTGATGAATGTTATTATCCACTGTCATGTGGGTAGCAGCATATTCTGCTTCTGCAACATCAGCAACTCTTATGAGTTTTTCTTCAAATTTCTGTTCTTCATCTTCTTCATCTGCTTCTTCTCTAAGCAGAGTTTCTAATTCTGCTTGTGCTTTATGGAGAAATAGTTGAAGCATTTTTATGCGCTTAGTTCTCCATTCCTTTCTATGCAGATCTGTAGAAGAACTAACAACTTCTTTTCCTTTATCTATATTATGCTGAGAAAATTGAGAAGACAGAGAAACTTTTTGTTTCTGATTATATTCTAATTGATTTAGATATCTTCTTTCAGTATCCTGAATCTGACTTTGAAGGAACATTTTCTCAGACATCATATAGGGCGGCAAACTATCATACCTTTGTTTCAGAGTTTGCAATTGCTAAGAAAGACTCAAACTATCAGAAAACTGAGGAGAAGAGTATTGCATACTATTCATTTGAATATGGAATCCTATTTCCAATTCATAATCAGATGATAATTCTAACTCAAATTCAACTTCCTCATTTATCATATTAATCACATTTTCATTATCAGATTCTTCATCAGTAAATTCAAAATCTGATTCATACTCAACATTATCTGCAGGAATCAAAACATATTCATCTTCAGTAATATTATGACTCTGCAAAAAATTTACTTTCTTTGACTGAGTATTCTTCTGTGGACATTTATTGGCATAGTGATTCCCTTGACAGAGGAAACACTTTATAGGGGTTTTCTGAAACCCATGTTTCTTTTTATGAAATACTTTCTTCTGAAAGAAAGATTTCTTCTTAAACTTTGGTTTTCTAGACTACTTTGAAGCAGGCTGAAAATTGCACTGACAATCTGATTTCTTTTTCATTTTCTGTTTATATCTCTGTTTTCTATAATTCCTTGGATCTATACAACCATAACTATTTTCAATACTATTGCAGAACTTTACACCTAACTATTTATGAAACTGCATGGTTTCTTTATGGGCTTTCCTTTCTTCACACAATTTCTGATTTGTCTTTCTAATATACTGATTAATTCTGCCGAAAGACATATTTGAAAACTGAGGACCCATAATAGCTTTATACTTTTCTGCAAAATATTTTTGAAATGATTCTATATATCTAACTTTGTATGCAGGGTTAAACATTTCACCAGCACTATATATCAAATTTTCCATTTCACACATATATTCTTCTAATCTAGACATATCACATAATTATGCTCTGAGAAACTTAGATCTATTGGCTTCTCTTTCATCTTCAATGGCACCAACAAATTCATTGTAAATTGCTTGACATAAGTAGGGGACTGGTTCTGCATGGTTCACTATTGCATCCTTATACTGACTGTGACCATGATCCCACCATTCCTTAATATTACCAATGAATCCATTAATAATCTATTAGGCGACTGTTTTAGCATCTCTTTTCAAGCCAAACATCTGGACACTAGCCCAAGAGAGCATAGCTTGACACATTTATTTTCTCTTAGCAGTAGATTCACAGTTAAACTGCCAAAAGAAAGGTTGTAGGCTCAGGGTTCTGATCTGACCATCTAAGGGTTGTTTTGAGGTTTCTCCATCTGAGAAATAACTAAACTTTTCTGGTTCACCTATTTTTTCCATGCCTATCTTAAAGGCTCTGTCAATCTCAAGTTGGGGAGCTTTCAT